>OY856411.1:397659110-398283656 GCA_963693085.1 Alisma plantago-aquatica | reverse complement strand
ATGTCTAATTCATAGATTGTAGGAAGTAATAGTCTCAAATTAAGCAACGGATCATTTTATTTCTTACCCTCAATGGAGTTGTTAAGGTTCTTCACTCTAATTAGTTTGGTAACATTTTCACTCTTCACAACCCTTCATAAGAAATCTAAGACAATAACAACTAGCATAACCCATACCAAGACATGTTGGATAATTTCAAACTGGCTCACAGAATGATTAATCACATTTAATACAAATAGACAATATTTCCAACCATGATGTCTTAGATTGGATGAAGATTGTTCGGAACTTTCAAATACCTAACAATTCCAACTGTGTCATGATGCGCTTACGAATAAGTGGAATCTAGGACACAATTACTCGTGTGGTAACAAAACTAAACAACATGAGGAAACCATGATGCATACCTTAACTTCATTGATCTCGGATTACTTTTTAATTAGTAAACCCAAATATATGACAAGCAAATTGAAGTTTATGGTATATTTTAAGTTCTTAAAAAGATACTCATTGATTCCAAATATATAATATGATCCCAAAATCAAGGATGATTCATAATAACAACAGTAATACCATTGAATATTAGGTGGATAAAACATACCTTTTAGACAAAGTACCACGTACTAGGTGATCTTGAAGAGAGGAAAGTGCATAGGTACAATAGAAATTCCTAAAAATATCCATGACATGGCAACTCAAACTATTAGTTCTAGTGTGGATGATGACCATAAATATATAAAAGAAGGTTCACTTGTAAAGTTCCCTATGGAATCTATATCAGACAAACATGAAAATTCAGACCTACATGATATTTCACATAAGATAGATGTACACGAATTTGCCAATGAAAATTATATAAAAAGATACTAAGGATTATAACAGAATCCAGACCTGTCAAAGCTTAGATATGACTATGCTAGTGTGACTAGGAGTGTCGATGTCATCATTAAGAAATGCAAGTGTTATGTATTTATAGTTGGATCATATCATTAAAATGCCTATTTTTGCTGGTGTGACCCATGGGCATTGCCAGTTGACCTACAAATCATATCTGAAAATCTTGCAAGGATGCATATTCAAGGAAGCACAACCTAAAAATTTATATGGGACACCTCATAGCTTTAAAAAGTCTGACAAAGAGCTAACAGAGACTAGTTATTAGATAGATCCTATCAACTTGCTTGTTATTGTCCTCTACAAAATTTTATACAGGTTAGACAGATCCTGCCAACTTGTTTCTTATTAGTCCTCTACAAAATTTCATAATTCTTGTGCACATACACACTCTATATGTGAAGCAGCTGCAATTGACTTATAACCACTTCAATCGAGGAACAACATGTCCAATTCACTAAGTAATTGAACCTTGTTGAACTAAATTTGTTGCAGTATGCTCATCACAAACATTTCCAACACTAGTGATGAGAATGGTGATACCATCTTTGAGATCTGCCTTCAGGTGAATGCTCTCCCCATCACGGCCTTAACTAACATAAACTATACATGAGATTTAATGTTATAATTGTTAATGGAGTGAACTTATCTATTTTTTATTGATATCCCAACAATTCAAGCCAGGGTACAATGCCCCTCCCCAACTATTCCATTATGGAGGTTCCCCAATGCATTTCAGGTACCACCACAATAGTACTCAAATGGGTAATAAAATACTAATCTCATATTGATGTGGTCCTTATCTTACATTTAGGTGTTCCTCATCTCCATTCATTGTGATATGTTTCAGAGGAAACTGGGAGATTTCCAGACATGACCTGTACAACCCCTACTTGTTATCCATGGTCACAACTGGTCATGGTTATTCACACTGACTACTATAAGGATTACATTTCTTCAAGGAACATGATATATTGCAGAGTCATTTCCATAATATTAAGTCATATTCATAACAAGATCACCACCTACTATTAATCTAGCCAAAAAACAGCACAATTGAGGAAAATGATAGATGAAACTCAACAATTATAATGTGTGATACTATTACGATAACTCATCATAATACAGTTAACTTTCTACTTCATTTAAACCATATATACAACAAGTGACAAACCTATATGATAAATCTGAAATCTATCGCATGAATATAAATTTAGTTATAACCACCATAATATAAAGCTACAAGCCTGGTCTCCTGAAGCACCGACGGTAGCTGGATTGTAGGGAAATGTTTAAAGTACCTTGGGAGTGATTCTCTAGAAGGTTACCTTCTCACAATTCATGAAGGAATTGACTTTCTGACCTTGAATGCCCCATGAAGCTACATGATTGAGACAAACTCTCTTTTGTCATGTATGTCCATCAAGCAAGATTAGTGCCCTACCAAATATTATGCATTCAATAAGATGATTCAATGCCAATTAGTATATGACATCAACCTGGGACATGTCATAAGTGGGTTTTCATATCCAAAGATAAGCACATGAATACCTTTATTCATCACATGAGGATGTATACCAATATGAATATGATTCCTTGATCTCTTTGATTCATATGATGTTAACCCACTAATGATGAGTTTCATCACTATTGTTGCATTCGTTGGCATTCAAATTTATATAAAAATTCTTGGTTACTATTGGTTAAGAAGGCTACCTTGTACATCAGCAAACTAACTGCTTTATCAGCTCACCAAGTAGGATTTCCATTTCCTTAATGTACATCTAACTTGGCCTCTCATGTCCTCATTTACCAACTTACAAGAACAAATAATAAGTAACATATGTATATATAATAGATCCCAGACATAACTATTACTATTTAGTAAATAAATATAAAAAATAGGACAATGTTATATTAAATCCCAGACACAACAAATTAACACATGCGATCCCACCTCCCTTCTTTGTCATGTTGCCCAAGGCTAACCAAGTGTTCATTTCAGCATCACCTTCAATTATTTTGGCAAGTTGCAATTCTTGCAGTGAGTGTGATTTAACTCTTTAAATCCATTTTTCATAAACAACAAAGAAAATTTGATATGTGCGACAAGATCACTTGGAGCATGGGTTCAAAGAAGGTCCATTTGATCAACATCATGCAAGGACAAGTGGTATGGACTGGAAGCTACTGTTGGAATATCCAGGTCAGGGTACATCTTACTCTAATACTTGGATGTGGACTTCGGTTTTCATCCTATGGCAAACCCTTTCTGTCCCCTCTGTGCTCTAACCACTCCTACGATTGTGTCCTTTAACACCATGCAAAGGAGATATATGGTTCTCAATAGACCAATAAAAGAGGGGATTGAAGGAGGGTGTTACTTCAAACAAGAGAGGTGAAGGGGAAGCTTACTAATTCATGTGGCTCAATGTCGTTCTCTACTATGATATATATATTTACATATAGTATCAAACTCAAACTATATGGGGAGGTCATAAATAGATATGGATATCAAATGAAATGTAACTAAACCAGATAACCTCTCATCAAAATGTTTCATGTCACTCAGTTTTCCCCATTCCTTGTATGTGATTGCTTAATATACAAGTATAAAATCAAGGTATTTTACCACAACAAAAATAGTATAATGAACTTGAAGATACATATATGACATGATTCAATTGAGAAACAAACACGTAAAAGTATTTTAATCATATACATCAATCATTGCAGAACATTTATAGATGTCAGTGGTTATAACTCAACAACTTAGTACTTCACGAGAAATGTGACTTCAGTGAGCTAACAAACGTTGGACCACTGGGGATAACCATGACTCTCAGCTTGTATGATGGAATATACGAAATAATGACCCTAAATACAATTTATTTTTTCTTTCTTTCCCTACAATACATTATTTTCATGATGTAATCCGTCCAACATATCGAATATTAAAGGGACACATATATACATATCCATTGTCGATATGGATGTGAAAGAAAGCCATTAAGATCAATAGAAAAAAATCCACACTGTTTGTGGTTGATACTAGAATCAAGTATGGAGTTTGGATTAGTCAAAGATACACATACCTTTCTTTGAGAAGACAGAAGATAGATAATATGTATTTCCCAAGAGCCTTGCACCACTTTAGCAAGAACATACGAGCATAAGCATCTTGATCCTAGTGTAAAGAATTTGTAATAGTATTGGGATATCTGGACATCATTTTGGGCAGTGTATCTACATCATCCAGTTCATCCTACAAGTATCACATAGGTCATAGTATATTTCTAATTAGCTATCGCTCCAGGAACCACAATGAACACATCTAGCTTATGATGCAGCAAAAGAAAGACATGGAAGTGATGAAACATGATGAAGTAATTAGAATTTAGGAGGCACGATCCTATGAACAACATTTACAAACTAGAAAGGTCAATTGTATACCCTTTAGATGTCCACTACCATATACATATACGGTATATGAAATAGAAAAGGTTATCACCAGATGTCACATCAATTGGCTGTAAAAAATTATTACTAGAGTCAGTATATGTTTTAGGACCAGGTGCTAAAAATTGAACAACAAAATTTAGGAGAAATAAAAAGACACTTGCCATAAAAGGAGTTACAATAGAATGTACAACTAATATGCAGCCTGATTACTAGAATAAAAATAACAATCATAAGATGACATCCTACTACTTGTACTATGTATACTTTACTAGCATGAACATAATAGATTAAGAAGAAATGGAACTGATGGAAATTTCTTGATTACAGTAATTGAGAAAGAAATCACTACCTAAAATTGTAGTTATCAAGATCTCTAGATTTTCTATAATAAGTGAAAATAGGAACTGATTGTGGACTGTTTCCCAACATTACGTTTTGTCAACAGACTAGAATAGGAACTGATTATGGATTGCCAATATATTTGATTGGCTACTCACTTAAGCAAATGAGACCATTTCACTACCATAGTTGTCGCTGTCTAGCGGCCTAGGAGTTCAAGGGCATCATCATTACTAAATTGAACTTCATTGAGACCTGCAAACTTGTATGGTTGTAAGATATGACTAACATATACTTCCTCTTATAATACACAAGAAAATTAATTTAATAGAAACCCTATTGAATCTAGAATTTAGCTGGACACAATGACTGGTCAAACAAGAAAGTAAGCAAGTGATACAAACTCCAATAACTAATCCATCGGTTGATTACTAATAGCATATTTGCTTTTGTTGATAGCAACTAATTAAGTTCTATGTAGAGCACACTACAATCGCTGCAAATGTAGATTGGCGGTCCTTTAGTGCAATGACACATACTAAAGGCATACCGCTTTTACTAATGATGTCATACCAACTAAAACTTATTTAGATTTTTGTACATCTGATATGGTAAGTAATGATGTCATATATCTTTTGGAAAGTTGAAACCTCAAACTTCATGATGGAATACTTGAGAGTGTGTAGGTGACACCGCCAAAGGAGCATGTATTGCAGCTTCATAGAAAAGAAAGCCCAGTAAATTTCATACCAAAATCATATTGAAATTAATATTAAATGCAAGTCAAGGTCTAGGCAATAAATATTGTGGTGTTTTTCATGGAAAAAATAACTAGCATAATTATCATAACTTAAACAATGTTATGAAAAAAGAACTAGCATCAATCCCAACAGTCAAGCATGAAGATGTGAAAGCTCACTTATTGAATCGGTAGCTCTTATCCTGAAGTACATCAAAGCAACCAGGCCACAAGACTGCCTTGCATTCTGATGATAATAATCAAATCCTAGCACACTAATAAGAAACATAATTCAGTTTTAGATCAAAAGGGAGCAGATCGTGCCCAAGAATTTTTGAGTTAATACCTTTAAATGTTTATTAGTAGCTCAGAAACACACAACATAGCTAAGAGCTAGATCACAATAGAGTGCAACGCTACAAATAGATGGAACCATCACTCCATTATATCACCAGAACATATGCAATTCAAAGTCAAAGAAACCAAGGAAAAAACATGCATTCCTACTGCTCTTACTATCAAAAACTCATACAGATAGGCAAAACCATATCCTCTTGAAAAGAGTAGATAAGGAGAATTTCATAACATGAGGTAAGAACACCATCAAGTCTCCTGCACAATATAATAACCAGACCGAAGACCTGTATACAAGCTTTAGCCTAATATATGAAGCAAGCAGGTTATAAGCCTCCTGGATTGTAAACCAATTTATGTGATAGGAAATTCTATCGCATATGTATTTGATAATGTCTGTGCTTTATACCTATAAAAAAACCCTGATTTAAGAGGAAATTCAAGGGGTAGTGATTGATACCTCCTACTTGATCCCTCGACAATCTATGAGAACATTGGTCTTTGGCACAAGATTCATCATGGGCATTGCAGCAACATGGTTGGATCCATATAAAGATGTCACATCCTACATATGAAAGCAAAGGCATATACACTATTTTATCACAAGAAGAAAAATGCCCAGGCATGGCATGGAGTCCAAATTGTCCATCATTTTCCCTTTCGCTATAGTTTATCAAGAAAAAGGCATGGGCATCCCCACCTCTGCTTCCACTTGGGTTCCTAGAAGCATGCCAGGGACCTAAACTATAAATTGATCCAAGCGTGATGTACTGGTAAAGAAATACAAACATGCTCTGAAATTGTTGACAAAACAAAAGTTTCATTGGTAAAGAAATACAACCAAGCCTGATGTACTATCTTAAGACAGTCTGACTTGGACGCAAATTCATTCTGGGTAAAAATATTCAATGAATGAGCTATTGGTGGAAATATATTCAATGACAATATTTATCAGCTTGGCCATGACCATGAGACGTGATTCAAGTAGAATATCATGTACTGCTGTAACACCACCATGACCTACACTGTCCACTAACAACCACACAACCTTAAAGTCATCATTGAATCAAAAACTAAAGTCAACAACTGATAGAAGAACCCAAATTCATAATGAACCTAGAGAAACAACCTCCTTCAGAAGAACAAAAAGATCTTTGTAACTAGATACTATATGATGAAATCCTGACAGTGGAACATGGAAATCATACCAAACTAGCCAGGTACAAAAAAACACATCTAGGTGCAAAGAAAACCCATATACTTCAAGGTCATGGAACTCTACATGCCAATATAAAGTAAAAGCATGACATGTTGGAGTAAGGTAATGAGACCTGGACCTCAGAAGGAGATATGATAGGTGTTTTACCACAAGAACACCCACTACAGCTAGGAAAGCCTTGCATAACATTCCAATTATGTTGTCGTCCTTGGTCTTTTGGTTCCTATGTCAAAATAGAAGTAAGAGAAGATTCAAAGGTGGATAATTTAATACGAAAAGAATGTGGATGTAAGAGAATATTCACTTTATGTTAGCTCTTATGAAATCCATACAAATAAAAATATTCCCTTTTGTGGGTGTATATAGCATAAATATTCCATTGTTTGAGCATCTTACATATTACTGGAGGATGCTGGAATCCATGGGGTTCATAGTGGCCAACTTCACCCAAGTGTTGACTATCTCAACAATAAACCCAACACTCAAATTCAGCTCACTAGGCATATCCCAGAAACACTTAATAAGAGGCTCTGCAACTACAAACTGCTACAACACACCTAGATATTAGACAACATGGCAGCCACACTATTTCATAACAAAATAAGCATCACCTTTGCAACAATATTTAGATCTTAAAGAAACTCATAACAAAAACCTCAGTGGTAGCAGATCCACACTAGTATCTAAATAAAAAAAGACAACCATTTATTATTCTTTCAAAATGAAATTAAATTACACCTCAGTGGTAGTAGACCCCAAGATCAGTAAATATTGTAATTTTTGTGCATCATCAAACAGATTCAATAGAGTTTATATGTAAGGAACCGACTCTATTATGATTGGGGGTCTGGCGATGGCGGCGAACCCCAGGGGAGGCAGAGGGTCTGGCAACGACGGTGGTGATCTGCAGGGGCAGCATCGAACGTCGATACGGAAGGAAGATGGAGGCACGAACCAACCGCATGCTGAAGAGAAATCGTCCAACCGATTTCTAGGAGCTCAAGGCTCGGGCACCGACTCTGTTACGATTGGGGGTCTGGCGATGGTGGCGAACCCTAGGGGAGGCGGAGGGTCTGGCAATGACGGCGACGATCTGCTGGGGCATCGTCAAGAGTCGATACGGAAGGAAGATGGAGGAACGAACCAGACGCATGCTGATGAGTTCAGGGGGGAACAAGGGGATAACATGATCCAACCAAGGAATAAATGCGAGCATCGTATTCACCATACTGGATGTCGGGTTGCAGTTTTGTTATGCGGGATTCATGGGGAATTTAGGGGAAGCAAATCCACTCGTAGCGTACCGAGAAGAGGAGGGTGTTCATATGGAAACCCAAGGCCGAGGCTCATCCAGTGGGGCGGACGGGGTCACAATTCAGGATAAAAGAAATGAGCCACCAGAAGCAGATGCCCATCTTGAGAAAAGCAAAGATACTAACAACCTAGTGATTTCCTATAAATTGGCGGTTGCGAATGGAGGTGCACATGAAACGCAGGCGAAAGATCCTCTATTTCTAGAAAAACTCTTCGAGGAAAGCTTATTGGTGTCTGACGTCTCACTTGCAGTAGAGGAAGGTCGGCCTACAATCTGTATTAATCCGGCAGTGGAGGAGAAACTGGCATGTCCATGGCAATATGTTGTTGTCGTGAGACTAGTGGGGGTTGATATTGGGTATATGGCCATCTGTGAATGAGTCAAAGTTCTCTGGAACATAACTGGGAGGTTCAATGTTTATGAATTAGAGCTTAGACATTTCATATTTTAGTTATCTTGTGAGAAGGATTACGATACCGCTCGAACTGTGTCCTTAGAAAGTGTTTGAGTGTAACTTAGTGGTCTGGGACTGGACCTCAGACTTTGTTCCCACTGAGGAACTATCGGAGACGATGGTCATGTGGGTGAGGGTGTTGAACCTCCCCTTGCATCTATATGTTTCTACCATTTTTTACTACATTGGCTTAGCATTGGGTAGACTGGTCAAGGTGGACTCCCACACAACCAAGAAAACTAGAAGTAGGTTCGCTAGACTGGCAGTTGAAGTAAGCACCAGGGGAAGCTTTCACCCATCTATACTGATTAATGGCTGGGAGTATGAAATATAGTACGAGGGCATCCCAACTGCATGCAAGGTATGTGGCAGAGAAGGCAACACTTCCAAGACGTACACGTATGAAGCACAGGAAGCGTAGAAGGAGACAGAGAATGTTGCAAATAACAACTTTGAAAAGGAAAAACAATCACATGCTGAGGGAGGAGATTGACAGATGCAGCGGAGAGGACACCGTAATAGGGGAAATCACGGTTCGAGGAGGGGTGACCAAGAGGCAGACAGGGTGACCAACAATAGATATTCTAGTCTTTTTGAGGAAGAAAAATAGTCTATGCTGGGGACAAATACATGAGAAATGAAGCTGCTATAGTCAATGTGGAAACGAGCACTAAAACAACAAAAGTTTGGATAAAGAAAAAGAAAGCACAAGTGAATGCAGTAGAGAATAGGATTGAGTTGAAAGATTTTTCTAATGAGATAAGGGCAAACAAGGAGAAAGTAGCTATGCAGGTGGAAGAAACAAAAGACAAGGGTGCACACCATGTGGTTGTCTCTCCTGATGTTGATGAGATCATTGAAATCTTTGATGAGTGTCATGATGTGGAAGTTGGAGTTAATTCAGACACCATAGTTCAGGTTTTACCTTTCACCACTATGCCCAGTGAGCCACACATGACCAAGGCCCAAAGGAAAGACATGACCAAATATGTTGGAAAGGCCATCAAAGAGAGTGGAACCCGTATGAAGAGGAGCGGTAAGGTCTCTAGAAGTCACGAAAACCTGAGAAGAAGCCCGATACTTTTAGAAAGCTTGGCTGAGGAAGGACCGTCTGAGGACACTGTCAGAGAGGAGATGAACAAGGAGAACATAAGTCCCTCTCCTTCTCCACTCAATCAAAATTGATTTTTCCTGTACCCTTGCAAGCTATAAATGGTTAGGCTGCTTAGTTGGAACGTCCGAGGTATTGGAAATTAGGATACCTACCAAACTTTGAAGGAGCTTATGCGTACACATAAACCAGATCCGGTTAGCATTCTAGAACCTCACATCAGCTCGACCAAAGCTTTAGCTACCATTAAATGGCTTGGGTTCAATAACTCTCACCGGTCTGAGGTGAGAGGGTTTGTAGGTGGCATCTGGATCTGCTGGAACGAGGGAAAATGCATTTTTGATGTCATCAATACTCACAGACAATTTGTGATATGCAAGGTTAATAATTCACTTATAGCTACTTTTATCTCTATGAGCCCCTATATTACTGTGAGATCACTATTGTGGAAGCATCTCATTAACATGGGTAACACTTTTACTGAATCATGGATAGTGTTAGGAGACTTCAATACTATGTTGGCTCTGCATGAGAAAATGGGAAGCTCTTCTTTCA
This sequence comes from Alisma plantago-aquatica, assembly GCA_963693085.1. Lineage (NCBI taxonomy): Eukaryota > Viridiplantae > Streptophyta > Magnoliopsida > Alismatales > Alismataceae > Alisma > Alisma plantago-aquatica. Next base: position 398,273,214 of record OY856411.1, on the reverse strand, counting down.
ATTTATCTGAGGCAAACCTATTCAGCAACACTCGCTTGGATGCAGGCATGTCTGACTTGGGTTTTTCTGGACAGAGATTTACCTACAAGCATGGGTTGCTATACGAGCGACTGGATAGAGCTGTAGTTAATGTCGAAGTCACTAGGTTCCCGAATCTGGTGGTCACACATCTTCCTAGATTTGAATCCGACCATTGTCCTCTCCTAGTGGCTACTATTGCATCAGCAAAATGAGAGGCCAGATTTCTGACCAAGGCATACTAGCAATCGGATACAGAGTTTGATAATATCATCAAGGAGGTCTGGCCAGAGAGCGAGGACTTCACTACAGCTCTAAACCATGCTCAAGCAGATCTTGTGAAACGGGACCGAGATAGACAGAAGTAGTGCCATAATACTAAGAACCAGCTCATGCGCAACATCAACATACTGCAAACTGAACTAGCAGATCAGTTCAATCCTACCACAGATAGGCTCTGTACACAGATGCAAATTGAGCTTGCCTTCATTCTGAAAGAGGAAGAGGAAGCATGGAAAATGCGAAGTCATGTGAACTAGCTGAATAATGGGGACTCTAACACCAGGTTCTACCATGCTTATGTAAATCAACAGAGGTGGAGGAACACCATAACTAAGCTGTGAAATGAAGAAGGTAGGTGGGAAACTGAACCTGAATTCATCACACGTATGGTGACAGAGTACTTCAAGAAAATCTTTACTACAATACCCAATTACCCTTCTAGTACTATCTGTGAGATCCCAGCTAATTTTGTAAAACTCAATATGAGTGACTACCAGGCCGTTGCAGAGGTGCCCAACAGTGATGAAATCTACTCCATGCTTAAATGCATGGACCCTTACAAGGCGGCAGGCCCCGATGGGGTGACTACTCACTTTCTGTAGAAAACTTGGGAAGTGGTGCGAGACGCAGTGGAGCGAATGGTGTCCAACGCACTAAGAGGTTGGGTTCTAGATGAGCGACTTTGTCAGGCCTCCGTAGTGCTTATTCCCAAATGCATGTCACCTGAAAACTATAAACAATTCCACCCCATATCGTTGAACAATGTATGCCTTAAACTATGCTCGAAATTTGTAGTCGAAAAATTGAAGAAACATTTATGAGACTGGGTTTCTCCAGCCCAAAGCAGCTTTGTACCTGGGAGACGTATCACAGACAACATAGTGTTGGTCCAGGAAATTGTACACAGTATGAAGAGAGCTACGAGTGCAAAAATCATGGTTGTCAAAGTTGATCTGACTAAAGCTTATGACATGATGAGCTACGACTTCATTGCAGACACGCTCCTTAGGATTGGCCTACCTGATACCATCAACCGGTACATTCTAAATTCTACCAGAGGAGGAGACAGCTGGATCATCTAGAATGGAAATACCTCTGAGGCATTCAAAGCGACTAGGGGCATGCGTCAAGGCGACCCCCTCTCTCCCTATATGTTCATGTTGTAACTTGAAAGGCTCAGCTAAATGATAGAAATGTGGGTGCAAAAGAAAGAGTGTTCTTCGATCAAAATACCCAGAAGTAGCTTAAGGATTGCTCACTTGTGCTTCACTGATGATATTATCCTTTTCGCAAAAGCTACAACCAGGGATATCATCTCTATTTTACAGTGCTTCCGTGAGTTTGAAATGACTTCGGGGCAGGCTATCTCAATAGAAAAGACTAAAATATTCTTTGCTAAGAGCGTAGAGCGTACTATAAGGAGAGCTATATGCAGGGAAAGTGAGTTTGAGCAGACGTCAGACCTGGGAAAATACCTCAGAGTTCCTATCATTCACAAGCGGGTGACATTGCACACTTACTCTGAAATCCTAGACAAATTGAACGGTAGAATCAATTCTTGGTCGGCACAAAGCTTATCCTTAGTTGGCCACATTTGCATGGCGAAGGCTACCCTTGCGACCATTCCTACCTATGTTATGAAAACTGTTGTCCTACCTCTCACCCTTTGTGATAGATTGGACGGCACCATTCGGAGATTTATATGGGGTGGTTCCCATACCAGAAGGGCAGTTTCGTTAGTATCCTGGGATAAAATTGTTGAGAATAAGAAACACGGAGGATTGGGGATAAAATCTATGATGGATTGGAATCAAGCCTTGCTTTTGAAAAAATCATGGGAAATGAGCAGTGGAAGGAACACTCTATGGACTACAACCTTGGGTAGGAGGTATCATGGCTACAATGGCAGTAAAAACAACAATCTTTCACGCCTAGGAAAAGCAATGACCCAGGGAAAAGACTTTATATGCCGAAACTCCTACATCACCATTGTGAATGGCGAGAACACTAAATTCTGGACTGATGTTTGGGTACCCAGAATCAGGTTTTTGCTAGATAAAACTATCAAGGACATACCGGAGGACCTCACTGACCTCTTGGTGCACTATGTGGTATTACATACAAGCGCATGGGATGATTAGTTCCTTAATGAATGGATACCTCAGAGCATTGTAAGGGAGATTCTTCGTATCAAGCCGCCAACAAACAACACCAGGACGGACATCATCACTTGGATGTACACCGACAATGGTCGGTTCTCAACCAAGTCGACTTATGAGATCATTAGAAAATAGAAGGAGATCAAGACCCAAGGTTTTTGGGACACGATATGGAAGTCTAAGGTGTCAGCCAGGACCGAGATGTTCATGTGGCTAGTCAGCCATGAGGCCATTCTGATAAACGTGGTTCAAATGAGGAGGCATATGTCTGCTGATGAACTCTGCCCCCGTTGTAGAAACCAAGAGGAGTCCATTCTTCACGCCCTCTATGATTTCCCGGTAGTCAGAGATACTTGGTCCCTAGTGTTGGGAAATATTGACAGGGGCAGATTCATGGGTGAAGTATACCTATCACAGTGGATAAAATGGAACTTGCAGCAGAATTGCAGCCACACACAGCTATTCTTAGTCGCTTGTCGTTTAATTTGGTTGGCTAGGAATGCATTGGTGTTTGACGAGAAAGCCACTCATAGATGCCATATTGTTAATCAGATATCGATGGAGATGCAACTCCTCGAGAGCAAGGGAAAGACAAGGGTTGTGAACCCGACCGAGCAAACACAGCTGCACTGGAAAAGACCTCCACAGAACACAATCAAACTCAACACTGATGCTGCTTTGAAGAGGAAAAAGGAATCTACATCAGTGGTGGCACGCGACAGCGAAGGTCGGTGGGTGGGAGCAATTACTAAAAAGATTAATGTTAATGACGTTTTAGAAGAAGATCTTAGGGCTATCCGGCTATCTTTAGTGATGGCCAATGAATGCAACTACACGAATGTGGAAATCTCTACAGATAGTCAATGTGCGATGGGCATGATTTCACAAGAAAGTTCTGTTAACCCCAGATATGCTAACTGGTTGGCGGATATACAACAGTTGATAAAGCTGAACTAGACTTTGAAGTATGATTGCAGAGACACCAATAAGGCTGCAGACTGGGTAGCCAAGAACTTGATAACAAGGAACGAGGAGTTCTATGCTTATATTAGACCTCTACAGGATCTGATCACCATTTTGAACAATGATTACTGTAATGGTAGTAGTACTATCATATTTAATTCTGCAAGTAGCTCGCACTGGTGTAATATGTTTTTAAATTTGCATGCACGAGGAGGGTACGATGAATAGATAGCCTCCTGGCATCCCCAAAAAAATAGAGTTTATATGTGACACATGATTGCATTTTACTGTTTGAGCACAACAACAACCATGTGATTAGTCCAAATTGGTCTAGCTACAACATTCTAATCATTGTATTCAGTGGTCCTATAAAGATGAAAATGGAAAAAAAATGTGTTGGTATTACAATTTTCTGTTGTATATATTCATTATCTATGTTACCCTATAGAAATTCATAGTATGGATTTATCCATGTATGCATTACCTATTTGAGTGATCTGAACTTGAAGACGATATGGCTACCTTTTTTAGATCCACATGTAAAAGAATTAAACAAATTTGAGCACTAATTGAATCTCAAGTGTGATATTGCTCTAGATGCTCTTGTGAGTTCCATCATGGAACCTGATACGTATGAATTTCATCTTCTACCTAAACCTTAGTATAGATCCCCTGGGACAAGAATGGATGGTAGCTTGAGTAGAATCAGAACTCAACTTCATTCTGAAATTTAATTTGTAGCTCTTACAGTAGAGCATTACCAGAGAGTAATGACTCTATAACACCTAGGGTGATGTATAAACATCAACCATATTTACAAGGAATAGAGAAGCTAAGTCTACATTACAAAAATAATTCTTCAAATGGTCAAAAAATGTAAACCAAAGTTGAAGAAGGTCAATAAATCTACCATGAACCAACCAAGCCTAAAAATTTTGCTTAATGAAGATAAAAGATAACAACTCCATAAATACTATGCAAACAACACTCAATAATAGAAACTTCAAAGTGTATAACCCACAAGAGGTAACATTCATCCTACAAGTGTCGTCTGGTATGAACAATATAAGAAGACAACTACAGCTTCAGGGAATTCTGGAATCATCTTTAGGTGGAAGTCTTCATGAGTGGAAAGAAGCATGTATCATGCCAAGCAGTAGCAAGCAACATGCAACATCCAGCTTCAAACTGTGGAAATCATCACATGGTCTTTTAGAAAGACAACAAGAAGATCTAGGATCTTTTAATGAAGATAACACATGAACTACCCAGGTTCAAGCAACTAGCAAAGAAAGAAACAAAGAAACCAGTGAGGGGATTAAAATATCGTCTAATAGTGACCCTAGATAGATCCATCACAAGACTTCTAGGCATCAACAACAACCACATGAATCTAAGGAAAATGCAAGACCAATTACTACTACAACATATCAGGATGCACGAGCCAGAGATGCCACTAACAATAACTTCTTCATAGCATAACAGGTACTACTGAGAAACAAAACAACAAGAAAACATAGTGAAGATCAATGTCAAATTTTCCCATTTTATATAATACATGTATAATACATGAGGTTCAGAACTATAGTATGCATCATTCCTTGACAAAAGTCATCCTCTCAGTTACTTCCTTTCTTCATTATTTCTGAATGCTATAAAATTTCCTAGAAATTTCTTTGACACAACAAATGTCTCATAGTCATACTCATGGCATCTAACAATGGATTTTTTGCATAGTGAAAAAACACTTCCTATTGATTTTAGAAAATTCTAGCAGTCCCTATTGTCAAGTTCAATGCCAAGACTTGGAGTAGCATTCACCATCTACATTTGTACCTCAACACTTGATTTAGCTTCATCCTGTCCGGCATTAGAGTAGGCAGTGCAGTATATTAGTCCAGATTTATCAAAATGAATAGAATATGCATGCATGATCAAGAAAAAGAAGATTGAATCAAGCTTAATAGGGCAAAGAAGCATAGCTTTCATGAGGTAGAGAAAGAAACCTCTCGGTATCAGAAAACCACATATAGGATCCATGAAACATTAAAGAGCATGCATCTAACTAGAAAATAGAGCCCAAAGAAGCATTAGCCCCTTCTATCATAGCCACAGTTATAGATTCATTTAAAAGTGTTGACTTGGGGCATGGACTTGAAATACCACTCTTTACGATAGGATCCACACAACCTGAAAGAAAGTTTGAACTGCTCGTGTTATGCAACATGAGATCCATTCTTTAATGAGTAAAGAAACACAAACACTGTGAAGACGTTGATAAAAGAAATAAAACAATACCCAATAGAAAGTATCAATGAAATGGCTTAGATACATCTATCTCCTTATGCAAATGGAGCTCGTTCAACCCTAAATGATATTGGCTCTACTAAAATGCAGCTTTAGTAATCAATCATCATGACCTATGTAATTCCCTTAATGAGGATATGGATTCAATGATACAATATTAACTACATTTTGTCTCCTATCATCCCTAGAAGAAGAGGATCCAAGGTCGTGAAATTCCAGTGATGATACATTTACTTCCTGTTTTATGGTTGTGGTATTTTATAATATAAGCAAGTAAATGAGTTCAATACAGCAAGAAGCTTTAGCAAGCTTCATGTGCTGATTTAGGTGGCATGAGAATATAGTATAATGTCTATAGTAACATGCAAGGATACCAATACATAATGTATTCAAATTTCAAATATACATAAAATATAAGTCAATGAAACAACTGTTATTTGAGTTGTGAAACGACATCAATAGAGATATCAGTTGATATACAATTCCAAATCAGCAACATATATAACTAACCAAAACAAATACACATATTTTTCCTATCGGTTATGGAGTTACTGCAAAGTAAGATCTCCTGTAGTGGCCAGAAATTGATAGTCTAATTTATATAGACCTGAAGTTAGTAGACATGCTCCCAAACATCTATTCTCAACAAGGGGACCAAACTAAGGCCCTTGGTTACTAGTGGATCCTACAAAATAATCTACATAGTTCAATCGACCAGATCAATCACTGTGTTCTCATTGCAAGGGGTTAAATGCATAAATCTATACTTTTTACATTAGAATGTGGTGATGAGTTATACACACAAATTAGAGCCAGATTCTCTACTAATGTTGTTACTGTTCTATTTAGAACTAGGGTTAGTCTTGAATTAAGCTGGTTCAATGATCTTAGTCTGGACCAGATATGATGCTCAACACAACAAATAGTTGGCCTGGATTTTCAGCAACTCCAGTCTATAATTTCGATTTTAGTTTGAAACCACATTTAGAATGTCAATTTACCAATTTGTTAACAAGTTTTTTGAGTGAAAAGTGTTGTCTTTAATCACTTAAGTAAAGTTTGTTCTGGTCTATGCAATTCATCAACATGTACTACATGAATACTAAGGCTAATTCATTTGATGATATGAAGTTATCCTTTTCATATACTCAGTATGAAAAAAGTTCTAGCATCATGCCATCCATAACTCAGTAGGTACTGCATCTCACCAACCCAGTCCAACATAGAAAGAACAAGGTATGTCTCACAAATCAAAAACACATTCAAGGTAAATTTTGGCCCAAATTGAAATTTTGGGTTGATTAAATAATTGGTTTAGATAGAGTTGATCAAATGTTGTGGCCCACTGATGTCAACCTATGTGCTCCCTTTACACTCTTTTCTGACCCAAGCTAGTTACTTCTAATAATTGAGCCCTTTGTGTACCATGGTCGACCTATGTGCTCCCTTTGACCCACTATTGTCGAGAATAGTGAATCATCATCATCTTCATCACAGATAATATCTAACCAACATATTTGGGGTGATCCACTTGTTTGGAAGAGATTGCAGATCAACCAAATTAACGTGAAAGTCCAATTATCTTTGGTATTCAAATCAGCAAGACATTTAAACCCCTTGAATTATGAGTCTCTGTAGTTCACTTCAGGACCTATGCATTCAAAGGAATATAACTACACCCAGATCCTAGACATATTTCCACTATGACTTCCAGGTCAACTGTTCTCCCTTTCCCTGTCGTAGAGTTGTCCCAAGGCTCAAATGGAAGCATGGTAGTAGATACATCACAAATACTCAAATGTCTTACCTTTGGACATGAGACCAATAGAACAAAGACAAATATCTCACATGTTAACATGACACTGGATGATTCACTAATGCTTATGGATTCACACTTTTTGGCATCTTCTATTCAAGGGGTTTGATCTACTAGTGCAAAATCTAGTTCATTGCCAATAAAGGTAACACGACATAGACATGGAATTGATGATGGGTTAAGAAAGAAGAGTTAGACAATGTACCTGTAGAAACTATGGAAAGTAGAATCTACCCTACTTCAAATCATGACATGTTTTATCAAGTTGGCATGCACCAAATTTATGTAAGCTACAAGCCTACAACAACTCATTCTCTAGTCAACACAAGCCTATTGACTATAGATAGACTGACATAGAGAAACCTGAGACTGAACAATGCTTGTATTGATGCCATAATGGAAGTAGATGTTGTCTTCTAGGAAAAACTCCAACTTCTTAAAGATACAGGAGTAGAGCACGCCATCTAGATTCATTATAAATGGATATTTGAATGGTATCAATATTGCGTGATGTTGGCATTAAGATTCCTTATACTATAAAGTTTCAAGGAGCTTGAATTATAATTGGCAGAAATTCTCGATGCATAAACATATACTGTCTAAGCGAGTGTCATCATTGAATAGGTAATTTATTCAATAGGAGCAGCGAATCGCCGACCCTTGAGCGTAAACGCTCCAAAGTACAAGATTGTTTTGCGAGATAAAAAAACTATCCTGTCTAAGTGGCTCGTAGGCCATGACCCAAATAATAGGTCCTAAGTAATACCTGACTTACGCTTTTGGAGAGTCCGTCCCCACTAGGTGGGTTCAGATTCTCCAAAATTCAGTCAAGTATTGACCATCAAGATGGTCCAGAAACAGCCCTTAGTACTAATTCTGGTCGACCGTCCCCACTAGGTGGATTCGTCCAAACCAAAATTGACTAAGTGCTGGATGCTTGTCCATGGGTTGGGCAAGACATCAGAGACCCGGTATCAAAGGCACCGGCTAACACGGACTCAAGAGTGAAATCCATCAGACTGACCTTATGGGCCTTAGTCCCTCCAGACTTAAAGTCTTTTGGGTCTTCAGCTTCTAAGGCCAGTCACTCCTGCCTCCGGAAAGGGAGGAGTCACTGAGGTTTGGCCACGCAGGGCCTAGAAAACATTAAAGAGATTTGTCCACGCAGGGCCGAAAAAACTCTAAGTAAGAAATGTGCAGGCCCCTTTAGAGGGCCGAGCTCTTTCAATGAACGTCCCAAGCCTTCCTTGTCTCTTCGGGCAGCAAATTGGAGAAGTCCGGGTTAGCAAACAGGACCCCTCGAACAGCATTGCGGGCCACACTTTTAAGGTCGGCCAGCGTTTGTCTTTGTCCACCATGCTTCCTGCTATTTCGTTCCTTCCAGATGAAGTATGAAACTGCACTCATTGCTAGGATGATAAGCTGGATTTCCGCTTCATCCTTCCTCGCTTGGATGGGCTCCCAGTCCATGAACGGACTGAAAGTGTTGGCATGTTGGCCGCATTTTGAGGCGCTATCTTCCCAGAGTGCCTTAGAGAAATGACACTTGAAAAATAGATGCTCACCATCCTCATCTTCCATGTTGCAAATGCAACATTTGGCTTCGCACTGGGGCGCCCATTTCATGATTCTATCCGCTGTCTGCAGAGCTTTTTGTGCCGCCTTGTAAACAGTAACGGCCCATCTAGGCATATTGAACTTGTGCCATAAAGAGTGTCCCAAGGGCCAATTATGATCCTTAGTCCTGACAAAGTCCCACAGATTGGGCGCCTTGTCCTTGAGTGAGATGTCCCCTGCCTCCGTGAAATTGAGAAGCTCGTCGCAGTTGCAGAACTCTTCGACCATTCTTTTCCACGTACAAGAGAAGCCTTTTTAGTGCATATAGTGCATGAGAAGTAAAGTGTTGAAGTAGTATCTAGGTAGAAATGCAAAAACGCTTATGCTATGGCCATATTTAAACTGCTCAATGATGATTCATAAACTATAAGAAGAGTAGAATGACAATTGCCCCTGGAGCACACACAATGTGTCTCGTCTGGATTCTTATATGGAAAAATACCAAAAAATGATGTGGAAAAGAACATAATTAATCAACAAACTTGGACATCCTGCTCTCCTAGGATTCTTGGTGGGGTATCTGGGGTAGTTTGAGAGAATTGGGACATTCTGCACACAAGATGCAAGGCATTCCCTTTGGACATCTATGAGGAACTCTCTCTCACTATTCCACATACAACCACATACATTATTTGAGCCACTAACATTGTGTATGTAGTCGCTTGAGTCAGTGGAAGGGAAACCTTTTACCATTGTACTGCTTCGGGATCCAGAAATCCTAAGAGTGAGCATTGTTATTACCATTTCGTTAAAGGTTGAGATCCTGAGAAGAGAAAAAATCCACCATTATGAGAAGCTAAAACAAATCATGCAAGATTTGGTTCGTTGTGAATAACAAAGGGGAGGAGATCGAGATGGTAAAGAGAGAAAAATCTAATAATTGATACAATCAATGTTTTACTGGACCAAACATCACCAATTTCTATCAAATTAGGTGGTACGTGTCAAGACGTTGTCCAAATTTCTGAGCTGATATTCTAGATGGCGCTTCCAGTCGGGCCGCACAAAATCTTCCATCAACTCTTATCATCGATTGATGTCACTGGAGCTACGAGCGGGGACGTCTGCTAAGGACAATGATCTCTGGCTTGCCTTGACGCAGATGCCAATGTGACATTATACTCACTTCTATTTTCTTATTGCTTCATCCTTCCCAGACTTTCTTTCTATGTCCGCTGGGCCAGGTGCTACAAAGGGGAGGAGAGTGGGGTGGTGAGGAAATGAGAGTTACAAGGAGAAGAAACGACGAGTGAGGCACTATCTGAGTGGATGGTCTGGCAGGGTGGGGTGGGGGAGACGGGGATCAGGCGCAACGGGGCACCGATGGTGATTGGAGGAGGATGGAGTATTCACTCACTGTGCCAATAGGGTGGAAGAGAGAAACATTTGGCAAAGTTGAAAATTTTTAGCGCGCCGTCTATTTGGGAGGGGGGTGCGGAGAGAGGGAGGGGTTGAAAAGAAAACATTGAAGTGAGTTTAAATATGTAGTCAAATTTGTAGTAATTAGAAATATTTATATACGTTTTCTTTACATTTTTAATATTGTAAAGAAAAGTAGTTTTTAACTACAAATATGACATATATAGCTATAATAATTGTAGCTAAATCATGTTTTTTTTGTAGTGAGGAGTTGATGAGGCTGATAGGCTTGTAATCTTGGATGGGTGTGGGGTGCTCTTTCTTGGGTATAAGAGCAATGTGTGTGTGGTTGATATATCTAATGAGATGTGAAAAGTTGTACATCTGGTGAATATGTAGACATAGTTTGTGATTGTCTTCTTTAATGATGTTCCATGTGGTTCGGTAAAAGGACATGTCAAAACCGTCTGATATTGGTGACTTGTCCATACCAAGGGATGTCATGACCACATATATATCCTGGTCGAAAAAGGGTAGTAGGAGGTTGTTAGTTGGTGGTATTTTGCATGGGAAGATCATGTCCATGTTAAGATACACCTTGTCATAGAATGTATGGGAGTTTTTGTACATGTTTTTTTAGTATGTGACAATATGCTAAGTGAGATCCCTACGAGGGATAATGGTGGCATTTGTTGACTCAAGGTCTAAATTGACTAAATCCTTGTTTTGATGATGAATAAACCATTCCAATTAATTGTGTCTAATGTCTCTACTTGAGTGATTTCAGATTATGCATAGACACACTCCAAATGCCCTAACTTGCGCATCTCCACTTGGAGAAAAGACAAGTCAAAATCAATACAAGTGCATGTTTTTGGAATATGATGTAAATCCATTAGAATCATGTTATAAATCACTTGAAATGATTGTATGACTTGTAAGTAAGCTTAGAAAAAATCAGGAGTCACTTAGATCGAATGTTTAAGCACTCAAAAGCCATTTTCCAAAATTCACATCAGGTTGTTCATCGGTCGAGTTGCAAGCTCGACCGATTCTGATTGGATCTTGAAATTGACTTTTGATCAGTCAAGTTTGCATTTCACAAAACTCAACTGATTCCTCTACAGACCAAAATTGATTTAAGTGAATCGGTCGAGTTACCCTAGGTAAAACTCAACTGATGACCTAAATTGGTCTTGTCTCTTAGTGGGATTGGTCAAGTTATCTTTATAGAAACTCGACCGATTGCACTATACGGAAAAGTGTAGAATAGTACTTCTAGCCATTCTGGAGTTACAACAAGAGAAAATATATCCATTGCAAGACACAAAATGGCTAGTTTTTGTTCTTGAGTGTTCCCAAAGGCTTCTAGGCATCCTAAACTATAAATAGGACCCCTTGGGCTTCATCCAATGGTTAGCCAAGCACTATGCAGGTCCCTATTCTATAGTTGAGTGATTCTACAACCTCCTTTCTCTCTCTAAGCTTAATCACTTGCTACATACATTAGAGTGAGTAGAATATTTGTAAGAGAGCTCGTCCTACATGTATATCTTGTGAGGCTCTCACTTCCACCACCTCCCTATCTCTCATTTCAACAATGAAGATGAAGGTTCTCTCTCTTGGCTAAGAGAGGTGAATAAGAACAAGGGAAGGAGTCCCTTGGTGAAGATCAAGGCTAAAGACTTGGAGCAAGAGTGTGTAAGACCTTGGTGAAGGCAGAAGACTCCTTGCTCAAGTGGGTAGGTCCTTGGTGGAAGCTTCTTCGAGTGAAGGTGAAGTCAAAGGTTGAAGATCCAAGAAGAGTGGGTAATCCCTGCAAGGCTGAAGACTTGTGTAAGAGTGGGTAAGTCCTTGATGAAGGTCAAAGACTCATTGCAAAGTGGGTAAGTCCTTGGTAAGTTTGAAGACTCTTTGTGTTGGATAGGTAAGTCCTTTGTTGGGTCATGTATTGTAAGTCTTATGAATCAATATAAGAGTGCAATGGTTAAGAAATCCTAGAGGTTGACCTCTCTAGGTAGTGGATTAACTCTCTCCTAGTTTGGAGAGTGGAACCACTCTAAACAACTTGTCGATTGGTGTATGTTCAATCTCTCTCTCCCTTACTATGCATGTTTTCGTTGCACTCAAATTTCCTATTTTGCAACCTTATCTTGTGATATATCTTGAAGGTCCAATGAATTTTGTTTATGTGCATTCAACTCTATTCACCCCCCCCTCTAGAGCATCCAATCACCCATCTAGGATCCAAAAATATCCAACCCATACATGTTAGTGATCATAAGTTGATTGCATTCATTGTTACAAATAGCATGGAAAAACTTGGTGATCTTGTCTCCCTCTCGAAGCCATTTGATCTTCGCTCTTTGTTTCCATAGGATTTCTTCTTGGAATTTTGAGGATTATGATTTCATCCCTAATGACCTGTGTGGGGACCGTGGATGTGTTATGCTAGATAGCAGATAGAGGGTGTTGTTCTTTGTCTCTGCTAGATTTGGTAATGGGAGTGGTGTATAGTTTACTCCATCTTTTGAGACTAGTCTGAGCAATTTGAGTTTGTGGTTGAGATCATATCCAGCGTTGTTGATGGAGACATGATTAATCCAAAAATTGGAAATCATCGGTATGAAGCTCTTCATGTGTGTCCAAAATCTTTTAAATCAGAAGGATTTGGGACCCCAAGATAGATGTGTGGTGTTCGTGTGAATGGGGAAATGGTCAGAGAGGCTTGATGATATGACAGTGGTATTAGCTGAGGGTGTAAGTTAGCCCAGAGGTTATTTCATAGGAAGTAATCGAGTTAGGCTTTGTGTTGACCTGCATGCCATGTCTAGAAGCCATTAGCAGCTTTGTAGTCCCTCAAGTGGCCTGTGATGATGAAATGGTGAAATAAGGCGGTATGTCGCGACGTTGTTGGGCACATAGGTGGTTTGTCATGATACCTTTCATGGAATCCTTTGACAAGGTGGAAGTCGCCTGCAACGATCCATGGGGATGTCATGAGTTGGTGTGCTAAGGAGTGTAGTTCCTCCATAAAGGAGTGTTTTTAAGTGCCCGATGGCCCATAAATGCCAATGAAGTGTCCATGTGTGTTGTTAGATGGTATAAGAAATAGAATGATGATGATGTGGTTGAGAATGAAAGTGTGTGTGGTCGTGTATATGTTTTTGTCCCATCCCACAAGGATGCATCCATTGAATCCTCTGGGCAGGCGTTGGATCCATCTATTAATGTGTCAACCTCCCATGTGTTGGAGTTGTATCTGGGTCATGGTGGATTTAGTTTATTGTATGGTGATGAGTTTGATGTGTTTCTGGTAGATGATATGTCTAATGGTATGACGTCTACGTGGTGCGACTGCACCACATACATTCCATGTTAACATCGAACAACAGAAAGGGGGTGTGTCTAATAGACGGACCTGGGGAATAATCAATGGGTGTGCACAATGTCTATGTTCTATGGCCTATGATTGTACCATTTGTTGTGAACCAGGATGTTATGCATGAAGGTGTCTGTAGCATCCGCGTGTGGAAAGGCGATTCCAATTTTGTTACAAAATGTGATAAAATCAGTAGTATTGTACCATGGTGTAATAGCAACAATTCTCTCGTTGGAGGTGGTAGAACATGCATGCACATGAGAGCCAACCCCAGAGGCAATAGAGCCAGAATGTGTATCATAGCTAGTAGTGGTGGTGTGAGGTGACATACTTGCGTTGTCAAGTGCGAAGAAATTTCTGCATTTCTATAATTTTGGCATGCAGAGAAGCGTGGCATATGATTGTATGGCATCCTGGATCTTGGAGGATATGCCCATGTGGGGCATATGCAGGATATGTGATGTCTGGAGGTCGTCAATAATCACATTCTTTAGTTTGAGGAAGGTGTTGGGGTCAATCTCAGGTATGTTTGTGAAAGGGTGAGGGTTGGAGTTGTACGAGAGGTTCGAATCATGATGAAGAGGAGGCAGAGGTAGCGGGATGTTTGGCTAGAAACATGTTTTTTTATGCCTAGGTCGTTGGGCCTCAGCAGTGTGAAGTGGGTTGATGTTGTTGTTAGGTTGGTGAGTGTGTAGCTACGGGAGGGGGTGGTGACTGTTGGAGTGATGGTTTGGTTTGAACTAGGTGGTGATATGATAAGCATGATCTTTGAATGCTGGTGTAAACATTGTTGGGTGTTCAGCATGAAGCTTGACGTTGTAGATCATGCCACCATATCAAATATTGAGATCCCATGGGATGGTCGTATCTTTCATGATGGCAAAGATGCAAAAGGCTTTAGAGAAATATGTAGGGATAAGGATTCTAGACAAATGAACTGAAGGGTTGAACCTATAGAATGTGTAATAGTTTTAAAGGCATCCTCGTGCCATAGATGTGGTGGTACATCTGCGATGGAGATCCATCCAGATGCACCCATGGCAGCTGAGGTAGCACCATGTTCGACAGACCATCATGAGATGCATTCTTGGGCAAAGCCGTTGTCGCATACAAAGGTAAAGACTTGGACAATGACATGCTAAAATGGGTATATGCGGGTAGGGTATAGAGGAGTTTGGTAGAAGATGGTATCTTTGGCTTGAGGATGGTGCAGTCTGGAAACAATAGGGTGAGTCCTTTGGTGATTTTGAAGCTTTCAATGTCTATAGGACATGGGCAGTTGGGAATGTTGATGTGTATGGTACAAGAAGAGAGGGTTTTGAGTACTCGCATGCTTTGAGCAGGTAGGTCGATCGAGCATTCTAGAGGTTGGTGTTCCCTAGTGAGATCACTAGTAGTCAAAAGGTTCTAGGTGGGTGAAGCGGGTTGTGTCAGTGGTTGGATAGCTTGAATATGGGTTGCTTAAATGGTGGTGGAGGTCGTGGAGTTGAAGATGATATCGAAGATCTAGGTTTAGATATGACAGGGGTGGAGGAGGCAGGCAAAAGGGGAAAGAATGGCCTTTTGCATAAGATCTAGTTGTCAGAGCGGAGAGAGTGGGGATATGTTAGTGGTGGTGGGAATGCGGCAAGGTGGGCAAGTGTCTTAGTGAGGTGAGGATGTGGAAGGTGGGATCTTATCCAGTGGAGCGTTAGCCATCTAGGTCGAGGGTGAGGGCAGTATCTAGCAATGTGGCTATGTGGGAAACATGCCAGACATTTAATGGGGTATCTGCAGATGATTTTATGGTTGCCATATCTCAAGCATTTGCCACATCTACTATGTAGTAGCTTCTTGAACCTTTTGTGAGTAACAACGATTTAAGGTCTGACGTTGGTAGAAGGGATAATATTATCAGGATCTATTGTTGTTGTCAAGCTAATGAGGCTAGTAGGATAGTAAACAAGAGTGGTGGTGTCAGAGGATCGGTGGAAAGTGAACACATACCTGAACCGGGGTGGAGTGGGATAAAAGTGTATGGCCAGAACTCACAATGGTGGCACATGTGATGTTGTAGTGTCTTGAAGCTCATCTTATGTGTCATTCTTATTGACAAGCATGGATAGTGGATCATGTTGTTGTGTCATCTCATGTTCACCTACTGTTGTATCCTTTGTAACTTCTTCAAATGATGAGTTTACATTGTCGGCTATGTGGAGGAGGCGTATGATGTTGTGAGGAGCACAGTTGTTGATGTCCATGAGCCCTAGGTTGATAGCCATGTTACTCCTAGGTTTGAGGATGAGCTGCCACCCGATGCATAGGTTGAGGGTAACCGACATCTGGTTCCATCCACGGGTAGACTATAGAAAACCTCATTTGGATAAGAAGAAGTCATTGTAAAACACAGTGGAGCCGATGTAGAAGTCGATCATGCTCACTTCAAACTTAAAAACAAGATACCTCCATGCCCTCAGAATGGTGATGAATCTGACTGACTGGCGATCTAGATAGATGTCCAGGTGAACCATTGATGGACAGTAGATCGCCAGTAGAGGTGTCGGTGGGATGTAGATGGGAGAGAGTGGGTGGGGAGATCCAAAAGGGTGAAGGCCGATGTATGAGACTGGGGGGAGGGGGACAGGTGAGACGTCAGTCTACTTCATAAATGTCGTGGGATCGGTAGAATGTGGGTAATACAAAGTTCTTCTAGTGTAGTTATTGCATCAGTCTAGCAACCCTCATAACGTTGTTCATCAAAACATGATCAAAATCCATCATATGTATAGGATGTTCACTGTTCTAAGTGCAACTGGTATAATATCACCTGAATGTGGATGGTTGGTTTGCCACTTCTCCTTGTTGGATCCAGAGCAAATGTTGTGAGGTAAGATAATGACCACTCTGAATCGTGGCCGTAGAAATTTGTTTGATGTCTGTGCTAGATTCCAAGTGTTGCTATATAGTAGTATGAGGGTGTCAGGAGGGATGATGCCAATGATCGGAGGTAGTTGTGTGCTATACAGTGATCATGTTGTGATTCAAAATAACTATCCGTTGAGAAGGACATAGTGGATGAGTAAGGTTTTTGGTTTCCTCAAGCACCAGTGTATCTAGAGAGATGTTGGTGCTCTCTCCCTAGACATTCTAGAGAAATGTTGGTGCTCTCTCAAACATGGTTTACGCAGTGCTTGCCCTGCAATCACCCACCACCAATATCTTCCACACCTAGCATACATTGTAATGCAGATGCATTTATGTCAACTTGGTAGTAGAACAAAAAAAAGGTTTAAAACAGCAATTATGTCTTACTATGCGTGTGTATAGATGTTGTGAATGCCCGCTTTCTAAAATGAAATAAAACGTTTGATCCTATTTAAAAAATAAAATAAAATTGTTATCTGTTATACATATTGTGATTGTGACTTATGTGACTTACCAAATACATACTGAATCAATACCCATCCCTACTCAATTATTTGGTGTCATCTTTATAGAATGTAAAGTGTTTGACTTAGAATCTAATAAAAGCATTTTTGGAGATGCCACAAACAAAACAAAGAAAAAACATCCAACTTGCCAACGAATGAGATGAATAAATTCCTTGTCTGGAAAAATACAGTCGTCTTTGTTGATGTCATAAGTGATGCTTTAATATTTGTACTAGGCTCCGATTGATTTGTTATAATTGGTGCAGAAAACTTATAAATTGGTGTTCTTTAAGTAGTTTTCCTTGATTGGTTTAAACTAAGTGCTAGAACTTGAGTTCTGTGACTTCTGATGAGCATAAAAAAAAGAGTTAATAAGTTCACTCTTAAAAAGAGCGGGAAACGAGTTCCAGAACTACTAACAACTTTTTCTAGACAATTATATTTTTCCTTCTTTGTAAATAACATATGTAAAATATTTTAGACTGAAAATGTTAGCAGTGTGGATATGATTTATGTCAAAATAATAGCATAATATGAACATTTCTATACACTATAATCTTGCATTGTAAAATATTTTACAGTTTAACCACCATTATCAATGTTATTTTTAAAATAAAAAATATATGAACACTATGAAAAGTAATCACATTGTACCATGTGACAAAATTTTTCTAACATTTTTTATTCTCCGTGTTTAAGCAATATGATGTAAAAAATGATAATTAACTACAACTGTACGCAGAGAATATATCAAAAAATTTAATATGGTACATTTTTAAACAACGACGAACCGAAACTTATATTTACATCCACATAAAATGTAAACATTATTACAATATTTTGCACATATAAAGTGAAATAATAATATTGTGATGTAATTTCAACAACTATATCTTTATCTAAATCTTAATTATACAACATTAACTGTTTTTAATGGAGCGACATTTGTACGATGCCTAGTTGTTGAGATTATTATAGTTAAAAAATGTTATCATTATTCACTGATTCTTTCTTCATGTCTATGTCATTCTTAGTTGTTATGTATTCCAAAATAAATACCCACACCATTTTTCAAATGCGTCCATATTTGAACTTATAACATGGAAGTGAGTGGAATTTAAATTTCAAAAATTGAATTAGAGTTTATGGAAAATAAGTTTCACATAACTTATGACTTATGCCAAACTAATCGGAGCCTACACTCACTGTTATCATAATTTAACCACTTTTGTGGATAACTATACTCTATTTGTTGTTCAATTAACCCTTGTGATTAGCTTACATTTCATAACACTCCCTCATTTTGGGAGACTCTATTTTCAAAATGTTGCTACCGTCAAACTTGACATGTACTCCAATTTTTATCTTGACCACCCACCCACCCACCTTTTCAATCCAATATGCTGCATTTTTGTGCTCTTTTTGTGCTCCATTTACTCTCATACCATTTTGTCCTCCATTTAAATGGTACAATTCCTTAAAAACAACAACAAACAAGTGAGGATCCAATTGAATCTGTCCACTTGGATAACAATACACTCACAAACATGACCATTCTCAGATGAAACTGAGATCTTCTCATCAACGACAACTGAGTAAACCTATACTTGGGGGAAAAACTTGAATTCGTTATGTATGTTTATATACCTAACCACGTATAAGTATGATGTTATATGATTCAATTCTAATAAATGGGATTAGTTTTCAGTTTAAATTGTATGGTTCAAATAAAAATTGGGTCCATTGTAAGTGTAAATTATAGAGATACCCCTAGGTTCAACTCTTAGTTTCAATATTATGAAATAGTTTGTGTGAGGCCCAATTGTAGGTAGACAAGTCTAGAGTTTAGGTGTTCTTGATTCAATAAAGTGAATCTAGGCTAGTTTTAGGTTCATTAAGTTACAAACATCATGGGGGTTTCTCATTTACATATTGAGAAAACTAAATTTTGATATCTTCTTTTTCCGATCAATAACTAAGTTGAAACCAAATTTTGAGACGCCTGCATGGTGTGACAATGGCAACAGAAACTTTTGTCATGATATATTGTGATCTTAGGACAATTACAAACAAAGAAAACATGAAGCTATAAGAGTGTGTAAATATGTATTAATTCAAACAAATATAAATATATTTTGTAGAAAATAATATATTAGAGTCATTCTATATAGAATGAATATTTTAGAAATATATTTTGCAGATAAGAATATTCTATAAATGTCCTTTAGGTGACAACCGTGTAAAGAATGAAGAGGATTTTATTTTCAATATAATATCAATTGCCTCTTTATAGTCTAATGCAACCCCTCCTTCAAAGTAGAGTGCACCACCTACCCCTATGTTCTATAAAGAGGAAATTGATATTATATTGAAAATAAAATCCTCTTCATCCTTTACATAGTTGTCATCATCATAACCCTTCCCACCACCAAGAAAATGTTCCAGCAAGGGCACCATCGTCGTCAATTTGTATATACAACCGACACTATATCTAGATAAAGATGTCAGTTTTATACTAATAATCGACGCCACATAGACGTCAGTTTTTTGCTAATAACCGATGATGTATGTCTATGCTGTTAGTTTTATACTAATAACTGACGCCTATGTTCTGATTTTTTTTTCTTATTAGTTTGCAGGCCTACTGAATGGCTGGTCAGCAGGTAGGTTTACAACATCCATTTATATCAGCCAACAAAAGGCCACAAACCTACAAAATTAACAAGATGGACAACAATTTATGATCACACACATGTATAAACATATTTAATTCATATTATTTTTCATCACACACATGTAGAAACCAGTAGTTCCATTTCAAATTTCCTCTATTTTCACACACATTTAGTAACCTGTAGTTCCATTCATTTCATTTCTTTTCACATTCAAACACATGTAGAAACATTAATGTATTGATCATCTTCACATTCACACATATGATAATTCAGAAAAATTCATTCACGTCCACACAAAAATAATTATGAGAACAAAGTTTAGAAATATCATTCTTTATTCATCATCGTCATTATCGCCATTAGTATCCCAATCATATTTTAAAATTCTCACTACTTGTAGGGCTTTTGCCCATTGTTCTCTTACATCATTTAAGTCTTCCATCGTATAGGGAGTATGTACATCTGATAACTTTTGACATGTAGTAAAATTAGTTTTAAACACCTGCAAAGAGAATGATGTATATATATAATTAATAATATATAATAAGATTGATATATTTCATATTATCTAATGAGACTATATATAATACCTTATGTATGGTATCGATTTCTATTGTGGCATATTTGATAATTAGGTCCATAAATCACATCGCATAGTATGCACATGCCCAACTGTTGTCTTGTGTAGCACACTATAAATTGAAACATATAAAATATTTAAAAATACAAATAAGCACAGTTCACATAAATAATATATACATTGGAGTCAGGAAATTACTTTCACATTCTCCCAAATTAGTGGCTATTTCTTTTTGTTAGGGACCTTTCCTCCAGCCTTTTTGAACTCATGTAAAGCCCTACATGTTAATGTAACACATTAAATTACATAATTAAATAATAACGTAATAACAGATGTTAACATATATAAAAATATGAAATATTTCTCACGGCCTTTTCATTGTATGTCCATATAAGGTATTCAATTCCTTCCCCACAGGATCTAGATAATAGAGAGTGAATGCCTTGGGGACAATAACTAGTAACTCTCAATGCCTACCACTAGAGGTAAGAAAGTTAAAAATTAATAACTCAAAATCCACAATAAAAATGTAATTTTCTTAAGTCCAAATTATAAGAGAAGTAAACTTACTCAACATTGAATGGAGCTATTATCACCGTATTCTTTTTTTACCAAAATATTTAAAAGCAGCAGAGCAGTATGAAGTAACTGATGAAGGGTCTTTATCTACAAGACTAATCAAAGATGGAACCAAAAATCCCACATGGGAAAATGAAAAATCTGTACATATCGTGTGTAAGAGGTTGCAAAACATGTATTTCGTATGCATTAATATATAAGAAACCAGATCACCATATATAAAACAAGGTATATGGATGTATAAATAAGATCTCACCATATCCATAGCTCTATCATAGATGTATTCAGCCAATCATAACGAAACAACTCCAAAATATCTTGTATAAATAGATTGTTATCGTATGATTGACCTGTAGAATCCTCTTGAATAGAAATATTTATAGGGCAATCTGGGTCATGTTCGCCTATCCATACTGCCATACCCCTACAATTAGGACCTAACGAGGCGTATAGGTCCCTTGGAAGCCAACAAGGTACTTTAGGAGGTGGAGGTGGAGGCTGAGATGTAGCGGGTGTCTTCCTTTCGACCTGTATATATAATTTCAGATCAATTGACTCATATATACATACTAACAAATTAATGTAATATAAATTTCCCATACAATATTAGTATAGACGACATCCATTTTGGGCCACAATATCACCCCGCCTTCTGCTTCACCAAACGTTTCAGAATCTGGGTGGGCATATGGCAATGGAAGATCCCTCCAATTGGGGAGTATATGTATCGACCTCACAAGAACCGCACCATTCGGTACTAGAGTCCCATGAAACATTTCCCCTGGAAGGGGTGGGTAAGCCTCGGCCTCTGCAACGATAAATTCTTGACTTTTTAGATGGCATGGCTTCAACCCCTACAAATTTACGTAAAGAATGTTATATAGTGTAACATCCCTGACCTGGGTTATGCTTAAACCTAGATGTTTTGCTTAATGAAGTTGATTATATGCTCTCTCTTATCTCTCTAAATGTAATTAAGGCTCAAGAGGAACTTATATTTCAATTTTAGTCCCTTTTGAATAATGTTGAAACAATGTTTTATTAGTTTGGACAAAAGTGCAAATTACCCAAGTTGAGGGGTTAACTTGCAAATTGTACATGATAAAATGTTCCTCATGTGTTGAAGCATCATGGGAATGAGTATGATGCAGTAGTATGTCTTCTCAAAGCCTGAATAACAAGAAAGAGCCTGTTGAGCAATGTTTGTGCATTAAAACCTAGTTTTGGTGTAATGTGCAATTTACCAAAAACCTAGGGTTCAATATGAAAAATACCACTTCAAGAGGGTCCCTCATGATTCTTGACATCAGTTAGAGAAAATAATTTGAGAGGGGCGCCTCATTTGAATCATTTTGAAGGAGAGAGAATCTTGATATTAAAATAATCAAGATTTAAGCATAATTGAAACCCTAATTCAATTTAATGTAAAAATAATTACATTAATTGGATTGCCCTTCAACCAAAACTATAATGGTTGATTTTGTTTATGTGTGTACGTCCTTGTGCCTTGCAAAGGCAAAGGAAATATCTACGTGAGTGGAGAACCCACTCACATTAAGAAAAGAAAAAGAAATATCCACTCACTTATGGATATTATTATAATATGATTTAAGGTGCTTAGTTTGTTTTCGTTTAAATCGTGGATAATTGAGAGGAATACGAGGCAAAGAGGATATCCTCATCACTAAGGAAAATAAGGGGGCATATGGCAAGAAAGTTGAGGAGATAATTCCTACTTTCTCTCTCTTAAATGAATTTTCAATAAAATTCATATATAAGCTCCTTTATCTTTGAGGTGAAGGGATAATTTCGAATCCACTTTCACTTCTTGATTGGAAAAATGACCAAGGGAGCTTAGAGCAACAGGAGGATGACCCCCAACCTGTTGGTAAGCTTCTTGACGTTCTTTCACCTTGAATTCATGGTGGAAATCATAAAACAATGCATGATTTCTTCTCTATTTCACTCCATCTTCAATCCTAGCCAATCTTTTCACTCCAAAGCTTGAGGACGAGCCTTGGTAGGATTGCATAAGCTTCTTCCACCATTGTTGATGTGAAGATCCAAGCTTTGAAGCTCAATTGAGGGCAGGTTATATAACTTGAACCCTTGAACTTTGTTATTAATTCCATATCTTGATCAACTGTTGATTCTTTCTTTGTTTCCGAAATTTTATTTGGTTGATTGATGCAATCACCATGAAAATCACAGCAAGCTTCGTGGGTTTATAGATTGATGACTATGACATCATCATAAGCACACACCTCCACAAATATCTATTGCAAACGGTTTCAACATTTGGTCCAAATGGTTTCACCAAACCGTTTGGTGACCAAACGGTTTGCAAACCGTTTGGAGGTTTGGGTTCCAAACTGTTTGGAGTGGTTGACCATTTGAAATGGTTGAACATTTGAGGAAATATTTTGTTTTACTTGGATATTGATCCAATGGTTTCAATTGGTTTGATATTGAAGGTTTCAATTGTGAATGATTCCTTAAATGCAAACCCTAATCGGGTTGAGTGTGGAACCCTTAAGTAATTGAATCAATTTTTGGGTTGATTAGCCCAAACAATCTCAAGACCGTTTGGAGGTCAACCATGACCGTTTAGAGGTCTATGGTGGTGTATGATTGGATGGTTGAAGATCCAGTGATATCAAATCAAAGTATAATCACTATCTCAATTGATGATCGATTCAATGATGCAAACTCTAAGTGAATTTTATAAATTTCAATGATGGGATGAGTCAAACGGTCTCAACACCATTTGGAGATTATCCAAATGACCTCAATACCGTTTGAGGTTAGGCCATGTAATGATTTGATGATGATCCAACGATTTCAATTGAATTAGTTCCATAATGTCAATCATTGATGGTTCTTTGATTTCAATACCCTAATTGATGGTTTCTTGATTATAAACCTTAGTTCAATTGGGTTCAAAGCCCTAATTGAAGGTCCAATTGAAGGGTGATTCAATGATTCAATTGAAGAACAAATCAGTAGTTCAATTGATAGAGGGTTTAATGATTGAAACCATGAATTGATAAGTGTTGAAAGACCTTGTTGGTCCATTCAGTTTTGAGAGGGTTTGGACCAAACGGTCTTAAGACCGTTTGAGTCCAAACGGTCTCAAGACCGTTTGGGTCCAAATAGTCCTAAGACCATTTGACACCAAACTGTCTCAAACCGTTTGGAGACCCAAGTGGTTTCAAGTAAGAAATGTCCATACAGTTTCATTATGGTTTTGCTTAAATGATTTCAAACCATTCAATGTCTGAGTGACTAAGACCGCTTGGAGTCTAAGTGACCAAGAATATTTGAGGTTCAATTGGTCAAACCATTTGAACACCTAAGGTGACTAAAGGTCAATTAACTAATTGATTATTAATGAAGTAAATCAAAGGCGATAACAATGGTTGTACCTTTGAGGTACTAGGGTAATTAGTACCTTGTTGAGTGGTTAACTCTTGATGCTTATGAACGCAATGATTTGATATGTTGTGACAACCCTTCATTCAAGTTGTTTGGACCTAATCTAATTAAGATTGAAGTAATTGACATCCTAGAGAGGATGAGAGAAGAGGAATCCTTACATGAGTGACAATCATGTAATGGTTAAACCTCAACGCTTTCCACATGAACATAATAAGTAATCAGTGTATGATCCTTGGTAAAGAGATCATGAAATCTTAATTGCGAAGGTTGATGAAACCCTAATCAAGAGTGTGACATGAGAAACCCTAATTAAGGGTAATGTCAAGTGAAAACCTAATTTCAGGTAATGCTATGTGAAACCCTAATGTAGGGTAATGTTTTGTGAAACCCTGATATATGAGGATGTTATGTGAAACTCTAAAGTAGAGTAATGTTATGTGAAACCCATATTTATGGGAGATGCTATGTGAACCTTAATTTATAAACATGGAAAATCCTATTCCTAATAATGGAATAGTGATTAATATATTGACAATTGTAACATATAAAGAGGTTGATAGTGGATATCCTTATATCAATAGTTCCTAACTCAAAGATGAGTTCATATCATTAGCAATGGTTGTATTTTCTAAATACAGTGACTTGTGACCAATACATTACATGATAAATGTGATGAACTGATGTATAAAGTATTAGGATGGGAAATACCCTAATACAAGCTAAGTGGATGAACTCAAGTAAGGTAATGGTGATGAGGGAAGTGATACATCAAAATATGATAAATATCACATCCTGGACTTCAAGTGTGATACACCTTAATGTATTTTAAATCAAATATATTTGGATGAGTGACACATGAAGTGTGTCACGTCAGTTGTTACATTCAGATGTAATGCACTTTGATAAGTGTAGGCTAACGTGCCTTATGAAAAGGTTAATCCAAATCAATAGACTATGATGCAATCATATTCTGGTAAAGATGAGAGAGAAACTCATACTTTGTGTTGATAATACATTTAATGATGGATGATAAGAATAAATACATATGATTGAATACTTATGTTATCAATGTTGGCTCCTAGCTATGTGGAGCAATGAGTTAAGGTTTGATCATTAATAACATGATCTTAAGAACCTAAATGGTTATTTGTGGAAAACCCTAATGGAGGGTGATAATATGTAAGGGGAATCCTAACCCTAAAAAGGAATAGAGGTATTACTTTGTGTTGCATGGTGTTGAAATGAAAGCATTATAACTGTTATCATGAGAACTAATCATGCAGGTATGTTGAGACGATAAGCATAGCCAGGTATGAGCTACGATGCTCTTATATTGAAAATGTTTTATAGGCATCATAAGCCTTTACATGTTTTGTTGCTTAGTGAGAGGTAATCTGAAATTAATGAGCCATGTGTGACATATGATGTTTTAAATATTGAAATTGTTTATGGGCTTCATAAGTCATAATATTCCTTGTTGTCTTCTAAGAGGTAACAAGAGATGAACTAAGCTTTGTGTGTTATGTGGAATGCTTGTGTAGTAAGAATCATGCTTACCTTGGTTAAATGACCTGAAGGTATTAAGTTACATGTTATGTGGTAACACATATTCTATGATGAATTAAGGGTTTGAATACCCATATTTTATAATCATGATGATGAACTTGTTAAGAAATGGAAATATGTTTGATGAGATGAGGGATTAAGATCCCAATACTTTGTTAGAAGAGTATGGGTATAAGCCATGACTCAACAAAACAATCCCAGACATTAGCTGTATGTTCTAAGCCTGAAGAGAGTATATGTTGTGGCTGCAACTCTATAATGAAGATGTCAATTTACTCTGGCAAGTTAATTGCAGCCTGACACATGATGTGTAAAATATAATAGTTGTGTAGTGTATTTGCATAAAGTTGAAATGCAAGAAACATTAGTTGATATTATACTGCTTAGTGTAGCGGATAAATGTTATACATGTTCTTCACATTCCTTATGGGATAAGTGATATGATGCTCTATAAGGTTAAATATGCAATGTTTTTGATAAGAATAATGTTCTAATATGTTAAACAATGAATTAACTGTTGTTAAGCAATTATGATTCCTCTGTTCAGACTTATCTTATTAATCTGCAATAATAATGTTTCTGGCGAAGAGTTATATCTCTCGCTGGGGCAATTTTACAATTGTCTCACCCCCGTGGGAACCACATTTTTAGGTGGACGCGGATGAGGAGGCAGGAATCCTTCAATAGGTGGAGACCAACAACAACAGCAGCAGGAACAATAGTGAATTCTCAGGTGGAGACACTGGCCGATATGTCTTGTATATATGTACATAGAGTCCTATGTGTCGTCTTTGTACTCTCAGGTCCTCAGATTAGTAGTTAATGCTTTCGAGATTTTGGCTTAGTGCCTCGAGATTTCATACTGATTGTGTTTAGTTTAACAGAGCAGTTGATGTGTGTAATCCTCAGAAAAAGATGATACAGGACATGTACTTGTGAACCAGTATGTAATGAAGTTACTCCGATTCTTTATGAAAGAGTTTTCCTATATGTGGACCTCTTTGTAAAATGGTTTTAATTTTTAGTGATTTTTGGTAATTTGCTGCTTAGTGATCGCTTCCGCTTAGTTAATAACGTTTTATTCAAACGATGCGTCAAAATTTAGTGGTATCAGAGCGTGAGGTTCGTTGAGTCTACAGAGACATAGGACTAAGATTTTGAGTCTATTCTAGTGTCTTCCAGTTATCTGATACTGACTTCTGCTCATATAGGAGGAGAATAAAAACTTGAAGATGTCTGGAACACATGAAGAACACACTGATGATAGCAGTGTTTCTACACCAGGAGGAGGTGCAGGAGACCAGAATAGGGAAGGGCATGTACCTAAACAACCCCAGATTAACCCAGCCATGATAGAGAATCTAGCCTTCCATACCCTGTTTAGCCAGTTTATAGAAATTGTGACACACATGGCAGACATGATGCCACCACCTGCACCTAGGGCACCATCCCACAATGAGGGGTATGGAGTCGGAAAGACTTTTAAGAGACTTCACCGGGTTGGAGCCATAGATTATGCTGGTACAGCTGATCTAGTAGATGCTGATCTGTGGCTGACTGTAAGGACCCTGACCTTCGTTTAGGGCTTACCCTATTTGCTTTGCTTAACCCTGGTGTTTTGGTGCTTGCTAATCATCTTTGGTGGTGATTAGGGTTTGGTTGTGCTTTGTTGTGAGTTGAAGGTGCTACTTGCAAATGACCCAAGTCTAGGGTTTTTTGAGCAAGTTTGCCACCTTGGGAGGTGTTCCCCTATCTCCTTGCTTCCTCTAGGGTTGAGAGGAAGGCTTGGGCTTGTTGTTTGAGTTCTTTGGGCCTTTGTTGAGCTTGTTTGGGCCTTGAGGTGCCTTGTTTGGGCTTAGTTGAGCCTTGTGTCGGCCAAGTCAGGTGTGTGTCGGCCAACAAGGAGGCGTGTCACCCTAGTGCAAGCTTGGCGTGTCACCCATGGTGCTTGGTCTTGTTTGGTGGACACTTGGTGCATGTCTTGGACAAGTGTCTTATACCTTGATAGAGTGGTGGCTTGAGTGCTAGGACAAGTGTCCTTTGTGGGGGCGACACCTTGCCATTTTCTACCTTGTTTTCTCCTCCCTTTCTTTCTATATAGGTGGTTCCTTCCTTAGCTTGAGGTCCTTTTGGTTCCTCTCCCTCTTGTGCACGACACACTCCCTCCTTTCCTTGCTTGGAGGTCGACACACCCTTGGAGAAGAAAAGTGGTGGTTGATACCCACCCTTGGAGGAGCTTTGTTGGTCGATATCCCTTGGAGCTCTCCATCCTCTTTGCTTGGTGGTGCGTGGAGCTTGGAGTTCTTCTTCTTCCTTGGAGCTTGGAGCTTAAGGCGGGTTGCATAACTCTAACCCTAGCTACTCTACTCTCTTTCATCTATGTTGATTCCATGATCTTGCTTATATGCACATGAGTAGTTAGTTCTTACTTAGTAGCCATGTTGGCCGATCCACATGAGTTAGGGTTTAGGGAGCAACACTCCTCTCTCCCCTTGGTCTAGAAGAGTGAGTTGGGTCCTAATGCCATGAGCAACACCCCTCTTTCCTAGTCGATTGAGGTGAGCTTGTGACTTAGTGGCTTGAGCAAGACTCTCTTCTCATCTTGGGAAAGAAGGTGAGCTCCTCTAGGTGACCTTGTTGAGGTGTATCTTGAGCGTTTGGTGCTTGTGGAGGTGCTGCCCGATAGCCCCCTTTTAGGTCTAGCTTTCCCTTGTACAGCCTACTCACTTTGATCGGTTGCCTTGTGTGGGGCGCACGAGCCAACCCTTGGTTGCACGGCAGGCTGCACTTTTGGAGCTGCTCGCCCGAAAGGCTTCCTCGCCCGACAGAGAAAACTTATCTAACCTTGCACGAATCACCTTGTCGTGTGCGGGTAAGCACTGCCCTGCACGCACGATAGCCTTGCTCGCTCGGTCGAGTTACACGCCTAGTACGTCATACCTTTGCATGCCCCTGTGTCGCCCAGTTCTCTCATGCACGGCTCAGTGCCCGGCACGCGGGACGTCGTTGGGCTGCTCGCCCGACACTCTTGGCTCGCCCGACGCACCTGCTCACCCGGCATATCCCTTGCTCGCCCAACATGGCCAGTCTGCTTGCCCAATGAACCCTGCACGCCCGACATACCTTGCACGCTTAACTGAGCTGCACGCCCGACATACCTTGCACGCTCAGTAGTGTGTTACACGCCTGACTTGGCTGCACGCCATGGTTTGGGTGAGGATGAACCCTACCCGAGATGGTCCTTTAGTGAAGGTTTTAGTATCTTTTGTGAGGGACCTTGGTGTCATGGAAGTGGCTCTTCTAGTATTTGCACTTGATATCTTTAGTAACTCCTTGCTCACTTAATAATGATAGTGACAATGATAATGCTTGTGTTATATGTCCCTTTTTAGCATGATGTCAAAGCATGGTAAGGTACATAAATAGTTGCATAGTAGTGTGTCTTGAGCACATGATCATCAGTTAATGTATAATTGATAACTATAGCAATTTTGAATGATATCTCATGATAGTAGGCATAACCCTTATATCAACAATATGCTTAACCCTAATAGTCCTTTAGTGACAAATCCTAAATGCAATCTTGTGAATGGTAAGTCTCCCGGTTATTCTCATTGATTATTGAATAACACTAACCATGCAGGTAATGCATAGCCAGGTGAAAGGCTATGAGGAATGGTTATATGTGAATAATAAGATGACATGTGTATTATGAATGATGTCTCATGATAATAATGAAAGCCTTGAGAGGCTAAGGCACTATGTGATGAGGGATTGAGATACCTTAATTTTGAGATCATCCTTGAGGTGGATCTAGATGGTGGGCAAGAGGCCAAGTGATAACATGTGATGTTGGGTCCTTAAAATGGATCAGGTTGATGTGATTACAATATTAGCATCATATTGAGTTATATTGTGTGTTTTCTTTCTATTGTTTGCATGTTATACAACTTGGTTGAATCTTGCAATCCATCTAAAAGATACTAATTAATCACAGTGAAATCTATCATGTAGTTGCTCTGGCCATAGATCCATCATCAGTCAGGATAGGGTGATGGTGAAATGGGTTCTCCCGCGGGTTAACCCGGAGCGCATATTTTTGAATATGCGAGGTTTCTCCTAGCCTCAAATAGAGAGGTGAAATGAGTGCAGATGCGGTTGTAGACTCGGATATGAGATGAGCATGGTGAACATGGCCCATGGCTCCGGATATGTGATATGTGATGAGAATGAATGCGTTCATGGCTCAGAGCACGGTGTTGAGACCCGTGGCTCATGTTTTACTAGCGTCGTGACCTGTACCAAGGCGGGCTAGAGGAAGGGCAGCCTGAGGAGCTGACCCTGTGGTTTTAGACCACTTGAGCATGAGACTACGGTCCTGCTTTGTGTTCTCATGTACTGACCACGAGGGGTGAGGTCGTGGATTCCGACTCTTCCATTGACCTTGTATGGCACCGCTTATGGGCTTCGCAGCCGATGGTTGGAATTGAACGGTACGGTTCACTTCCTCAGGGCATAATAAAACGTAATCCAGCCGTTTAGTACCCACTACTTAAGTCCAACACGAAACATTGGATGAGGCCTTGTTTGTGTAGTTACTCTTCGTATATTGCAGTCATTTATATGCTCTTCATATGTAGTAGAACTTGGATATCCTGTCTTGTTATTCATGATTTACTTGATTTCATCTGGTAAGCTAGATTGCTTAAATTCATAGACTGTTCTTGTTATATCTTCTATCAGATAGCTGCTTAACGTATATGATCTTGAGGTTTTGTAGTTTTAGTGAGGAGTTATGCCTCCCGCTGGGACAATGTTCAATTGTCTCACTCCACTGGTTTACACCCTTTTTAGGTGGTCGAGCTTGTCGTGGTGGTGGTCGTTGAGTTGTGGCCGAGCAGCTAGAAGAACAGTAGAAGGCAAGCGTTGGATGTGTTGTTGTTTTGGATGTTTTGTGATAGAGTCTAGAGTCATCCCTGTACTCTCATGTCCTTGGCGATGTTTGACGCTATTTCACAATGTGCATCTACATATGTTTTGTATATCCTGCTGCTGGCCAGGTGTGGGCCTTATGTATGTATAAACAGGTGGTGAACTCATGATGTGACAGGAGAACTATTGCTCTAAGTTGTGGACATGTATCTAGGCTTGAATGGATGTGTACATAACATGTTTTCTTGCAGGATGAGGACTGTTATGTAATAAGTTTCTCAGTTTACCAGTTTTTCGCAATTGGTTTTAATTAACTCGTGTTTTTAATAAGCTGTGGTTATGGTGATTTCCGCACGTTTTCGCGTAACACCTCGTTATCTGTGTGATAATGGGATGTGTTGCCACAAGTTTTGGTATCAGATATTTAGGTTCGCTGAGTTTACAGGGATCTAGGACTAGGTTGTGTTTGTTCTTATGTGTTTTCCAGATTTTCTCATAAGAATCTTCTGCCCTCAGTAGAAGAAAAGCCAAGATGTCTGGAAACCATGAAGAACATGCTCCTGAGTATAGTGATGTTGCATCTATTGATGGAGCAGAAAGACAGGCACATGAAGATCGGGTGCATGAGGTCCCCCAACCTGACCCAGCCATACTTGAACACCCTACCTACCAACAGCTTATGGGGCAGATAATGGCTACGATGAATCTCATGGTTGAGCAATTACCAGTGCCTCCTCCGCGAGCATAGGTCCCCCATGGAGAAGCATCGGGTATTGGGAAGACCTTCGAGCGGCTTCGCCGAGTCGGAGCTTCAGAATATGCTGGGACGACTGATCCAGCGGATGCAGATCTGTGGCTGACAAGTCTTGAGAAGGCTTTCCAGATCCTCGACATCCCTAAAGCAAACAAAGTGAAGCACGCTGTCTACCTTCTAAAAGGTAGTGCTGGTCACTGGTGGACCATCGAGGAAGAGAAGCGGCCTGGTGAGGTGATCTGTTGGGAAGTGTTTCGACGTGAGTTCGTCACCAGATACTTTCCCAAGACGTATCTGGATGAGAAGATCTGTCAGTTCGAGAGTTTGCGATAGGGAACGATGAACATCACTGAGTACGAAGCCAAGTTTATGGATATGTTGAGGTTTTGTCCTCACATGGCGGTGACAGACGAGGAACGGATCAGGCGTTTCGAGAAGGGTCTGAGTGTCGATCTGACGACACCGGTTTCTGCTTTAGAGAACCGGGAACGGTTTGTGACGTTTGTGGAATCTGGTCGGAGGATTGAACAATCTGTTAGGGAAAAGAGAGAGTCTATGGTTAAGAAGAGACCTGCTCAGTTTCAAGGTCAGAGGTTTGGTGGCTTCAAGAAGCATATGTTTTCAGCACCGTCAGCAATGAGAGGTTCTGGAGGACCGTCTCAGTGGTCTCTGAGTAGAGGAAGAGGTTATGTTTCTTCACCATCTAAGGCACAAAGTTCGGCTTCTGTGGCAGTGACAGGGCCATCTAGGCCACGAGTTGATGGTAGAACATGATATGCCTGCGGTCAGATAGGGCATGTTAAGTTGAGTTGTCCCTTCAGAGATGATGAAGTAACCCAGTAGCCGAGGCAGAACCTTCAGGGGTCGGAGAGACCACAGCCTAGTAGTAGAAGAGGATGAGGTCGTGGTCAAGCGTCTCAGGATGGATCGTCTGCTCAAGGAAGCAGAGGTCGTGGACAACAAGCAACGACTTGATTCTATGCTATGAATCAGCCGGAGGCGATAGTCAACCCACGGGTAGTGACAGGTCAGATGGAATTATTTCATTCTGATATGTCTTCTTCTTGCTTTATATATGTTCTGGTTGACCCGGGTGCTACACACTCTTTTATCGCCTATAGTATGCTTGAGAACTTTCGTTTACCTGTTAGTAGTAAGAAGGATAGCTTGTCGTTAGAAACCCCTCTTGATGGTTCCTTTTTGCTTCGAGAAGAGTGTCCCTCTTGTGTCTCGTCTTTCTCAGGACGCTGCATTTAAGTGGATCTTATACCACTTGATATGCAAGGTT
Organism: Alisma plantago-aquatica; assembly: GCA_963693085.1. Lineage (NCBI taxonomy): Eukaryota > Viridiplantae > Streptophyta > Magnoliopsida > Alismatales > Alismataceae > Alisma > Alisma plantago-aquatica. The sequence continues at coordinate 398,240,089 of OY856411.1, read as the reverse complement.
TTGATGTTATCCTTGGGATGGATACCTTAGAAAGGTATAAGGTTGTTCTGGACTATGGTTCCAAGTAGGCAGTGTTTGATGTTGCTGGAGAGAAGTGGGTCTTCCAGGGAGATAGGAATATTCTTCTGACATGTTTGGTATCAGCTATGGTGGCAGATAGGTTGTTACGACAAGGTTGTGAAGCTTTCCTAGCTCATGTGGTGGATACCGTTGTGGCTACCAAGGTGAAAGGTACTAGCCTTGAGGAGGTGTCAGTTGTTCGTGAGTTTGCATATGTGTTTCTTGAGGAGTTTCCTGGTGTTCCCCCACCCCGAGAGATTGATTTCGAGATCAATCTGGTATCAGGAACACAGCCAGTTGCACAGACACCGTACAGAATGGCTCCAGCAGAGATGGCAGAGTTGAAGAAGCAGTTACAGGAGTTGCTAGACAAAGGTTTCATCTGACCGAGCACATCACCTTGGGGAGCTCCTGTGCTGTTTGTCAAGAAGAAGGATGGTTCGATGTGGTTGTGTATAGACTACCGACAGCTGAACAAGGTCACGATCAAGAATAAGTACTCGTTGCCGAGGATAGATGATATGTTCGATCAATTGTGTGGTGCTACAATGTTTTCGAAGATCGACCTACGGTCCGGATATCATCAGTTGAGGATTAAAGCGGATGACATACCAAAGTCAGCTTTTAGGACTAGGTATGGTCATTTTGAGTTTGTGGTTATGCCGTTTGGATTAACCAATGCACCTGCTGCTTTCATGGATCTCATGAACAGGGTGTTTCGTCCGTTCTTAGATCAGTTTGTTGTAGTCTTTATAGATGACATCTTGATCTATAGCCGGGACAGGCTAGAGCATGAGAAACATCTTCGTCGAGCGTTGACTCTTCTTCGCCAACATCAGTTGTATGCCAAGTTCAGTAAGTGTGAATTCTGGTTGGAAGAGGTGGCTTTCTTGGGTCATGTGATATCTGCTAAAGGAGTCAAAGTAGATTCGAAGAAGGTGGAATCGGTTGCATAATGGGAACAACCGAAGACACCGACAGAAGTTCATAGTTTCCTTGGTTTAGCAGGATACTACCGGAGGTTTATCAAGGACTTCAGTACGATCGCGTTGCCAATGACAAAGTTGACAAGGAAGGACGTACCTTTTGTTTGGGATGATCGATGTCAACAAGCATTCCAGAGTTTGAAGGAGAAGCTGACCAGTGCTCCAGTACTGATCTTGCCAGAACCGGGGAAAGGTTATGTTGTTTTCTGTGATGCTTCCAAGAAGGGTTTGGGCTGCGTATTGATGTAGGAAGACCATGTGGATTCTTTTGCCTCGCGACAGATCAAGAAGCATGAGGAGAACTATCTGACTCATGACCTGGAGCTGGCAGCAGTGGTTCATGCGTTAAATATTTGGAGACACTATTTGTATGGGGAAGTGTGTGAGATCTTTACAGATCATAAGAATCTGAAGTACATCTTTACACAGCATGAGTTGAGCATGCGACAACGACGATGGATGGAGTTGATCAATGATTACGACTGCACTATCGAGTATCATCCTGGTAAGGCGAATGTGGTAGCTGATGCGCTTAGTCGAAAGTCCTCTTTCTCTCCCAAGAAGGCACAGTTGAGTTCCCTGGTATGCCATAAGCGAGATATGTTTGTCTCTTTGTGGAAGATGAATGTGCAGATGGAAGTTTCCTCGTTAGCTGGACTCTTAGTACAGATGCAAGTAAAGCCTACGTTGAGACAACAGATCAAGGATGCACAATAGACAGATGATGCGATACAGCTGATCAGGTCAGAGTTTGGTAGCGACGAGCATGATGGGTTTCATGAGTCTGAGGATGGACTAGTCTATTATCGTAATAGGATGGTGGTTCCTGATGTTGATAAGATGAGGAAGTTAGTGCTCGAGGAAGCACATACGTCGATGTATGCGATGCATCCAGGTGTCACCAAGATGTATCATAGTCTGAAGGACTTGTATTGGTGGCCCAGTTTGAAGAAAGATGTAGCTGAGTTCGTGGCAAGATGTGCGGTTTGTCAGCAAGTGAAGGCTGAGCATCAGAAGCCGGTAGGGACGTTGCAACCTTTATCGATACCGCAGTGGAAATGAGATCACATAACCATGGATTTCATAGTTGGTCTGCCCAGGACAACTAGGAATCATGATTCCATTTGGGTGATAGTGGACAGATTGATGAAGTCTGCCCATTTCCTGCCTATGAAGACGACGTTTACAGTAGAGAAGCTCGCTAGAGTGTACATAGACGAGATAGTACGTTTGCATGGTGTGCCAGTGACGATAGTTTCTGAAAGAGGTCCTCAGTTTACCAGTCGTTTCTGGGAATAGTTGCACCGAGCGTTGGGTACGCAGTTGAGGTTCAGTACCGCCTTCCACCCGCAGACAGATGGACAGTCTGAGAGGACTATTCAGATTTTGGAAGATCTTCTTCGAGCATGTGTTTTATAGTTTCCCGGCAGTTGGGATGAGAATCTGAGTTTGATAGAGTTTGCCTACAACAACAGTTATCAGTGTAGCATCGACATGGCTCCTTATGAGGCTGTGTATGGAAGAAAGTGCAGATCTCCTTTGTGTTGGTATGAGTCTAGTGAATATCAGCTTTTGGGTCCTGAGTTAGTTCAGCAAATGACAAAGAAGATCAAAGTGATACGGCAACAATTGAAAGTGGCACAGGACAGACAAAAGTCTTATGCAGACAATCGCCGACGACCTTTGGAATTCCAGGTAGGAGACAAAGTATATCTTAAGGTCTCGCCTTGGAAAGGTGTGCTAAGGTTTGGACGAAAGGGTAAGTTGGCACCCAGGTATATGGGGCCTTACCCAGTGATAGCACGTGTTGGTAAAGTAGCTTACGAGATAGAGTTGCCTCCAGAGTTGCATAGGTTGCATCCAGTGTTTCATGTCAGTATACTGAAGAAAAGTCATCCGGATTCAGGTACAGTGATACAGCCAGTTGAGGTTGAGCTTGATGCCGATGTGACCTACGAGGAAGGTCATGTGGCGATTCTTGACAGAAGAGTCAAGAAGTTGAAGAAGAAGGACATGGTTCTTGTGAAAGTTCTTTGGCAGCGTCGTGGCGTTGAGGAAGCCACGTTGGAGCTTGAGGAAGAGGTGAGGAGGAGGTATCCCTCACTTTTCTCTTCAGATTTTAGGGACGAAATCCCTTAAAGGGGGATAGATTGTAAGGACCCTGACCTTCGTTTAGGGCTTACCCTGTTTGCTTTGCTTAACCCTGGTGTTTTGGTGCTTGCTAATCATCTTTGGTGGTGATTAGGGTTTGGTTGTGCTTTGTTGTGAGTTGAAGGTGCTACTTGCAAATGACCCAAGTCTAGGGTTTTGTGAGCAAGTTTGCCACCTTGGGAGGTGTTCCCCTCTCTCCTTGCTTCCTCTAGGGTTGAGAGGAAGGCTTGGGCTTGTTGTTTGAGTTCTTTGGGCCTTTGTTGAGCTTGTTTGGGCCTTGAGGTGCCTTGTTTGGGCTTAGTTGAGCCTTGTGTCGGCCAAGTGAGGTGTGTGTCGGCCAACAAAGAGGCGTGTCACCCTAGTGCAAGCTTGGTGTGTCGCCCATGGTGCTTGGTCTTGTTTGGTGGACACTTGGTGCATGTCTTGGACAAGTGTCTTATACCTTGCTAGAGTGGTGGCTTGAGTGCTAGGACAAGTGTCCTTTGTGGGGGAGACACCTTGCTATGTTCCACCTTGTTTTCTCCTCCCTTTCTTTCTATATAGGTGGTTCCTTCCTTAGCTTGAGGTCCTTTTGGTTCCTCTCCCTCTTGTGCACGACACACTCCCTCCTTTCCTTGCTTGGAGGTCGACACACCCTTAGAGAAGAAGAGTGGTGGCTGATACCCACCCTTGGAGGAGCTTTGGTGGTCGATATCCCTTGGAGCTCTCCATCCTCTTTGCTTGGTGGTGCGTGGAGCTTGGAGTTCTTCTTCTTCCTTGGAGCTTGGAGCTTAAGGCGGGTTGCATAACTCTAACCCTAGCTACTCTACTCTCTTTCATCTATGTTGATTCCATGATCTTGCTTATATGCACATGAGTAGTTAGTTCTTACTTAGTAGCCATGTTGGCCGATCCACATGAGTTAGGGTTTAGGGAGCAACACTCCTCTCTCCCCTTGGTCTAGAAGAGTGAGTTGGGTCCTAATGCCATGAGCAACAGCCCTCTTTCCTAGTCAATTGAGGTGAGCTTGTGACTTAGTGGCTTGAGCAAGACTCTCTTCTCATCTTGGGCAAGAAGGTGATCTCCTCTAGGTGACCTTGTTGAGGTGTATCTTGAGCGTTTGGTGCTTGTGGAGGTGTTGTCTGACAGCCCCCTTTTAGGTCTAGCTTTCCCTTGCACGACCTGCTCACTTTGATCGGTTGCCTTGTGTGGGGCGCGCAAGCCAACCCTTGGTTGCACGGCAGGCTGCACGTTTGGAGCTGCTCGCCCGACAGAGAAAACTTGTCTAACCTTGCACAGATCACCTTGTCGCGTGCGGGTAAGCACTGCCCTGGACGCTCGATAGCCTTGCTCGCTCGGTCGAGTTACACGCCTAGTACGTCATACCTTTGCACGCCCCTGTGTCGCCTGATTCTCTCATGCACGGCTCAGTGCCCGGCACATGGGACACCGTTGGGCTGCTCGCCCGACACTCTTGGCTCGCCTGACACACCTGCTCACCCAGCATATCCCTTGCTCGCCCAACATGGCCAGTCTGCTCGCCCGATGAACCCTGCACGCCCGACATACCTTGCGCGCTTAACTGAGCTGCACGCCCGACATACCTTGCACGCTCAGTAGTGTGCTGCATGCCTGACTTGGCTGCACGCCATGGTTTGGGTGAGGATGAACCCTACCCGAGATTGTCCTTTAGTGAAGGTTTTAGTATCTTTTGTGAGGGACCTTGGTGTCATGGAAGTGGCTCTTCTAGTATTTGCGCTTGATATCTTTAGTAACTCCTTGCTCACTTAATAATGATAGTGACAATGATAATGCTTGTGTTATATGTCCCTTTTTAGCATGATGTCAGAGCATGGTAAGGTACATAAATAGTTGCATAGTAGTGTGTCTTGAGCACACGATCATCAGTTAATGTATAATTGATAACTATAGCAATTTTGAATGATATCTCATGATAGTAGGCATAACCCTTATATCAACAATATGCTTAACCCTAATAGTCCTTTAGTGACAAATCCTAAATGCAATCTTGTGAATGGTAAGTCTCCCAGTTATTCTCATTGATTATTGAATAACACTAACCATGCAGGTAATGCATAGCCAGGTGAAAGGCTATGAGGAATGGTTATATGTGAATAATAAGATGACATGTGTATTATGAATGATGTCTCATGATAATAATGAAAGCCTTGAGAGGCTAAGGCACTATGTGATGAGGGATTGAGATACCTTAATTTTGAGATCATCCTTGAGGTGGATCTAGATGGTGGGAAAGAGGCCAAGTGATAACATGTGATGTTGGGTCCTTAAAATGGATCAGGTTGATGTGATTACAATATTAGCATCATATTGAGTTATATTGTGTGTTTTCTTTCTATTGTTTGCATGTTATACAACTTGGTTGAATCTTGCAATCCATCTAAAAGATACTAATTAATCATAGTGAAATCTATCATGTAGTTGCTCTGGCCATAGATCCATCATCAGTCAGGATAGGGTGATGGTGAAATGGGTTCTCCTGCGGGTTAACCCGGAGCGCATATTTTTGAATATGCGAGGTTTCTCCTAGCCTCAAATAGAGAGGTGAAACGAGTGCAGCTGCGGTTGTAGACTCGGATATGAGATGAGCATGGTGAACATGGCCCATGGCTCCGGATATGTGATATGTGATGAGCATGAATGCGTTCATGGCTCAGAGCACGGTGTTGAGACCCGTGGCTCATGTTTTACTAGCGCCGTGACCTGTACCAAGGCGGGCTAGAGGAAGGGCAGCCTGAGGAGCTGACCCTATGGTTTTAGACCACTTGAGCATGAGACTGCGGTCCTGCTTTGTGTTCTCGTGTACTGACCATGAGGGGTGAGGTTGTGGATTCCGGCTCTTCCATTGACCTTGTATGGCACCAGTTATGGGCTTCGCAACCGATGGTTGGAATTGAACAGTATAGTTCACTTCCTCAGGGCATAATAAAACGTAATCCAGCCGTTTAGTACCCACTACTTAAGTCCAACACAAAACATTGGATGAGGCCTTGTTTGTGTAGTTACTCTTCGTATATTGCAGTCATTTATATGCTCTTCATATGTAGTAGAACTTGGATATCCTGTCTTGTTATTCATGATTTACTTGATTTCATCTGGTAAGCTAGATTGCTTAAATTCATAGACTGTTCTTATTATATCTTCTATCAGATAGCTGCTTAACATATATGATCTTGAGGTTTTGTAGTTTTGGCGAGGAGTTATGCTTCCCGCTGGGACAATGTTCAATTGTCTCACTCCACTGGTTTACACCCTTTTTAGGTGGTCGAGCTTGTCGTGGTGGTGGTCGTGGAGTTGCGGCCGAGCAGCTAGAAGAACAGTAGAAGGCAAGCGTTGGATGTGCTGTTGTTTTGGATGTTTTGTGATAGAGTCTAGAGTCATCCCTATACTCTCAGGTCCTTGGCGATGTTTGATGTTGTTTCACGATGTGCATCTACATATGTTTTGTATATCCTGGTGCTGGCCAGGTGTGGGCCTTATGTATGTATAAACAGGTGGTGAACTCATGATGTGACAGGACAACTGTTGCTCTAGGCTGTGGACATGTATCTAGGCTTGAATGGATGTGTACATAACATGTTTTCTTGTAGGATGAGGACTGTTATGTAATAAGTTTCTCAGTTTACCAGTTTTCCGCAATCGGTTTTAATTCAACCGTGTTTTTAATAAGTTGTGGTTATGGTGATTTCCGCACGTTTTCACGTAACACCTCGTTATCTGTGTGATAATGGGATGTGTTGCCACAAGAGCTGGAAAAGGCTTTCAGGATCCTTGATATTCCTGAAGCCGAGAAGGTAAGACATGCAGTGTACCTCCTGAAAGGAAGTGCTGGTCACTGGTGGATTATAGAAGAAGATAAGAGGCTAGGTGAAGAAATTGGATGGGAGGTATTCCAACGAGAGTTTGTCAGTAAATAATTCCCTAAGACATATCTAGACGAGAAGATCTCTCAATTTGAGAGAATCAGACAGGGACAGATGAACGTTAGCGAATATGAAGCTAAGTTCATGGAGTTGTTGCGGTTTTGTCCGCATATGGCAGTTAATGATGAGGAAATAATTTGGCATTTTGAGAAGGGGTTGAACGCTGAACTGACCACTCCTGTGTCTGCTTTAGAGAACAGGGAGAGGTTTGACACTTTTGTGGAGTCGGTAAGGAGGATAGAAAGTTCTGAAATCAAGAAACGACAGGCTAGTGGTAAGAAGGTGTATACTCAGTGTCAAGGACAAAGATCCGAAAGTTTTAAGAAGCTGAGATTTTCTGCATGAGCAACACCATCGAGATTCAATACCCAGACGCATTGGGTGTCAAGTAGGGGTAGGGACCATAGTTTTGCTCCTAGCAGAGCCCCTAGCATAGCATCAACATTGGTGACGGGATCTCACAGACCCTATTTTGCAACTAGGATCTGTTACCAATGTAGACAACCTGGACATCTCGCAAAGGATTGTCCAGATGGGAATATAATGGTGACTCAACCCCAGGGGCAGAGTCAATAAGGCTCACAATGGAGACAGATTTCTAGCAACAATAGAGGATGTGGACAAGCGTCCCGAGTTGGTTCATCAACACCTAATAATCAAGCACAGGGTCAACAACTAGCAACTATGAAGATATATGCAATGAATCAATCTGATGCAATAGTCAACCCTCGGGTTGTGATAGGTCAGATGAAATAGATTCATTCTGATATTTCATTTCATGATTCTATGTGTTAAAAATAAGAAAGTAGTTGTTTTTGAACTCCATCTGACTAGTCCTATAAGGACACAGGGGAGATGAGAACTTACATCTTACTTAGTGTTCCTTAAAATGCTTTATAATCTCCCTTATCTGTGTGTTAAAAGATGAGATATAGAAGTGATGCCTGAAGAAAATTCAAGAATGAAAAATCCTGTGTGTATAATGATATGAAAAGTGAGGAATATGATAGCAAATAAAGTCCATACTACCTAATCTCAATACTTGTATACCCTGGTCAGGTATATGATTATTTGAGATAAGGCAAGTATGAAACTCTTAGATTGTTATCTTTCTGATTACTCTGATAAAGTAGTCATTTTGAAACAATCTAGTGAGTATAATGAAATTACATACGAAAGTGCTAAGTGAACTTTCCCAATTACATAGGGAAGTGCTAAGTGAACTTTCCCAATTACATAGGGAAGTGCTAAGTGAATTTTCCCAATTACATAGGGAAGTGCTAAGTGAACTTTCCCAATTACATAGGGAAGTGCTAAGTGAACTTTCCTAATAACATAAGGAAGTGTTAAGTGAACTTTCCCAATTACATAAGGAAGTACTAAGTGAATTTTCCTAATAACATAGGAAGTGCTAAGTGAACTTTCCTAATAACATAGGAAGTGCTAAATGAACTTTCCTAATTACATAAGGAAGTGCTAAGTGCACTTTCCTAATAACATAAGGAAGTGCTAAGTGAACTTTCCCAATTACATAAGAAAGTGCTAAGTGAACTTTCCTAATAACATAGGAAGTGCTAAGTGAACTTTCCTAATAACATAGGAAGTGCTAGGTGAACTTTCCTAATTACATAGGAAGTGCTAAGTGAACTTTCCCAAACAAATAAAGGATTGCTGAGTGGATTACCTCTGTTAAATATATATATGTTTTCCCTTTGATGAACAACCTTGGATAATGATAGGAGTATGATACTTTATGTTTCTCCTTTCATTTACATGACAATCAAGTAGGTATTATGACAATTGATGTACTTGGATTAGAAATAATCCGTTGATGGATACTTAGAAAAGTATCAGTTTGCTTTGGACTTTGGTTCCAAGATAATGATATATGGAACAAGCAATGTCCTAAAGTAAAAGAAATACTTTGTGCATGTGTACCCTTGGTGGTAACAACATGGAATCGAATATGATAAGGATGAGATGTGTTCTCAATACATATGATGAATACCAAATTAAGGTATTTATGTTGGTTACCTATATCAGTCAACTATGAAATCAATCTAGTTACAAAAAAATAATATGAACATCATATGTTAGGGGTTTATGCTCTGCATAAACATAAACATTGATAAGGATGAACTAATGGAAGGAACAAGTGTAATTATGGTGGAAAAGTTTATCAAGTTGAAAATATTTTCTTAGAATAATCCTGTGTGGAAGAACTTTGTGTGGATTAAAGATCTATAGTATCTCCATGACATTGATATGATAATTAGAGACTTGATGACATGAGTAACAACTATCTTTTGTTATCTGGGATTTCAGGGACGAAATCCTTAAAAGGGGTTTATAATTTCTAACATCCTTGACCTGGGTTATGCTTAAACCTAGATGTTTTGCTTAATGAAGTTGATTATATGCTCTCTCTTATCTCTCTAAAAGTAATTAAGGATCAAGAGGAACTTATATTTCAATTTTAGTCCCTTTTGAATAATGTTGAAACAATGCTTTATTAGTTTTGGACAAAAGTGCAAATTACCCAAGTTGAGGGGTTAACTTGAAAATTGTACATGATACGATGTTCCTCATGTGTTGAAGCATCATGGGAATGAGTATGATGCAGTAGTATGGTTTCTACAAGCCTGAATAACAAGAAAGAGCATGTTGAGCAATGTTTGTGCATTAAAAACTAGTTTTGGTATAATGTACAATTTACCCAAAATCTAGGGTTCAATATGCAAACTACCACTTCAAGATGGTCCCTCATGATTCTTGGAATCAGGTGGAGAAAATGATTTGAGAGGGGCGCCTCATTTGAATCATTTTGAAGCAGAGAGAATCTTGATATTAAAATAATCAAGATTTAAGCATAATTGAAACCCTAATTCAATTTAATGTAAAAATAATTACATTAATTGGATTGCCCTTCAACCAAAACTATAATGGTTGAGTTTGGTTTTGTGTGGAAGTCCTTGTGCCTTGCAAAGGAAAAGGAAATATCTACGTGAGTGGAGAACCCACTCACATTAAGAAAGGAAAAAGAAATATCCACTCACTTATGGATATTATTATAATATGATTTAAGGTGCTTAGTTTGTTTTCCTTTAAATCGTGGATAATTGAGAAGAATAATAGGTAAAGAGTATAGCCTCGTCCCTAAGGAAAAGAAGGGGGCATATGGAAAGAAAGTTGAGGAGATAATTCCTACTTTCTCTCTCTTAAATGAATTTTCAATAAAATTCATATATAAGCTCCTTTATCTTTGAGGTGAAGGGATAATTTCAAATCCACTTTCACTTCTTGCTTGCAAAAACGACCAAGGTATCTTGGAGAAATAGGAGGACGACCCCCAACCTTTTGGTAAGCTTATTGACCTTCTTTCACCTTGAATTCATGGTGGAAATCACAAAACAATGCATGATTTCTTCTCTATTTCACTCCATCTTCAATCCTATCCAATCTTTTCACTCCAAAGCTTGAGGATGAGCCTTGGGAGGATTGCAAAAGATTTTTCCACCATTGTTGATGTGAAGTTCCAAGCTTTGAATCTCAATTGAAGGCGGGTTATATAACTTGAACCCTTGAACTTTGTTATTGATTCCATATCTTCATCAATTGTTGATTCTTTCTTTGTTTCCAAAATTTTATTTGGTTGATTGATGCAATCACCATGAAAATCATAGAAAGATTCGTGGGTTTATAGATTTATGATGATGACATCATCATAAGCACACACCTCCACAAATATCTATTGCAAACAGTTTCAACATTTTGTCCAAACGATTTCACCAAACCGTTTGGAGGTTTGGGTTCCAAATTGTTTGGAGTGGTTGACCGTTTGAAATGGTTGACCATTTGAGGAAATATGCTGTTGTACTTGGATATTGATCCAATGGTTTCAATTGGTTTAATCTTGAAGGTTTCAGTTGTGAATGATTCCTTAAATGCAAACCCTAATCGAGTTGAGTGTGGAACCCTTAAGTAATTGAATCAATTTTTGGGTTGATTAGCCCAAACAGTCTCAAGACCATTTAGAGGTCACCCAAATTGTCTCAAGACCATTTGGAGGTCAACCATGACCATTTAGAGGTCAATGGTGGTGTATGATTGGATGGTTGAAGATCCAGTGATATCAAATTGAAGTATAATCACTAGCTCAATTGATGATCAATTCAATGATGCAAACTCTAAGTGAATTTTATAAATTTCAATTATGGGATGAGTCAAATGGTCTCAATACCATTTCGAGATTATCCAAATGACCTCAAGACCGTTTGAGGTCAGGTCATGTCATGGTTTGATGATGATCCAACGATTTCAATTGAATTAGTTCCACAATGTCAATCATTGATTGTTCTTCGATTTCAATACCCTAATTGATGGTTTCTTGATTATAAACCTTAGTTCAATTGGGTTCAAGACCCTAATTGAAGGTCAAATTGAATGGTGATTCAATGATTCAATTGAAGAACAAATCAGTAGTTCAATTGATAGAGGGTTTGATGATTGAAACCTTGAATTGATAAGTGTTGAAAGACCTTGTTGGTCCATTCGGTTTTGAGAGGGTTTGGACCAAATGGTCTTAAGACCGTTTGAGTCCAAACGGTCTCAAGAATGTTTGGGTCCAAACGGTCTCAAGACCGTTTGAGATCAAACGATATCAAACCATTTGGAGACCCAAGTGGTTTCAAGTAAGAAATGTCCATACAGTTTCATTATGGTTTTGCTTAAATGATTTCAAACCATTCAATGTCTGAGTGACTAAGACCGTTTGGAGTCTAAGTGACCAAGAATATTTGAGGTTCAATTGGTCAAACCATTTGAACACCTAAGGTGACTAAAGGTCAATTAACTAATTGATTATTAATTATATAAATCAAAGGTGATTACAATGGTTGTACCTTTGAGGTACTAGGGTAATTAGTACCTTGTTGAGTGGTTAACTCTAGATGCTTATGAAAGCTATGATTTGGTATGTTGTGACAACCCTTCATTCAAGTTTTTTGGACCTAATCTAATTAATATTGAAGTAATTGACATCCTAGACAGGATGAGAGAAGAGGAATCCCTACATGAGTGACAATCATGTAATGGTTAAACCTCAACACTTTCAACATGAACATAATAAGTAATCAGGGTATGATCCTTTGTAAAGAGATCATGAAATCTTAACTGAGAAGGTTGATGAAACCCTAATCAAGGGTGTGACATGAGAAACCCTAATTAAGGTTGATGTCAACTGAAAACCTAATTTTAGGTAATGCTATGTGAAACCCTAATGTAGGGTAATGTTATGTGAAACCCTGATATATGAGGATGTTATGTGAAACTCTAAAGTAGAGTAATGTTATGTGAAACCCATATTTATGGGAGATTCTATGTGAACCTTAATTTATAAACATGGAAAATCCTATTCCTAATAATGGAATAGTGATTAATATATTGTCAAGTGTAACATCTAAAGAGGTTGATAGTGGATATCCTTATATCAATAGTTCCTAACTCAAAGATGAGTCCATATCATTAGCAATGGCTGTATTTTCTAAATACAGTGACTTGTGACCAATACATTACATGATAAATGTGATGAACTGGTGTATAAAGTATTAGGATGGGAAATACCCTAATACAAGCTAAGTGGATGAACTCAAGTAAGGTAATGGTGATGAGGGAAGTGATACATCAAAATATGATAAATATCACATCCAACACCTCAAGTGTGATATACCTTAATGTATTTTAAATCCAATATATTTGGATGAGTGACACATGAAGTGTGTTATGTCAGTTGTTACATTCAGATGTAATGCACTTTGATAAGTGTAGGCTAATGTGCCTTATGAAAAGGTTAATCCAAATCAATAGACTATGATGCAATCATATTTTGGTGAAGATGAGAGAGAAACTCATACTTTGTGTTGATAATCCATTTAATGATGGATGATGAGAATAAATAAGTACGATTGAATACTTATGTTATCAATGTTGGCTCCTAGATGTGTGGAGCAGTGAGTTAAGGTTTGATCATTAATAATATGATCTTAAGAACCTAAATGGTTATTTGTGGAAAACCCTAATGGAGGGTGATAATATGTAAGGGGAATCCTAACCCTAAAAAGGGTATACAAGTATTACTTTGTGTTGCATGGTGTTGATATGAAAGCATTGTAACTGTTATCATGAGAACTAATCATGCAGGTATGTTGAGACGATAAGCATAGTCAGGTATGAGCTATGATGCTCTTATATTGAAAATATTTTATAGGCCTTATAAGCCTTTACATGTTTTGTTGCTTGGTGAGAGGTAATATGAAATTAATGAGCCCTATGTGCCATATGATGTTTTAATTATTGAAATTGCTTATGGGCTTCATAAGTCATAATATGCCTTGTTATCTTCTAAGAGGTAACAAGAGATGAATTAAGCTTTGTGTGTTATGTGGAATGCTTGTGTAGTAAGAATCATGCTTACCTTGGGTAAATGACCTGAAGGTATTAAGTTACCTGTTATGTGGTAACAATTATTCTATGATGAATTAAGGGTTTGAATACCCATATTTTATAATCATGTTGATGAACTTGTTAAGAAATGGAAATGTGTTTTATGATATGAGGGATTAAGATCTCAATACTTTGTTAGAAGAGTATGGCTATAGGCCTTGACTCCACAAAACAATCCCAGGCATTAGCTGTGTGTTCTAAGCCTGAAGAGAGTATATGTTGTGGCTATAACTCTATAATGAAGATGTCAATTTACTCTGGCAAGTTAATTGCAGCCTGACACATGATGTGTAAAATATAATCAGCTGTGTAGTGTATTTGCATAAAGTTGAAATGCGAGAAATAGTAGTTGATATTATACTGCTTAGTGTAGCAGATAAATGTTATACATGTTCTTCACATTCCTTATGGAATAAGTGATATGATGCTCTATCAGGTAACAACTGTAATGTTTTAGATAAGAATAATGTTCTAATATGTTAAAAAATAAATTAACTACTATTAAGCAATTATGATTCCTCCGTTCAGACTTATCTTATTAATATGCAATAATAATGTTTCTGGCAGAGAGTTATATCTCTCGCTGGGGTAATTTTACAATTGTCACTCCTGTGGGAACCACATTTTTAGGTGGATGCAGACGAGGAGGCAGGAATCCTTCAATAGGTGGAGAACAACAACAACAACAGTAGGAACAACAGTGAATTCTCAGGTGGAGACACTGGCTGATATGTCTTGTATAGATGTACATAGAGTCCTATGTGTCGTCTTTGTACTCTCAGGTCCTCAGAGTAGTAATTAATGCTTTCGAGATTTCATCTTAGTGCCTCGAGATTTAATATTGCCTGTGTTTAGTTTAACAGAGCAGTTGATGCATGTAATCCTCAGAAAAAGATGATATAAGACATGTACTTGTGAACCAATATGTAATTAAGTTACTCTGGTTCTTTATGAAAGAGTTTTCCTATGTGTGGACCTCTTTGTAAAATGGTTTTAACTTTTAGTGATTTTGGTAATCCGTTGATTAGTGATCGCTTCCGTTTAGTTAATAACGTTTTATTCGAACGATGTGTCACATATAGATATATACATAAACATATCATCTTGAAAAGACTAAATACTATGTCATAAAAATACTTACAGCGGACGTGCTAGGTGGGTCTATATGATTACTCCCAACCTCTGCAGTAGGAGAAGAGCGGCACACCACATGTACTGTCTGAGTAGCAACCTGAGACGCCTGCCACTTCACCATTTCTTCTTGGATTTTCTTATTAATTAACTCATCTACCTATAAATCGACAAAAGAAATACTAGCTTTTGATTATTGTATTCCCTTTCGCAATAACATTCTAAAACAAGAATAGGTTACCTCAACATTTGATAATCTCACTTTTGGGATAAGTTTGCGCTGTGATGGCCCAAAGAATGCTTTTATGCCCACACTAGCGCCTGCACCCCTAACACGTCCAGGATGCTCTGGGTTACCAAGAGCAACTGTCAATTCATCTATTGTGCCCTCAGGGATGAACTTGCCTTCCTTCCTCTGCTCGTGAAGCTCCCGCTAATCACCATTAATAGAAATTGGTAAGTAAACATAACAATAATCAATATTGATTGCTCTAAGAGTTGAATTTTACCATTTTTGCAGTTGCCTCAGTAGTTGCGGGCTTGGTTATATCTTCTTTCTTGTTTTGCCTCCCAGCTATCCACATAGCATGGCGAGGCAGAGGTGTGGGACTAATAGTAGAGGACTCTTGAGTAGCAATAGACTGAGTAGTAGACTCAACCTGTAGACTTTGGCGAACGCCTACATAGCCTTTTGGACCCATCGTGTGGTCATGCACATTTAGTGCACACCTTGCTCTTTGAGCATCGTTGATAGCCTTGTTAATAAGCACATTGATTTGGTTAGTAACACTAAAGGTTAATCTTGAATAGGTGAATACATAAGAACATATATTAATTAAATTGGGAGTGGCACTTAATACCTTGAATTCATCAGTTTTTCTTTTGGTAACAAACTCCTCCTAGTCATTGGGGTCCAGGTAGTTCCATTGCTCAGTGGCTTTCTTCTTCCTCTTCTCAGCATCTTGTATGTAATCTCAGGTGAGATTTGTCCTATAGTTCCTTAGGACCCTCCCACAATGTTGCATCACGCGTTTACGATGCAACTTTTCATCCAGTTCAAATATGCTCTGCAAAATAGAATTGCTATTAACTAGTATCCAAAAAATTGGTAATCTTCAAAATAGAATTGTAAATAATAATAACTCACACATAGTTCCTTCCATACTAAGTCTTTCTTCCCCTTAGGAACTTTATGCCAAGATTCTACATTAGGACTACAATGGCTATGAGTAAGAACCCCAAGATATGAAATAAATGAGTTGTGGTTCACTCCAGCTGGATTTCCTGCATGATCAAAATCCACAGCCAGTTTGGGTCCATTACCCCTTTGTTTTAGTAACTTATTCATCATAGTGATGCCCCTCACTTTTTCAATCTTTTTGCTGTTCATCAAGTGCCCCAAGTTCTTCAGGGGGTACATCATCAACCTAAAATTTGACAAAATAAACGCACTTACATGATATAACTAGAAATGGACATATAGATAGAAATATAGGATAGATTTTTAAAACTTACATTGTGAGGCGGCGCATTGATATCCTCACCCTCACGGTAATCATCATCATGGTCATCATGCTCATGCTCAGCCATCTGAAAATTCACATTCACATTCACATTGTAAAGTTCACATTGTAAAGTTCATATTCAGAAAAATAAAACAAATAAAAAATATAAACATGCATGCCTCTAATATTGCGATCTTTTATCAATTAACAATCCTTCATTGTGATCTCCGCGCACATACAAGTCATCATTAGCTTCAATATTTGGTGGTGTTGGCAACCCAACTGAGAATGGACTGGAGTCATCATACTTATCATAGTACTCTTCTTCATCTATAAGTTCTTCAATGAACTATCTTTTACCATGAAGAACAACCGACCATTTATCATTTATAAGATCATCGATATAAAATACTTGTTTTTCATGTGATGCCAATATGAATGGTTCACCCTTCTCGCCAATCTTTTCAAAGTTCACTAATGTGAAACCCAATTCATCCACTATAACTCCTTTGGTGTTATCAACCCAATTACATTTAAAGAGCGGATTCCTACATAGTCAAACTCTCATATGTCTTCAATGACACTGTAATATGACATTTTAGCTTCATGTGGACTCTTATCCTTTGCACTTGCAAAAAACAATGAAGACACTTGAAGGGTGACCCCACTCTTATCATCTTGACGCTTTGTGTAATATGAGAATCTACTTATGTCAAACCCTTCATAAGACATAACATTCAATTTTGGTTTGAAGGCGAGGCATTTGATAGTTTCAATAAGATTATTTAGTGTTTGAGATAGTTGATGTAAGACTTTATCTTCAAACCACTTAATAAATGTCTTGTTATGCTCTCTAGAAAGCGACATTGAATTGGCTCGAGGATATTGTCTCTTAATGAAATTGGTATGTTCCTCGATATAAACACTCACTTCGTCGATGTTGTGTAAAATATACAAGTAACCTTATTCCAACTGCTCATGGCTGATTACTTTCATCTGTGATCCCAAAATTCTTTTGCCAAAATGCTCCTGAATATTCTTGTCATTAATAGGAGCGTCATTACCACTCAGAAAGTCATTGCAAAAATCCATAACCTCTCTCACCACATAACCCTCAATAATACTCCCTTCAGGTCGATAACGGCTTCGAACATCACCTTTAAAAATGCTCATGTATCGTTCAAAGGGATACATCCAATGCAAGAAAATTGATCCCAACATTTTCACTTCCCTAGTCAAGTGGACAACAAGATGTACCATGATATCAAAGAATGAAGGAGGAAAATACATCTCAAGCTGACATAGGGTAACAACCACTTCTCTTTGCAATTTATCGAGAGTATCAGGGTCAATAACTTTACTTCACATACTGTTGAAAAAGAAACAAAGTCTGGGATTGCAAACCTTACATGCTTTGACAATATAGATCGAATTGCCACGGGAAATATTTGTTGCATTAGAGTGTAACAATCATGAGATTTAAGACCTACCAACTTCATATCTTTCATTGATACCAGTCTTTAGATGTTGTATGAGTAACCCTATGGCACCTTAACATTTACCAAGCATTCACAAAAAGCTTTCTTCTCCTTTCTAGACAACGTGTAATAAGCGGGAGGTATGTGTGGCATACAACTCACAAAAACAAGATTAACTTAAGCGGAAGCAAATTATTTGCAGCGGATTACTAAAAATCATTAAAAATTAAAACTTTTTGCAAAGCGATCCATACATAGGAAATCTTTCCCATCAAGAACCATTGTATAACATTTACATTCTGGTTCAAACATACATAACATGTACCATCTCTTTTCAGAGATTACATCATCAATTGTCTTATAAACATTATATACAGACAATATACGAATCTCGAGGCATCAAGCCAAAACCTCAGATTGATTCATAAAACACTAACTAAAAACTTCGAGGACCTGAGAGTACAGAGAAGACGCATAGGACTTTCTAACTACATAACTTGACAGGCAGTATCTCCACCTGAGATATTACTACTGTCCTTGCTGTCACTGCTGCTGTCTATTCCCTGCAATGAGATTCTGCTTCTTTGTCCGCGTCCACCTAAAAAGTTGGATCCCACGGGGGTGAGACAATTGTAAATTTCCCCAGCGGGAGATATAACTCTCTGCCAAAACATTGTTGTAGCAGTTTATTAAATTAAACTGAGCAGAAGGATTTATATATATAATCAACAGCAGGTAAATCACTGTATGAACAAAGTGAAGTAATCTTCTTTTTCAAGGATAACATTACATCTACTCATGATAGACTCATAGTTCATCCATCTACTTGTAATGAATACAACAGATATGAACAACATCAATGAACTACAGATATATAACAGAAATGTAACATCAACCAATGACTTTTCGTATTCAATCCTTAAGAAAACATGCTATATGGCTGATTTCATTTTACAAACACACTTATGCCCTGAGGAGATGAGGTATACCGCTCATACTCCAACCGACCACTGCGAAGTCGAAATCGGTACCATACATAGGTCAATGGAAGAGCCAGATTCCCATGACCTCAAATTTCTCGGTTAGTACGAAATAACATGCAGGACATCTTGTGTCTCTTCTAGATAGCTTTCCAGGGTATACTGGCAACATCGCTATTAGAGTTATAGCCCGTAGCATATACTCTTTCCAGGATATGGCCCTTAGCCAATGCCTGGTATTATATTGTGGAGTCATGGCCCGTAGCCATACTCTTATTGGGGTATGGTCCGTAACCAATCCCGTACATAGGACATAGCCCGTAGCCATTCCTATGGGGCATAAGGATATATTTTCCCAATTACCCCCACATATTCAAAAATATGCGTTTCGGATTTTGCTGCGGAGCACCCGTTTCACCATCACCTATTGCTGACGATGATGGATCTATGGTCAAAGCTTCTACATGAAAAGATTTCACTTGATTAATTAAGTACATTTTCATATTCTTTTAGCATCAGCCAGTTTCTCAAACACGACTTATTACAAAAATGCTATAAAGAGACATGTACTACTTTCATCAGATACTTATCAGTCTTTCAAAGGCCTTGGGAACTCAGTCCCTCATTCCAAGACTGGGAATTCTCATCCCTTCACATTTTCATCACCATAATCATATGGTTCTGGGTATTCAAACCCTTAACTCATCATTGAGCATTATTACCACTTTTTCAGGTAACTATCACCTTCAGGTCAACTGACCAAGGTAAATATGATTCTTGTTACATAAGCATATCTCATGGCACTTAAGGCCCATTACTTCTCTTATTACCTCATACTAGGAAATAAGGTATAACATGGCACACAAGGCCCAATAAACAATTTCAATACATAAAATGTCATAGCTCATACCTGGCTATGTTCATCATCACATCATACCTGCATGGTTAGTACATATGATAATACATCAATTTCATATCAGCACCATGCAAAACAATATATAACATCATTATTCAAGGGTAACACCACTATTCCCTTACCAGGGTTAGGGTTTCCCATTTCTCATTAATTAGGATTTCATTATCACATTATCTGTCCAACACTTAATTCATTATTCCATGCCTCTGAGGCATTCAATGATATTATATTTGATTATTCCAGAACATTACTTTCATCATATAGCATTAATGATCATCAACTCAAGGTATGAGTTCATTTCTAATCCTCATCAAGGTATGAATATATCATACTCATCATTTGGGCCTAACCCCATTCTCAAGGTACATTAATTAACACTCATCAAAGTGCAACAACTCATTACATATCATTGTAATAGTTGCATAACACACTTCATATGTTTCTTACCCAATTACATTGGATTTGGAGTATATCAAGGTATATAAACCCTGGGATGCTGAATGTGATAACTATCATATCTTGATGTATCACTTTCTCATCATTTCAAACTCTCTTGAGTTAACCAACTTATCTTGTATTAAGGTATTTCCCTCTTAATACATTCCATTACTAAACTCTCACCTTTATCATATAATACATAGGCCACACATTAGTATTGTCCAACTATCTTTAATGATATGGACTTGTCAAATGGTAAAGACATTGCTTACAATTAGGTTGCATATAATCAACCACATGAAATGTTTCACCTTTATAAGGTCATTCCTTCTATCTCATCATTAGGGTTTCCTTATACCCTTACTTAAAATTAGAATATGATTCATTGTCATACTGCCCAAGATTAGGGCTTTATGCATTATGACTTCACATTAGAGTCTCATATACCTTCACCCTACATGGGGCCTCTCATCACAACATAGCATTAGAACATCATGTGGTGTTAGTACTTAGTCAGGGTTTCTCATGGAATCACCCTCAACTGGGGTTTCTCATTGATTCACCCTCAATTAGGGTTTCACATGGAATCACCCTCAACTAGGGTTTTACATGTCATTACATGACATCACCCTAAGTTTGATTCTCATATCACATCACCACATCAATGTTCCATATAACTCATTCTAACTTAGGGTTTCTCATAACATAACCCTAGAATAGGATTTCATATGGAATCATCCTTAATTAAGATTTCCACTATAGTCACCCACAATTTGGGTCTACAATTAATCTCCATTAGGATTTCATTCAATTAACCATAATTAGAGATTCACTATTCATCCCAATTAGGGTTTTACATCTCATTTCCCTAAATTGGAGTTTCACACATCACTACCCTAGATTAGGATTACATCCTCACCCTGGGTTAGGGTTACATTTAGAATTGCCCTCAACTAGGGTTAGGACTCAATCGATCTGTCAATTAGGGTTTATGTTCATGATTAGGGTTTCATGATATCTCTACTTAAGGATCATACCCTTAAACACCACATGAATCATATTCATGTATGAATTCATGTTAACATCCTCTCAATTTGATTAGGTCATATCAACCCTTCAATCAAGTACATACAACTATGATTAACATAGTGTACCAAGTCATTGATCCTATAAGCAATTAGGGTTCAGCCCTTAATTGGCATTAATCAGCTAGGTACTATTAGAGTTTCAAACTTTGTACCTTCATTGATTATCATTACTAATCATCATTGGATCAATGGATCATTCATCATCTTTAATTCTTAAGAGATTCAATCACATTGGACCTTCATCTCATAGGGTATCCAATTGAATTAACCAATTGAATCTTCAATTACAATAGGTGTCCAAGTGGATTAACCAATTGAATCCTCAATCAACCTTGACTACTTGAGCCGCAAATGGTCTTGGTCTTTCAAAGTTCAAACGGTTTGAAACCATTTGGTAAAGTTGCACACTCAAGACCGTTTGCTAAAGTAGTAGGTGAAGACCGTTTGCCCAAGTTTGACTTTTGAAACCGCATGGGCACAAACAGTTTGGGATCGTTTGGTCCCAAATGGTCTTGAGACCGTTTGGACCCAAATGATCTTGAGACTGTTTGGTCTCAAATGGTCTTGATACCATTTGGACTCAAATGGTCTTGAGACCATTTGGTCCAAACCTCCTCAAAACCGCATGGACCAAATATGGTCTCAACCAATTGAATTGGATTAGGATTTCCAATGTTGATTCCTTCAATCATTGAATTCATGGAACCAATCATCAATTGGACCTATCCTCATTCTTCAATTGAGTTTAATAGGTCAACCTTCAATTGATTATCAATTAGGTCTTGAGTCAATTGAATTAGGGTTTGAAATTGATAATTCTTCAACACTAATCAATGCATGATTAGTTACTTTGAAACCATTGAAACATCATCCAAATTGAACATGACCTGACCCCAAACGGTCTTGAGGTCGTTTGGATGACCAGCAAACGGTCTTGAGACCGTTTGCCCATGACATCATCAAAATCCAAGTCAACCAATTAGGGTTTGGATCATTGGATTGATCACCAAATCAACAATTGATTACACTCCAACTTAGTATCTTTGGATCTTCAATTGCTTAAACATACTCAACCCTAGACCTCCAAACGGTCTTGGGTGGCCTCCAAACGGTCTTGAGACAGTTTGGCTCATCCAACCCTTGGATTCTAGTGAAAAACCATTAGGGTTTGAGCTATTGAGTTGATCATCAAATCAACACTTAATTGCAAAGTGATTTGGTATCTTTAGACCTTCAATTGGTCAACCATGATTAACCCTAGACCTACAAACGGTCTTGGGTGATCCCCAAACAGTCTTGAGACCGTTTGGGTGATCCTTAAACAGTTTTGAAACCGTTTGGGATAACTAACCCAAAAAGTCAAATTAATCAAGTTGAAAAATCAGCACTTAATCCAATTAGGGTTTGCCTAATTGATTTGCCTTCAACTCATGATTCCTTTGGAATTAATTAACAAAATTTGGTGGGTCATCAACCAACATAATTAGGAACAGGATTCTCAAACGATCAACCCTTGGTCAACTCCCCCGGTTTGATAAAACCATTTGCTTCTAAACGGTTTGAATCCGTTTGCTCCCAAACGGTTTGGGAATCCGTTTGAGCATCCCAAACAAGATCGTTTGCCTTAGATATTTATAGAGATGTGTGCTTATCATATTCAACCTCTGAGCTCATGAAACCTTCTGTGGATTCCATGGTAATTGCATCCATCAACCAAATCAATTATTGTAAATGTAGAAAAGATCATTATTTGGTATGGAATTGAATGCAATAACAAAATCAAGGGTTCAAGTTATAAAACCCGCCTCCAATTGAGCTCCAAATCTCCATGTCCACGGAAAAATGGTGGATGAAGCTCCTTTCACCATCCCAAGGCTCGTCCTCAAGGTTTGAGTGAAAATGAATGGTTAGAATTGAAGAGGAGATCAAAATAGGAAGAAATCATGCATTGATTTGTGATTTCCACCATGAAATTGTGATGAACCAAGGTCAAGAAGCTTACCAACAGTTTGGGGGTTGTCCTCCTGACCCTCCCAAGATCCCCTGGTCGTTCCCCAAGCAAGGAGAAGAAATGGGGTCGAAAAAACCTTCCATTTGGCTTGTAAAAGGTTCTTTTATAAAAATTCAATGAGCGAGAATGTACTTTACAAAAATCCAATTAATCCCAAAATGTGGCCACCTCTTCACCCTCATCTTCCTTAGGGACGAGGCTATCTTTTTTTATATTATTACTCTTAATTATCCATGATTTAAAGAAAAGCAAATCAAGCACCTTAAATCATTTTCTATTAATATCCATATGTGAGTGGATATTTCTTTTTCTTATAAAATTGTGTGTGAGTAATCCACTCCCTTGGATATTTTCGTGGTCCTTGCAAGACTCAAGGACGTCACACACACATCTTAATCCAACCATTTTGGTTTTGGTTGAAGGCCCTTTAATTAATACATTTATTTTTGCCCTAAATCAAATTAGGGTTTCAATTAGGATTAAATCTTGATTATTTTAATATCAAGATTCTCTCTCCTCCAACTTAATTCAAATGAGGCACCCCTCCCATTTTATTTGCTCTACATGATGCCAAGAAACATCAGGGACCTTATTGAAGTGGTAATTTGCATATTGAACCCTAGGCTTTGGGTAAATTGCACATTACACCAAAACTAGGTTCTAATGTACAAGGATTGCTTTACAAGCTTAATCTTGGTGCCCAAGCTTGTGAAAACCGTACCACTACATCATATTCATTCTTATGATGTCTCAACATAAGAGGAACATATTTTCATGCAACATTTTCAATTTAACCCCTCAACTTGGGTAATTTGCACTTTAGTCCAAAATAAGCAAACATTGCTTCAACATTGTTCAAAAAGGACTAGAATTGCAACATAGGTTCCTCTTGAGGCCTAATTACTTTTCACAAGATGAGATTAAGCATTTAATCACCTTTCTTAATCAAAACACCTAGGGTTAGAGTATAACCCAGGTCAGGGATGTTACAAATCATAAACCCCTAACAAGGATTTCGTCCCCGAAATCCAGATAAAGGAAGACAGTTGTATTTCATTCATCATACTATCTAGTCTTCACATATCATCTCCTTATTATGGAGACACCATCAATCTTTGATCAGCACAAAGTGTTTCCATACAAGATTCTCATAGAATCAACACACAAGGCACATGCCCCACTGTCCCTCATCATTGACTATAGAGTCAACTTGGTGTCAAATAACACTTTTCTTGTTCAGAGAAGCATCATACATTTTTTTATTAATATCATGTTTATGCAGAGCATAAACCCCTAACATATGATGTTCATATCATTATATATAATCAGACTAATTTCACAGTTGACCACTCCAGGTAGCCAACCTAACCCATATGATAACTCTGAGATACTAGAATCTTTCACCTTGGTATCTATCACATGTGTTGGAAACACATCATATATATCTCTTCCTTTCATCTTGGAACATTAATTGTTTCATATGTCCTCATTTTAGGACCAAAGTCCAAGATAACTGATACTTTTCTAAGTATCCATCACATGAACATGTTTATCTTATGCACATCAAGTGTCTTAAGACCCACTTGATTGCCATGTCCCTGAAAGGAAAGAAAATAAGGATTCATATTCCTCATATTAATTCATGTATTTTCAACTATTCAAGAATCATTTACTCTTTGTCTCATCTTAGGTTCCTTGCCTTTAGCATAGGACTTTGTAAGGATGATTACATGTCATTATCCCTTTCTTTATTATTATCTAGCATGTTTTTTATCATCTCATGATCTCATCACAATTCCCATTTCCTCATTATGGGAAAGATCTTTATTATGCTTGCATCATTATTGAACATGGTTCATCTCCCTTATTCTTATTCTTATCTTATGAGGAGTACACTTTTAGTTCCTCATACAACATGCTCATATGAGATTATCTCAGACTTCTCTTTCTTATGCATGGGGTATGACACATTTATTCATTCCATATTTCTGATTTCATGATACTCATTAGATTGTCTCAGAATGACTACTTGATCAGAGCAGTTAAAAAGACAATAATCTAAGAGTTTCCATACCCACTTTATCATCAATAGTTGTATACCTGGCCAGGGTATATAAATACTGAGATTAAGTGATATGCACTTTGTATACTATCATATTTCTTCTTTTCATATTATCACAAGCATAAGGCTTAACATCCTTGGATTTTGTCCAGGCACCTCTTATATACCTCATCTTTTCTTATAGAGGTAAGGACAACATAAAACATTTGTAATGTTTTACTATGCAAAACATAAGTCCTCATAGGAATAAGCAAGAAAAGTTTAATCATTTCCTTTCTCAGTTAATCCAGGAATTCATAAAATAACATATTTGAATGACATTATCTTGTCTAACTTGTCATAATTCTTGGAGTATTCACTGTCTCAGGCTAACTCTGCCTCAAAGATTGATTCAACAGGCTAAGGTTGAGCACAAACTCAATTTAAGTCCAGAAATTCATCATTTCCTTTTGCTACAACCAGCTGATGCTAATTATAAATCATGTTGATATATAAAACATCATCATTGGGACTGGTAATCTAGGTTACAATGCCAAAACTTGATCCACTATATACATTACTATTGCCCTAAGTTCTCCAATAGTAATACTTAAAGAAGGATTTTCTTATCATAGATGGATCAGCTAGGGAATTCTCAGGCAATTGTCTCTCTCTTGCCTGCTCCCATGCACCTCTTCTTGGTGCAACATTGCTGCTCTCAACATCAACCTCCTCATGTGACCAAGTCATCTTTAAGTTCTTCTTCTCTTATATGAGCAGAAGACACTATCAGATACACTGGATGACAACAGAATAGACTCTGTTACCTTAGTCCTATGTCTATGTAGACTCAGCAAACCTAGAGCTCTGATACCACTAAATTGTGGCATCCAACTCACAAAAACAAGATTAACTTAAGCGGAAGCGAATTATTTGCAGCGGATTACTAAAAATCACTAAAAATTAAAACTTTTTGCAAAGTGATCCATACATAGGAAATCTTTCCCATCAAGAACCATTGTATAACATTTATATTCTGGTTCAAATGTACATAACCTGTACCATCTCTTTTCAGAGATTATATCATCAACTGTCTTATAAACATTATCTACAGACAATATATAAATCTCGAGGCATCAAGCCAAAACCTCAGATTGATTCATAAAACACTGACTAAAAACTCCGAGGACCTGAGTACAAAGATGACACATAGGACTTGCTAACTACATAACTTGACAGGCAGTATCTCCACATGAGATATTACTGCTGTCCTTGCTGTCATTGCTGCTGTTTATTCCCTGCAATGAGATTCTGCTTCTTTGTCTGCGTCCACCTAAAAAGTTGGATCCCACGGCGGTGAGACAATTGTAAATTGCCCCAGCGGGAGATATAACTCTCCGCCAAAACATTGTTATAGCAGTTTATTAAATTAAACTGAGCAGAAGGATTTATATATATAATCAACAGTAGGTAAATCACTGTATGAACAAAGTGAAGTAATCTTCTTTTTCAAGGATAACATTACATCTACTCATGGTAGACTCATAGTTCATCCATCTACTTGTAATGAATACAACAGATATGAACAACATCAATGAACTACAGATATATAATAGAAATGTAACATCATCCAATGAATTTCCATATTCAATCCTTAAGCAAACATGCTATATGACTGATTTCATTTTACAAACACACTTATGCCCTGAGGAGATGAGGTATACCGCTCATACTCCAACCGACCACTGCGAAGTCGAAATTGGTACCATACATAGGTTAATGGAAGAGCCAGATTCCCATGACCTCAACTTTTCGGTCAGTACGAGATAACATGCAGGACATCTTGTGTCTCTTCTAGATAGCTTTCCAGGGTATACTGGTAACATCGCTATTAGAGTTATAGCCCATAGAATATACTCTTTTTAGGATATGGCCCTTATCCAATGCCTGGTATTATATTGTGGAGTCATGGCCCGTAGCCATACTCTTATTGGGGTATGGTCCATAACCAATCCCGTACATAAGACATAGCCCATAGCCATTCCTATGGGGCATAAGGATATATTTTCCAATTACCCCCACATATTCAAAAATATGCGTTCCGGGTTTTGCCGTGGAGCACCCGTTTCACCATCACCTATTCTTGATGATGATAGATCTATGGTCAGGGCTTCTACATGAAAAGATTTCACTTGATTAATTAAGTACATTTTCATATTATTTTAGCATCATCCAGTTTCTCAAACAAGACTTATTACAACAATGCTTTAAAGAGACATGTACTACTTTCATCAGATACTTATCAGTCTTTCAAAGGCCTTGGGAACTCAGTCTCTCATTTTAAAACTGGGAATTCTCATCCCTTCACATCCTCATCACCATAATCATATGGTTCTGGGTATTCAAACCCTTAACTCATCATTGAGCATTATTACCACTTTTTCAGGTAACTATCACCTTCATGTCATCTGACCAAGGTAAATATAATGCTTGTTACATAAGCATCTCTCATGCCACTTAAGGCCCATTACTTCTCTTATTACCTCATACTAGGCAATAAGGTATAGCATGGCACATAAGGCCCAATAAACAATTTCAATACATAAAATGTCATAGCTCATACCTGGCTATGTTCATCGTCACATCATACCTGCATGGTTAGTGCATATGATAATACATCAATTTCATATCAGCACCATGCAAAACAATATATAACATCATTATTCAAGGGTAACACCACTATTCCCTTACCAGGGTTAGGGTTTCCCATTTCTCATTAATTAGGATTTCATGATCACATTATGGATCCAACCCTTAATTCATTATTCCATGCCTCTGGGGCATTCACGGATATTATATTTGATTATTCCAGAACATTACTTTCATCATATAGCATTAATGATCATCAACTCAAGGTATGAGTTCATTTCTCATCCTCACCAAGGTATGACTATATCGTACTCATCATTTGGGCTTAACCCCATTCTCAAGGTACATTAATTAACACTCATCAAAGTGCAACAACTCATTACATTTCATTGTAATAGTTGCATAACACACTTCATATGTTTCTTACCCAATTACATTGGATTTGGAGTATATCAAGGTATATAAACCCTGGGATGTTGAATGTGATAACTATCATATCTTGATGTATCACTTTCTCATCATTTCAAACTCTCTTGAGTTAACCAACTTATCTTGTATTAAGGTATTTCCCTCTTAATACATTCCATTACTAAACTCTCACCTTTAGCATATAATACATAGGCCACACATTAGAATTGTCCAACTATCTTTAATGATATGGACTTGTCAAATGGTAAAGACATTGCTTACAATTAGGTTGCATATAATCAACCACATGAAATGTTTCACCTTTATAAGGTCATTCCTTCTATCTCATCATTAGGGTTTCCTTATACCCTTACTTAAAATTAGAATATGATTCATTGTCATACTGCCCAAGATTAGGGCTTTATGCATTATGACTTCACATTAGAGTCTCATATACCTTCACCCTAAATGGGGCCTCTCATCACAACATAGCATTAGAACATCATGTGGTGTTAGTACTTAGTCAGGGTTTCTCATGGAATCACCCTCAACTGGGGTTTCTAATTGATTCACCCTCAATTAGGGTTTCACATGGAATCACCCTCAACTAGGGTTTTACATGTCATTACATGACATCACCCTAAGTTTGATTCTCATATCACATCACCACATCAATGTTCCATATAACTCATTCTAACTTAGGGTTTCTCATAACATAACCCTAGAATAGGATTTCACATGGAATCATCCTTAATTAAGATTTCCACTATAGTCACCCACAATTT
Organism: Alisma plantago-aquatica; assembly: GCA_963693085.1. Classification (NCBI taxonomy): domain Eukaryota; kingdom Viridiplantae; phylum Streptophyta; class Magnoliopsida; order Alismatales; family Alismataceae; genus Alisma; species Alisma plantago-aquatica. The sequence goes on along the minus strand of OY856411.1, from coordinate 398,211,020 downwards.
GGGTCTACAATTAATCTCCATTAGGATTTCATTCAATTAACCATAATTAGAGATTCACTATTCATACCAATTAGGGTTTTACATCTCATTTCCCTAAATTGGAGTTTCACACATCACTACCCTAGATTAGGGATACATCCTCACCCTGGGTTAGGGTTACATTTAGAATTTCCCTCAATTAGGGTTAGGACTCCATAGATCTGTCAATTAGGGTTTATGTTCATGATTAGGATTTCATGATCTCTCTACTTAAGGATCATACCCTTAAACACCACATGAATCATATTCATGTATGAATTCATGTTAACATCCTCTCAACTTGATTAGGTCATATCAACCCTTCAATCAAGTACATACAACTATGATTAACATAGTGTACCAAGTCATTGATCCTATAAGCAATTAGGGTTCAGCCCTTAATTGGCATTAATCAATTAGGTACTATTAGAGTTTCAACCTTTGTACCTTCATTGATTATCATTACTAATCATCATTGGATCAATGGATCATTCATCATATTTAATTCTTAAGAGATTCAATCATGCTGGACCTTCATCTCATAGGGTATCCAATTGAATTGACCAATTGAATCTTCAATTACAATAGGTGTCCAAGTGGATTAACCAATTGAATCCTCAATCAACCTTGACTACTTGAGCCCCAAACGGTCTTGGTCTTTCAAAGTTCAAACAGTTTGAAACCGTTTGGTAAAGTTGCACACTCAAGACCATTTGCTAAAGTAGTAGGTGAAGACTGTTTGCCCAAGTTTGACTTTTGAAATCGCATGGGCACAAACGGTTTGGGATCGTTTGGTCCCAAACGTTCTTGAGACCGTTTGGCCCCAAATGATATTGAGGCTGTTTGGACTCAAACAGTATTGAGACCATTTTGTCCAAACCTCCTCAAAACCGCATGGACCAAATATGGTCTCAACCAATTGAATTGGATTAGGATTTCCAATGTTGATTCCTTCAATCATTGAATTCATGGAACCAATCATCAATTGGACCTACCCTCATTCTTCATTTGAGTTTAATAGGTCAACCTTCAACTGATTTGACCCTCAATTGAACCTCAATTGATTATCAATTAGGGCTTGAGTCAATTGAATTAGGGTTTGAAATCGATAATTCTTCAACACTAATCAATGCATCATTAGTTACTTTGAAACCATTGAACCATCATCCAAATTGAACATGACCTGACCCCAAACGGTCTTGAGGTCGTTTGGATGACCACCAAACGGTCTTGAGACCATTTTCCCATGACATCATCAAAATCCAAGTCAACCAATTAGGGTTTGGATCATTGGATTGATCACCAAATCAGCAATTGATTACACTCCAACTTAGTATCTTTGGATCTTCAACTGCTTAACCATACTCAACCCTAGACCTCCAAACGGTCTTGGGTGGCCTCCAAACGGTCTTGAGACCGTTTGGATGAGCTCCAAACGGTCTTGAGACCGTTTGGCTCATCCAACCCTTGGATTCTAGTGAAAAACCATTAGGGTTTGAGCTATTGAGTTGATCATCAAATCAACACTTAATTGCAAAGTGATTTGGTATCTTTAGACCTTCAATTGGTCAACCATGCTTAACCCTATACCTCCAAACGGTCTTGGGTGATCCCCAAACGGTTTGGAAACCGTTTGGGCTAACTAACCCAAAAAGTCAAATTAATCAAGTTGAAAAATCAGCACTTAATCCAATCAGGGTTTGCTTAATTGATTAGCCTTCAACTCATGATTCCTTTGGAATTAATTAACCAAATTTGGTGGGTCATCAACCAACATAATTAGGAACAGGATTCTCAAACGGTCAACCCTTGTTCAACTCCCCCAAATGATTTTGAAACCATTTGGTCTTATGCGGTTTGATAAAACCGTTTGCTTCTAAACGGTTTGAAACCGTTTACTCCCAAACAGTTTGGGAAACCGTTTGAGCATCCCAAACAAGATCGTTTGCCTTATATATTTAGAGAGGTGTGTGATTATCATCTTCAACCTATGAGCTCATGAAACCTGCTGTGGTTTCCATGGTAATTGCATCCATCAACCAAATCAATTATTGTAAATGTAGAAAAGATCATTATTTGGTATGGAATTGAATGCAATAACAAAATCAAGGGTTCAAGTTATGAAACCCGCCTCCAATTGAGCTCCAAATCTCCATGTCCACGGAAACAATGGTGGATGCAACTCCTTTCACCATCCGTAGGCTCGTCCTCAAGGTTTGAGTGAAAAGGAATGGTTAGAATTGAAGAGAAGATCGAAATAGGAAGAAATCATGCATTGATTTGTGATTTCCACCGTGAAATTGTGATGAACCAAGGTCAAGAAGCCTACCAACAGGTTGGGGGTCTTCCTCCTGACCCTCCCAAGATCCCTTGGTCGTTCCCCAAGTAAGGAGAAGAAATGGGGTCGAAAAAGCCTCCCATTTGGCTTGTAAAAGGTTCTTTTATAAAAATTTAATGAGAGAGAATGTACTTTACAAAAATCCAATTAATCCCAAAATGTGGCCGCCTCTTCCCCCTCATCTTCCTTAGGGATGAGGATATATTGTTTTCCTCTCATTCCTCTCAATTATCCATGATTTAAAGAAAAGCAAATCAAGCACCTTAAATCATTTTATATTAATATCCATATGTGAGTGGATATTTGTTTTTCTTATAAAATTGTGTGTGAGTTATCGACTCCCTTGGATATTTTCGTGGTCCTTGAAAGGCTCAAGGACGTCACACATACATCTTAATCCAACCGTTTTTGTTTTGGTTGAAGGCCATTTAATTAATACATTTATTTTTGCCCTAAATCAAATTAGGGTTTCAATTAGGATTAAATCTTGATTATTTTAATATCAAGATTCTCTCTTCTACAACTTAATTCAAATGAGGTGCCCCTCTCATTTTCTTTGCTCTAAATGATACCAATAAATATTAGGGACCTTATTGAAGTGGTTATTTTCATATTGAACCCTAGGTTTTGGGTAAATTGCAAATTACACCAAAACTAGGTTCTACTGTACAAGGATTGCTTTACAAGCTTAATCTTGGTGCCCAAGCTTGTCAAAACCATACCACTACATCATATGCATTCTTATTATGTCTCAACATTAGAGGAACATCTTTTCATGCAACATTTGCAATTTAACCCCTCAACTTGGGTAATTTGCACCTTAGTCCAAAACAAGCAAACATTGCTTCAACATTGTTAAAAAAGGACTAGAATTGCAACATAGGTTCCTCTTGAGGCCTAATTACTTTTCACTAGATGAGATTAAGCATTTAATCACCTTTATTAATCAAAACACCTAGGGTTAGAGTATAACCCAGGTTAGGGATGTTACAATATGTATGTTCTCCGATCGCTACTAACTACTTCTGTTAATTCTGTCCTTATTCCCATTTCACGTAGGTCCATTCTGGATTTTATCCCATCTTTAGTCTTACCTGGTATATTCAATAGAGTACCAATGATTCTATCACATACATTTTTCTCAACGTGCATGACATCGATACAATGCCTGACTGCCAAAGAACTCTAATAAGGAAGATCCCAAAATATTGAATTCTTCTTGAATAAAGATTTGTCACTCTGTGTGGCCATGATACATTGTGATCTCTTGCCAAATTCATTAGAAAAGTCTTTTAATCTTTCATAAACAACCTCCCCTTGTATAGGTTTAGGTGCACTCTGTTCCTCATTCCGTCCATTGAATGCTTTGTGCAATCTACGATACGAATGGAATTTTGGAAGAAACCTTCGATGACCAAGATATACAGTCTTGCCGCCATGTTTTAGTCATATTGAATCAATGTTCTCTTCACATATAGGACACACTTTAGATCCGTTGACACTATATCTAGACAAATTCCCATATGCTAGAAAGTCATTAACAGTGCAAAACAACATAGAGTACAATCGAAATGTCTCTCTTCGTGATGCATCATAGGCCATCACACCTTCACCCCAGAGTTTCTTTAAGTCATCAATCAGAGGTTGAAGATAAACTTCGATATCATTTCCAGGTTGTTTAGGGGCCGATATCAACAGTGACAACATAACATACTTATTTTTCATACAGAACCAGAGAGGAATATTGTATATAACAAGCATAACTGGCCAAGTGCTAGGTTGGCTGCTCAATATCCCGTACTGATTCATCCCATCTGTACAAAGCCCAAGTCTTAGATTCCTGACTTCTTCACTAAGTTTAGGGTACAATAAATCAATCTTCTTCCACTGTGGGGAATCATACACATGTTATAGGATCCCATCATTATTTTTATTAACATCTACATGCCACCTCAAATTCTTCACATCTATCAGATTGGCAAACAAGCATTGAAACTGTGATATTATAGGTAGATACCACATCACCTTGGCAGGAGAACCAGTTTTGGACTCCCCCAAAGTCGTCACCTTGACACACCACATTTTGGACAATCTTTCAAATCCACATAGTCCTATTGAAATAATACACAATCATTTAGGCATGTGTGTATCTTCTTAGCTTCCATTCCCATTGGGCACAACAATTTCTTTAACCGGTATGTTGAGATTGGCAGCTCATTTCCTTCAAGAAGAATTTCTTTCAACAAAGACAACAATGACGTGAAGCTTTTGTCGCTCCATCTATTGTTAGCTTTCAACTTATACAATCCCAACATAGCGCTAAGCTTTGTAAACTTAGTACAACATGTGTATAACAGTATCTCAACATCATGCATAGTGTTTCTACACATGAGAGGTGGATCAGTGTGTTCTACCCCACAACTATCCAGCATCGCATCAACGACGTCTACTGGGACTGGTTCGTTCACATCTACGTCATCATAGGCAATTTCTTTTTCCACACAAGAACTTCTATCGACATTCACTAATTTCAAGTTTGAAATCTCTCCATGCCAGTGCCATTCTGTATAGCCTTGTACAATCCCGCTGCACATGACATGACTTCTGATTTCGTCACCAGTGCTGACTTTCAAGTTGTTACCGCAATGTCTACATGGACAATAGAACCTATCTCCAGGTTGTTTCCTATGTTCCTCAGCAAATCTAATAAACTGAACAAGACCAGAAATAAACTCTAGGGTGCAGCGATTTAAAATGGACATCCATGATCTATCCATTCTATGATCAAAGAGAAAACAAGTATATATAAGGGTTTAGGGTTAGAAGATTAGGGTCTATGGTTGAAAGATTAGGGTTTATGGTTAAAAGTTTAGGGTTTAAGGTCTTATATATAATAAATGTGTACCACCTATCCCAATCTTGAACACTTAATCTCACTAGTAAGTGTATAATGTATATTGGGTTTTCAAGAAAATTTCGGCAGCATTTTCCCACTTTTCTCCAAGTACATATGTACTTAGAGAACAAACGGGGAAATGCTGCTGAAATTTTCTTTAAAACCCAATACACATTATACACTTACATCCTAAGTGAGATTAAGTATTCAAGAATAGTCCCAAATGGGGACTATCCAAGATTTACTCCCAATGAGTAAATCTTAGAATGAGTTTCTAGGCCAACAAATACATGTATGTTGTCATTCTTATACCTACAATCCTAGTTTCATCATTCATATCCTAAGTTTTGTGTAACATCATTTAATCATGCTTGTCGGTAAATACTAAATAATAAATAAACCATGATTTCATATATCAAAGATTTGAATCAAAATGAAGCCTAATGGCACATTGGGAGAGTGAGAATATTATACCTCACTTGAAGGCTGAAGAAGAAATATATGCAAATCAACAACAAGTCAACAACACATGCAACAACACAAATGCACAATTCAATTCTCTTATAATGTATTAATTAGGGGTCAATCTTGAAGTTTTAACTAGAGCTTCATATATCAACATACATACTAGGTCATATTTTAAGTCAAGATTTAGGCATTTAATCACCTTTGGGCGCATACATGATTCACAAGGTATTTGGGTGCACAAAGAATAATATATGTTACTGATTTAGGAGTTCACATTACTACTGATTTCAAGTTGGAAATAAGTTGTATTGGATAGACCCATAATGGAAGTGATCATTGAAAAAATACTAGACTATCATTATACTTTAAGAAAATGATGTCTATGATCGTTTGACCTAAAGTTCTTTTTTGTAAGCAAAAACTCTTTCTTTTTTGTATTTTTGAGCAAAAGTATTACAACCTAAGCATGAAAGAAAAACACTATAATTTGTAAAAAAATACAATTTAGAACTATACTTTAAAAGAAGAAATAGACAAAGATCTAATAAGTAGGACTAGATAACCATTCAATTGAACTGTTGATGAACATGGCACTAAACAGATCTTCTAATAACTCAATCAGAGAATATCCAACTTCAAGAACCGACATGAGCACTTTCCAAATAAGAGGAATGAGCCTATTAAAACAAACTATTATGGATTAAATAGCCATTATCATAAGAAATATAAACATCAGAGAATCTCTATCAAATAAAAGACTGTCAAAGGAAGAAGAGGAGGAAGAAGAGGAGCAGGCCGATGTGGAGAAAGGTACTTGTTGTGGCAGCGGCAACGAGCCCAAGTTCTGAGCGGCGGCAGTGGGACAAGCGAGTAGTAGCGGCGGCAGTGGGACAAGCGAGTAGTAGCGGCGGAGGATCAGTAGGCGAGCACCAGCGGCAAAGCAGTAGGCGGCAGCGACGGCAGGCGACAGTGCGGCAAGTGAGCGGTAATGGCAGCGGAGCAGTAGGCGATCACAGATGGTGGAGCATTAGGCAGCAGGCGGCGGTGCGACAGGTGAGCAGTAGCCGTGGCAGAGCAGTAGGTGAGAACTGACGGTGGAGCAGTAGGCCGAAGCAGTGGCAGGCGGCAGAGAGATCAGTAGCGGAGAGAAATCACCATACCCTAAACTAATCGAGAATGAAATAGAGAAAGGGGAAGAGTCTGGTTCGCACGGGTACTATTAATTATAGATGTCAGTTATTATAAGAAACTGACGCTTAAAACAATAGGCATCGGTCACCACAAAAAATCGATACCTATGTTCCGTCAGTTTCAATTAGAAAAACCAACGTCTATCTACATATGCTGACAAAAAAAATATTCTTGAATTACAACCATAATCGTCAGTTGCCACATAAAACCGACGCCAAAGGGGGTAAAAATTTTCGTGGGGACAGTGCTCGAACACACATCTACGTCGGTTATTGTAAGAAAACCAACGACAAAAATGGGGCCAATTTCTATCTCGTGAAAAACCTTTAGTCGTCGGTTACTTGGTAAACAACCGATGCCATATGTAAAATTTTGGAGGAAATTTTTTACACTGAAAAAATTGGATTCGGCGGGCGATTTTACACATCCGTTTCTTATTGAGAAACTGACGCTAAATAAAAAATGATACCCATGTCTGGCCGGTTTTCACATATAGATGCCGGTTTGTGTTTTCAGCCGACGTTGTAGGGTTTAGGCGTTAGTTGTTGGGATACAACTGATGCCTCTAAATGTGACGTTATAAGCCATTTCTGTAGTAGTGATGTTATCATTCTAAAATGAATTTATTCACTTGTCTTGAATGATATTGTGCTTGAAATCCTTGAACCAAATTCTACAACTCATGTTGCATGGACTCGTCTCACAAGTATATCTCTCGACAACAAAAGTGTATGAGTTGCTCGGCTTGAAAATAAGTTCACTAACCTCAAGCTCAACAAAGGTCCCTCCCTCAATGATTATTGAGAATTAAAGCTTATTATATACCAAATTTTTTATTTTGACAACAAAGGTAGCGAGCAACAACCCATTTTATAACTTATTAATGGTCTCCCCACTAAATTTGATAGTTTAGTGTCAATCATTCAATAAAGTATGTTTCTCCTGATGTTTTTCACTGCATGCTCCTTGTTAGGCCTTGCAAAAGAACGTCATTCCGACTGTGCTACCATACCTTCCTCTAGTATTTAGCTTACATCCCAAGTAGGGAAACATCTTTTGTCTCCTCCTCCAGCCCAACCGACAACAATAACGTCTTGGCAATCTTCCTGGAGTAGTCCATCCCAAGGACGTGGCCGTCACAATAATTCTTGTGGAGGTCATGGCGGCCACAAAAACTATTGGAGTGCTCGATCCTATGACCACCAAGATACCCACAACAAAAAAAGCTATGATTTGACATGGCATGGAAAGCCCCTCCTTGTCTCTATTCAATAAATCCATGTGTTGCAACTCTAGTGTGCGCTCCTTTTGCACCCGACGTATTAGGCCCATCTCCACAATCAATGACAACACAAATATTTTTCATTTGATGTTGTAGTTATTACAACCAAAAAATGCTAAAAGTGCTTTCAACATTATGAATATTTAGAAACCCAACAAAAAATGATATATGGACACTGGTGCAAGATCTCACTTGACACAAAATCAAGGTACCTTTATAAATCTGTTAACTCTTGCACTCCTCATCATATTTTTGTCAGAATATGATAGCCACATTCTAGTTTTAGTAACTTCTCACTGACAAATACAAACACTACTTTCACATGTCTCCCTCCCTCTCACCTACTAGGTTAAGGTCCTTTGCATGGCTTGCTACCTCTACAAAACTCTTCCTTACAAAGTCTTAACCTCTTGTACACCCACATTTGCTCTTTATCTCAAGCATCCAACTTACAACCACCTTCATGTCCTCATTTTTTTTCTATCCTAACATTAGTGTATGGCTCCTCACAAACTGACTCTGTACTCAGGCTTTTTTTTATCAAAAGTTTAATTCGTACGATTCTCTTCAGCGCTATAAAGCATATTTGGTTATAAATGGAAAATCTCAACATGGGGGTGGATTGTGATGAAACGTTTAGTCTTGTTGTTAATCCTGCTACCATTCAGACTATCTGAACTATTGCTATTTCTCATTCTTAGCCTATTAATTAGCTTGATGTGAAGAATGCATTCCTACATTGACAGTCCATATGCACCAAACACTTGGATTTATAGATCCATCTGATCCTCGTCATGTCTGCTTATTACTCAAATCACAATATGGTCTGAAGCAAGCAACTAATGCATTATATTATCAATGATTGAAAACATATATTATGCAGTTGGGATTAGGAAGCAATATTAGTGATTCATCCCTCTTCATTATTGGCAAGGTGAAGGTACAACTTGCATATTATTATATATAGATGACATTATTTTAACTACTTCTCCAGACATATTCATGTGTTGTACCATAGATTTTCTTACACAGGAGTTTGATATGACAGACCTAGGTACTCTACAATATTTTTTAGGCATTCCTTTTACTTGTTATGTTCATGCTCCTTTTATATCTCATCGAAATTATGCCCATGATATTTTGACATGTGCTTCCATGTCCTCATGTAATCTAGTTTCTACTCTATTAATACCTAGTCTAAACTCAGAGCCACTTCTAATTGTCTGCATTTAATTCCTACTTCATGTCACAGTCTAGCAGGTAGACATGTAAATGGATCGTATATGGAGCAGATACTTCTATAATGATATCCAATTTCGATCCGAACAAATAATATCTAAATTTGGATAAATATCAGATTCAAACCTAAAATCATAAATATATTATATATATAAAATATTAATATTACTATGAACATACATGATAAAATATCTATATTTGCATATTTTATATATAGATAATATACATTTAATAATATATGTATATATTTTTCAGATTCATTTTTTCAGAGCGGATATTGACATATCTAATATCTTATTTGAAATTTTTGGATATAAAATTTGATATCCTAAATCCAATCCAGATTATTCGGATGTCAGTGTTTTTTTTTCAAAATTTCGGTCTCGAGTCTGGATCGGATGTGTGGATTCTGGATATTCATTTACAGGCATACTAGCACGTGCCCTCCAATACTTTATCTTTACCATACCTAATATTTCTTATTCCATCCAACAAGTGTGCCTTTTTATGCACGATCCATGTCTGCCTCACTTTAATGCTCTTATGTGTATCCTTTTCTACCTTCAAGGAATCTTAGATCATGGTTTGCTCCTATATGCTAATCCCTTCAATGGTCTTACTACTTATTTTGACGTTGATTGAGATGATTGTTTTGATTTTTGCCACTCTACTTTTTGTTATTGTGTCTTTCTAGGTGATAATATGGTCTATTGGCTCTTTAATGCCAGGATGTTGTCTCCCTCTCTTACGATGAAGCTTAGTACCATGGTGTTGTTAATGTTGTTTCTGAGTCATGTTGTCTCCACAATCATCTACTCAAACTTGACATCTATTTGTGTCTCATTACTTTGATTTATTGTGATAATGTTAGTGGCATTTATTTATCTGGTAACTCAGTATAACATCAACATACAACCATGTTGAGCTTGACATAAACTTTGTGTGTTAAAAAGTGTGGATTTGTCATGTTTATGTGTTGCATGTGTATGTTGAATTTCAATATGTTGTTATTTATACCAAAGACCCACCTCGCCTCTTGTTTTTAGCATTTCCATTCCTTCTATTCTTTTTTTTTAAAGGGGCTCAGCCTACAAAGACTGTTCATGATATTTTTTAAAAGATAGAATTATTTACTCCTCCTCCCCCTCCGACTGTCGGGGTGTATAAGAGTGTATAAATTTGTATTAATTGTAACAAATGTAAATATACTTTATACAAAAGAATATTTTAGAAATATGTTAGGTAGACAACCATACCATAGAAATATATATTGTAGAAAAGTACATTGTAATTTTTTTTTGTAAATCTCATATATAATAATGAGATGGAAATCGTCCAAAGGAAAATTGAGATTTTATTTCTAATATAAGATTCTACCAAATGGACTTGAAACCAACGTAAATCTAGTTGTCGTTGGACATTAATGTCCCGCTACTAAATGGAAATTCCTATTCACGCTTTTTTTTTTAAAAAAATTGGCGATTCATTCATCCCTTCGCCTGGGTTCTAACTCATGACCTCTCAGTCTTACATCATCACTTTTACCACTGGGATGCCACTTCATTGGCTTCCTATTCACGCTTGACCGTTTAAGAAGGTCATGTGAAAAAAACCAGCGTGTGGACCTATCAATACGGTTAGTGTATGGCTAATTTGTGGACGTTGGTACTACAGGAGGCCTCCTATAGAAATTCTATAGGACACCAATCAAGCCTTTACACATGGGCACTCCCCCACCACCATCCAAAAATAAAAGGAATTAAATCAGACGCTAAACCCCACTCACATGAGAGAGCATGTAATATATTTAATTTTTGTTAAATTTAATACTTGTCCTCAAATTAGCAATAACTGCATTGTGAACTGCAATCTTTTAATTTGTTTTATATATCAGCAATATCTTTTGGGAAAGTACAAAATGAATATAATTAAAGGAGTTCGGTATGTATGTTTTTCATATAAACCGCTACAATACATAATGACATAATTAACTATATACGAGTATGTGCATGTATTCGTTCATGCATATAAATACTTGTGCGTATATCTAAATCAATACAACACAATATATCTTTTCCGTGTACATACCTAAATACTTATTGTCTTTACTTTTAACATAATGTGTATAATTTTTTTTATTTAGGGTATAATTTTTTTAATACTTATACATGTTAGATATCCTAATCGAACTACATACGAATGACATTTTTTACATACGTACATGTAAGGTATAGAAATAGAACTACATAAGTATCTACAATTAAATTTCTTATTTACCATATCTAATTGCAATACTTTTGTGCAACATTTTTAATTCACCTTATCAAATAGTAATTTTTTGCATCACACACATACATGTGAGGTATCATAATCAAACTATATATCACTATATTTTTTATTTGCTATATATAGTTGTAATATTTTTCTTACACATACATACAATTTTGTTTATCATATCTAAATATAAAATTTAATTATAAATACATACATGTGAACTATCATAATCGAACTACACATCAATGTGTAAATAAATATTGTATCTAATGTATATAACTATGATATTGTTTTATGTAATATTATTTATATATCTAGTTAAAACATTTTTTTTAATTTGTACTTGTGAGGTATCAAAACTGAATTACATATGAATGTACAATTTTTTGAGCAACACAACCAGATACAAATATACCTATATAAAAGTAATGTATAGAAAGTGAAATAGTATAAAACATAAAAATATACAAAAAATACAAAGCATCAAATATTAATATATCTAGATAAAGATTTTTATATAATTCTATATTTAGATATAAAATATACTATTAAAGTGGAATAGTATAAAATATCAAATTATGCAAAAAATATAAAGCATCTAATATTAATATCAAAATTCTATATTTATTTGTAGATACATATGTAGTTCGATTTTGATACGTTACATGTACGCATGTAAAAAAAAAGGCATCGGTATGTAGTTTGATTCAGATATCTCACATGTAAAAGTATAAATAAGTACAATTTTACCCAATAAATAAAAAATTATTCATATCACAATACTATGTTATGTGTAAATGTGGCAAGTATTTAAATATGTGTACGAAGAAAAATATTGTGTTTTATCAGTTTATATATACGCACACGTATTTATACACATGGACGAATACATACACATACTCGTATATAGTTATATCGGTAAATGGCAAAAATATCCATACCAAACTCCTCTAATTATATCTGTAATGTGTTATACTGGTTTATGACAAACATATCCATGCCCAACTCTTTTAATTATATCTATTTTGTACTTATCCAAAAGATGTTTTCGATACATAATATAAATAAATAGATTGCAATTCGCAATGCAGTTATTGCTAATTGGTAGACAAGTATTAAATTTCCCCAAAAATTAAATACATTACATGCTCGCTAGAAAAATAGGTGAGTGTGGTCTAGTGTCGGATTTAATTCCATTTTTTTGGATGATGATGGGGGAGTGTCCATGTGTCAAGGATTGATTGGTGTCCTATAAAATTTCTATAGGAGGCCTCCTATAGTACCGGCAATGTGAATTTAAAAGCCTTTAATATACTCAATTGTCGTTTTTGAGAGTAAAATATAAACCTATATGATCCCTTTTGTATAAATTTGGTCCCAAAATGTGTTACCCAGTAGAAGCAATGTTGGAAATAAGCAATTAATTGAGACGGCTAATGTATAGAAAACTTGGAAGTACAAAATGGATATAAAACTAGAAACAAGTTTGGTAGAACGCAGGGAGGGGTAGATAAGCCAGCTTAAGAATAAAACAGCTTATTCCGTCAAGTTTGACGGTTATGAACTATGGGACTTCAATAGAATTTTAAAGGTGAAGGTAATTTTTCTAATTTGAGCAAATCAGGAACGATTGTTCAGAATTTAGGCAAGATGAAGCAACTATTGGTGAAAATCCTTGTTTCCCTTCCTTTCAAACTTTCAATACGGTACATGATTTAACATAATATGTATTTAGAATACGAAAAATAGGGCAGAGTGTGCTGCCCCCCTTTGACGCGCGTTTCAAGCGCAACTGGGTGTGGTTTTGCTGTGCGGGCCTCGATTTTTGGTGGTTTGGCGGGTGGTTTTCATGAGTGACGTGACACGGGTAGGTGGTGGGTGACATGTGGGCTAATTTGATAGATTTGTGGAGAGAGAATGAGTGGGAAAATGAGAAAGAAAATTATATCGTGTATAACATTTTTTGACCAAATAAAAACATTAGATTCATTACAAAATTTAAAATACAACGCGACTAATATCGATATATTTTGAGAAAAAAATATGACATATATAATATATTTATACATTATAAGTTAGGTGCAATACATATAAAACATGATGTATTGCAACAAAAAGTATGTGCATTAATATAACTCTAACTGAGCGCAATCACGTCTGAACGGTGTGTATTCAAGTTGAAACTGGGCATATTGAAGTTCAAACTGGGTGCAATCATGTCTGAATACTAGGTGCATTGACACATCACTAATAGGGCGCAGTCATGTCCAACTGGGTGCATTCAAGTCAAAACATAGCACATTCAAATTCAAACTGGGCTCAATCAAGTTTGAACTGGGCATTTGTGTCCAAACAGATAGCAGTCAAGTCTAAATTGGCTGGAATCGAGTCTGAAATGGGCGCAATCAAGTCCAAATTGGGCGCATTCAAGTCTGAACTGGGTGCAATCAAGTCTAAAATGGGCACAATCAAGTCTGGACTGGGCGTTCAAGTGCAAATAGGATGCAATCAAGTCCAAATCAGGCACAGTCAAGTCCAAATTGGGCACAATCAAGTCCAAACTGGATGCATTTAAGTCCAAAACTGATCGGATCAGTACAATCAAGAAGAAGAAGAAGAAGATGATGATGGTGGTGGTGGTGGTGGAGGTAGTAGTGGTGTGTTGACAAGTAGACGCATTACAACACTAACTAGGCACAATCATATCTGAGTTAAGCACATTCAAGTCCAAATTGGTTGCAATCAAGTTCGGATTGAGTTCAAATCTGATTTGGGCACATACAAGTCCAAATCAGACACATTTGATTGATTGTGGGTATAACACATGTTTATTCCCTCTATTTTTATTATTTTTAAAAATATATTAGTATTGATCATGTTGGAAAATATTATTTAATGATTCTAATGGTTTTTATTTTGTGAAAAAAATCATTATGGATAAAAATTATAAGTAAAACAAAAATATAAAAAACAAAATAAAAAACAACTATTTTAGAAGGAGAGAGAGTAAGTGGGAGAAAATGGGGTAAAGACAGTTTCAGCCGGTGCGTGAAATACGCATATACCCCCACTGCGCGTAAAGGAAATATAAAGAATAATGGTCGGACTCTTTCCTACTCTTGCCTTCTTCAGCGGTTTATGTCTCCTTAACAATGTTTGCATACAGTACTGGCTACTCAAATTGTGTCGTTACTTGATGGATAGGAAAAGAAAGAGCCAGTTGATTCTTCATGGGTACTCGCTACTCAAAGCTTGTGTTTGGCACATGACTGGGATTCTGGAATCTGGACTGGGTTAGTCAGGGTTAGTCAGGATTCCGATGCTGGGGCAGTCAGGATGCAGTCTGATTTTGTTTGGCAACGCAGTCTGATTCTGGTCAGCTGGTCTGATTTCAGTCTGACTGCAGTCTGAATCTGTTTGGCTGGAAGTCTGATTTTGTTTGGCAGCGTAGTCAGTATCTGCTTATTCTGTCATGTTCTTGCATAACTGTTTGAACAAGTACGCAGAATGTGTATTTGTGATGTCGCTTCAACCTAAGTTTAGAATATATTAAAAATATATTTTATTTATGTTGTGTGGGTGTTATTTTGTATATTTATAATAGTGCAAATAAGATATGATAATTCTAATTTTTTACGTAGTGATTACAAATTAGCTGTCATGTTCTTGCATCACTAATGAACAAGTACGCTGAATGTGTATTTGTGATGTCATTTCAACCTAAGTTTATAATATATTAAAAATATATTTAATTTGTATTGTGTGGGTGTTAATTTGTATATTTATAATAGTGCAAATAAGATATGATAATTCTAATTTTTACGTAGTGATTAACAACTAACTGTCATGTTCTTGCATCACTATTTGAACAAGTACGCATAATGTGTGTTTGTGATGTCACTTCAACCTAAGTTTAGAATATATTAAAAATATATTTTATTTGTGTTGTGTGGGTGTTATTTTGTATATTTAAAATAGTGCAAATAAGAGATGATAATTCTAATTTTAACGTAGTGATTAACAACTAACTGTCATGTTCTTGCATCATTGTTTGAACAAGTACGGAGAATGTGTGTTTGTGATGTCACTTCAACCTAAGTTTAGAATATATTAAAAATATATTTTATTTGTGTTGTGTGGGTGTTATTTTGTATATTTAAAATAGTGCAATTAAGATATGATAATTCTAATTTTAACATAGTGATGAAAAAGTAATGAAACGTAACTGTCGTCTGGAATGACTTTTGCATGTGGTATATATGTAATGTTGAACCTAGTTAATTGTCGTCATGAGTGTGATGAATTACATTATCGTCAGTAACAGTCAAGCTACATGTAATATGAAATTGGCAGTCAAGCTACATGAAATATGAAATTGGCCTAATATATTTTGTTCATAACATAAACAAATTACATTATCGTCGGTAAAAGCAACTGATAATAATCATATTGGTCATCATTAGTGAAACATAAACGATCACTGATATTAACATAATTGTTTACGGGTGATATTCCTCAGGGGAGAAGGACAAAAAAGGGGAGCAATAAACAGGCAAACCAAAGCTAAGATTTTGACAAGGCACTTTGGGCCAACGTTATGGCCTCATCGTACTCGTCCCATGACACTGGGCATGGTTCCTGCACCGGCTGCTTGTTTTGTTATTTGATGTCGTCTTTTGGCCAATCAAACAACAATGGCAAATGAGGAACATGCTGACTGACTTTACCCTTGACGACTTTGCCCTTGACTTGATCATCAGTCCCAATTAATCCCTCCTCGTTTATGTGATTGCAACATGGTTTTTTGCATAAAAGGTTATCTTCAACATATTTATGAATTTTTTCTGGTGACTTCAAAGTTTTTCAAATTTTGCCGTTGCCTTTGCCTTTGTACGTGATGTCGACATCTATAATTAATAAAAATGAAGGTATGAACAAATAACAGAATTCGTAAAGTAACTGTGGCAATAAGATAATAATGAAGTAGGAAATTTGATCGCATTATGGTAGCAACATATAATAATGCAACATATAAGTAGACAATATAAATTGTTTCGACGCAAAAACACAACTACATTTAGCACAAATGTTACAAGTTCATTTGTTTATTTCAATTGTCAGTTCTAAAAAAAATCCCTGGTGGGTAAGTGCGACGCGTCGTCAAGAAGTTGCGTTCAATGCCTTGTTGCGCGGCCAATGTGGGGGGAGGTAATAAATCTGCCAATATGAACATATTCTCTCTTACAAACTCTCTCTTGATGTATTGCCATCGCATTTGCAACTCAGGCAATGAAATGTAAGGGCTTTCAGTTATGTATACGAACTGATGCCATGCCTCCATCCAAGCCTGTGTAGAGTATACTCCATTCACACATCTACCCACGTGATATTGGGTTCTCATCAAACCCCTGAGAACCATATCAAGCTCGTGTGACCAGATAAAAGACGGTGTCGGCGGTTGGCCAGCCATATCACAGATTCTGTGAGTAATATATTTTTCAAAAAGTAAGGGTGTATATCACAATTAATTGTATTATTTGGTTAGAGCTAACGTTAAGAAAAAAATCGAATAATAATATACATCATTACTAAAACACTCATCAACATGAAAAAAAAATTCATACCGCTTAAAATGTAATATGACGTTTATAAAAGTGCCTAAATTAAACAAGTGTATGATGTTCATAACATCCATTGATAGTCATTCTAAACAGAGAAGACAATGTAAATGCATTTGCCATTCAACGTTATGGAGTCATTTGAGGTGAAGGGATGTCGAGAAGCATACGACAATCTTCCTCAAGACTGGCAACGTTGCGTTCTAAAACCTCATGCTCATACTTTTTGGTAGAGTATAATTCATCGTAGTTGTAATGAATTTCAACGAAGTCCTTCATGTTCATCGCCTGACCCCACACTGACTTGCACTCAACAGTTAGTAACATAATCTCCGCTTTCAATGAATCAATTGTTGGGGGGAGATCGACTGCCTAATGGAAGTATCTGCATCGGTCTTTTCCCTAAAATGTAATATGAGGTACAAGTTAATGGCAAAGAATGCGGAGCCTCGACAAGGATAGTATATTATTTATTGATGTACTGTCACACCTCATGAGTAGGGCATATGTAATACATTTCGCCCGGCCTTTGACTCAAAATGGCAAAGTCATTTAACCCTGCATCCTCTGTGTTAAGCCGTAAGGCTGCATTTAGCCCACAATCACACTTCGGAACCTCGGATGGAATCATCGACATCTAATAAAACAGAATTGACGATTAATAGAAAAATATCGGGTTGATGACATAGTGTTCAAAGATAATATGAAGACCGAGTAGCTAATTGTTGCAACAGAAAAGTGGAGTTCATTTAGACATATCATAATATAGTATATCTATGACGTATTGTATCCATCTTCTTCTGATGAAGAGTCATTATCGCTCGTAATTTGAAGTCAGTGGCGAAGATATCAGCACCTCTCCCGCATACTTGAAATTTCTTCTTGTAACCTATCTGTGTCTGCTCTGGTTGAACAGACAAAGGCACAATGTTCTGACCAGATGTTGTGTTCGCTACGTGCATATGCGAGTTGTGATACCATTGCATCCCTAATTGCAGTCACCGTAGCCACTGTAGGTGGTACTTGCTGTGCGGGCAACCTCATATGGCATCTGGTTTGTACAAGACCCCTACCACATGTAAAATATGGCCTGTGGGGATTGTTGTCTTCAAACCGTCCATTTGCCGCATCTGTGGCATCCATGTACACTCGTACGGTGCACTGCAGACCACATGGGCACGACGGCATGTCTTTGTCCATTTTTAGACAGAAAACCTAATGAGACATAATTTCACATTGTTTATAAGTAGGCAATAAAACGGTGAACAATACAGTTTGAGAAAAAAAGTTGGTCGTTAGGTTACACAGATAAGGGAGTAAGTGAAACATGTTGTAGAACATGTTTCAATGTATGCAAGTTACAAAAGAAATGTATAAATCACTGATTTGCCCACATAGAATTGGCAACAGTTTTGCGCAAGACATCTCCCTCTCTAGCATCGACCTGGCTTGTTTGTTGCAGAGAACTCAATTCGTTCGAGATGTCAGTGGTAGTATGAGGCTCATCCAAGTTTTCATCCATCATAGGATCGCCATCATTTTGGCGCCGGATAAAATCGTGAACGATACAACAAGCCATTACAATCTGAGACTGAGAGTGCACGGGAAAAGTTGCTCCTTTACGAAAGTAGGAAAACCTCTTCTTCAACACACCAAAGGCTCGCTCGAAAACGTTACGTAGTTGAGCATGTCGGTGGTTGAACATTTCCTTTTTGCTTGTGTATGAGCCTCTGTTACCCCGATACTCTGCTATATGGTAAGCAACGTTTCGATATGGTGCAAGAAATTGCCTGGTGTTGGCGTACCCTGCATCAACAAAATAGTACTTCTCAGCGGGTACTTTGAACCCACCTGTGGTTGTAGCTGCCTGAAGTACCCTTTGGTCAGCAGCAGATCCCTCCCAACCAGTCATGATATATGTAAACTCCATTGAGAAGTCGACTACAACCATGACATTCATGGAAACATTCCCTTTTCTATTTCTATATCGGTTCTGCTTTTTGCGCTTCACCAAAACGGGGATGTGTGTCCCGTCAATTGCCCCAATGGCATCCTAAGACAAGTATATAAGAAATACGCAAGTAAATACCAAACTCAACGATGACGATAGTGGTTATATTAACAATGGAATGGACAATGGTCAACTAAGTGATGGTCATACCTTGAAGTAAGGGTAAAATCTTGGACTCTCGCCGATGCGGTGGTGCGGAGTTGTGGATGCAGTTGGCATGACAATATATTCACTGCACAAAGCACACACTGCATCCAACACCTCATTAAACTTTCTACTTATGGTCTCACCACTGTGAATGTAGTCCTCAGCAAGAACACGGTTGGTATGGCCATGGCCAACCATCTAAAGGAAGTAGCAAACTCCCTCCACTGATGACACACCTCTGGTACTTTTCAACAAACCTCGGACCTCAAGTTTTTCAACAAAGGCTAAAACCGTGTTGGGTAGCATACGGTACAGATCGTACGCCCTCCTTTCATGGCCGGTTATTATTTCTAAAACCTTTTGATGGCCGCTCCTAAAACTAACCGATCTCGGTATTGGTTGGTGTGTGGTTGAGGCGTCTGAATTTCCCATGATATTGTGGGAAATTTGGTCGGCTATTTGGTAGGATATTACGTTAGCAATGTCATAAGCCGGAGCAGACATAACATGCAGTAGTTGTAGAATGTCATCAGTTGTTTCATATGGATGCATACCAGCCATCACGTCTATAATTAAAAGCGATTATCCGCATCAGGGAAATATCGAGATATTGCAGAAATAAAATTAGGGCTTGTTCCATTAAAACCATTACATAGTACTATAGTTCATAGCTTGTTCCCAAGAGAATAAAATAGTACTACAACAACTGCATAGAATAGTACAACAACAACTTCTGATAAAGTTCATCAAATAAAAGGCATGATACTGATATACTTATTAAATTAGTCAACCTTAAAAGTACGGTGGAGATTGTGGCGTGAAGGGTGATTGTGATGCAGAAGTTGTGTTCTTCATTTCCCACAAGTCTTGCAACCAAATGGTAATTTTGTGTGGGGTGTCCATAAGACTTAGGTAAATGTTACGGTTAGATGGATCTTTTATGGCGTGCACAAGAGTGGTAAAAACTGGGACAGGGGCGTCAGGGTAGGTTGCATGAAAGTGGTGCAAAATTGTTTGGTATTCGTCTTTATCATTACACCTAGCAGCAATTCCGCTGCCCATCTCATGTACCTTGGAAAACACCTTTGTGAATTCGGACACAACATCATTAGACAGGACACAACTGTCATGTGAGCTTGACGCTCCCTTCCTACGCCTCATCGTGGTGGGAGTCGTTGCACCAACACCTTGGTTGTGTGATCCTCCATTGGTGTCCTCACTTTGTGTCCCAGAATTAACCACGTCTTCAGTGAAACCGGTTGGACCGGTTGGTTCTGGGCTGACAAATGAATCAGATGCATCTAGGTCAACAACAACATCATCTTCAGATGCAACATCAGAAGGAGGTTGTCTATCGGTTGAGGACATTGCATGATGGCCCCTAGCTATGTTCCTCCCCCCCATCAGCTCGACGTTGTAGTAGTGGTAGAATGGTCTGTTGATCAGTCTCGCTAGTTCCCTGTTTGCCTAAAATAGGGGACAACTACTTCTTAGGTCAAAAGTAACAAGTTTAATTTAATATATAATCGTCAGTGGAGTATATATTATTATACATACCGCAAGTGCCTCCCTCCACTCTGGGGTGTCAGGCAATATTGGCTTGTGCCTGTTGTCATCCCATCCAACACCAATTTTGTTGGTTACCAATTTTATCTTTGCATAGTCTCTCCTGAGGTTCTTCCACCGAGTTTTTAACTGATCCAATGTACCCTCGTTCCTCCCCATCCTGATATGCCAATCGCGTAGCGTCTCCCTCCACGCGTCCCTAGTGAATATTCCATCGACGCACCTACCCATGTCATATTGTCTCCTCAATGCCGCAACTAGAGCCTCATCCAACTCTTTCGACCATACAATATGGAACCTCGGGTCAGGTGCAGCCATAGTAGAAATGACACTGCGATATATCAATTTAGTGTGGGTGGTTAAACGAAACCGTCATACGAACCTAGTATGAGACTACGAAGTTGAAAGCAATAACTTGTATTGAAGTAGGCTAAGACAAGATCCATTAGCCGGACCAGTCATAAGATCCAAAATGTGTACAAGAAATTTTAAATTGTAGTTAAATTTTAAATGGTTGTAGCAAACACATCATCAAATATGTTCATTACAGCAAAACTACATATCATCAAATATGTTCATTACAGCAAAACTACATAAATAGCAAGCATTCAGCATGGCATTCACATTAAACGTGTTCGTATGGCTCATGAGATATACCTGGTAAGCCCAAATGAAGGTTGAAGAGAGTTGCACGGGCAGCGACAGGGTCAGGGACGGTACATACAAGAATTCAGAGGGAATACATATTAGACGAAATAGTGGTATTATTTGCAATATAATCAGCAGAATCCGTGTGTACAATAGTAACATTGTAAAAAATATTTGCAATAAAATCTCTGGTTGATTTAGAATTTTTAGTCCAATCTTGCCCATACTACCTATCCAAATTAGAAGAATGTGTATTTTGAAAGCTATACTTGTATGCATAGACGTAAATGTGGCAATAATGGGTATTTGAAGTTCCAATAATATACAAAACATATTTATATAAATTCTGTAATCCACTATACAATAGTTTTGGACTTAAGTAAGGAATTAAGGACAGCAGTGCTTAAATAGCAGCAGTAGATAATTTTTTATTTCAGTAGATAATTTTCATTAGTTTAGGGTTATATTCAGCTTATATACAGAGCTGTTACAGCTAATATGGCTGCTTGAAGCTTCCTAAAATAAGCAAGAAGGGATTTCTTATAAATACCAAGGATCAGATTCAACCAACTACCACAGGGATGCCTCAACATCAAGATCAAGATCAGATTCAATCAACTAATATGCCTGCAATCTATGTATAGTACAATTGGATAGCTATACAGGAATGCCTCAACATCAAGATCAGATTAGCAAGATGACAGTGGAGTGGGAAATGAAAGAGTCAGTAGTAGCAAGTGTGGCATATCCATCATATGTTGGGTAGCTAGAAATCCACAATCCACTATACAATAGTTTTTTATTTCAGTAATAATCTAATATGTGGCTATTTAAGTAACAAAGTTGTCGAGGCAAGCAGCTGCCAGATGCTTGCTTTGGTATGATGATTCAAACATTAAATGGGGACAAGTAATATAAACAACATGATCAACACCTAACAAATGAACTTCCTCACAAGGTAGATGAGTGCCACCTTTAACTAACATAATGATGTTTAAGTTTATTGTGTTTCTACAAACCTGAAGAATATGAAGCATATTAGGTGATAGACAATTACTTTATCCCAATCCATGGTTGCAAACCAGAACAACAAAAGTTCCAAGTCAAGTATGTTATTTTTGATACCTCTAAACTTGACTGAGGCACTATTTATTGCTTATAGGGTACTAAGGTACATGGATTACTTCTGTAAAGGCACACAATCTAATAGTAAATTGCAAGTAATATGACATCCTACTCAATGAGAATAAATTCTGGCACAATTTACTATTAGGAAAGTATTACACCCACATCAGAAATACATTTTGTTTATCTCAAGGACCATTTTTACTAGTCAAACATTCAATTGTTAGGGATGTATAAATTTAGAGGAATGCTTAATAATATATAGGATTTCATCAATGTAACTATTGGATACTAAAACTAACTTACACTTTGTTGCTAAATATAAGATCATTGACAATGTAACCATGTCATGCTTATTGAATAAAGAGGATTTATGAGTCAACAATTATGATTCATAATTCTACATGTCTACCAAGTGAAGGATGTCCAAATCATGCTTTTAGTATGATTTAATAATAAATAATAAGATACATACATAGTACTTCAATACCAAGAAATAATGAACTTTTCAAATAACTTGAGGAGCAACAATATCATGTAGTATTTCTAAAAATGTTGAAAGCTAGTCATTTCCCTCATGGGTAGAAGATCATCATTGTAAAGCAAAAATTATGTGTGTAACAATTCTCAAAAGGAAAAAAATGAGTTGAGTAGTTTCATTTTGTTGTATTTTATTTTGAGTAGTTGTTTGTTGTATATATAGACTCAGGACTGCATAAAAAAGGCGACATTTTGGTTAAGGCGCAGGTCAAGGCTCACCCCCTTGGGGCACCTTGACAAGTATGACATAAAGGCCAACAAGTTTACCCACATAATTGAAGTGTGTAGAAAAATAAAAACATGATGGATAGAGGACCTAAATCACTCTATACCAACTTTTGAAGTCATCCAGAGTTCCAATCCAGCAACTAGCCATAAACAAATTGATGATCAGCAATGCGAGTGCCATGTAGTAATGAAAAACCTCTTATGACCATCACTACAGGATCAACAACCAAAAATTGAACTACTATTGTTTGCGAAAATTGAAGTTTTGGAATGCAGGCATAGACAGGATGCAACTACATATTGCTCTGTGCGTTCCACAAGGACAATTTCAGGGTCTAAATCTTAAAAAGGAAAAACAATGTGACAAAATACCAGGAAATGATGTGAAATAACTAGTTCTTGGCTTAGTTAGGAATTACTTTTTGTTAGATAGAAACAAGAAGCTGACGTTCATCAAGTATCAGAGCAAATATACAATATAGAGGGAGGGGTTACTCTGCAAAGCAGCCATACTGCAGCCCCACTCAATAAAGAACACAAAAAAAGGAAAAATCTGGGCTGCTTAGAAATTAAAGTATATATAGGAAATGCCACCATCGTTCACCTTGAGAAAGTAGGTTTAAAAGTGAAACATAAGACAAGAGCAGAAGGTTTTACTGATGGTCTGCTCTTCGTTGAACATCAGTGGACTGGACACACACCAGCCATGCTCTGGAATTCCCTGGTATCATTGCCAGCCATACTTCCATTCAATTGGTTATGATTGCATATGTATATTGGGTGTTAACCAGTAACTTTGGAATTTATAGTCATGGTGTCAATTTTCAAACTATAGTTACTTTTATCTATATATCAGAAGGTAACTTATTGTGGTGAACAAGCAACCACATTGTACTGTAAAACTAGTGAATGATGATCAAGAACATAATAACTCAATCACTTAAATGAATGCTTTCAAATGTTTTGTCAGGTACTAGAAATTTTACAAGAAAATGGAGCCTGAATGTTAATTGAAACTACACAATTTACCAAAAGAGAAATCATTAATTACACCGAAACCCCATTCTAATTACACCAAAACCCTAGTCAATGCAAAATTACCTCAATGGTAATCTAAGACTGGTTTCACTTTACATAAAAGAACTTCACTCGTGGTCACATATAACACAATATGAGGAGTTTCTATGACTCCATTCTGTTCGGATCTACAAAGCAATTTCTGTCCATATACACCACAAATAAAAACATGATGGATAGAGGATAGTTTCAAGTGGGAGAAAGAGGATAGCACAGCAGTAGATATAGAGTAGTTGCAATCAGAGAGCTAATATGTACAGAGCTGTTGCAGCTAATATGGCTGCTTCCTAAAATAAGCAAGAAGGGATTTCGTATAAATACCAAGGATCAGATTCAACCAACTACCACAGAGATGCCTCAACATCAAGATCAAGATCAGATTCAATCAACTAATGTTATACTTTGAAATGTTACTAAATAGCAGGTCGACGGAGACATATATACCATTTTTTATACTGAAAACCTTGCAATGTTACTGACGAGATCGATGAAAAGGGGCGGCGGATACCTACCTTGCAAGCATCTCGGCAACTTCCCACAACAGCGGCTCGGAAGCAGCGTCAGCGGCGGAACAGAAGAGTGTATGGAGGCTTCGAAGGTGAAATGCGACCACATCGATGATGAAATGCACAAGTATATAGCAGGCGAGACACTGGTTGCCCTTCCTAGGGTTTACTGCACGGCGCTTTGATGCGAGTTGACAACTCGGGAGTAGCTCGGCGCTTGCAGACGAGCTTGCAGACGAGCCACCACAACTTTGCCGCTTGATTGACCTCCTACACCGCCTACTCCATTGAGCAGGGCTTAGGGCACACCAGTCACCTGCCATGGCTGCCGCTGGAACGACCGATGGAAACGATGCCTCAGCTTTATTACTGGCGATAATAGTAATGGCGAGGATAGAGCACAGAGCTCGTCTCGAGGTCTCGGGAGAGGAGGTATCGGGAGGGAAGAGAGGATAGGCCACAAAGCAGAAGGAGCAGAAGATAGGAGGTAGAGGGGAAAGGAGACGAATGTCGGGATGGGTGTGGGGTGAGGGGAGGAGAGGATCGCGTAAACCGGGTTGTGAACCGGAATCCTGCCCCTCGTGGGACTGGGCAACTCCGATTTGGGGGTTCCGTTATCCCATAACGGAGGATTTTCTGGGGTTTGAACCAAACGCGAACCAGCCTTGAACCGGCAGATGTTTGGCAGGGTTGGCACTAAAAGACAGCACGAAACCGGGTTTCTGTCTCGTGCCAAACGCAGGAAAATAGTGTCGATCAGCGTGCAAAGTATATTGGGTCACATAATTGTATATATTTTATTTTTGACTTTTGACAAGACAAGCAGCTCCGCTGTTATTGATCATTTCTTGTACTTTATTTACGGGTTATACACAAATATCTATATATAATATAATAAAAGGGAATCAATCAGGTTGTGTCCATGCTCATCGACATGTAGTTTGGCTGCTGGGCTTGATTTGTTTTTCTTTTTTCTTCTTTTTTCCATCGTTGGTACTTTTTTTTATTAATTGTTATTTCTCTCTTCAGCCAATAGGTAGATGCCATACATAGAAGCTAAAGTAACAGGAAAATAACACATGCACCTAAGTTGTCTTTGATTTTTTTATCATGCAGTCATGTTTATCTAAGTAGAGGCAGTTTTATAATCTATGTCCTCTCTCGTATGTATGTGATGGAGACTGAACGTCACACGGTAATAAACAAGACGACAGTTGGAATTCGAATTTGGTAGGGGATATCATGGTCAAGTCACTCATTGTCGGCGTATTTGTTCATTGTACCAGTGTGTCTATAAGCTTTAGAAGAGCGTATGTGAGTTTTGTTCGCATATTTTAGTGATGCGTTTAAGTTCTGTACTAACATATTTATGCCCTTTAATTGTCATTATGTCACTTTAATCTTACGCTACATTTGGAGGTGGAGGGGTCAACCATCAGTCAATTGAGTTGTTCTTTTTACAAGTTGTATGTAAATTATTATGTGTGCTGATACATTAGCCGCCAAGAAACAAAATACCGATAATTTGGTAATGAGCTTAAAGTTTGGAGGGAGTCAGCTGACAACCAACCGAGTTGTTCTCTTTTATTGAGTTGCATGCAAATAATTTTGATTAATAACTATATAATTTTATGTGTGAGGTAGTTTTTATGAAGGGATCACATGTAATTTTGATAATGACGTTTAGATAGAGTCAGCTTCCAATTGATTAATTTATCTTTCTATGATGTGTATAAATTATTGTAAGTAAGAATTACATATTAGTCATGAGACATTAACTCAAGAAGGGCATCACATGTACTTTTCAAAAAATACATTATAGTTAGAAGAACCAGCTAGCACTCAATCAAGATGTCCTCTCAGTGAGTTATAAGTAAATATAATGAGTCTATATTTGAGCACCTATAAGCGTCTGGGCATATTATTTTTTAGAATGTTTTACAAAAAAACATTATTTATCTATTCTTGATGTCTATCATGTTTTCTTGGCAATGATTGTTTCGACTTTTTTTTTTATTTTGATAATACAATAGTTGTCGCCAGCTGTTTAGTTGCGCTAATTGTTTATTTATTTTTAAGAGTACTTTTTTCATTTGTAGTGTGTTTTGCTTTTTTGTTCCATCTTGCTTTTCATTATATATTAACCTTTTTTATTTTCCATTGCTATAATATTTGCTTAATGCAGTTGATCTAATTATTTGTTTATTTTATGAAGCCGTTTTTTTCTATGTGGTCTGTATTTTTTTTCTATTCATTTATTAACACAAAATTATGTATGTATTAATGTATATGTACATGTAGTGTCGATCATCATCCATCTAAATCCATTTACAAAAATCAGCTTTAAATTATATCAAACAACTATTTATTAAAATTATTTAATTGTGTAATACATGCTTAGCACATGTCTTCTGCTAGTTTCTTAAAAAGATGGAAAATGCTATGTAGACTAAATATAATAGACGTACACCATGCAAACACCATGCTTACGTGTAACACTTTGTGATAAAATAGACGGAAGCATCCGCATGTTTCTCTAGGGAGGACATGAAAACCATCCCATGTCTCTTTTGGCGTGGGGGAAGGTGGTCAACAGGAATGATGATGGCGGGTTAGGACTGAAATCAAGACAAAAAAAACCAAAATGGCACGTTTGCCAATTTTAATTCCCAGAATAGCACGTTCTTGAACTTAATTCCCAAAATGGCACATTTTGGAGGCAATGTGTCCCTTATGGAGACACATTGCTCTCTCGCGAAGCAATACGTCCGGCTTCAGGACGCATTGGCACTACAGAGGGGCAATGTGTCCCCGAGCGAGTGTGGGGTCAATGCGTTCTGAAGCGGGATACATTGTCCTTATGTGGGACCAATGCGTCCCGTCCCGAGACGTCCCAACAGCTAGTTGGGGCAATGCGTCCCAACTGGGGATGCATTGTTCCCCCGATCATTGCAATATAGTCGTTGCGGGCCACGACCATTGCCACATGGAGGCAATGCGTCCCCAATGGGGTCACATTGCTCTCCTATATAAACGATACAAGATCACCCGCCAAACCCACACCATTCATCAACTTCTTCCCAACTTCCATTGCTCTGGAGTTCCCTGCTCAGATTTCTATTGCTTGGAGTTGATTTCGGCCAATCTTAGAGCTAATTCTGGGCGATCTTGGAGCTATAGTCTTCTTCTTTTGCTATTTGGCTGGGCTTCTGCTTCTCTTCTTTCTCTTGTTTCTGTTCTTGGGTATTGAGATCTTGCCATTTGAGGTATTTTTTTACTATATTTTTAGATTAAAAAATTTGTACCTAAAATTACTATGCAATATTAAAAATGAAATAATTGTATTGCTACTATTTAATTCCACATTACTAAAATAATTTTATAGAAAATGACACTTGAAGGTTAAAAACTGTTCAAAAAATTATTGTTCCAAATTTCAAAATTATTGTTCTAGAATGTTAATGTTATAGAAAAAATATTGTTCCAAATTCAAAATTATTGTTCTAAAATCTTAACTACTCTTCTAAAAATGATGCCAATGTTCAAAAATATTAATTCATGCTATAAAATATTAATTCATATTCTACAATATTAATTATTATTTCAAAGTTAAATTACTGTTCTAAAATCTGAATTACTATTTTACAATGATATGAACATGGCATCTGGTTCACATTCACGAATTTTCAAGCTTCGATATAATGGTCAATTTCTATCTAATGGGTCTTATTCTAGTCGATCTGTTAGACCCATAAACATTTCACTTATCAATACCCTATCCGAACTAAAATCATATATCCATACAATACTTGACATCAATCCAACCACTTCTCTATCAATATATCCTATCTTTTCCCTGGAGAAGATCATATGCTCATACAAGTTGATGATGATGATGTATACATAACCTTGTTCTCACTTTCATCTGATGCCTATATTGATGTGTTTCTTAAAAAAACATCTTTCCACCAACATTGTAGTTTCATTAGTCTGTTGAATCAATTTGAATCCCAACCATGTAGCAGTAATATAACTGTTGAATGGAATCAACCACCTGAATTCTCTCAGAATCCTACTATTGAGAATATTGGTGTTGAGGTTGAGGAGGGAGAAGGTGATGATAATAGTGATCATAATAGTGATCATGTAGGTGATAATGATAGTGATCAAGAAGGTGATGATAATAGTGATCATGATGATGAGTCATTGACTGAAACTGATGATGAGCATGAAAATCCATTCCCTGACTCTATTACAACATTGAGTTATATTTTGTGGCAACACATCCCATTATCACACAGATAACGAGGTGTTACACGAGAACGTGTGGAAATCACCATAACCATAGATTATCGAAAATACGGGTTAATTAAAACCGATTGCGGAAAACTGATAAACTGTGAAACTATTACTTTCCAGTCCTCATCCTGCACAGAAACATGTCATATATATACACATACATGAGATCTGATACGTGTCCACAGCTCAGGAACAGCTGTTCGTCCACCATATGAGTTCACCAATTGTTCATATACATAAAGGCCCACATCCGGCCAAAAGAAGGATATACAAACGTCATTGATCGTTCATCGTGAAACAACGCCAAAACACTGCCAAGGACCTAAGAGTACAGGGATGACTCTAGACTCTACTACAAAACATCCAAAATAGCAGCATGTCCATAGCTTGCCTTCTACTGCTCCTCAAGCTGCTCGTCCGCAACACCATGACCACGACCATGTCTACCTCGACCACCTAAAAAGGGTGTAAACCAGCGGAGTGAGACAATTGAACAATTGTCCCAGCGGGAAACATAACTCCCCACTGCAACTACAGAACCTCAGCAAGATAAACTATAACAGCAGATAACTAATAACAGGTATAACAAGAGCATTCTATATATAGAGCATAGCTATTCTTACCGACAAGCTTACCAGCTGTACAAAAACATGTAACCAAATATTTCCCAATGGAACATGATTGACAAGATAAGATATATCACTATATAACATGATTATCAGAACAAGATATAATGCCACATAACCTAATTATCAAGATAAGACAGATTGCCACATAACCTGCAAGGTATAACAGAGATATTTACACAAGCAAGGCCTCAACCAATGTTTCATGTTTGATATGATCAGTATATACTAAACGGCTATATTACGTATTATTATGCCCTGAGGATTTGAACCGTACCGTTCAAATCCAACCTTCGGTTACGAAACCCAAGTCGGTGCCATACAAGGTCGATGGAAGAGTCGGACTCCACGACCCCCCACCTCGCGGTCAGTACACGAGTACAATACAAGCAGGACCGCAGTCACATGCTGAAGTGGTCTAAGCCACAGGGTCAGCTCCATAGGCTACCCTCGCTCTAGCCCGCCTTGGTACAGGTCTCGGCGCTAATAAAACTGAGCCACGAGCCTGTTCACCATGCTCTGAGCCATGAACGCATTCATGCTCTACACATCACATATCCTGAGCCATGGGCCTGTTCACCATGCTCTTTGTACATATCTGAGTCTGTAACCGAAGTTACACTCTTACGTCCTCATTTTCAGGCTAGGAGCAACCTACACATATTCAACAATATGTGCTTCCAGGTTAACCCGTAGGAGAACCTGTTTCACCATCACCAAGTCCTGACGATGATGGATCTATGGCCAGGGCAAACTACATGATATATTTCACTGTGATTAATTAGTATCTTTTAGATGGATTGCAGGATTCAACCAAGTTGTATAACATGCAAGATATAACAGAAAGTAAACTACATTATATTATTATTTAAACCATATCAACCTGATCCATCTCAAGGAT
The DNA here is from genome assembly GCA_963693085.1 of Alisma plantago-aquatica. NCBI lineage: Eukaryota > Viridiplantae > Streptophyta > Magnoliopsida > Alismatales > Alismataceae > Alisma > Alisma plantago-aquatica. The sequence continues at coordinate 398,180,022 of OY856411.1, read as the reverse complement.
CCAACATCACATGTTACCACTTGGCCTCTTGCCAACCATCCAGATCCATCTCAAGGATCATCACATACCATGGGATCTCAATCCCTCATCATGTACTGTCACTGCCTCTCAAGGCTCACATCATCATCATGGACCAAACACATCATTCATACAACCTCATAGAATAATCATCAAAGTGATGTTATTCATCACATATGTCTCATAGCCCTTTCATGGTTACTCATCACCTGCATGGTTAGGATACACAATAATCGTAGATTCAACATAAGAACCATACTTATGATTACAAGATGATATTAGAGACACTATACTTGTCATTTACACTATTTGGTGATCAAGTGTACTAAGCACATCATTAACAAGCCATACCTATACTTATCCTTATCTTGGGATTATATGAATAATCAAGATGTTCACATCAAGTAAGATGTCATATGAAATACAAAGAGCCAGTATTATTGTTACTACTAACATTGTTGTCATCATCCACTAACATCATTATTATCATATCATTAAGCAAGCTCTTATTGTAACTAACACCATTCTCATTTAGCAATTAAGTACAAGGATTACTTCATGCATATCATTACTATCATTATTGCCCTCATTATTATGATAAACTTCATTACTATCATTATCATTATGCAACTACCATTATCATCATTGTTACTATCATTAGCATTATTATTATTTGCAAGGCATCATAATCATTTGAGCATAAACATTCACTTCCATAGCACATGAGACCGTCATTATAGGAACACATGACCCTCACTATAACTCTTATCAACCCTCACTAAGACCCATCAAGGCCTATCGGCCGACACACACACCCAACCTAAGTTATCGCCCACCTTGGCTATCGGCCACCATGGGTGTCGGCCAGCATGGATATCGACTAGCACCAACAAACCACCGAGAAACTTAGGTCTATCGTCCACCATAAAGAAGAGGATGTCTCTTAACACAAGAAGGTCCATATCGCCCATCATGCTCACCATGTCAGTCGACACAACAAGATGTATCGCCCGATACACAACAACACTCATCGGACAACTCACCATACTTGCCTATCAGTCAACATAAGGAAGCAAGCCAAGCATGGTCCTGTCGTTCAACTCAACCCATATCGGCCAACACCTCACTAACTTGACCTATCGCCCACACAAGGGCAAGGATATCGCCCAACACAAGAGCACCATCATGTCGCCCAACACCAAGAACTCTCACCCTATCGTTCAACTCAAGAACAAGAGTATACAAATCACAAGGACCATGTCGCCCAGTATGGTCACCATATCGGCCATCACAAGGGACACCACTTATGTCGTCCACCACAAGAACATGGGTGTCGCCCAACACAAGACAAGAGAGGATGTCGCCCAACAGAGGTCATCATCAACCTTCAACACAAGGAAACCCTAAACCCTAGAAAGCAAGGTGTACAAAGGAACCCTAAACCCTGGAGAGGGATCATCCACGAAAGGATACATAAGAAAGGTATAAAAGCAAGGAACTAAGCTAAGCTACTAACATGCAACAAGATCATAGCTAGAGGAAAAGGAGTTAGGGTTAGAAGCTATGTACTCGCCTTAAGCTCCAAGTTCCAAGGAAGAAGATGCACTTCAAGCTCCAAGGGATGTCATCCACCAAAGCTTCTCCAAGAGGGTGTATCGGCCACCACTGCTACTCCAGGAGAGTGTATCGGCCAACACAGCAAAGAAGGAGAGGGGTGTCGTGCATCCAAGGTGGAGGGGAAACCAAAAGATCAAAGGAAGCTAAGGCAAGGGAAAGAGCCACATATATAGAAAGAAAGGGAGGAGAAAACAAGGTAGATCAATGCTATGTGTCGTCCACCCAAGGGACACTTGTCCTAGGGTTCAAGCCAACACACTAGCAAGCCAAGGGACACTTGTCCAAGATATACACCAAGTGTCCACCAAACATGGTCAAGGCTGGACCAAGCAACATGGGCGACACAAGCAACAACTCTGCTGGGCGACACACCGAGTCACCTAGGCGACACACACACACTCCTTGGGCGACACATGCTTCACTTGGTCGACACAAGGCTCAAGCAAGCCCAAACAAGACACCTCAAGGCCCAAACAAGCTCAACAAAGGCCCAAGAAACTCAAACAACAAGCCCAAGCCTTCCTCTAAACCCTATAGGAAGAAAAGAGAGGAAAACATCTCACAAGATGGCAAACTTGCACACAAAACCCTAAACTTGGTTTATTTGCAAGTAGCCCCTCAGACTCTCAACAAAGCACAACAAAACCCTAATCACCACTTAGAGGTGATTAGCAAGCATCAAAGCACCAAGATTAAGCAAAACAAACAGGGTAAACCCTAAACGCAGGTCAGGGTCCTTACATATTCCATCTATATTTGATAAACAATGGCCCCGACATGAACACATTGATACCAAATATGAAGCTTTTCAAGATGAAGAATGGGTGTAAGATTTTCATCAGGAATTCCGTCTCAATTACGACCCTTGCATCACTGAAATATATGAGGGTGCTTTATTTTCATCCAAAGATGTAATGGTTGAGACGATCCAAAAATGGTCGGTATAAAAGAATGTCCAATATCGTACACAACATTCAAATAATCACCATATTCAATTTGTTTGTATCCATGACCAACGATGTCCTTGGAGTTTGACCGCTTGCCAGTCCAAAAGAGTAGGTGACATGTGGAAGGTAAAACATTATAGTACAAGCCACAATTGTCAACTAACTGTTCTGAATCAGGACCTGAAAAACCACTAGAGGGGGGGTGAATAGGGTTTTAAACTAATTTAACAATAATTTAACTCAAACAACCACAAATGAGATATCAAGAAGGAGACAAAGGGTTTAGAGTGGTTCCAACCTTAGCAAATACTAAGGTTGTCAGTCCACTACCCGGTTGCTTACCCAACCGGGATTTTGAAAGTATTAATTTTATTACCTTCACAAGGAATTACACAAAATACAATACTTTCTTACACCCCTTGAACAACCTTCCCTTGAAGTAGATGCACCAAACCGAGGTATCCTTCTTGAAGTAACTCCAAGCTCCCCCTTGAAGTAGCCTTCCTCTTTAGAAGTAACCTCCCGTTGCACCAGCCTTCTTGAAGTAGCTCAAGGTCCCCTTCTTCACCAAGAAGATCTCCAACCTCTCCAATCAGCAGCCTCCAATCTAGGAGTAGGAAGGAGAGTACAAACAATAATAGTGAACAAGAAAGGAAAATGGAAATTACAACTTATCCTTTGAAGCACAAGGCTTGATTTGCCTAGATCAAGCGTGTAGATCTCCTAACCAATGTGTATGGAATTGTAATTGTTGTGGATAGGAGATGCTAGCCTATAGGACACGAAATTTGAGCTGAGAGAAGAAATAGACAATTGTCAATATGCTCAATTGCTCACAAACAGGTTGCTCAATGTAAGTGTATGCTCAAAGATTGCTCAAGTGTAAAAACAAGTGAGTTTAGGTGTCCTAAGGCATGTCCTATTTATAGGAATGTCCTACAAGTGCTTAAGGACATTCTAGACACTTTCTAGGAGTTTCTAAGTGCTTAACTAGCCGTTAGGTATAAGTTAGTTGCTTTAACAACGGCTAGTTAATTAATTCTGCAGTTGCTGTCAGAGTCCATCTCGGTCGAGAAATGGTCGACCGAGACACCTACTCGGTCAAAGTTTTGTCGACCGACAGGCTCTCTGGATCAAGTGTTTTGCAACGTTTATCTCCAACTACCAACTACCTTGTCAGCTGTGTCTAACGGCTACTTGGGTCTTTCTCGGTCGAGAAGTTTGTCGATCGAGAGTGTCTCGGTCGAGGATTTTGTCGACCGAGATAGACCCTATTTCAATGTTTCAAATAAAGACATTAAGTGTGTGTATGAGTGTGCATATGTGAAACTATTGAAGGGGATGACCTATCTAAATGTGGTGTTTAGCTAGGGAAGATCTAACGCTTGATTGACATGAAGTCTAAGTACTTGTACATTATATATTTGTACAAGTTTACAATTGATTACATTTCATGACATTTACAATCATTCAAGCATATAGATTCCCTAGTGCTTTGTCATTCACCTTATTCCTGCAACACTCAAGTAGCACGTTAGATCAACAAGAATGAAATGTTTGTCATTATCAAAACAAAGGGATTTACAGATGTCCATTTAGCCAAAAATCTCCCCCTTTTCGAAGATGACAAACATTTCCTAAATATAAAATAAGAAAATATAAAACATGTGAGTTTCATACCTGAAGATTACCTTTGTAAATTTCTTCTCTTGTTTATAAAATGTGTGCTTATTATTCCCCATGAATTATGGAACATGAAATCCAATTCTTTAGGGAATATAGCAACTTTCAATGTAAAGCCAAGAGTTTGTTTATGAAACTCATTGATTGAGTTTTGCATTTATATTTATTTCTCCCCCTTTGTCATTTCAAAAAGGATATCCGTTTAAAAAGAAAAACTCCCCCTTAATTAGATGTCCTATCAATTTCAAAAAATGTCCATTAAAATCCAAAATGATGCAAATAAACAACATTGTTAAGAAGCACAAATATCAAAGAAAACATCTTCCAAAGGAGTGATAAGCAGTTGTTTCCTTATTTTGTTGAATTGGTCTAGTGGAAGCGGTTTTGTAAAAATATCAGCCAAATGATCTTCCGTATCAACATGATGAAGGGAAACATGATTCTTAGAAATATGATCCCTTAAAAAGTGATGACGGATTTCAATATGTTTAGCTCGGCTGTAAAAAATGAGATTGTGTGCTAAGTTTATAGCGCTTTTGTTGTCACAAAAGATAGGCGTAGATGAAAGAGTAAAACCATAATCGTTTAACACTTGTTGCATATAAAGCACTTGAGCATAACAATATTCGGCTGCCATATATTCAGCTTCAGTTGTAGAGAGGGCAACTGTGTTTTATTTCTTGATAAACCAAGATATTAAAGCTCTCCCTAACAAGAAACAGCCACCACTAGTGCTCTTGCGATCAAGTCGACAACCAGCATAATCAGCATCAGTATAAGCTTTAAAATCCAAGGATTGTCCTTTTGGATACCATAAACCAAAACATGTAGTGCTGGCTAAGTATCGAAGAATTCGTTTAACTGCTTGAAAATGAGAGTGCATAGGTTGTAATTGAAATCGAGCACAAAGACCAACGGAAAACATGATGTCCGGTCTAGAAGCAGTTAAGTAAAGCAAACTACCAATCATGGCTCTATATAAGGAATCATCAATAGGTTCCCCATTTTCATCCTTATCAATCTTAATAGAAGTGGCCATAGGAGTAGTAGCATGTTTGCACTGATCCATCCCAAAACGTTTTAAGAGTTCTTTAGTATACTTTTCTTAGCTTATAAAATCTCGGCAGGCGTTTGTTCAATTTGGAAACCAAGAAAGAAAGTTAGTTCACCCATGAGGCTCATTTCAAATTCTTTTTGCATAATGTCACTGAATTGTGTGCACAACGATTCATTAGAAGCTCCAAAAATAATGTCATCAACATATATTTGAACAACTAGAAAATCAGATGTATATGTTTTGAAAAATAAAGTAGAATTTGAATTTCCAATAGAAAAACCATTATCAAAAAGATATGTCTTGAGCCTTTCATACCAGTTCCTAGGTGCTTGTTTTAAACCATAAAGTGCTTTCTTAAGTTTATAAACATAGTCACCTTTTTCTGGTATTTCAAAACCAGATGGTTGGGCAACATATACTTCTTCTTGAATGATTTCGTTTAGAAATGCACTTTTTACATCCATTTGGTAAAGTTTGATGTTTTTATGTGCAGCAATAGCTAGTAACATTCTAATAGCTTCAAGTCTAGCTACTGATGCATACGTTTCATCAAAATCTATTCCTTCTTGTTGATTATATCCTTGTGCTACTAACCGAGCTTTATTCCTTATTACTTCTCCTGCCTCATTTAGCTTATTCCTAAAAACCCATTTAGTTCCAATGATGGTTTTATCTTGTGGTTTAGGAACTAAATCCCATACATCATTTTTAGTAAATTGGTTTAATTCTTCTTGCATTGCTATTATCCAATAGTCATCTTTAAGAGCTTCAGATATCTTCTTAGGTTCAACAATAGAAACAAAAGCCATGTTTGCAACATCCTTAAAGGAAGACCGAGTTTTTACTTTATCATTTGGATTTCCAATAATTAATTCTTGAGGATGATCCTTAATAAGTCTAGGTATAGGTTGTGTTTCAGCTTGGTTATTGTTTGTAGTATCTTTCTCACTATCATTTGGTATGTTTAAGTTTTCGAATTGATTAGTGAGATCAATTATTTCAAAATTTTCTGATTTGGACTCTTCATGAAAAGAGACATGAATAGATTCCTCAACTTTTCTAGAGATAGCGTTGTAGACTCTAAATGCTTTGCTAGAGGTAGAATATCCCAAAAAGAATGCTTTATGTGATTTAGAATCAAACTTATCTCTATCATCTTTGGTATTTAAAATATAGCATGTGGATCCAAAGGTATGAAAATAGTCAACTCTAGGTTTCTTAGAATGTATTATTTCATATGGAGTTTTCTTCAAATGGGAGTGAACAGTTACTCTATTTAACACATAGCATGCGGGGTTTATAGCTTCAGCCCAAAAGGTTTTGGGTGTGTTATGTTCGAGCATCATAGTTCTAGCCATTTCTTGTAATGATCGATTTTTCCTTTCAACTATGCCATTTTGTTGTGGAGTGCGTGGAGTAGAAAAATTGTGAGTGTACCCATGAGATGTGCAAAATTCTTCAAATACATGATTTTCAAATTCTCCACCATGATCACTTCTAATGGTACATATTTTGCTTTGTAATAGATTTTCAATCTTGGAACAAAATTTTATAAAAACATGAATAGTATCATCTTTGGTTGCAAGAAATTGTACCCATGTATATCTACTATAATCATCAACAATAACAAAACAATATCTTTTGCCACCAATAGATTGTGTTCTCATGGGTCCAAATAAATCCATATGAATTAATTCTAAAGATCTACTGGTGCTAAGTACATGTTTAGGTTTAAAAGAGGTTTTTGTTTGCTTTCCCAAAGTACATGGTTCACAGTTTTCAACTTGATCAAAGGATAAAGTAGGCAAACCACGAACAAGATCATATTTTACTAGTTTTTTGATAACATGTGAACTAGCATGTCCTAGCTTTTTATGCCATAGTTGTCAAGTATTTTCATTTGCAAGCAAGCATTTTCCTACTACAGATTTCATAGAGTTAGGTCTAAGAATATAAAGATTTCCAACTCTTTTTCCTTCATAGACAACATTTGTAGTGTTTTCTATTAATAATTTGCAGCAATTTTTGTTAAATAGAACATCATATCCACTGTCACATAATTGACTAACACTTATCAAATTATGGTGTAAACCATCAACGCGTAGAACATTTTTTATTTTGAGGTTTGTACCAATATTACCTATTCCAACGATTTTACCTTTACCATTGTCTCCAAAGGTGACTGTTCCACTTTTCTTTTCTTCAAAAGTTTGAAATGCATCCTTGTTCCCGGTCATATGTTTGGAACATCCACTGTCAACCACCCAATCCTGCATTAAAATGTAGGTTTTGGTACCCATGTGATGGTCCGGTATGGTTAGAAGCACTTAATTATAGACTGAATAAAAATCTGACTCAGAACTTCAGTCGGTCGACAACTGTTCGACCGACATCTCTCTCGGTCGGCTAATCGTTAATCGAGAAAGTTGCTGTTTTGTTGCTGTAGATTTAATTTGTTACAGGCGCCTGGTCGGTCGACAAAAGTTCGACCGATTTTATGTTCGGTCGACAATACTTCGACCGACCAAGTTTCTGTTTCAGTACAACATTTCAGAAAATTACCATAATGCATGAAACCTTTTATTAAGTTGAGATAAGACAATATAATTTGCAAAAATAAGCATTTGATCATATCTCAACTGTATTTTATTTGACTCTACTAAGTTTGGGGTTTTGGGACCCAAACTAAGTCGGAATCCTTGGTCTTATAAGGACATGAAAATGAATAATGTCCAAGACGTAGACAAAAATGACAAGTAATAGAATCAACTTCATTTCTTTTTCTAGGAATTGTATTCTTAGGTACAAACATAATCTGAGTCTTAGATGTTGTAATTCTTCTGGGTTGATTTTTCTTTGGAGCATATCCCAAACCTTTTCTTCCATTGAAACTAGAGGAGATTTTCAGAATGTTATCAAGGATATCTTTTCTTCTTAAATCATGTAGGTTTCTTTGTAGCTTACCAATGTCATCCATCTTCTTGTGTAAATCTTTTCTTGCTTGATCTAAATCAGATAATAGGGAGTCTCTTTCTTTTACAACATTGTCATAGTATAAATGGTTACACAGAATTGGTTGAGTCTGAAAATCATTTAGTTTAGCTAACAATTCAGTCTTTTCTTGAGAGAGAAGATCAACATTTGTTTCTAGAGTGAGTATCTTTCTAGTGCAGCCATTTAAAGATGTTTTTAAAGACAAATTCTCAAGATCAATGTTGTTCTTTTCAGAAGAGAGATCATTTAATTTAGCATATAGCTCATCATTTGTTTTGATAACCTTTTTTAGTTTCTTCTTGACATCAACATACTTATCATGAGTTTCTTGTAGACTAGTAATTAACTCTTCTTTAGGAAGATCAAGAAGGCTTACCTCTTGAGAGTCTTCATCATATTCTCTTGCCATTAGACATTCCACCTTTTCTTCTCCGCTTTCACTTTCACTTGACTCGTCCCATGCATCTTTATAGGCTTTTTCTCCCTTCTTCTTGTGTGAGCTTTTCTTTCCTTTCTTTGCTTTAGGACATTCATTTTTGAGATGTCCTTTCTTTCCACACTCAAAGCACCTAGGAGGGGAAGAAGAACTAGAAATTTTGTTAGACTTAAATCTTTTATATTTCTTACCATTGACGATCAAGGCTTCTTCCCCTTCTTCTTCACTTGACTCCTTACTTTCTGGTGTGATGATCTTTGAAGCTTTTAGAGCCACATCCTTATTCTTTCCTTGTTGAAGTTCACATTCTCTTCTTTCTTCCTCTTCTAGGGTTGCTTCATGAGCTTCTAGATTGCCAATGAGTTGCTCCATTTTCAGTCGAGTGAGGTCATTAGCTTCTTCAATGGCTGTCACCTTGGGCTTGTATTTAGGAGGAAGTGATCGAAGGATTTTTGATACCTGATCTTCTTCAAGAATAGTTTTTCCTAGGGCATTTAAACCATTAACAATAGAAGAGAATTTTGCAAACATTTCACTAATAGATTCATTTGGATCCATACGGAAGTGTTCAAACTTTTGTTTAAGCATACTAATCTTAGAATTCTTGACTTGAACCGTACCTTCATAAGTTATGGACAGTCTATGCCAAATGTCATAGGCTGTGTCACAGTTTGATATTCTATTAAATTCTCCTCCTGAAATTGAACAATATAAAATGCTTACAGCTTTGGCATTCATTTGAGCCAACTTTACCGTATTTGCATCCCACTCTGCATATTGTGTTTGAGGAAGCTCGTATGGGGTTGACACCATCCTCCATAAGTACCAATTGATGCCTTGGAAGTAGAACTGCATCCTTCTCTTCCAATATGTGTAGTTTGTTCCATCAAATGCTGGAGGTCTAGCAACAAGTGTCCCTTCAAGGTTAAGGTTGTTAAGCACCCCCGTCACCCATTCTTCAAGACCTTGTTAGGGTTCCTTGAAGCCTGCTCTGATACCAATTGAAAAACCACTAGAGGGGGGTGAATAGGGTTTTAAACTAATTTAACAATAATTTAACTCAAACAACCACAAATGAGATATCAAGAAGGAGACAAAGGGTTTAGAGTGGTTCCAACCTTAGCAAATACTAAGGTTGTCAGTCTACTACCCGGTTGCTTACCCAACTGGGATTTTGAAAGTATTAATTTTATTACCTTCACAAGGAATTACACAAAATACAATACTTTCTTACACCCCTTGAACAACCTTCCCTTGAAGTAGATGCACCAACCCGAGGTATCCTTCTTGAAGTAACTCCAAGCCCCCCCTTGAAGTAGCCTTCCTCTTTAGAAGTAACCTCCCGTTGCACCAGCCTTCTTAAAGTAGCTCAAGGTCCCCTTCTTCACCAAGAAGATCTCCAACCTCTCCAATCCGCAGCCTCCAACCTAGGAGTAGCAAGGAGAGTACAAACAATAATAGTGAACAAGAAAGGAAAATGGAAATTACAACTTATCCTTTGAAGCACAAGGCTTGATTTGCCTAGATCAAGCGTGTAGATCTCCTAACCAATGTGTATGGAATTGTGATTGCTGTGGATAGGAGATGCTAGCCTATAGGACACGAAATTTGAGCTGAGCGAAGAATAGCCAATTGTCAATATGCTCAATTTCTCACAAACAGGTTGCTCAATGTAAGTGTATGCTCAAAGATTACTCAAGTGTAAAAACAAGTGAGTTTAGGTGTCCTAAGGCATGTCCTATTTATAGGAATGTCCTACAAGTGCTTAAGGACGTTCTAGACACTTTCTAGGGGTTTCTAAGTGCTTAACTAGCCGTTAGGTATAAGTTAGTTGCTTTAACAACGACTAGTTAATTAATTCTGCAGTTGCTGTCAGAGTCCATCTCGGTCGAGAAATGGTCGACCGAGACACCTACACGATCGAAGTTTTGTCGACCGACAGGCTCTCTGGATCAAGTGTTTTGCAACGTTTATCTCCAACTGCCAACTACCTTGTCAGCTATGTCTAACGGCTACTTGGGTCTTTCTAGGTCGAGAAGTTTGTCGACCGAGAGTGTCTCGGTCGAGGATTTTGTCGACCGAGATAGACCCTGTTTCAATGTTTCAAATAAAGACATTAAGTGTGTGTATGAGTGTGCATATGTGACACTATTGAAGGGGATGACCTATCTAAATGTGGTGTTTAGCTAGGGAAGATCTAACGCTTGATTTACATGAAGTCTAAGTACTTGTACATTATATATTTGTACAAGTTTACAATTGATTACATTTCATAACATTTACAATCATTCAAGCATATAGATTCCCTAGTGCTTTGTCATTCACCTTATTCCTGCAACACTCAAGTAGCACGTTAGATCAACAAGAATGAAATGTTTGTCATTATCAAAACAAAGGGATTTACATATGTCCATTTAGCCAACAGGACCATCACCAAGTCACATCATCTTATATTACTCGTATGATAATGCCAATCCTAGTATCACAATTGGATATGTCCACACGAGAAATTCGTGACAAGGTGAATGTTGAACTCAGGCTCCATATATCTTATAAGAAGGCATTTCTAGCAAGGAGGAAGTCTTTCTGTAAAATATTTGGAGACTGGGAATCATCATATCATACTTTTTTGTTGTTCTTGATTTCTCTGTCACAATATATTCCAAGAACTATATATTCCCACCTTGTGGATGATTATACCCTTCAAACTGAAAGCACTCATAGATTCAAGTGGGTGTTCTGGGCATTTGGTCCAGATGTGAGGGGTTGGGCCTATTGCAGGCCTGTTCTTACTGCTGATGGCACATTTCTAACAGGAAAATATTTTGGCACACTTCTCATTGCATGTGTCATAGATGCTGATAATGGTCTATTTCCACTTGCTTTTGCTGTTGTTGAGGCAGAAAATAAGGACTCATGGGAGTGGTTCTTTGGTTCTCTACAAACTTGTATTCCAATCATTCCATGCCATAAAGATCTGTGTATTATTTCTGATCGAATGAGTGGAATTTTTCTAGCACTTAGGTCACAATTTAACTGGGCTCAACATTGTTGTTGTCTTCGACATCTTTGTGAGAACTTCCATCAAAAGTTAAAGTCACAGGAGTTGAAGGAACTTTTGTGGAAGGTTGGATCCACAACTGATACACATGAATTTGATCATCTAATGGCTGATATAAAAACCATAGAACCAGTGGCTAAGGAGTATTTGATAGTGCAAAGTCCAGTACAGTGGTCTCTCACATATGACAGAGGTTACAGGTATGGGTCATTGACTAGCAATCATGTTGAAGGGTTAAATGAAGTCTTAAAAGGTATTAGAGGTTTACCAATACATGCACTAATTGTTACCACATACTATCACTCTATTACAATGTGGTTGGAGAGGCGTAACGAAGCATATGGTCATGCACAAAAGGGACTTAAATGGCCCATTACGTTTCATGATAAGCTTTTTAATGTATCACAGGATGCAGAAAAACTAGCAGTAAACATCCACATGAACAATGATGAATGGCTTGTTGATGACATGGATGAACATAGATTTCAAGTCATAGTGCGTCCAAATGGTGCAAGTGAATGCATTTGTGGTTTTCCACAACAACGGCATTTTCCATGTTCTCATGTTTGGGTAGCTGCAAGATCGATCAATTATGATATTGATGCACTTGCGAGCCCATATTTCACAAATGATGCTTATTTAAACGCATACATAACTAAATTTTGTGGTATTCCTGACAAGAGGTATTGGCCTCAGTTTGATGAAAGCAGAGGTATTTATGCGTTATTACCCCCAAGGAAATGAAGGTACGCTGGAAGACCAAAGAAGAAAAGAAGGCATTCAACTATGGATGTTGATCCAAATCAATATAATATTATTGTCATAAGTGTGGCTAAAGGGGCCATAATAGACACACTTGTCCTAATGTAATATGATGTCTGGTCATGTAATGTTTGCAATTTCAGTTTGTTCAAGTCATGTAATGTTTGCAATTTCAATTTACTCAAGTCATGTAATGTTTGCAATTTCAATTTACTCAAGTCATGTAATATTTGCAATTTTACTAATTAATTGTTAAATTATTGATAAGAATAAATTTATAATGGGTTAAATTTAACTAATTTAGGACTCTTATTTGTAAATTATTATTTGTTATTTTTTATAGATGGCTCATCGAAGGACATGGACATTTCACATGTCCGTAGAGTTAATCTAAATAATAGCTACAAACCCGGCCAGCGTAGCCCGGGCGGTCAAGCCAGTGCGCCCCTCATGAAGGCTCGCTGGTTCGATTCTGCTCGGGTCAGCTGTATTTACCAACCTCTTGGGTCATCCGGGCTCTGGCACCTGTTTGGAGAGGGGGTGGGCTTCGGCCCATGCAAATCCAAAAAAAAAAAATAATAGCTACAAAGTGCCTATAAGGAAAAATGGCTCATCAAACTCTATTTGATGACGACTGGAATGACGTACCAGATTTGTTGTACAACAAGCTAGGCTTTATAGTCACAAAAGAACAAACAAAATTTCATTGGCAATGTCTAAAGCAAATGTTTCACATGTATGAAGAACTTCTTGAGCTACCTGGTTTGTGTTGGGATCACACAAAATATAAAGAAATGCCAATCAACACACAAGTTAAAAACCAGTTAGCTGTATCACATCCAGAGATACATCAAATTGTACATCAAATGTGGCCATTTTATGAACCTCTAGATGAGATATTGAATCAAATGCAGTAACTAATATATTGTAATATTTCTCTTTTAGTAGTTCATGTTGTATTTTAATATTGTTTGGTAGTTCATATATTTGAATTAATTTCATCTTATCTAATGAAGAATCTTGACAAACTTATATGTTGTACAATATTAGCACTTTTCATTTAATGTAATATTTGCACTTTTCATTTAATGTAATATTTACACTTTTCATTTAATGTAATATTTACACTTTTCATTTAATATAATATTTGCACTTTTCATTTAATGTAATATTTGTACTTTTCATAGATATGGCTCCTAGATAAGCATCCTTCCGACTCTCCCAGCACCACTTTATGTTGTCACAGTGGCCTATTACTGACCGAGGTGTTTTGGAAAACATTTCTTTGATTGGGTTTGGGCTTGTTCATAGGCTATGACCTATCCACCTTGATCCCAATTTAATCACTGCCTTAGTTAACCAGTGGGACAACTCTAGTAATACTTTTAGGTTTTCCCCTTTTGATATGAGTGTAACCCTTCAGGATGTTGTAGTTCTTTTAGGCCTTAGGATTGATGGGCCACCGGTTATAGCTTCATATCCTTTAGGTGTAGATAAGGGGCAATTTTATTCATGGTCTCACCTTTGTGAGAGTTTCTCAGGAGATACACCAGATGGGATGTCTATGGGTCATATATCCTTGATATGGTTGTGTGAGACCTTTAGGGATATGGATTTCACTTTGGGAGATGAAGAACAACAAATACAAATGAGGATAAGGTATACTAGAGCATATCTCCTATACTTTTGAGGTAGTTACCTTATTCCTGATAGTATCGGGGACAAAATTCATGTATGGTACCTCCCGCTTCTTTCGGACTTTGCAAGTTGTAGCACTCTATCTTGGGTTCTGTAACTCTAGCATACTTGTATAGGGAATTGTACAAGGCTACCACCTATTCTAGGAGAACTGCCCACCTATCTGGTTGTGTATGTCTACTGCAGATGTGGTGTTGAGAGAGGTTAGGAATCGGATGCCCAGGTTCAATGGCTATGAACTGGGGGGAGAGGCCAGAAGGTGTTCTCTTGGGTTACAGGTAAAGATGTACACAATTTATTTATACATTTATCCATACATTTTGTAATGTTTATCTAAATTTAGTTTGTGAATTTAATTGGTGGCCTACATTTGTTCAAAGGAGTGATACTATGAGAGGATCGATCCAATTTTATGATTCAACATTTGACCAGATTTTTCCCTCTCAGGTATAACTTACTTACTTCTACTAACATGTTGTATGATATATGTTGTATTTTTTATAAAATTTACTCTATTTTATATGATACATGTTGTATCTATTTGAATAACAAATACAGTTAACTCCTTACACTATTGATATTCTGGAGAGACTTCCAACCTTGTGTCGAGAGGGTCGGGATATTTGGTTGACACGAGTTCCTTTACTGTGCTACACAGTAGTAGAGTGACACTTCCTTGACAGAGTACTTGGACAATTTAGATTTGTTCAAGTACAACCTACTCTTGAGTTGCCACACCTTAGTAGGATAGATGGGAAGGGTCATGCGGCTGAGGACTGGCTGCATCATTATAGGCGGGAGGTGTAACTGTGGAACAACAAACATGAGAGCTTAGTCCCCCCTCCACCAGTGGGGACATTCTTTAGTCCACATGCACACTACACATGGTATCATCCCCAGTACGTATTGCCCCCTCCATCTTAGCCTCCTGTTGGGTTTTAGGTGAGGGAGAGAAGGCAGTGGAAACAAAAAAAATTTCTTCCCCAAACCCAGAACAAGGAAACGCGTCAACGTCTATACAATAGAAAAGGATTGTTTGTGAAATCATACCTTGTCCCGAGGCTTGCTCGGCGACAATACCTCGCGGCTTGCGCGGTCTTCACCTCTGGTCTTGGACGGTGTCTGTGCAGCTCCTGGTCACAACGGGACTGGCGACTCCTCCTCTCACCGAGACTATCGGGATTGACAGTTGTCCTCCTGAGCGGCAGAAACCTCCCGCCTCTGAAGTAGTCCACACGGACCACCTAGAACTCCAATCTCCTTGTCCCATAAGGAATTGGAAGGAGTCACACCCTCCTGTTGACGTACTAGTCACCAACACACTCTCCTACCTCCAGTTGCAACTGCAGTTGTCTTTCCCTTGCTGCACCTCCCTTTGCGGATAGCACTTGCTCGAGCTCTCTCTCAGTTACCAAAACTAGAGAGAAGGACAACTTTGCAGAGCAACTGGTTGCACTGAGTTGTACTTTGAGAAGCCCGTAATACCCCTATATATATAGGAGGGTCATGGGACAAGGTTCTCCATCCCAGGCAATGCGGGACTAAAAGCAGGAGTAGAAGGGTTCGAGATTTTCCACAAAAGCAACCAACTCGCAACCTGAACCGATCATTTCACAACTAAAACGGTCGGTTGGGGACCTGAACCGGTCGGTTCACAAGTGAACCGGTCAGTTGGAACACCTCAACCGGTCGGTTCACAAGTGAATCGGTCGGTTGGTGGTCCTGGTCGGTTCCCGATTAACTTTCCTTCTTTTATTTCTAATTGGTATCGAATACCAATCCTTGTTCCAATCAAATTGGGCAAGTGAAACGCAAGGAAAATTCTCACCAATCCTACTTTCCCAACTTGCTCGGTTGCACCAGTTGAATCGATCGTTTCAACACTTGAAGCAATCGGTTCACTTTGATCTTGAGCCGATCGGCTCAACACTTGAGCCGACCGGTTCACCAAGCTCAGTCGATTGGTTCATCACATGAGCCGATCGGTTGGGAGTGCAGATTGTGCAGAATCAGTCAATTGCGATTTTAATCAATCTGATACTGTAATCAATGTGTCCAACACCTTGAACATTATGACATTGAGCTATCAATTGATTGAGTGTTTAATTGAACTACTAAACTCCTTTAGTAATCAATCTAAACGTTGCTTGTGGACAAAACTCCTCTTTCAGGTTAAATCCTATGTGTGTGACCCTGCAGGTCCATTTCACGTTGGCAGTGAAAGTCCATAACACTTATGACTTCACAAGCAAAGAGTGGTGCCTAGTCACACATCAGTGCTACCCAAGTGAAAGTAGAAAGTTGGAGAACAACTTTCAATCATACAATCCACGAATGGTGTTATAGTGAATGTATAATTCCTTTGTCTCTGATATCCCGAATGAACTCGAGGCATGGAACAGTCATCCTGTCAACGTTCATTCACTTTCTTGATCTCAGAGTAGATTGAAGGAGATATGTATGGCATCAATATCACATACTGATTCACACATGCGTGCGCACGCCTATTTCAATCCTACTCATCAAGTGGCCTTGGATATCAAACTCCCTCAGGAGGGACAAATCCCATATCTATCACTCACCCCTAAAAAGCCCCATGTGTCAAAGCCACCCAATCATCACCTTTATAACAACCCATGTTTCAGGACTGTGTTTGATGATGTCAAAGTGTGCCCAATGACATGTGTTGAGTGCAGTGATTTCAGGTCTAAGAATCACACTCACCACCATCATTGTGAGTACTGACTGTGACTACCATGTCATGGTTCCATGTGTCAAACTCACGGTGGGTCTATCTGGTACACTTGTTCTCTAACAAGTACCTATGTGTTTGGTTTGATATCTCTATATCATGACTAATGAGATTCTGTCATCAACCAACACCACAATCTAGTCGTGTGTGTCATTGTTGTCTATCTACCTTCCACAATGACATCCGACTAGGGACATAACAAGAATGTACATCATCGTTCAGGTCCTTAACCTGAAAGCATACGTCATTGAGTACTGTCATTCTCTAGACATTCAATCTATTCTATCACTATCTCATCTGACTGAACCAGAAAGAATTGGAAGCTTGCCTTTGATGTTTATCAAATCAATCTTAAAGTATCCCACCAATCATCCCATGATTGACTCTCAGGGCATACATACCAACACCTCCGACCACATACTACCCACAAAGTTATTGTCAACATCAATTTGTGAGTATCAATTATATATTTTTACCAATTATTATTATTTATCTTTATTATTTGTAATATATGTAATTGGTCTTTATTATTTTTACATACTTTGTTTGAACAAGTGGAATCACATATGCGGATCCGAGTAGCTTCACAACATGCCCCTACACAAATCAGAGATGATATCTATGTCATCCAGGGGACTTACTTTGACAGTCTTCCCTATTATGCTCGCCTGTATGATCCCATACCCACTCATACCACAACCCCTGAGTCCACTCCTACTCCTACTCCTATGCTTACTGATGTTGAGCCCACTCCCACTCCCACTTCTCTGTTCATGACATGGGGACCGATAAGGCCATACTTTTCAGGAGCTGGTTCATTTTCTGCATACATCACCCCACCTCCACCAACATCCTACTATGGAGTAGGTCCTTCTTCTGTTCCATACACTCCACTCCCACCACTAGTTATTCATGACAGTTGACCACCATCTTATGTCACATACTCACCGACTCCATTCGATTTCTCAGGATGTACCCCACCTGATGCCCCACATCCTTGTATTCAGAGATCCCTCACCCAACCTCCAGCTTTTCATTACTTTCCTGGTCCTCATCAGCCTACTGCTACACAGTTGTCCCCCATTGAGGCATCTCCAGATGACTTCGGTACTCAGGAGCCAGATGTATAGGGAGGTGAGCGAGGACGTCGTGGGCGAGGACGTGCTTAGATTTTTTGTACATATTGTGTAGTGTTGTATATATACCTTTGTTTAGGCATTTATTTGGCTTGTATGTGGATCTATCATATTATGATATCATATTGGTTCATTTTGGATCTATTAGATTGTTCTATTGTGTATTATTTTCTCATCAAGTTGGTTCATGTTTTAACCTTATTTTTAATGATATCTCATTTTTTAGATTAATTTCTTCTTATATAATCAATTAGGAACCACTCAGTGTTGGTTGCAATGCCACTTCTATAATCCATATGCATGTTCAAAGCTCATGAAATTAACAAATTTATAATAATTGGCTATATTATAGAGATTCAAATACAAGTGAACAAATAGTAAATGTGCAAATATAATCAATGTTGTTAATATACAAACAATATGCATGAAAGAATAATATTGAATGTAATTTTTTTTTGAAAAGCTGCAATACGATCCTGCATGGGGACGCGTTGCTCTGCGAGAGAGAAATATGTCCCCATGTGGGACACATTGCTTCCATGCGTCGCAGCTCCGGACGCATTGGCCCCACAGTAGGGCAATGTGTCCAGCGTCGGGACGCATTGTTCTGCGGTGGGACCAATGTGTCTTGGGGCGAGACGCATTGCTCTGTCGCAGAGCAATGCATCCTGACCCTAGGCGCATTGCCCTTCACTGGGGCCCACTAGAACATCACCCGCCTATGGCTACAAGGCCAGTAAATAGCTACCGGCCTTAAAAGTTGCTTGCTACGGGCTCGAAATCTCAACCCACTAATAGAAATTCGCTACCAGTTTTGGTTGAGCGGGCTCTCAAAAACTAAGGCGCCAGGATGAAATTTAACCGACCACATATTCTTCCAATTTAGGGTAGCACCCGCCGCGCGTTACCAGCACCCAGCCAGACAATAGTGATTTGGCTCTCGGCTCTCGACTCTCGACAGTCGACTCTCGGCTCTTTGCCCTCGCTACCTCTCGCCGCCTCTCCGTGCGATCAACCTGGAGCAATCGATGTACAAGGCCGCACGATAACCTCCAGTAGCTTCATGGTCCTGGTGTCCGGATCACCGACCGATTGAGGAGCTGCTCGCCCGCTCTGTCGCCTCCGTCTCCTCGCCACCTCAGCTCACCCCTTCCCCTTTTCACCTCCAGCGATCAACGGACAACGCGGCGCTTGGCCCCGTTGCCTGGATCATTGACGGACCGTGCAGCCACTCACGGACGTACTACCTCAGACTACTCCCCTCCTCAGCTCGCCCCCTTCCCTTCTTCACCTATGTTCTTAGCAGCTCCTCTTTAATTCCCTGGTCTTCCTCCTCTGTGTGATTCCCCTGTCACGGGTCCTCCTCTGCCCCCCGGCTCCCCTGTTTTAGTCCAGGTATGCATCCCTTTTTCCCTTACTCACTTCATGCTTCCATTTCCTCCTCCGACTCTCTATTTTTCTAAAAGGAAGGCCTCTCAACCGAAGTCTTACTACCCCTACAGAGGCGGTCGTGGTTGGATGTGGCACTCACAATCAAGGAAGCCTGCAGCGCATAGTTCACATTCAGTTATTTTGCATTGCTGTTTCTAGAAGCAGATTTTTGCCCCGCTCCTTCTATGACAGGCACAAGTGATCCTGCGTTATGCTCGTAAATCCTTGAGTAACCATCTACCGGAGTACTGGTTAGTAGGTGAGCAGTTCTTCGTTCTTCACTGTATTCTGGATCTTAATACTGCCTGTTAGCTAATTTCTGTTGTTAAACTTATTACTGGTTTGCTACTTTATCATTTCATGCTTGTAAATCATATATGTTGGTTACTCTCGAAAACCAAAAATACTTCATTTTATAGTTTTGTTATTAGTTTTGATATTGCACATGCAAGTGAATTTGTGGAGTATGCTCTTGTGTATACTGTCTAAATTTAGTGTCTCCCACTCAGAATCTGACTCATTATTATATCTCTATATTTTGTATGTTCTTGTTTTAGCTTCAGCCCACGTAACCTACCAAACAATTTGATGTCTAATCATGAGTTTCTTCCCACATATGATACCCCAATTTGCATTGTGAATACTCATATGTCTCGAACTCCTTGTCTTTCAACACTTTCTTGTCGCTTAATATCTCGTATCTTACTTGTTTTGGATTCAACCCACCTAACCGGCCACATGATTTGATGTATAATGTTTTAAGTTCTCACAACTTGCTATGCATATCTGCTGTTGGAATGATTTGAGGCTTGAAATGTTTGCTATTATAATTTTCGTTAGGCCAATGAGGCCAAAAACCGCATTCTTTAATTTACCTTGAATTGCTTCAAGAAGCTAGTGGTTTGTTCCTTGATGTCACACATGGACATCGCCTTGAGCATTTTATAAGAAATTTATGGCTAGTACAATTGTCAACTCAACCTTCTTTTTTAGACTTTACCTTCTAAGAGATGCTTGACTTGACCAATCTATTCATACTTCATTGAAATCCAAACTTGGTTGATACAACCTTGCATTAAAATACAATCCACATCCATAAATAGTAGAGCACAATTTCCCGATGCCTAGAGGCCCAAATGGTGGCTACTATTTATGAATGAATTTTGCCACATGCTCAAAATCTTGGCCTACTAACAATTATTGGCTATTGGCTTTTGGAAGGGCTCCATAGAGTGAGGCACCAAAAAAACTCACCCACATTTAATTGGCACTAGAGCACGACTGGCATACGACTAGAAGCCCAAAATATCGCTACCGGTGATGTTTGAATTTGGCCACGGGCCTAAAATCCTGACCCATCAACAAATATTTGCTACATGTTGGGTTTAGGAGGGTTCCATATAATGTACGAAAAAAATCCAACCCCCTGACGCCCCTTGTTTCCAAAAGAATCCCCAGCCCTCAATTTTGCCCAGCCATGGGAAAGAACCGTCTTGTACGACCCACCTCTTGCTCTCTCTACCTCGCTTGGCACCATGATCTGTTGTGTCCTAGCCTAGTGATCTTCTTGGTTCCCTGGTTCCTTCTCACTTTTAGCATACACCACATGATCTGTCTAACAAGTAGCAATGGAGGAGCAATAGGCAGAGATGAATGCATCACATGCTAACATCAAGCGACCGACTCCAGACTGTTGATGAACATAGTTTGCATGACCGTCTCCCCTCGTTCGAATCTCCTCTATCCTATCGATTCATTGATCATAGAGCAGACTCACAGACACAAGGCATAAGGTACTGTGAACCACCAACAGGGGAAGCGGAAAAAGCTTCATTGTGATGCACTGACGCCATTTCCTAAGCACACCATGGTAAGATAGACTACCCCCAGCCTTCAAACCCCCTAATTTGCTTCTGTTATTCTTCTTCCCTTTCTTCCCACATATTTCCATGATGGTCATAGTGCGATTCTTCATTTCGTGGATGGAAGTTTATGAGATGTAGTATCTAACTCATTCACCAAGTCAGGAAATGGTTGAGTTGCCACCCAAATGGTTGAAAAAATCATTTACATCCTGGTGTTTCAAGGGGATTATATGTAACATAAGACAAATAAACCTTTGTTCATTCTCAAATGGTCAAAAGTTCTAAAGTTAGTTTTTGTTTGTTTGTTCCTCTTCTGTCCGATCCTACAGAAACTAATGTTGAAAATATAACAAGATCAACTCGAGGCTAAGTATTTTTTTTATAAAAAGTACCCTGCAACGGAGCAAAGATTTTAGAAGCTCTATGTACCTTTCTATGTCAAGGTATGTAGCGAGCATTCAATAAAGTGAGTACTTTTCATCCAATTTCAATATGTAGCTAGCTACATTCGTGCTCCAACAAATGTTTTTTTTTTGTTTTGCGTTATTTGAAAACAGATTCCTTACCTTGTGCTTGCATCATATACTTGATTATTTGGTAGTGCTATTACATTGCTCAGGGTGAGCTCAGAGTGGAAGGTGACAAATTCTATGAAGAAACAAATAATTAAGATGATGTTGTAAGTATTCAATTCATTATTTCTTATTATTTTTTCTTTACTTTACACTTGGTGCCCTAGTTTTTGAATCACAGAACTGAAAATGATATCTGATATTTACTATAAGGCAATCTAGATTTGTTTTTCTACTCCCCAACGTCACCCTTCTTGAGGATATTATCTTGGTAATCGAATCTTATGTAGTGATATAGACTGAATTTGTGAATGTAAAAAGGTTATGAGATGAAATCATTTTCACATGTACCATAAGATTTAAATTTAGCAAGAGTTGGTTAGTAATTTTTAGAAAAAAAGAAGTTGATAAAGATTGTATACATGAACTTGGAAATTGAAGAATCGGAAGTCCATTTAAGATTCTTTTGGATTAGGTTATTAAACTAGCTTTCATATTGCCATAACATCAATACAAAAGCATTATCAGATCACACCATGTGTTTTTATTTTTATAAAATAGAATCATAACACTAATAGGACAAAAATTAGCACATTGAATGATCTCCTAGTATCTCACACCTGTAATTATGCTGACACTTAATTTGTTCTATGCCTTTGCATTTCAAGCCATTCTATTTTTCCAATTTCCTCGACTTACCTCTTTTCTTATCCATGTTTTAAGGGCAACATATTCTATGTTGCCTCATCTAAGATTGCCCCAGATGAAAGTTGCTAATATGTTGAGGCAAAATGCACATAACAAAAAGTGTAACACAAATTAGACCATTATTTTTCTTGCCAAGTGTGTAATGGGTACATGCCTACATCAATTATATCTCATGACAATTTGTAGTTTTAAGTAACTCATTTTTTACTTTTATGTATTATTCTGATAATACACATTTATTCCTTAATAGATTAGTTTATTGTTTATATTGGATAACAATCTAATATTCATTTCATGCTTAATAGCCGACCCCAACTTAGTTGGGGCTGAGGCTTTAGATGATGAGGATGATGGTTGGAGAACAATCTAATATTCATTTCATGCTTAAGAAAAATGCATTTTAATCCTCATAGCTTCTCTCGTGTAATACTTAAAATTGTATTCATAGTGTTGACTCAATTATTTGCCTAGCCAACCTCAACATGGTAGGGATTGAGGATTAGATGATGATGATTCTATTTCTTACCCAATATATCACCCATCAGAGTAACAAAATCCTATTACATAAATAATTCATTATCTGTAGGTGGCTTTGCAAGTGCAAGCTCAATTCCATGGATGCTAACATAATGACAGATACCCTCTTTAATGATAATGACAACATGTGTGTATTGTTAGAAATACATGTCTGTTAATAAAAAATGACACTGTGTTAATTTTAAATCATGAGAAAAGGCAAGTGTTCAAAATTTCTTTTCAATTAGGTAGTAACTTTGTAGCTATCATTGATGAAATAAAATTACATCGAATGTAGTGGTATCTTCTATTTTTTAAGATTAGTAATCTTTTCCATTGTGTTGTTTGCTATCAAAACTATCTTGAGTTTCCAAAGAAGTCACACATCACATGCATTGTATGAAATATGAAATATGTACATGTACTTGAATATTTCAATGAAAAACTAACTTTGTTTCATTCAAAATACAAACTATGTGGGAATAACATCTCCCCCCTTCTAAAAAAAAACTCAAAATAATAGATAACTGTAAGCTTCCTTACACTTACTTCCATGAAGCTCTCTTCTCATGATGTTACTCTACTATTCTCTAACTAGTATTCCTTTTATTAGGTAAACCTTGGTTAGCCCAGAAACGGGATACTAGTAGTTCTACTTAGGGAATATAAGGTGTGATTTAGGCCATACTAGTAAATGTACATGCTAAGCATACGTAAGTGTTAGCTATGTAACGATAGTTATGCTTAAAAAATATAACAAGCCAATGAAACAATAATCAAGTAAATGTGTATAGTGTTTGAAAAGGAAATGTTAGAAGCTGGAAAAGTAGAGTTCTATTTTACTTTTCTATTGAGCTTGCTTTATTGTTGACGAGACTTTTAGGTCGACCTGCTTTTTTGACCCTTTCTTATAATTCTTTAAGACCTGATGCTTTCTATTCATTATATTCTTCGCATACATGCTACCAAATAAGGATCTATAAAGAAGTCTAGGCCCAACCCTACACCCACAAAATTTGGAAACTACAAAAAGAACATCGCACCACACGTACAACACTACATGTCCAAAAATAGATGCTTTTTTTACAAAGCTAGTTGTACAGGTTTGAAATCTACGCCCATGAGTTGGATTTTTCTACCGATCTAGTTTAAGAGATCTCCGATAAACTAGGCTACATGCCCAAAATTAACTACTAACCTACAAAGCTAGTTGTACGAGCTTGAGATCTAAGCCCATGAGTTGGATTATTCAACTGATCTTGATTACGTGATCTTCCATAGGCTAAGACACCAAAACGAAATGTATCCCACCCCACTTCCAATTTAGGGTACTAGTCACATATTAAAGTGTGTTAATTGACATATCACTTTTGCTCTTGGCTTCCTCTCTACATGATCAACCTCGAGTGATCGACAAAACCACTAGTGAAGAGTATGGATAATTGTTTTTTCCTCTCAAATCCTTACTAAAGAAATTATATATATATATATATATATATATATATATATATATATATTCCCCTTATTCTCTTTCTACATGATCAAAACTAAGCATGTTTTGAGTTGAACGTCAAAGGTATAACCTTAGATCATTCAAGGTCGTTAATAGGTACTAATTCACACAACTTAAATTGTTGATAACCCAAACTTTGACAAAGAATATTGCTTCATATTCTGAATAAAATTAGACATTAAATACTTTTTGTTTGTGTATTTTAGGTATTGCTCTTTTAAGATCTGTAGGACCTGATTAATACATCATTGTTGTATCATATATATTTTGTTGTTTTTCAGTAATGAAATTGTAGTTGCCATCTTACCGATATGAAAATCCTTGAACATGTGAAGGATTACACAACCTCACTTTGTCAATCGTATTTGTTTAGATACTTTAGTGCAATATCCTCATACTTGATTATTCCATAGAAAAATCTATGCAACATGGTCACTATGAGAACAAAGCTAATATGTTTTCAACCATGATTGCATAAAGTTGGCCATCCGATTAATTTAGTCATTTTCTAATCCCCATCAGACGTTCTCATCTAGATGTGAAGATCTTAGGACATCCTTTGCTCCGTCGATGGTGGAGTAAGGTAGGGATGGAAAATACAAGAATATGTTTCGCCACCCATCATCCTATTTTATCCATTATATTTGTAAATTAGTGACTGTTGATCGACCAAATATCCACTATAGGAGATATAGTGGAGTATGGATGTCATCCACTCCATGGTTGTGAGGAGAAAAACATTCACTCAGTTGTTTTCGGCAATATGTAGCTTATCATCTTTTTTCACTGGCGTTGCATGTCTTTCCTCTCTTATTACAATTTCATCTTCCATTAAACACCTTAATCACATTGAAAATGTAGCTAAAAAGAAATGGAGATAGTTTCAACATTGTTTGATCTTCAGTTCTACATATCCATGTTCTGCATCTTCCTGGTGTGCCTTTCCTGATTGACATATTCACTTGTGAACTTTCCTCGGTTCCAAGTTCAAGATCATAGACCAAGATGGAGGTGAATAGTGTTGTGGGTGCCCCTCTAGGTTTTATCTGCCTTAGTGCCCTCCTCGCTTATCAACAACCAGTGTGTTCCATTGTTGACATCCACATCCATAGAGGCACAAATGCATGTCTGCATCTACTCTGTGGAGCCATCACCACACTGGTCAATGTTTGGTTGTAGCTGTTGACAATGTTGCTCTAGTGCTAGTAGAGAGTGTCAACCGAGCTCCTCACTTTAACTAGTTGTACCACTTTGGAACCACAGTGACTCGACCATTTTCATGTTTTCTACAAAGGACGTGTTAATATATCTTTACTTTGTGTTTATTTCATATTTCATATTACTGCTGTACCTACATGTAAATTTCCCTTTACTATAAATAGAGAGGAGAACCCTATTGGGTCTCTCACGTTGCCAACGTGCAACAACGCTCCATCCGTCTCTTCTGTTCACATGGTATCGAGAGCAGGTTAGAGCTCCAGCCGCCGCCGCCCCTCCCTTCCGCCGCCCTCCCCTCCCTCCTCTCCCCTTCCGCCGCCGGCCCTACTCCAGCCGCCGGCCGCCGCCGGCCCTTCTCTAGCCGCCGGCCGCCGCCGCCAGCAGCAGCGGCTGCTGCTCCTTGCCGCCGGCGCGCGACAGGAGCGCGGGGCCTCCCTGCGGCGCTGCTGATCTTCGGTAGTCCCTCTCATGCTGCCGTAGATCCCGCCGCACCGATCTAAAGGCTCCGTCTACGTCTCCGGGCTCTTTTTCAGCCTTTTTCAGTTCCTTTTCGGGCGCCGACCTTGCTGCTCGGGGATCTCCGGTTGATCCAACGGCCTTCTAAAGCCCTACCCGGAGGTCTCGTCTCTTCCACCGTGGCTTCCTAATCACATCTCCTTCATGTGTGATTAGGAACTTCTCGTTTGAAGGCTGTCGATGCGTCAGTAACGCATCCTCTTTTCAGTTTCTGTTGTGACGTGTATCTCTCCGTCACGGGACGTGTATCTATCCGTCCACTCAGCCTTCCGTGTGACGTGTATCACTCCGTCACCCGTATCTCAGTTGCATCATGGAGAACAAGACCTATTATGAGGTCTCGCCTATTCCTATCAAGCTCAATGGGAAGAATTTTCTGTTATGGATGAATGCGGTTCATACTGTCTTGGAATCGCGCGATCGGGCAAAGTTTGTTGATTCTGCACCTCTCACTAGCACTGACAAAGACTATGCCGAGTGGAAACGTCTTGACAGCCTAGTGAAGACTTGGCTATGGGGTAGCATGGAACCTTCTATTGCTTCGAGGTTCATGTTCTACTCCACTGCTAAGGAGATTTGGGATGCCGTTAAGCAGCACTATGCTCAGGAGAAGAATGCTCTTCGCCAGTTTATGATCTATGATCGTCTGTTTGCAGAGAAACAGGGTGATAGATCCCTTGAAGAGTATTTCGGTGTGATTCAAGCTATTTCCCAGGAGTTGAGCTACTATCATCCAGTGCAGGTTGCTGAGCAGATTAAAGATAGAGATGATCTTGTCACTGCTAAATTTCTATCTGGCCTTAGCTCCTCATTTGGTTCAGCACGCAGTGTAATACTTGCATCTGACAAATTACCGAGCCTTGCGGAAGCCTTCTCTAGGATTCAACAGTCCACCTTTGAGTCTGTTGATCCTACTCCTGTTGTTCCTTCTGGAGATTCTCATGCCTCCATTGCTGCAGCAGTTCGCGGAGGACGACCTGCACCTACTCCAGCTGACAGACCTGGCTTGGGAAGAGGACGTGGGACTCGTCCTCGATGCACTTTCTGTGACAAACCGGGACACACTGTTGAGAAATGCTGGAAGAAACATGGGCGACCTGCCGCCCCACCTGTTGGAGCTGCCAACTGTGCTACTTCTGACTCTACTACTGCGAGCTCGAGTTCCTCTGGCATCACACTTACTCAGGAGGAGTATGACAGGTTTATTCAGGCAACTCAACATTGGAGTATGGGCGCCTCTTCTGCTTCTACAGCAAATCTTGCCTCTACCGCGGGTAATCAGGCTACATCTTTTATGGCTTCTGGATCCGCAACTCCCTGGGTGGTTGACTCTGGTGCCTCCCAGCACATGACTGGTATGAGGCGATTGCTCCGCACATTTGACTCATATATTCCTCACCCATCGGTTACCTTGGCAGATGGTTCTGTGAGGAAGGTGGTAGCTAGTGGTTCTGTGTCCCTTACCCCAGATATTGATATGAAATCTGTTCATTTTGTACCTGAATTTCCTTTCAATTTGCTTTCTGTTGCCAAGTTGATTGACACTGTAAACTGCACCGTAACATTCGGGCCTTCTTGCTTTGTTTTACATGATCTCAAGAGTTTGAAGATGATTGGTGGGGGGCTTAGGAAAGGTGATCTCTACCTCTTTCCTGGTGATTATCTACCTCGCCATCCACCTCCTGCTCCAGTTTCCTCCGCCATGCTGAGTGGTTCCCCCTTGTTGTGGCATTGCAGATATGGCCATCCCTCCTTAGACAGCTTGAAGAAATTGGAACCCGATCTAGCTCATGTGTCCTCATTAGAGTGTCAGTCCTGTCAGTTGGGCAAACATCATCGGTTGTCCTATCCTGTTCGTGTCAATAATCGGGCTTCTGGTCCGTTTGAGTTAGTCCACAGTGATGTATGGGGTCCTGTTAAAAACCAGAGTTATAATGGTTTTAGCTATTTCATTTCTTTTGTGGATGATTACTCTCGCATGACATGGATTTATCTTTTAAAAAGTCGTGAATCTGTGCTTTCCATTATCAAACATTTTCATAAACAAATTCAAGTTCAATTTAACTGCAATATCAAAATTTTTCAATCTGATAATGCCCTTGAGTATGTTCAGAAAGCGATGAATGAGTTTTGCAGTTCGGTTGGTATGATTCATCACACCTCTTGTCCTCACACTCCTATGCAGAATGGTGTTGCTGAGCGAAAGAATCGCCATCTATTGGATATCACTAGGTCTATCATGTTTGCATCCAATGTGCCTAAACGTTTCTGGTCTGAGGCTCTTCTCACTGCCTGTTTTTTGATTAATCGGCAGCCCTCTTCTGTTTTGCATGGGCGCACTCCCTTTTCTGTCTTACGCCCTATGGATAAACCGTTTCCTGTTCCGCTTCGGGTTTTTGGTTGTACATCCTTCGTTCATAACTTTGATCCCAAACAGGACAAACTCTCTCCTAGGTCCTTGAAAACCTTGTTTCTTGGTTACTCTGGTACGAGTAAAGGTTACAAGTGTTATTGCCCGAGTTTGCGTCGTATGTTTGTTTCTAAGGATGTCACCTTTCATGAAACCAGTCCATATTTTGGACATGCTATGAGCAAGGGGGAGCAATTGAGTGAGGGAGTGCCACCCGCAATTCAAAGTGAGGGAGTGCCACCTATCATTGTTGAGGACATACCGCATGATCCACCTACCATTCAACCCTATACCCAAGTTTATCATAGGCGAGGTAGACAGGATCCAGATGAGGTAGCGGCACAAGTCCGTGAGCCTCCTTCGCCATCTTCTACTCAAGAGATTCCTGCAGAGGCCTCTGACCTTGATCTTCCTATTGCTGTCCGGAAAGGTATACGTTCATGTACTATTCGACATCCCATATCGAATGTATGTTGTTTGTCGCACTTATCTACACAGGCTCGTGCATTTGCTGTTGGGATGGACTCCATTAAGATACCAAGAAACCACTTCGAGGCTCTGAAGGACAGTGGCTGGCAGCAGGCAATGCAGGTGGAAATCTCTGCTCTGATTGACAATGGCACATGGGATCTTGTTACTTTACCTGCGGGCAAGAAAGTTGTGGCGTGCAACAACGCTCCATCCGTCTCTTCCGTTCACAGGACGACTTGGTAAATGCTAACCTCATGGGGGTGTACGTGCAGAAATTTGGATGGTGTAGCATTGTTCAGAAAAGCGGTATGCGGTGTATGGGTGGAGAGGGTGCCGCATAGAGTTATGGGTATGCGGGAGAATATACGAGAGTATATGTGGTTTTGGATTTTTTCTCTTTCATTAAACTAATTACATATAAAAATACTATATTGAAGTCATTAATAAAAACAATAAGCATATAGATTAGGCACTTATACATCAACAATCATTTATGATATACTTATATATGTATATATGTCTATATATCAAATGTGTTTGTAATAAATGTACACATATTGAAATATGTGTATTGATGTACAAATATGTATAGACTGTATAGATGTGAATAAATCAAAATGCATATATGCATGTACAAATGTGTTTGTATATGTAGGTATATTATAATGTATGTATACATATAATATGTCAAAAGATATTCATGTAATTGAACACATGTTGTGGAATTTGTTCTATGTATTGCAATGTATACATATAAATCAGTGATTGTGTATCTAAATTTTAATATATAATGGAATGAGTGTATATGTATGCATGTATGTATGAAATGCATGGATATAAGTTGTGGACTATTCAAAAAGTGAAGTTTAATTGGCCGCTTAATTGGTCAAGCGGGAGTATATGTGGTCCATGACCGCTTAGTGGACTGATTAGCAATATGTGGCACGGTAGGGTGACCGAATAGGCAGCGGGAGTATATGCGTCCATACGGATCGATTTACCGAACAATGTGGTGTAGCAGTCGAGAAATGACTAGCTATACACAAGAGTCTTCCCAATACAAAGACAATCAAGGTTTACCCAAACACAACAATGGATATGGATTTATTTCAAGAAATAAATTCCCTCAAATAAAATCATTACGTTGTGTCCCTTCTCTTCCCATGCTAGATTCATATGGTTCCCTACCATATTACCTCGGGTTAAAAGGTGTATGGAAAAAAGTCAGCTTTTCTCACGGGCACATCGATTCAAGAGAGTAGATATGAGATGGAAACAAGGTTGAGGTATAACATGAATACATAAATGATTTAGTACCTTAGCACACCATTGGTTGATGTAAGTAAGAAGAAGATTCATTTCTCCTTTTTGTTGAGAAGGTGACTTTCTGAATAACTTGTGGAGTGGGTCTCTTTCCTTTGTAGGTAGGCTTACCCTCTTTAACATGATCTAACCTCCATTCTGGTCTCTCTCCTACTTGCTTGTGATGTGCCCAAGTTGATCTTGAGTGAAATAGGGAGGAAGATAGCATGTTTTTTGTGAGAATCGATACGAGAAAAAAGGAGAGCCGGGTGGGATGGAACAAGGTGATCCTGCCAAAGGTGGAGGATAGGGAATTTTCATTCCTGCTTGTTATACAAAAGGCTTACATAAAAGTTGTGTGGAAGTTCTCTGGAAACTCTGTATAGGCAAAATTTTTGCAGTGGTAAGTATAGTAAATTGAGAGGGGCTGAGGGGGGAGATGATGCACTCCCTATTGATATTGGCTAAAGAAGATTAGATATTCTTCAATGTACTGGAAGAAAATTTGGGGTTCCTTTATATCATAAAACATAGAAGATGGTAAGTGGGTGAAGGAAAGGTATCCTTATGACACTCAAAATGGATTAAACAACATGGATCGGATTTACTTCAACCTATTAATGGGTATGCCACCCCCTGTGAGAGCTTCTTGCTTCTACATGAGTGGATTCTCATACATGAGATATGAAAAGATATAGTGTTCTTTGATATCAGCTATCCATACTGCAGACCTTATCCACCTTAATTTGCCCTCAAGGGGCTATTTGAATAAAAAGATTCTTCAGATTGGGAAAAATACACAATTAGCAAGTCACATTTAATTTCTTCTCTAACTTGTCCTAAATTTTATGATACATGATTTCTTTATTAGAAAGAGCAAAACTCTACAAAATTAACACATATTTCTCCAGTACCTCTTAAACTCTTTGTTCATTTCAGAATTTGATTGGCCATATGGTTTCTTTCTATATTATATGACTAATGCTACCTTTTCAAATGTGTTTTAGGAGGTTATAATAACATCCCCCCCAGTCTAATCAGCAAAATCTACAACTTTCAAGATACGTAGGAACAGCTGTGAAGTGTGAATACAAGTTGGTCTTCAACGTGGACAAATTCCAGACTTTAATGCCGAAGAGTGTCATCTGATGGGATTTTAGTTCCAGCCGTGGTGGATTTTAAATTCATTTAACATTCTACCAGAGACCTCAATTCTGGAGATCTGTCAGTCATTTCTTCTTACATGTAGTTATACCATTTTCGGTTGTTCATTTGCACCTCAGTTTACTGTCAAGAATGTCAAATGCATTGATACTCTTTGTTCTGGTTATATGCAAGGTTGAGTCGAGTTTCTTGTAATGCTGATGTATATTTGTACATTGATACTCTTTGTTCAATAATGAAGGAAAATCTTCACGATTTGTTAGAAGTTTCATATGATTCATGGATTGCCTTGTGGATTACTGAGTGTCTTTCAAATGTTCTTGATTGTACTTGTGAACGAAGTTGAATCACAAAGAAAGTTGAATTACAAAGACTACTCCCGGTGGTCATATTGTTTCTGGTGTATAAAAGTTGGAAGGCTACAAGCTTACACATGGCTGATGTCTATTTTTTTAATAGACTTTCTGCAAATGAAATCCTCTACAAGTTTCATGTTCGCTACAAAATTCTTCGTAGCATTATAAAAATCCGCTACGAAGGCAATGGCTACCAAAAATTCGCCACAGGTTTTTAGTTTGCTGCAAGGTCTCTTGTAGCTCATTTTCTACTCGCTACAAGTTTTAAAGTAGCAGACACAATGTTTTTCTCTAGTGGCCAATGCGTCTCCGGTTCGGACGTATTGCTCCGCGAGAGAGCAATGCGTTTCCGGTCCGGACGTATTGCTCCGCGAGAGAGTAATGTGTCGTATTGCTCCGCGAGAGAGTAATGTGTCCCCAGAACGGACGCATTGCTTCAAAATGTGTCATTTTGGAAATTAAGTTTAAGAAGGCATTCTGGGAATTAAAATGGCCAAACATGGCATTTTGATTACATTGCTCTCATTGCGAAGAATGTCTGGGATATAGCAAGCAACATACATGCGACTCGGTGCAAATTCATGAGGGGAAAATACCATAAATATAGGTCGGGCACATTCATACACGCCACCAATGAACGGGAGGAGTATTAATTTCTGGGAGGACGTGTGGGTGAAGCCAGGCCTACAATTCAGACAATAAGCAGCAAAATCTGTGCCACAGGAACTTAAAAATCTTATGCTAGCCAACGTAGTACCGGACAATGGCAAATGGGACAATGACTTCCTGAAAGAATGGCTCTCGGCAGAACTAGTTCTTCATATCTGTCGAATTGAACCTCCACAAGTAACAAGTAAGGATGATATTCGAGTGTGGACGGATCGCCCACATGGCATATTCACGACTAAGTCTACATACGATATCGTCTCACGTCAACATGAAATCAGCACACAGAGAATGGGATCTAGCATGGGAGGCCAAGGTGCCAGCAAAGCAAAAGCTTTTCATCTGGTTACTCATGCATGACGCATTACTGACGAACAACAGAAGAACAAGAAGGCATATGACGTCTGTGAGTACATGTGACAGATGCAAGGACACTGAAGAAACTACTATTCATGCCATGCAAGACTGTCACTATGCAAAAGAGGCGGGAGATGATCTGCAATGGAGGATTACCATCAGATTGGCTAAAGATTGGCTACGCACGAACTTAAAACAAGGAGGCATGGGTTAGTGATCGAGGGAGAACAGATACTAGCCAGCAGGCAGGCACAATAGATTCAGAGAGAATCTTCACTGATTGAACCGGCATGGACGAAGGAAATTGCACAAAGCACACATGAAGAAGGAACCTGCTGGAGCCGGCCTCCACCTGAAATAATCAAAATAAATACTGATGTGGCATTCAAGAAGTCAAAGGCAACAATGGCGGTCGTGGCTAGGGATCATGAAGGCAAGTGGATAGGAGGCCATACAAGAGGGATACGGGCTGAGTCAGCAGTGCATGCAGAAGTGATAGCCATTGACATAACCCTTAAGATGGCGAGCAGGGAAGGTTATGCTAAGCTAATAGTGGAGACTGACATAAAGGTATTCGTAGAAATGATGCAATCGGATGCATCACAAAGCCCATGATTTGCAAAGATTTTAGATTGCATTCAGCATCATTTAATGGTGAAGAAAGTTGGAACATAAATTTCATCCCGAGATCTCAGAATCAAGTCGCAATCAAGCTGGCTAAGCACCACCAAAAATAATCCTTTGGATGTGTTGATCATCCTAGACCCCTTGAATGCATTAATTTGGAATTAGAGGAGGACCACTGTAATGGTAATAGTACTACCAAGTTTATTTTTCTTGTAAAAAAAATGATGCTTGTACTATTTTCCCTTATTGGATTGCAAGAGGAGAGCGAGATGAATAAATAGCCTCTGGGCTTCCCCCCCAAAAAAAGATTCTACGCATGTTTCGAGGAACCTCCGCTCGCCCACTCAAGTATGAAAAAGTGGACAGTATGTCTCTGTTTCCTATAGAAGAATCTCCATTTGCAAATAAATATATACAATTTTTTTATGCAATAAATATATAAAAGAATGAAAAAATAAAAAATAGATAGTAAAAAGATAGAGAAAGAGGGAAGGGAAAAGATGAGTGAAATAGAAAAATATGAAAGAGTTGTTAAAAATAGGAGGGAAGTAAAAAAAGAAAGTGAAGTAGACAAGAGAGGAGGGGAGTATAGAAAAAGGAGAGAGAAAATTATTTTTCACATAATTTTTAATCCTTAATGAAATATTTGCTGAAATAAAAATATTAGATTCTGTATTTAAAATATTTCCTATAAGAATAGTGTTGATATACTTCGATTTTTTTTAATATAAGAGACATATACTTTTCTCGTCTCTCGTACTATATGAATACTTTTAGTATAATACGAATATTTACTTTTCTCCTTTATCTTTCCTATTTTACTAGTGTTGTACCATAAAGCATTCGTACAATACGTAAAAAGATGAGTAAATATAGAAAAAAGAGAGGAGAGAAGCAAGAAAACAAGAAGAAAGAAGCAAACATTAGTATTGTTCTATAAAATATTTGTATAGTACAAAAAAGAAGGGGGAATTATACATAAAAGAGATGAGAGAAGTAAGAAAAAGAGAAGATAGAAGTAAACACTAGTGTTTTATTGAAAAATTATATAGTATGAAAAAGAGGAGGGAAGTATAGATAAAAGAGATGACAGAAGTAAGAAAGAGAGAAGATAAAAGTAAATATTAGTACTATACTAGAAAACATTCATACAATACAGAAAAAGAGGAAGAAAATATATGAAAAAGAGATGAGAGATGTAGGTAAGAGATAGGAGAGAAGTAAGGATGTGTACTATATTTATAAATTGATCATACAACATGAGAGAGGAGAGAGTAACATTCATATTATTCTTAAAAACAATCATAAAATATGAGAGAGGAGAAAAGTACATATTTATATTATACTTAAAAAACAATGGTATAGTATGAGATGAGAGAAGTATATGTCTCTCATATTATTCTTTCTCTAAAGTATGTAAACATTAGTCTTGTTGAAAAGTATTTTTATAAGGAATCTAATATTTTTTATTTCTACAAAAAAATCATCAAGGACTGAAGATTATGAGCAAAATGATTTTCTCTCTCATCATATTGATTGAGTTGTATTTCTCTCTCTTAAAGGATATAATGGAGATAATAAGAGAGACTCCTCCACTTTTTATGTGGGAACCTTAGTTTTGTATTAAATTTACTCTTTTCTCTCCTCCCCCTAGACACGACCAATAATATAGCAGATAGTTGGTTGTTTTGCACAAATACAACAAGTCATGATGATCCATGTGGAGGAGTGGGGATGAGAGCGGGTCTGTGTAGCCTAACTCAACTAGATATGAGACTAGAGCCAAATAGGGGTGAGCATTGGTCCAAAACCAAACTGGACTGGACCAAGGACCAAATTTCAACAAATTTGTGGATCACAGACCGAACCATTTTGAAGTTGGACCAGACCAGGACTGG
This sequence comes from Alisma plantago-aquatica, assembly GCA_963693085.1. Lineage (NCBI taxonomy): Eukaryota > Viridiplantae > Streptophyta > Magnoliopsida > Alismatales > Alismataceae > Alisma > Alisma plantago-aquatica. The sequence continues at coordinate 398,144,271 of OY856411.1, read as the reverse complement.
ACCATTTCAATGTTGGACCGGACCGAGACCGGACCATTTGGACCACAATTAGACTTTTTATGTATTTCACAACTTATTTAATAGTTAAAATAGACAATCTTAATTATTTTTAAAAATTATATAATATAAATATCAAACACTTACACTAATAGTATTTATATGTGTGATGTGTTTGTACTTGTGGCATAATATGTATTCAAATATTAATATATTTTTAATATAAATTGATCTACAGTTAGGACCGCGGTCTGACCAGTTTTAGATCGGATCGGACCGTAGACCAAACTTCCAAAATTTCTGGAATGTGGACCAGACTGAACTCAGACTGGTCCAGGACTGGACAGGACCAAACTAAATAGTCCGGTCTGGTTTTTGCGGTTTAGACCATCATTTTCTCACCTGTAGAGCCAAATCCTTTTTGGTTGATAGCTTCAGCGCCTCTGTTGGTATGTATACCCATAGAGCAAGTCATATGGTTATTGTAATGGCATACTTTGTAAATGATTTGAATAATAATAAAGGCAATTTTCGTCTATATGTTTACTCTGTTTTGAGATAATGATATAACATTTTAGATGTCTAAAGAAGCGTATTACTTAATGACGTATGTCTTCAAGTTAAGGACTTGAACAATAAGATCATGCAGATGTTAAGAGTATACATTCTTGATATGTCCCTAGTCAGTTGTTATTGTGGATATAACCATAAACATCAATAACATAGAAGACTAGAGTGTGTGTTGGTTGATGACATAATCTCGTTAGTCATGATATATGATATCAAACCAAGCACACAGATACATGTTAGAGAACAATGTATCAGACAGACCCACCATAAGAGTGATACATGGAAACCACACTTGGTAAGTTAGGATCATCTCTTATAGTTTTGGTGGTGACTGTGGTTCTTAGACCTGAAATCACTGCACTCATCACATGTTATTGGGTACACTTTGATATCATCAAACGCAGTCCTAAAACATGGGCTGTTATAATGGTGATGATTGGGTGACTTTGACACATGGGGACTTGAATATGAGTGATAGATATGGAATTTGTCCCTCCTAAGGGAGTGTGATATCTTGGTCACTTGAGGAGTGAGATTTTGAAATGTATGGCCATGCACATGTGAGTCAATATATGACGTTGAGATTACATATATCTCAGACAGTCTACTCTAAATCAAGAAACATAGACTGAACATTTGTAGAGGATGACAAGTCCATGCATCGAGTTCAACCCGGATATCAGTGACAAAGGGACTATACATTCACTGTAACACCAATAATAGATTGTAGGTTGAAAGTTGTTCTCCAAGTTTCCTCTTCACTTGGGTAGCACTGATGTGTGACTAGGCACCACTCTTTGCTTGTGATGTCATAAGTTGTTTATGGACATTCACTACCAACGTGAAATGGAACCTATTGGGTCACACACATAGGATTAACCTAGAAGAGGAGTTTATCCATGAATGATGTTTAGATTGATTACTAAAGTGTTTAGGTACTCAATTAAACATTCAATTAATAGACTTGACTCAGATTCAATCAATAGACTTGACTCAGAATCATCAAGTTCAAGTGTTGAACCAATTGATTAGAGTGTCAGATTGATTGAGAACTGCATTGACTAAGTTATGTACAAACTGGACCACCAACCGACTGGTTCACTGGATGAACCGATCGGCTCATGGTCATGAGACGAGTGGTTCACACTAGTGAACCGATCAGTTCACATGGACCAATCAAGCAGGTGTTGGGATTCTCAGTTTGTGAGAAAAGATCTGCGTTTCACTTGTTCAATTTGATTGAGACACAAATTAATCTTTGTATTAATTAGAAACGAATAAGGAAAGTCAATTGTTTGCAAGTCTGGGAAGTGAACTGACTGATTCACTAAGTGATAAGTGAACCGATCGGTTCACTAAGTGAACCGACCATTTCACACTCCCAACTGACCGGTTCAAAAGTGAATCAATCGGCTCACTTGCCCGAATGACCGGTTGAGTTGTGAAATAATCGGTTTGCCTGCCATAGTACAATAAGTTTAGAGAAATTCAGGACCCTTCTACTCGCGCACAGACTAGGAACCCTGACCTTGCCCTCTATTATAAATGGAGGGGTACACGGGGCTTCTCAGAACACACAACTCAGAACATCAGTTGCTCTGTAAAGTTATTGTCCTCTCTGGTTGTGGTAACCGAGAGTGCCCAAGCAAGTTCTACCCGTCCAGGGAGGAACAACAAGGGAAAGACAACTACAGAAAAGCGATTGGTGGTGGGAGAGTGTGTCGATGACTAGTATGCTGACAGAAGGGGATGACTCCTTCTAGTCTATCCATAAGGATGACTAGAGTTCCCGATAGTCCGTGTGGACTATCTATAGAGGCGTGTGATTTTTGCTGCTCAGGAGGACGACCGTCAACCGCAGTCCAAGTCTACATCAGGAGTTGTATAGATGATGTCGAAGACTAGGTGGTTGATAGATGCCGTCGAAGACTAGGTGGTTGAAGACCACACTAGCTGTGAGGTATTGTCGATGAGAAAGCCTCAGGACCAAATATATCTCGCTAAACCATCTTTCCTATTGCATAGTTTTTTGATGTAATATATTGGTTATGAGTTTGTGGTTAGATAAAAGAAAATCTATTTCCGCTGCCTGTTCTGTCCTCCAAAACCCAACAGTGGTATCAGAGCCCCGTCAACATACTATGTTTTAGGATTAATCGATATGATCAGATTTTGGTTTTTCACAATTTATTTATTGCATGCAATGTGAATACTTTAACTGGTGACCGACCTAAATCGCACGTCCAAAAGGAGTGGATTCATAGTAGTTAGAGTTTTAAAGAGATAACCCGACTCTCAGGCCCCCACAACGATAAACGGGGTCTGATGTAGCAATCAAGGTCAAACATAGGGACAAGGTTGGCAGTGTTAAGCGCACAAAATCTAGCACTCGTATACTCTAGCCGAAGAGGATATATATATAAAAGGCATTCCCTAAGGAAGGATAGCGCACACACTAAAGAAGATCAAGAAAAACAAGAATAAGAAGAACAAAAGAAAGCAAAAGAAATGAGAAGAAACATGTACATGGGAGGAAACCCGGGTTGGGGTCCTCCTACTAAAGCATCTCACCAACATGCAATATCACCTCTCTCTCTCGCATTCTCTTACCAAGATTACAAGCAACCACCAAAAGTGTCTATTCCACTCTTTCTCAAGATGAGGATGGATCTAAGTCTAAGGGTAGCCTCTCTCTCGAGATGACCACACGTAAACTTCACAATAGAACATATGGTTTTAAAGCCTTAGCATTACAACACTCTCATGCATTCATACTACTCCATGACACATGATAAAAGTGATATTACTCTTTCGAGATATCAATAATCAAAGATCACAAGATGGTAGCTAAGCATACAAGTGAAGCATTAAAACAGTTGTATGGAGATAATCTTGATAAGAATATGTATATTCAACAGAAAGAGTTGATCTCGATTTGTAAGAATTCTCCAAACTGGTCACGGTCTATGTTGATCTTGGTCTGTGTTCACACCGTGACCCCTGATCTAACTGGGGACCCTGGTTCTGATCGCGACCATTCTCAAATTCGAGGTTGAGCAGTGATTGCGGTCTGTAACTTAGTCGTGATCCATCTTTGACGCCTGATGATCTTGATCTCTAGAGAGCTCTGAAACCGCGGTCCTGGTTGAGATATAAGTGGACCGTGGTCACAGTCCTGGTCCATGACCTGGGTTGTGAATGTACCTAAAACCATGTAAGTAAGGTTTTAGTCAAAAAGGTAGAAAAATTATGTGAAAAGCTAACAAAAGGTATACTAAAAGTGGTATAAAGTATATACAAAAAGTACGTAAAATAGAGTGTTATCAACTCACCCAAACTTAGAATCAAGCCTATCCTTAGGCTAAGTGTAGGTTCAAGAACTCAGAGAGAGAGAGAGAAAAATCAATCTTAGTTGAAAAAATTATAACATGACTGAAATATCTCATTCTAGCATCAAGATTGTTGTAGCATGTTTTCTAACCCTTAGGTATCATTCCTCCCCCTCAATCGGAGTTGCATAACTTCATTTTCTTGCCATTACCTTTAATTGTAAAAGGCTCCTCCTTCTCAACTTATCACCCCTTCCCTTAGGTAATGACCGTACTAGTGCAAGATCTTTTTTGAAGGGTAGCTTCCACACCAATTCTTTATTTTTCATTTGACCCAATGCTAATGTGTTCGGGTAGGCTTAAGGGTTTAGATGATTTCCTATTCCTTATGAAGTCCTCACCCACAACTATCGTAAGAACAATGTTGCCCTTTTTGGGCTTCTGACTTTAAGTCAGGTGGTTTTGTGAGTTTTCATTCAGGATTTGAGGTGTGTAAGCTCGGCTTCAAGATTCCACTTACGGGTACGACATATCTACATTCATGAGATCAACAATATACTGGCCGTGTAGAAATTTTTGGCAACTTTTTGGGAACAACTCTCATATTTTTTTCTTTATTTCTTTTTGGCTTTTTACCTCTCCTTTCAGGCATGGGTGCGAGAGATTTTTACTTGGTCTTTTGGGTGGCCAAGCCTCTTTTAGATATGCCTTGAAGAGGGCAGTTGTTTCCCTTTTTACGGAGATAAGGATTTTCTGTTCAAGAGCGTCAGGTGAGGGTGGTTGGTCAAGAGTATGACTAGGTGAAGTTCTCTAGTCTCTGAGGGTTTCATGAGTTAAGGTTGTCACATTTACAACGTCTTATTGCAAGAACGAGATAGAGCAGTATTGCTATGATTTTGTTTTACTAGTATATACATGTATATGTTGCTCATATATTTTTCTCTAAGAGGGAAGAAACACTACAATCAGAAAATTTAGTAGGAGCGGAGGCTAGCTTCTAAATTCAAAAGGTAGTTTTAGTAAAATTTCAAAATTTTTGAAGAATATTTAGAGGTAAAAAGATGGTAAATGTACTTCTGTAGCCCATTTATGACTCCACCCCCAAACTTAACCGCCACCACGTCACAGGGTGTCAAAATTTGAGTGAGATGTATAAACAGGCTTTCTTTATTTGATTTTGTTGTTGCTGGTGGAAGCCCACTCATACTCGAGGAGAAACTATAACCGCCCAAATCCAAAAAATAGCAACTGAAGTCAAACAAATGAAAGATACTGGGGGAAAAAGAAAGAAACACACTGAAAAGGCGATGAAGTGTGTCACCTGTGGTGAAGGAGGACACAAAGTTAATAACTGTATTTACACCAGACCTGAAGAGACTAAAGATAGTGAAAGAGAAGAAGAGTCTACACAGAATGTTTCCTATGCCTACTTCAAGAGGCCAGATCACCCTAGTTTCATCTATGAGAACAAGGATGCGGCCGAGAATTCACACCAGCTGGGGAATTTGCAAAAGCCACCGCTAGGATTCGAAAAGAGGAGCATACAAGTGTCGTATACTCGAACAACCAATTACCAGACAAATAAGAATAACTACTCAGCACAAGGTAGGAACTAAACTCGCCAAGGGGTAGGACATAGCCAAGGAACAAGTCAAGGTCAAGGACAGGGGCAAGGAAAAGATAACAACCAATCAGACTTATTAACTCAACTGTTCGACTTCTCTACAAGGCAAGCTACTATGAACGACCAACTGGCGCAAAGTGCCCTTGCCAATTCTGGCATCCTAACAACTATGCAAGTCTAGATGGTAGATATGCAAACACATCAATGCCAGATCAACCAACAGCTCGTGCAGTTGGTTGAGTTAGTGAATAACCCCTTAGGAAAGATTTTGTCAAACACAGAGACTACAAAAATGTCTACCCTATGATCAGGGAGGACGTTGATCAATTCTGGAACGGGAAACGACAAAGAGGAAGAAAAAGTTGAGGAATCACACAATAAGAGAAGGAAGTTTCTTCCGAGAGGTCTGCTGACAGGGAGAGGCCTATTGAAGAAAGTCATAAGAGAAGTGGAGGTGCTAGGGATCTTGATCCCATTGAAGAAATCTTTACAAAGAAAAGCCCATATGCACCAAGAATCTCATTTCCATACAATCTTATCAAGGCCCACCGGAAGAAAAGATATGAAAAGTTCATGGAGGCAGTAAAAAAATTGCATATAGATGTCCCGTTTCTGAATGCTTTGGAGGAGATGCCGACATACGCTAAGTTTTTCAAGGACCTTATCACAAAGAGAAGGAGAGGAAACCACATCGAAATGGTACACCTGGAAAACATGTCCAGTGTGTTTGTTCAGGCTGAACTACCCACCGAGAAGAAAGACCCATGGGCTTTTAACATCCTTTTTGTTTGGAGACAACGTCAAAAAGAAGGGACTGGAAGATTTGGGAGCCATCATAAGCCTGATGCCCCTAAGTTTAGCACAAAGATTGGGATTGACCGATATGGTAAAGACAAGTATGCAGATAGAACTAGCTGATCACACTTTTAAGAGACTAGTGGGTATAGTGGAAGACATCCCGATCCGTGTGGGATGGTTCTTCATACCTTGTGATATTATTGTGATAGATACTGTGGAGGACCCGAAGTGTCCAATAATCTTTGGATGACCTTTTCTAGCTACTGGAAGAGCCCTGATAGATGTCACAGAAGGCGTCATAACCCTCTGAGTCGGAAGTGACCACATGGACTTCAAAGTGAAGGATGCTATGAAGGGGCCATCTCTTTCTGAGTCAGTCTACTTCAAGGACAACTATAACCAGTATTGTGAAGAGATTAAAGAAGAGAAAGCCATTGTGGACCCACTTATGAGGGACTTAAACAACCCAAATCCTTTGATGGAAGACCCCAAAGTGGTTGAGATACTAGATTATCTTAACCAAGGTGAAGAAAGTCTCAGTGATGACGAAGTAGTGATAGAGACAGTGAAGTACGCTTCTTTAGAATAGTCAAACGAAGAGTTAGAAGCTCTAAAGCCAAAGCCAGAACTAAAGTCACTACCAGAAGGGATGAAGTACAAGTTCCTGGATGAGGAAAGAAGAACCCTATCATCATCAATGCTAACCTCACAGAAGAATAATGGGTAAGACTCCTGGAAGAGTTGAGGGAGCATAAAAGAGCTATTGGATATTCAGTTGAGGATATCAAGGGATTGTGCATGCATAGGATAAACTTAGAAGAATTGATAAGACCGTTGGTGCAACCTCAAAGGAAATTAATCCAAATGTTGAAGGAAGTAGTCAAGAAGGAGATATTGAATCTACGTGATGTGGAAATCATATACCCAATAAGCGACAACAATTGGGTGAGCCCCATTCATGTAGTACCTAAGAAGGGTGGAATGACTGTGGTGAAGGGAGATAACAGTGACGTAGTCGCCACTAGAATTGTCAGAGGCTAGAGAATGTGTATTGATTATAGAAAGCTAAATTCAGCCACGAAGAAAGACCATTTTCCCTTACCATTTATTGATCAAGTCCATGAAAGACTTGCCCACGATGATTACTTCTGCTTCTTAGATGGATATTCTGGATTCTATCAAGTCCTGATACACCCAGACAATTAGGATAAAATGACATTTACATGCATCTATGGCATGTACGCATTCAGAAGAATGCCCTTCAGCTTATGCAATGCTCCTGCAACTTTCCAGCGTTGCATGATTTCCATGTTCTCTGACTTGTTAGAAGATATAGTTGAAGTGTTTATGGATGACTTCTCTATTTATGGAAAATATTTTGATGCTTGCCTATGAAATTTGTCCCTATTTCTACAAAGATGTGAAGAGAAACATTTGGTCCTAAACTGGGAGAAGTGCCACTTTATGGTTCAGAGTGGCATTGTCCTAGGATACAAGGTTTCCAAGATAGGCATCGAGGTGGATCTGAGCAAGATCAAAGCCATTTCCAAACTCCCACCACCAAAATCCATGACAGGAGTAAGAAGTTTCTTGGGTCATGCTGGATGTTACAGAAGGTTCAGTAAGGACTTCTCAAAGATATCGAAGCCCCTTTCAAATTTGTTGATCAAGGACATAGTGTTCGAGTTCAATGATGAGTGTTTAAAAGCTTTTCAGACCCTAAAAGAGGCTTTAACCTCTGCACCAATCTTGCAAGCTCTAGACTGGGAGCTACCTTTTGAAATAATGTGTGACGCAAGTGACTATGTCATAGGTGTAATCCTAGGGCAGAAGAAAGACCAGAAGCACCATGTCATATGTTATGCCAGTCGTATGTTGGATGAAGCCCAAGTGAACTACACCACTACTGAGAAGGAGATGTTAGCGATTGTTTTTGTGTTTGATAAATTTTGATCATACCTTATAGGAGCCAAGGTTAATATTTATACTAACCATGGGGCTATACATTATCTCATGCAAAAGAAGGACACAAAGCCAAGACTGCTAAGGTGGGCCATGTTGTTACAAGAATTTGATCTCGAAATCATTGATAAGAAAGGAAAAGAAAATGTTGTCACAGACCACTTGTCTAGAATAGTTTTTCGATGAGGTGAATCAGTTATCGGTGAACGAAAATTATGCTGATGAAGCCCTGCTGATGGCTCAGTCCGATGAGCCAAGTCTGTCATGGTTTGTAGATATTTGTAACTATCTGTCTTGTGGCCAGCTGCCGCCAGACATAACATACAACCAGAAAAAGAAGCTCTTCTCTGATGTTAAGAACTATTACTGGAATTACCCACTGTTGTTTAAGAGGTGTTCTGACAGTGTGTATCGAAGGTGTATACTAGAGGAGGAAGTTCCTTTGATCCTAAAAGAATGCCATTCTTCGCCGTATGGAGGAAATCACAGTGGAGAAAGGACAATTGAAAAATTGCTTCAATCTGAGTTTTACTGGCCCACCATGTTCAAAGATGTGACATATTTTGTCAAAGCTTGCAAGTAATGCCAACTTACTAGAAATATCAGTAAGAGGAGCGAGATGCCTATGGCTGACTAGGTGGAAGTAGAAATATTTGATGTTTGGGGAATAGACTACATGGGTCCTTTCCCGTCATCAAAAGGATATGAGTACATTTTAGTGGTTGTTGACTACATGTCGAAATGGGTAGAGGTTGTAGCAACCCAAACTTACAATTCTAAACATATGATCAAGCTATTTGAGAAAAATATTTTTCCACGCTTTGGAGTACCTCACACTGTCATAAGCGATGGGGGATCACATTTAGGAGAAAAGCAGTTTGAGGCACTATTAAAGAAGTACGAGGTAAAGCACAACGTTGCTACACCCTATCACCCTCAAACCTCGGGACAAGTAGAGGTATCCAACCGACAGATTAAATAGATTTCGGAGAAGACAGTCATCCACATTCGAAAGTACTGGTTCACGAAGCTTGACGATGCTCTCTGGGCCTATAGGAAAACTTATAAAACACCAATAGGCACGATGCCGTACAGATTAATCTATGGTAAGTCCTACAACCTACCACTGGAACTCTAGCATAAATCCCTTTGGGCGATCAAGTTTCTAAACATGGATTTGGAGAAGGTAGGACAGAAAAGATTCATGTAGCTCAGGAGCTCGAGGAGCTAAGATTGCATGCCTATGAGAATGCTAGAATCTACAAACAAAGGACTAAAGTGTGGCATGGCGCCCACCTACAGAACAAGGATGTTCATGAAGGAGACAAAGTGCTTCTCTTCAATTCAAGCATTAGGCTCTTCCCTGGAAATCTTAGAACAAGATGGTAATGCCCCTTCTCTATGGTAAAGATCTACCCATCATGAATGATGGAGATTCAGGGAGAGAAAACTGGAATCTTCAAGGTCAATGGCCATAGGGTAAAAAGATTTTACGAAGATGAGGCTTTTGTGTGAAGATCTGAGATCAATTTGGAGGAACCAGATCATCCACCTGAGAAAAGGAATGAAGTGCTGCCACATCCAGCTGAAGGACCCAAGGAGTGAAGAATTATGAAGTCTAGCTAGAGGCTTTAAAGCAAGCACTTCTTGGGAGGCAACCCAAGTTTTTGCTATTTTTCTTAAGCTTTGTTTTCTCTCCCCTTTTCATTTTGATTAGTTTTTACTCTTTTAAGAGATTTACATATCCATCTTCTTTTGAGTAATTGATGATTTAACTAAGACCTTTATTTTGATCTGATCGCGGTATGGACCACATTCGTGGTGTATCCTTGCATTGTGCAAGACCACGACCTACAGTGACCATGATCAGACACCTAGACCGCTACTTGTGGTTACTCTTAGAAGGAAATAGACCGCGATTGCAGTTGTGCTTTGAGTACACTGCGATCATGGTCATTCACTCCAATCGACAAGTCACAGTCGTGTTAGTATATATATCCTTAAACCCTCGTCTCTTAGACTCTTTTTGCTTCTAGCTTTCCCGAGTATAAGATAAACCCTGGTTCTACGCTCCGTTGTAACCGATGAACCGCCGCTACAACAAAGTCGATTGCCACACCTTCCTTCTTCGATTCTACCACTGAAACCATCGAACAAGGTAATAGGAAAACCCCCTTTTTGCACTTCTAAATCGCCGATTCTTCAATTTTATCCACCGCCGACTTAGTCCATCGACCGGACCAATTTTTTTGATTCGACCATCAACGGCTGTCAGTCGTGCCACTACCAGTTGTTTGCGGCCTTCCTGATACCCTAACCGCTCTAATGGCGGCATATATAAACAACAGATAAAAACCCCAAAAACATCAATAGTGATACAACTGCCCAACGACGAGGCGAAGGGCAAATAAACAGACAGAGAAAGGAATTGGAATGATCGGATGAAGAAGGACCACAGCTCGCGGTCATCACCTCTACAATCGCGACCACAGTGTGTTCATCAACGCTAACCCGGCTGTAGTGTTTGCTCCAACTACAGGTTCCACTGTGGGTCGCGGTGTAGAAGAGCACTACTCGATGTCGCGGTCCCCAGAATTGCGACCTAGCCAAAGCAAGGAAGAAGACCGCGATCACAGCCACAACTACGAGCGTGATCCCTTCTCAGTAAACTGCGACTGCGGTGTCCTCTAAGTTACTAACAAGTCCGTAGTTCGCGGTTCCTATATATATTAATAAACTTAATAATCAAAAAGTTATTGAATACAAACCTAGATAATTTCAATAAGATTGTCTCTGTTTAAACCAATTAAATACATTATTGAAACCTTTCAAAATGTCTTCTTTAGAGAATAATGATCCCATCTTCAAGAAGGAAACATCCCTAAAAGAGGTGGAGAAGATAGTGGGAGATTTAACAGTAGCACTGAAGTGGACTACTTCCCTCCCAGAGGCCAAATGAGTTGAGGTGCAGCTGAGGCTAGAACAATATCAAAGAATACTGGGAAACATCACAATGGAGGACTCCACTAACGAAACAGAACAAACTGAGCAGACAGAGACCTCTGTCTCAACCTGGGGAGTCAGAGAGCTGAGTCCAGGGGAAGAAGAGAAAGTCTGCACCAAAGGGGTCCCAGAGCGGAAAAAAGATAAAACCACTGGGTGTTGAGAAGCCAAGGGAACAAAAGACAAGCATAGCCAAGGAAGTCATAGGGGAGACATCGGCACAATCCGAAGAACCCCAGTTCATGCCAAGGAACATCATACACCAGTCTACCTATGACTGGATGTACCACAATAAGGAATTCTTCCCTACTCGTTACCTAGACGTAGAAGATTTAAAAAAGATGGGAATCTACGACATGACAGTAAAATTCCTGGAAGGTGTAAACTTACGCAATTTATGCACACCAGAGGTGAAGTCCTACAAGAAGTTGACTGTGGAGTTTCTATCTTCACTTAAGAAGGTCACTACCAGTAGTGAAACAAGAAGGGCGGGAGGCGGAGATCATAAACTACAAGTAAGGTTTTGAGGTGAGTCTTACATAACCACATAGGCGATGTTGAACAAAATATTTATAAAGACAGAGGAACAAGCCAAAGCCTGCTCCACCGCCCTGAGTGAAAAAGAAGCAGTCACCTATAAAAGCAACTAGATGTGGGAAGAGCTGACTAGAGAGGAGGAGCATAGCTCAAAGAACTCTAAGGCCTCACTAATCACCTCATGCTTTATTCGCACAATGCAGAAAATTATTGCCTACACAATTTATGTGAGATCAGAAATGGGAATAGTTAGTAAGGGAGATCTGTTCCTAATCTGGTCAATGATAAATAGAAAGTCAGTTAATATCGGGAAGAAACTAATCGAGCGTTTATCAGCAGCAGTAGGTGGGGGCGCAAAGAGGAACTCTGCATACTGCATGGGTGGCCAGATAACAAAAATTGCCGAATACCTAATGGACAAAGGAGAGGTCCTGAAGTATAAAGAAATGGAGGGACAACAAAGAATAGACATCAATTCCTTATTAGCATAGATATTCTGGCACAAAAGGGGGAGAAGTTGTACTTTAGGAAGAGTGGGACAAAAAGACTCCTTCTCCTTCCTAAAATATCATTCTATGATGCCCACAAGCTGTGGCCAACCCACAAAAACTTCAAAAAGATGTGCTCTGGGGCATTGTAGGCTAGCACGATTATATACCCAATAATTACAGTTGGAGAGTGAAGTACCCAAGCTGTATTGAAAGAGAAAAAGTGCATGGAGCAGCGGAAGAAGTTGGTGGTGCAGAAAAAGAAAACGACAGATATAACTATACCACAAACCGAAAGGCCGATAGTTGTAGAATAACCCACCCCCACGGTTCCACCTCTAGAAGAACCAGTGGGAATTCCAGAACCCACACCTCTTGAGCCACACAAAGAAGCGACTACTATGGAGACAAAGGTAGAGAAAGAGGGAGGTGCACCAGCCGACCCGCAACCTGACAAAGAAGTGGAGGCAAAGCTAGAAGGACAAGGCTCCCAGGCCATACCAGATATGGAGTTTAGTGGAGTGGAGATAGACCCACAAGACAAGACAAATGAGAAAGAACAAGGTCCACCGCCACTGCCTCCACAACCTATGGTGCCAAGCTCGTCAACGACATGCATGGAGCATCAACTGCACCACCACCAACAACATGCACCTTCCTTCAGAGGTGCATTAGGTACACAGTTTCATGCTATGTGGGAACAAACGCATCAAACTAACACAATAAATAAAACCATCTCTTCTTCTCTATCTACACTAACAACACAGGTACAGGTCCTTGAAGAAAGGATAAGAGCACTCCCTGACTTCATCCAAGAAGTTATAAGTAGCCAATGGATGATGATAGGAATGCTGAAAAACATGAAGGATGGGATGGAAGACCTATAGAAAGAGAGGCATGGCATCTGAGCTGACAACAAACACATGCGTCAGGGCTACGATGCAACAATTGCTAACCTTGAAGAAGAGCGCCAACACTTAGTAGAGGACTACTAAAAGCTTGAGAAGGAACACGAAGAACTCGAGAATCGGCGGAAGAAAAAGAAGACTAAGTGCTCAGCAAGCCTGGTGCACTCCTCATCCAGCCCCTCCAGCCATGATGACAACAATGATGACAACATGGGAGGGACGAGCATGGGAGTAGGCGTGCTAAAAGAAGGAAGTACCAACACAAAAATGGCACCAACATCTAAGCCAAGAAGAGATGAGCCACCACATCGGTCGAGCTCCCCCTACGATAAACACATGAAGAAAAATACCACATTGTCAAGGGGGCTCAACCTCAATTGCAATCCCGAAGAAGGCCAAGACGAAGCTGCTGAAGACGGTGGGAAACTAGCAGAGCATCCATTCACCCCGCCTACACATGCAATGACGCTAGAAGAGTAGATTACTACTGCACATCGTGAAGCAGTGGCCACCAAACTCAGCGTAATAGGAGCGATACAGATCGATAGAATGTTAGCTGAGATGGAGGTCAGACTCGAAGATTACAGTGAGTTCCTCTTATTCAAACCACATCACGATCATATTGACTATCTCTATGATGGGAAGATGGAGGCAACTCTGGCAATGATGGCGGATGCCAAGCTAGGAAAAACATCTGAGGAGAGCCATGTCAAAGACAACATAGTTGCTGAAGCTTCCTCAGAAGTAGCTGAACAGGTAGTCGCTACACAATCGTCGCACAAGGTGGCTAAACAAGTGGCCAAGGCCATGCCGAAAATAGATGAAACTTTGTCACCTTTGGCACAGGAAGAAACATCCTACAATGAGGATGGCTGGTTGGCAACCTTCTTTACAAATGATCCCTCCAGGGAGCAGAGTGCACCAGCTAAAGTAGAAATGCTTGGAGTAGCTCCTCCTCTACCTTGCAAGATGAAAGAAATGGACATGACTGCGGAATCATGGATCACATGCAGAGACGTCCACATATTGGAAGATGTCCTCAGCGACGATCTACCCGGGTCAGACATACCATATAACAATAAAGGTAGACGTCTGTCTAGAGACTACTTCTGAGGTATATTCATGAAGAAGGCGTAGGTACATAAAATACTATTCAAGGTACTCTGTGCCACCCTCCTGGAAAAATTCCTACACCCGGATAAGTCACAACCTGTGGCGACCGTCTCGCGAAAACATGATTAACTAATGCGGAAGCGAATTATTTGCAGCGGATTACTGAAAATCACTAAAAATTAAAACTTTTTCAAAGAGATCCATTCATAGGAAAACTCTTTAACCAAGAACCAAAGTATTTCAAATTCATCCTGGTTCACAAGTACACAACCTGTACCATTCCTTCTCAAAGATTACAGCATCAACTGTCTTATAAACATTATATGCAGACAGTATACAAATCTTGAGGCATCAAGCCAAAACCTAAAATTGATTCATAAGACACTGACTAAAAACTACAAGGACATGAGAGTATAGAGACAACACATAGGAATACTATCTATATGACTAGACAGACAATATCTCCACCTGAGATCTTATTGTTGTCCCTGTTGTTGTTGTTGTTGTTGCTCTTTCCTTGTTCTAGGATTTCTGCTTTGCCTCCCATGCATACCTAAAAATGTTTCCCACGGGGGTGAGACATTTGAAAATTGCCCCAGCGAGAGATATAACTCTCTGCCAAAAACATTGTTATTGTAGTTTATTAAATTAAAACTGAGCAGGGGTTACTTTTACATTATCAGGCAGAATTATTCATCATAGAACAGAATAAGATAATCTCCATTCTCAAGGAGGTCATTGCATCTACCCATGGTAGATAAGTAATTCATCTGTCTTCCTTGCAGAGAATATAAAGAAACATAATTAACATTTATCCACTAAGGAATGCACAAAGAAATGCAACATCATCCAATGAATCTCCATATTCAATCCTTAAGCAAACATGCTATATGACTGATTACATTTTACAATCACACTTATGCTCTGAGGAGATGAGGTATACCGCTCATACTCCAACTGACCACTGCTAGGAGTCGAAATCGGTACCATACATAGGTCATTAGAAGAGCTGGATTCTTATGACCTCATCCGTCTCGGTCAGTACGAGACCACATGCAGGACATCTCGTGTCTCTGCTAACTAGCTAGCCAGGGTATACTGGCACCTTCGCTACAGAGTTACAGCGTCAACTGCACTCTCATCACCAATCGAGAGATTTCTTGTTTATCTCCTCGATCCGACATTAAGTATCATTGGGAGATGTGTACACCATCTAACCCAATCATCAGGAGATTCGTGATACATCCATCCCGACATATTCATGAAGGATTGAGAGGTTTCTTGTTTACCTTCCAACAATCTAGTCAAGAGGATGTAAGGATGTTTTCTCCCATTTACCCCCACATATTCAAAATATGTGCTCCAGATTTTGCCGCGGGCACCCGTTTCACCATCACCTATTCCTGACGATGATGGATCTATGGTCAAAGCACTACATGAATAGATTTCACTTGATTTATTAAGTACATTCTCATATTATTTTAGCATCATCCAAGTTCTCAAACATAACTTATTACAACAATGCTATAAAGAGACATGTACTACTTTCATCAGATATTTATCAGTCTTTCAAAGACCCTGGGAACTCAGTCCCTCATTTCAGTACTGGGAAATCCCTTCACATTCTCATCACCATAATCATATGGTTCTGGGTATTCAAACCCTTCACTCATCATTGAGCATCATTACCATTTATTAGGTAACTATCACCTTCAGGTCATCTGACCAAGGTATACATGATACTTGTTACCCAAGCATCACACATGGCTCAACAAGCCATTGCACATATTGTCACCTCTCACTAGGCAACAACTTATTCACATGGCTCACAAGGCCATTCACATCTTGTCACCTCTCACTAGGCAACAACTTATTCAAAGATATCATAAATATTTATTCAAGATCATTAATCTCATCATATAACATTAATGATCATTAGTTCAAGGAATGAGTTCATTTCTCATCCTCATCATGGTATGACTACATCATACTCATCATTTGGGCTTAACCCCATTTTCAAGGTGCATTAATTAACACTCATCAAGAGCAACAACTCATTACATTTCATTATAATAGTTGCATATCACACTTCATATATTTCTTACCCAATTATTTTGGATTTGGAGTACATCAAGGTATATAAACCCTGAAGTTATGAATGTGATAACCATCATATCTTGATGTATCATTTTCTCATCATTTCAAACCCTCTTGAGTACCAACTTTATCCTGTATTAAGGTATTTCCCATCTTAATACATTCCATCACCAAATACTCATCCTTAGCATATAATGCATAGGCCACACATTATAATTGTCCAACTATCTCACATGATATGGACTTATCTTAGTTTAAGGCATTGTTTTATTATAAAGTTGCCTATAATCAGCCACATTAGATACTTCCCTTTTCAGGGTATCATCTACTATTCCATTATTAGGATTAGGCTTCACATAGATACACCTTCAACTAGGGTTTCACAAGGATACACCCTCAATTAGGGTTTCATTTAGAATTGCCCTCAATTAGGGTTAGAACACAATAACCCTATCGATTAGGGTTTATGTTCATGATTAGGGTTTCATGATCTCTCTACTTTAAGGATCATCCCCTTAATCACCACATGAATCATATTAATATATGAATTCATGCTATCATCATCTCAACTTGATTAGGTCATATCAACCCTTCCATCAAGTACATACTACTATGATTAACATAGTGTACCAAGTCATTGATCCTATAAGAAATTAGGGTTCATCCCTTAATTGGAACTAATCACTTAGGTACTATTAGGGTTTCAACATTTGTACCTTCAATGATCATCATTACTAATCATCATTGGATCAATTAATCATTCATCATCTCTATTCTCAAGAGATTCAATCACCTTGGACCTCCATTACATAAGGTATCCAATTGAATTGATCAATTGAGTCCTCAATTACAACAAGTGTCTAAGTGGATTAACCAATTGAGTCCTCAATCAAATTTGACTACTTGAGCCCCAAACGGTCTTGGTCCTTCAAGGTTCAAACAGTTTGAAACTATTTGGTAAAGGTGGTGCTTGAGACCGTTTGCCCAAGCAAGTAGGTGAAGACCGTTTGCCCAAGTTTGACTTTTGAAACCGCATGGGAACAAACGGTTTGGGATCGTTTGGTCCCAAACGGTCTTGAGACTGTTTGGTCCAAACCTCCTCAAAACTGCATGGACCAAAGATGGTCTCAACTACACCAATCGGTTTAGGGTTCTCAATATTGATTCCTTCAATCATTGAATTCATGGAACCAATAATCAATTGGACCTATCCTCATACTTCAATTGAGTTAAATAGGTCAACCTTCAACTGATTTGACCCTCAATTGACCCTCAATTAGTCCTCAATTAGGGTTTGAATCAATTGAATTAGGGTTTGGAATCGATGACCCTTCAACACTAATCAATGCAAGATTAGTTACTTTGAAACCATTGAACCATCATCCA
The DNA here is from genome assembly GCA_963693085.1 of Alisma plantago-aquatica. Classification (NCBI taxonomy): domain Eukaryota; kingdom Viridiplantae; phylum Streptophyta; class Magnoliopsida; order Alismatales; family Alismataceae; genus Alisma; species Alisma plantago-aquatica. Next base: position 398,126,459 of record OY856411.1, on the reverse strand, counting down.
AATTGAACATGACCTGACCCCAAACGGTCTTGAGGTCGTTTGGATGACCACCAAACGGTCTTGGGACCATTTTCCCATCACATCATCAAAATCCAAGTCAACCAATTAGGGTTTGGATCATTGGATTGATCACCAAATCAGCAATTGATTACACTTTAACTTAGTATCATTGGATCATCAATTGCTTAACCATAATCACCCCTAGACCTCCAAACGGTCTTGGGTGACCTCCAAATGGTCTTGAGACCGTTTGGCTCATCCAAACCTTGGATTCTAGTGAAAAATCGTTAGGGTTTGAACTATTGAGTTGATCATCAAATCAGCACTTAATTGCAAAGTGATTTGGTACCTTCAGACCTTCAATTGGTCAACCATGCTTAACTCTAGACCTCCAAACGGTCTTGGGTGATCCCCAAACGGTCTTGAGACCGTTTGGGTGATTCCCAAACGGTTTTGAAACCGTTTGGGTCAATCAACCCAAAACATCAACTCATTCCAATGCAAAATCAGCACTTAGCCGATTAGGGTTAACACCATATCTTTTGTCATTCAATCACTTAACCATATCCAAACCTAGACCTCCAAACGGTCTTGGGTGACCTCCAAACGGTTTTGAGACCGTTTGGGTAATCCCCAAACGGTTTTGAAACCGTTTGGGCTAATTAACCCAAAAAGTCAAATCAGCCAAGTTGAAAATCAGCACTTAATTCAATTAGGGTTTACCTAATTGATTAGCCTTCAACTCATGATTACTTTGGAATTAATCTATCAAATTTGGTGGGTCATCAACCAAAAAAATGAGGAACAGGATTCTCAAACGGTAAACCCTTTGTCAACTCTTTCAAACGGTTTTGACACCGTTTGCCCAAAAAGCCAAATAAATCAAGTTGAAAATCAGCACATAATCCAATTAGGCTTTGCCTAATTGATTGGCCTTCAACTCATGATTCCTTTGGAACTAATCCATAAAATTTGGTGAGTTATTAACCAATATCATTAGGAACAGTAATATCAAACGGTCAACCCTTGGTCAACTCACTTAAACGGTTTTGAAACCGTTTGCCCAAAAAGTCAAATTAATCAAGCTGAAAAATCAGCACTTAATCCAATTAGGTTTGCCTAATTGATTAGACTTTAAGTCATGATTACTTGGGCGTTAACACATCAAATTTGGTGAGTCATTAACCAACATAATTAGGAACAGTAATCTCAAATGGTAAACCCTTGGTCAACTCACTCAAATGGTTTTTAAACCGTTTTCTCCCAAACGGTTTCAAACCGTTTGCTCTCAAACGGTTTGGTGAAACCGCATGAGCAATTAACTCAAAATCGTATGAACCATGATTTCTTTGGAAAAAGTATCCAAGATGATGTCATCATAATCTACCTTCGTCCTTGAAGTTCTAACAACTTCTGATTTCATGAAATAACCATTTTGAACCAGCAATTAAACAAGATAATGAAGGAATCATTGAAATTGCAAGATTAATGGTTGAATAACAATGAAAAAGGGTTCAAGTTATAAAACCCACCTCCAATTGAGCTCCAAAGCTCCATTTCCACGGAAACAATCGTGGATGCAACTCCTTTCACTATTCCAAGGCTCGTCCTCAAGGTTTGAGTGAAAAGGAATGGTTAGAATTGAAGAGGAGATCGAAATAGGAAGAAATCCATAATTTATTATCGATTTCCACCATGGAATCAAGGTGAAATGGATCAAGAACCTTACCAACAGGTTGGGGGTCTTCCTACTGATCCTCCCAAGATCCCTTGGTCGTTTCCCAAGCAAGGAGAAGAAGTGGGGTCAAAAAAGCCTTCCATTTGGCTTGTAAAGGGTCTTTTTATAAGGAAATCAAGGAGAGAGAAAGTGCCTTACAAAAATTCATTTAATCCCAAAAATGTGGCCACCTCTTCCCCCTTATCTTCCTTAGGGACGAGGATATCTTGTTTGCCTTTTATCCCTCTCAATTATCCATGATTTAAAGAAAAGCAAATCAATCACCTTAAATCATATTATATTAATATCCATACGTGAGTGGATATTTCTTTTTCTTATAAAATTGTGTGTGAGTTATCCACTCCCTTGGATATTTTCATGGTCCTTGCAAAGCTCAAGGACGTCACACATACATCTGAATCCAACCATTTTAATTTTGGTTGAAGGCCCTTTAATTAATACATTTATTTTTGCCCTAAATCGAATTAGGGTTTCAATTAGGATTAAATCTTGATTATTTTAATATCAAGATTCTCTCTCCTCCAAGTTAATTCAAATGAGGTGCCCCTCTCATTTTATTTGCTTTACTTGATGACAAGAAACATTAGTGACCTTATTGAAGTGGTAATTTACATATTGAACCCTAGGTTTTGGGTAAATCACACTTTACACCAAAACTAGGTTTTAATGCACAAACCTTGCTTTATCAGCTCTTTCTTGGTACTCAGGCTACCATAAGTCATACCTTTGAATAATCTTCATTCTCATGATTCTTCAACACATGAGGAACATATTATCATGCACAATTTGCACTTAAACCCCTCAACTTGGGTAATTTGCACTTTAGTCCAATACAAACAAAACATTGATTTCAACAATGTTAAAAAAGGACTAGAATTGCAACATAAGTTCCTCTTGAGGCCTAATTAATTTTCATAAGATGATATTAAGCATTTAATCACATTTCTTAATCAAAACACATAGGGTTAAAGTATAACCCAGCTCAGGCTGTTACAAATTATAAACCCCTAACAAGGATTTTGTCCTCGAAATCCAGATAAAGGAAGACAGATGTATTTTATTCTTCATACTATCTAGTCTTCACATAACATCTCCTTATTATGGAGACACCATAAAACTTTGATCAGCACAAAGTGTTTCCATACAAGATTCTCATAGAATCAACACACAAGGCACATGCTCCATTGTTACTCATCATTGACTATATAGTCAACTTTGTGTCAAACAACACTTCTCTTGTTCAGAGAAACATCATACATTCTTTATTAATATCATGTTTATGCAGAGCATAAACCCCTAACATATGATGTTCATATTGTTTTATATATCCAGACTAATTTCACAGTTGACCACCCCAGGTAGCCAACCTAACCCATCTGATAACTCTCAAATACCAGAATCTTTCACCTTGGTATCGATCACATGTGTTGGAAACACATCATATATATCTCTTCCTTTCATCTTGGAACATTAATTGTTTCATATGTCCTCATCTTGGGACCAAAGTCCAAGATAACTGATACTTTTCTAAGTATCCAATACATGAACTCCTTTATCTTATGCACATCAAGTGTCCTAAGACCCACTTGATTGCCATGTCCCTCAAAGGAAAGAAAACAAGGATTCATATTCCTCTTATTAATTCATGTATTTTCAACTATTCTTGAACCATTTACTCTTTATCTCATCCTAGGTTCCTTGCCTTTAGTATTGGAATTTGTAATGATGATTGCATGTCATTATCCCTTTCTTTATTGTTATCTAGCATGTTTATGATCATCTCATGATCTCATCACATCTCCCATTTCCTCATTATGGGAAAGATCTGTATTATGCGGGCAGCATTATTGAACAAGGTTCATCTCCCTTATTCTTATTCTTATCTTATGAGGAGTACATTTTTAGTTCCTCATACACCATGCTCATCTGAGATTATCTCAGACTTATCTTTCTTATGCATGGGATATGACACATTTATTCATTCCATATTTCTGATTGCATGATACTCATTAGATTGTATCAAAATGACTACTTGATCAGAGCAATCAAAAAGACAACAATCTAAGAGTGTCCATACCCACTTTATCATCAATAGTTGTATACCTGGCCAGGGTATATAAATACTGAGATTAAGTGGTATGCACTTTGTATACTATCATATTCCTCCTTTTCATATTATCACAAGCATAAGACTTATCATCCCTAAATTTCATTCAGGCATCTCTTCTGTACCTCATCATTTCTCAAGGAGGTAAGAACAACATAAAACATTTTTAATGTTTTACTATGCAAAACATAAGTCCTCATAGGACTAATCAAGGAAAGTTCAATTATTTCCTTTCTCAGTTAATCTAGGAATTCATAAATTAACATATTTCCATGACATTATCTTATCTAACTTGTCATAATACATGAATTATTCACTGCCTCAGGCTAACTCTGCCTCAAAGGTTGATTCAACAGGCTATGGTTGAGCACAGACTCAATTTAAGTCCAGAAATTCATTATTTCCTTTTGCTTCAACCTTCTGATGCTAATTACAAATCTTGTTGATATCTATAACATCATCATTGGGACTGGTAATCTAGGTTACACTGCCAAAACTTGATCCACTATATACATTACTGTTGCCCTAAGTTCTCCAACAGTAATACTTAAAGAAGGATTTTCTTATTATAGATGGTTCAGCTAGGGGATTCTCATGCAATTCTCTCTCTGTTGCCTATTCCCATGCACCTCTTCTTGGTGCAACATTGCTACTCTCAACAACAATCTCCTCATGTGACCCAGTCATCTTTAAGTTCTTCTTCTCTTATACAAGTAGAAGACACTATCAGATACACTAGATGACACCAGAACAGACTCTACTACCTTAGTCCTATGTCTCTGTAGACTCAACGAACCTAGAGCTCTGATACCACTAATTGTGGCGACCGTCTCGCAAAAACATGATTAACTAATGCGGAAGCGAATTATTTGCAACGGATTACTAAATGTCACTGAAAATTAAAACTTTTTCAAAGAGATCCATTCACAGGAAAACTCTTTAACCAAGAACCAAAGTATTTCAAATTCATCCCGGTTCACAAGTACACAACATGTACCATTCCTTCTCAAGGATTACAACATCAACTGCCTTATAAACATTATATGCAGACAGTATACGAATCTTGAGGCATCAAGCCAAAACCTCAGATTGATTCATAAGACAATGACTAAAAACTCTGAGGACCTGAGAGTACAAAGATGACACATAGGACTACTATCTGTATGACTAGACAGACAATATCTCCACTTGAGATCTTATTGTTGTCCCTGCTGTTGCTGTTGCTGTTGTTGTTGCTCTTTCCTTGTTCTAGGATTTCTGCTTTGCCTCCCATGCATACCTAAAAATGTTTCCCACGGGGGTGAGACAATTGAAAATTGCCCCAGCGAGATATATAACTCTCTACCAAAAACATTGTTATTGTAGTTTATTAAATTAAAACTGAGCAGGGGTTACTTTTACATTATCAGGCAGAATTATTCATCATAGAACAGAATAAGATAATCTCCATTCTCAAGGAGGTAATTGCATCTACCCATGGTAGATAAGTAATTCATCTGTCTAACTTGCAGAGAATATAAAGAAACATAATTAACATTTATCCACTAAGGAATGCACAAAGAAATGCAACATCAGCCAATGAATCTCCGTATTCAATCCTTAAGCAAACATGCTATACGGCTGATTACATTTTACAATCACACTTATGCTCTGAGGAGATGAGGTATATCGCTCATACTCCAACCGACCACTGTTAGGAGTCGAAATCGGTACCATACATAGGTCATCAAAAGAGCCAGATTCTTATGACCTCATCCATCTCGGTCAGTACGAGACCACATGCAGGACATCTCGTGTCTCTGCTAAATAGCTAGCCAGGGTATACTGGCACCTTCACTACAAAGTTACAGCATCAACTACACTCTCATCTCTAATCGAGAGATTTCTTGTTTATCTCCTCGATTCGACATTAAGTATCATTGGGAGATGTGTACACCATCTAACCCAAATCATCGAGAGATTCGTGATACATCCATCCCGACATATTCATGAAGGATTGAGAGGTTTATTATTTACCTTCCAACAATTTCTTCAAGAGGACGTAAGGATGTTTTCTCCCATTTACCCCCACATATTCAAAATATGTGCTCTGGGTTTTTCCGCGGGCACCCGTTTCACCATCACCTATTCCTGACGATGATGGATCTATGGTCATAGAACTACATGAATAGATTTCACTTGATTTATTGAGCACATTCTCATATTCTTTTAGCATCATCCAAGTTCTCAAACATAACTTATTACAACAATGCTATAAAGAGACATGTACTACTTTCATTAGATATTTATCAGTCTTTCAAAGACCCTGGGAACTCAGTCCCTCATTTCAGTACTGGGAATTCTCATCCCTTCACATTCTCATCACCATAATCATATGGTTCTAGGTATTCAAACCCTTCACTCATCATTGAGCATCATTACCATTTATTAGGTAACTATCACCTTCAGGTCATCTGACCAAGGTATACATGATACTTGTTACCCAAGCATCACACATGGCTCAATAGGCCACTGCACATCTTGTCACCTCTCACTAGACAACAAATTATTCACATGGCTCACAAGGCCATTCACATCTTGTCACCTCTCACTAGGCAACAACTTATTCAAAGATATGATAAATATTTATTCAAGATCATTAGTCTCATCATATAACATTAATGATCATTAGTTCAAGGAATGAGTTCATTTCTCATCCTCATCATGGTATGACTACATCATACTCATCATTTGGGCTTAACCCCATTTTCAAGGTGCATTAATTAACACTCATCAAGTGCAACAACTCATTACATTTCATTGTAATAGTTGCATATCACACTTCATATATTTCTTACGCAATTATTTTGGATTTGGAGTACATCAAGGTATATAAACCCTGAAGTTTTGAATGTGATAACCATCATATCTTGAGGTATCATTTTCTCATCATTTCAGACCCTCTTGATTTAACCAACTTTATCCTATATTAATGTATTTCCCATGTTAATACATTCCATCACCAAATACTCACCCTTAGCATATAATGCATAGGCCGCACATTATAATTGTCCAACTATCTCACATGATATGGACTTATCTTAGTTTAAGGCATTGTTTTATTATAAAGTTGCCTATAAACAACCACATTAGATACTTCCCTTTTCAGGGTATCAACTACTATTCCATTATTAGGATTAGGCTTCACATAGATACACCTTCAACTAGGGTTTCACAAGGATACACCCTCAATTAGGGTTTCATTTAGAATTGCCCTCAATTAGGGTTAGAACACAATAACCCTGTCGATTAGGGTTTATGTTCATGATTAGGGTTTCATGATCTCTCTACTTTAAGGATCATACCCTTAATCACCACATGAATCATATTCATATATGAATTCATGCTATCATCATCTCAACTTGATTAGGTCATATCAACCCTTCCATCAAGTACATACTACTATGATTAACATAGTGTACCAAGTCATTGATCCTATAAGCAATTAGGGTTCATCCCTTAATTGGCACTAATCACTTAGGTACTATTAGGGTTTCAACCTTTGTACCTTCAATGTTCATCATTACTAATCATCATTGGATCAATTAATCATTCATCATCTCTATTCTCAAGAGATTCAATCACCTTGGACCTCCATTACATAAGGTATCCAATTGAATTGATCAATTGAGTCCTCAATTACAACAAGTGTCTAAGTGGATTAACCAATTGAGTCCTCAATCAACTTTGACTACTTGAGCCCCAAACGGTCTTGGTCCTTCAAGGTTCAAACGGTTTGAAACCGTTTGGTAAAGGTGGTGCTTGAGATCATTTGCCCATGCAAGTAGGTGAAGACCGTTTGCCCAAGTTTGACTTTTGAAACCGCATGGGCACAAACGGTTTGGGATCGTTTGGTCCCAAACAGTCTTGAGACCGTTTGGTCCCAAATGGTGTTGAGACCGTTTGGTCCCAAATGGTCTTGAGACCATTTGGTCCAAACCTCCTCAAAACCGCATGGACCAAAGATGGTCTCAACTACACCAATCGGTTTAGGGTTCTCAATATTGATTCCTTCAATCATTGAATTCATGGAACCAATCATTAATTGGACCTATCCTCATACTTAAATTGAGTTAAATAGGTCAACCTTCAACTGATTTGACCCTCAATTGAACCTCAATTAGTCCTCAATTAGGGTTTGAATCAATTGAATTAGGGTTTGGAATCGATGACCCTTCAACACTAATCAATGCAAGATTAGTTACTTTGAAACCATGGAACAATCATCCAAATTGAACATGAACTGACCCCAAACGGTCTTGATGTCATTTGGATGACCATCAAACGGTCTTGGGACCATTTTCCCATCACATCATCAAAATCCAAGTCAACCAATTAGGGTTTGGATCATTGGATTGATCACCAAATCAGCAATTGATTACACTTTAACTTAGTATCATTGGATCATGAATTGCTTAACCATACTCACCCCTAGACCTCCAAACGGTCTTGGGTGACCTCCAAATGGTCTTGAGACCGTTTGGATGAGATCCAAACGGTCTTGAGACCATTTGGCTCATCCAACCCTTGGATTCTAGTGAAAAATCATTAGGGTTGGAGCTATTGAGTTGATCATCAAATCAGCACTTAATTGCAAAGTGATTTGGTACCTTCAGACCTTCAATTGGTCAACCATGCTTAACTCTAGACCTCCAAACGGTCTTGGGTGATCCCCAAACGGTCTTGAGACCGTTTGGGTGATTCTCAAACGGTTTTGAAACCGTTTGGGTCAATCAACCTAAAACATCAACTCATTCCAATGCAAAATCAACACTTAGCCGATTAGGGTTTACACCGTATCTTTTGTCCTTCAATAACTTAACCATATCCAACCCTAGACCTCCAAACGGTCTTGGGTGACCTACAAACGGTTTTGAGACCGTTTGGGTAATCCCCAAACGGTTTTGAAACCGTTTTGGCTAATGAACCCAAAAAGTCAAATCAGCCAAGTTGAAAATCAGCACTTAATCCAATTAGGGTTTACCTAATTGATTATCCTTCAACTCATGATTCCTTTGGAATTAATCCATAAAATTTGGTGGGTCATCAAACAACATAATTAGGAACAGGATTTTCAAACGGTAAACCCTGGGTAAACTCTTTCAAACGGTTTTGAAACCGTTTGTCCAAAAATCCAAATAAATAAAGTTGAAAATCAGCACTTCATCCAATTAGGCTTTGCCTAATTGATTGGTCTTCAACTCATGATTCCTTTGGAAATAATCCATAAAATTTGGTGAATTATTAACCAACATCATTAGGAACAGTAATAGAAAACGGTCAACCCTTGGTCAACTCATTCAATAGGTTTTGAAACCGTTTGCCCAAAAAGTCAAATTAATCAAGCTGAAAAATCAACACTTAATCCAATTAGGTTTGCCTAATTGATTAGCCTTTAACTCACGATTCCTTGGGCGTTAACCCATAAAATTTGGTGAGTAATTGACCAACATAATTAGGAACAGTAATCTCAAACGGTGAACCCTTGGTCAACTCACTCAAATGGTTTTGAAACCGTTTTCTCCCAAACGGTTTCAAACCGTTTGCTCTCAAACGGTTTGGTGAAACCGCATGAGAAATTAACTCAAAACCGTATGAACCATGATTTCTTTGGAAAAAGTATCCAAGATGATGTCATAATCATCTACCTTCGTCCTTAAAGTTCTAACAACTTCTGATTTCATGAAATAACCATTTTCAACCAAAAATTAAACAAGATAATGAAGGAATCATTGAAATTGCAAGATTAATGGTTGAATAACAATGAAAAAGGGTTCAAGTTATAAAACCCACCTCCAATTGAGCTCCAAAGATCCATGTACACGGAAAAAATGGTGGATGCAACTCCTTTCACCATTCCAAGGCTCGTCCTCAAGGTTTGAGTGAAAAGGAATGGTTAGAATTGAAGAGGAGATCGAAATAGGAAGAAATCCATAATTTATTTTCGATTTCCACCATGGAATCAAGGTGAAATGGATCAAGACCCTTACCAACAGGTTGGGGGTCGTCCTCCTGATCCTCCCAAGATCCGTTGGTCGTTTCCCAAGCAAGTAGAAGAAGTGGGGTCGAAAAAGCCTTCCATTTGGCTTGTAAGGGTCTTTTTATAAGAAAATCAATGAGAGAGAAAGTGCCTTATAAAAATTCATTTAATCCCAAAAATGTGGCCGCCTATTCCCCCTTATCTTCCTTAGGGACGAGGATATCTTATTTGTCTTTTATCCCTCTCAATTATCCATGATTTAAAGAAAAGCAAATCAAGCACCTTAAATCATATTATATTAATATCCATATGTGAGTGGATATTTCTTTTTCTTATAAAACTGTGTGTGAGTTATCCACTCCCTTGGATATTTTCGTGGTCCTTGCAAAGCTCAAGGACATAACACATACATCTTATTCCAAACATTTAAATATTGGTTGAAGGCCCTTTAATTAATACATTTATTTTTGCCCTAAATCGAATTAGGGTTTCAATTAGGATTAAATCTTGATTATTTTAATATCAAGATTCTCTCTCCTCCAAGTTAATTCAAATGAGGTGCCCCTCTCATTTTATTTGCTTTACTTGATTACAAGAAACATTAGGGACCTTATTGAAGTGGTAATTTACATATTGAACCCTAGGTTTTGGGTAAATTGCACTTTATACCAAAACTAGGTTTTACTGCACAAACCTTGCTTTATCAGCTCTTTCTTGGTACTCAGGCTACCATAAGACATACCTTTGCATCATCTTCATTCTCATGATGCTTAAAAACATGAGGAACATATTATCATGCACAATTTTCACTTAAAACCCTCAACTTGGGTAATTTTCACTTTAGTCCAATACAAACAAAACATTGATTTCAACAATGTTCAAAAAGGACTAGAATTGCAACATAAGTTCCTCTTGAGGCCTAATTACTTTTCATAAGATGAGATTAAGCATTTAATAACATTTCTTAATCAAAACACCTAGGGTTAAAGTATAACCCAGGTCAGGGTTGTTACACAACCGGTCTTCAACGGGACAACACATCTAGCCAACCTCCTCTACAACGAAGACTACAAGGCAGCGGATGTAGCCAAACTGAAGGTAGGAGTCCGACGAAAGGAAACAAGATATGTGGTGCTTCCTATAAGAAATGTAAAGTATTGGGCATCGATAGTCGTCGATCTGTATGAATGAAAAATGACGTGCTCAAATATTGTACAGCTGAACTAGACAACACCTCACTGGTCTACAAGTGGAAGGATGCCAGAGATGCCTTAAAGGTACCACTGTGTCTACAATGAGTAATCAAGGATGCAGATAACCAATTTCAAGGGTCTTGGAATCTCTTCTCAATTAATAAGAAAGTCCCCCAAGAAGAGGCTGGTTCAGGGGATTGTGCCTTCATAGTACTACGAATGATGGAGGCCATCAACAAGGGCATCCCCTTGGAAGATCTAGACAATGAAGACATGCATGAACTGCGGGGTATGTATGCTATGGAGGTCATCTATGACCATCAGTTCTTCAACAACCCAGCGATGCCTTCAGAAGTTGTACCCTAGAGGCTTCACATGGATATCCCTCTACCTGAAAAGGTCACTTGGAGGGAGAAGCTAAAGACCATGTGGATTAAACCAACTGAGCCAGCCAGGGCTGCAACTTGGAAAGAAGGTTGGCATGAAAGCTCTAGAGAAGCTACAAAATAAATGTCAGACGACGAAACAAAGAAACCTCCAGTAGTAGTATTCCCTGAAAAACAACCTCCAAGGGAACGACGTGAGAAAGGAGAGGTTGGAGAAGAAAACCTGGACGATGCAAGACCAGACAGACTGACAGGAGAAATTGCACCTTCTTTCAAGAATTTTGACAGATAGAGCTGGCTCAGTCTGTCTCTGGAAGAACTGACTAAAATTATGAGTTCTTTGAAAGAAGATGATTCGTTGGGAGATGTCATCTTCGAGAAAGATGGCATTTGCATGCTAAAAGACAACCTCCGAGAAATGTTGAAAATAAGAGGATACCTTTCTGTAAGTACGATGTCAGCTTACTAGGCGATACTAGGTGATCCCATGCCAAATGCCCACATGGTGTACTTCTTACTGGTAGATGACATCCTAAGGGACAAAAGGTCAGGAGAGAAGGAGTGGCTTCAACAACGCCTGGTGACGTCCCACCATACCAAATTTTCCTACCTATTCTTCACAACAATCATTGGACTTTACTACATGTCAACATCCTTAGAAGGACTACAGTCCTCTACAACAACTCTAACACAACCTTCACACTTAATAAAAAACTAATATGACAACAGCAAAGACACCCACAGAAGAAAAGGCAAAAACATGCGTCGAGGCTATCGTCGACATGATAAAAAGTCATTACAAAGGGTACGACCGTGCGATAGGCAAGGACTTCAAGAAGATGCAGTTCTGCCACAGGAGCCCCCAGCAGGTGCCCCTATCAAATGACTATGGTTTCTTTTATCTATTTTGGATGGTGGCCATAGCCACTATTGACTTCAAAGTGGAAGGCATGCAATATGAACAATATCACGAGCTGCGAGGAATATATGCAAGCATGGCTTCCATGGATGGTCCTTCAGATCCTATCTTTTTCAATGTGCCTATATCATTCCTTTCATAGTCTACTCCTACTTGAAGCGCAACCATATTTTCTATAATCTTCATAGTCCTGCTTGGACTTTTTCCCAAGAAGTCACTTCCTGTGGCAGCATTCAGAGAAGTCCTCTCCGTATGAGTCATCCCATTATAAAAGGTGGTCACCAGGAATCCCTTACGGTAGTTATGATGTGGGAAATCCCTTAAGTATTCTTGGTAATGCTCCCATGCCTCGTGTAGGTTTTCTCCTGGCTTTTATGTAAAAGATGTAATCTTCTGCATGTTATGGATGGTCCTCTCAATAGGATAAAATTTAGTGACAAAGGCATCTGCCAGGGGTCTTCATCCATCTATATACTGGTGGGGGAGATTTAGATACCAAGAGAGAGCCTTATCCTCCAAGGAGAAGTTGAAACCCTTACAGTAAATCATTTCTTGTGGGACACCCCTCATCTTAATGGTGTTGCAAATGTTCTTGAAAGCATCAAGTTGGTGGTATGGATTCTCCCTTGAGTTCCCTCAGAAAGGTTTGTTCTGGATCATAGATATGACAACTATTTTTAGCTCAAAGTTTGCTGTGTTGAAGTTTGGTACAACGATCGGACATCTTGACTTGTTGGCCCTTGTTGCTGCCAACTCACGAAGGGTCTTCCCTTCCTCATCGTCCTCGCTATCACTGTCCCTGCGGTTATGATTGCTCTCAGCTTCACATTTATGGTTGTTATTGTTTCTTCTATGCCTGTGGCGATGACAATGTTCCTCGTAGTGACGATCATCTTCATGATGATCATCATCATGTCACTCTTCGTGTTCTTCCTCTCATTCTTCATATTGATGACCGTCATTGTAACGGCCATCTCTATCTTCATCCGTGCCTGGTGGAGGTGGGTGGTGTTCATTCCTCGCATTCCGCTCGTCTCCTGAGAGGGTAATGTCCACGTGAGGTGGCATGGTGAAAAGGAGTAAAGTCGAACAAGTTGCTTCTTCTTGGGTGCCTGAATAGATCGTACAGTCGAGTTAGCAAACTGGAAGTGTCAAAATGAAATATTTTATACAAACTCGGGGTAGCAAGCTTAAAGTAACAGTGTTGTCAAGGTTATTGCTAAGCTTTCAGTACGGGAGTATAGTAAGCGGACTCAGGTTCTTAACAGTGCCGTTTTGCCTTGTCCCCGGCAATGGCGCCAAAACATTGACCGACCTAAATCGCACGTCCAAAAGGAGTGGATTCAGAGTAGTCAAACTTTTAAAGAGATAACCCAACTCTCAGGCCCCCACAATGATAAATAGGGTCCGATTTAGCGATCAGAGTCAAACTCAGGGACAAGGTTGGCAGTGTTAAGCGCACGGAATCTAGCACTCGTATACTCCAACCGAAGAGGGTATATATATAAAAGGCGTTCCCTAAGAAACGATAGCACACAAACTAAAGTAGGTCAAGAAAAAAAAGAATAAGAAGAACAAAAGAAAGCAAAAGAAATGAGAAAAAATAGGTATATGGGAGGAAACTCGGGTTGGGGTCCGCCTACTAAAGCTTCTCACCAACATGCAACATCACCTCTCTCTCTCTCGCATACTCTTACCAAGATTACAAGCAACCACCAAAAGCATCTATTCCACTCTTTCTCAATATGAGGATAGATCTAAGTCTAAGGGTAGTCTCTCTCTCGAGATGACCACATGTAAACTTCACAACAGAACATATGGTTTTAAAGCCTTAGCATTACAACACTCTCGTGCATTCATACTACTCCATGACACATGATAAAAGTGATATTACTATTTTGAGATATCAACAATCAAACATCACAAGATGGTAGCTAAGCATACAAGTGAAGCATTAAAATAGGTGCATGGAGATAATCTTGATAAGAATATGTATATTCAATAGAAAGAGACAATATACATGTTGGGAGAGCCTTAGTGGCTACTCCCAACCCAAGTTAAGGTGTTTAGCCACTCATGCTTGTGGATAGCATAACGACATTACAGAAACATGGATACATGAAGTTCCACGAAGAAGGGAGGGAAGTACAACGAGATGGAGTAATAGATCTAGAGGGAATAGACGTGATACAACACGATACTTCTTTGGATCTGGATCTAATACATCAATGGCATGGACAATCTTCTTCTCTTGAAGAAGGAGTCTTCAATCTTCTCTCTCCTCAGCTTTCTCCTTTGGAGATCCAAGACTGGTGGAGGGGATGGTATGGAATGAATCTGGAATGTAGCAGCACTTTGTGGTCCTCAGGATCTGATCTATGATCTGATGATTTGACAAGACGGGTGGGTATGCTATTTATAGGCACATTCCACCGACTTAAGCCTAGACCGCGGTCGTTCTCTTGGTTGGGTGAGGTGTGAGACCGTAGTCACAGTCTGCTCTTTATTCATCTTTCATCGCGGTTGAGCTTAGTCGAGGTCTGATGACGATCGCAATCGAGGTCCGCTTGTGTGTTGCTTCTGGGCAGTCGAGTTCGAGGTCTTGGTCTTCCCATTCGGTTGTGGTTTGCAAGAATTCTCCAAACTAGTCGCAGTCTATGTTGATCTCGGTCTGTGTTCACACCGCAGCCCCTGATCAGACTGGGGACCCTAGTTCCGATCACAACCATTCTCAAAGTCGAGGTTGAGCAGTGACCACGGTATGTAAAGTAGCCACGATCCATATTTGACGCCTGATGATCTTGATCTCTAAAGAGCTCTGAAACCGCCATCGCGGTTGAGATATAAGTGGACCGCGGTCGTGGTCCTGGTCCGTGTCCTGGGTTGTGAATGTACCTGAAACCATGTAAGTGAGGCTTTAGTAAAAAAGGTAGAAAAATTATGTGAAAAGCTAACAAAATATATACTAAAAGTGATGTAAAGTATATGCAAAAAGTATGTAAAATAGAGTGTTATCAACTGGCTAATGTGCATATCCAATTAAACACCATAAAATCTTATATACATATATGATATGGTATATATATGCAATCGATACATGTTGCCCTAAAATAGTTTTGATGGTGGATGTGTAGTGTGGTTATGGCCTATAAACTCCTAGCTGTGTGCATGGTTGGTTGTGGTTGCTTGCATCTTGGTGTGCGTACTGATTCCTTTCTTCTATTCTAGATGTAACTTGAGATAACTTGAGCCTTCGTTTCTACCTTTGCTCCCCCCGAATGTAACTCGGGATTTCCCAAAGAAATTTGTAAAAGTAGGATAGTTTTATTTCTTGTTATGTCGAAGAACGGCTGGTGCCCAGACGAGCAATTGGAGGACTGAGATGGCCATCTATTGGTGTGAGATGAGTGGCTGGTGGCCTGATCTGAGGAGCGAGGTGACCTGACGAACCGACTGTCTGTAGGATCCAGACGATTGGTTGGTGACAACCAACCAATCGGCCGGGAGGCAAGCCCATTAGTCATAGGATGAGCTGATCAACCCAGAACGGCCCAAGTACAGATCTTCATCAACTATAGGTTGTTGCATGTGATGTAGACCTAGACGACTATAATTACTTGTGGCTCAAGGAATTACAATAGGATTGCCACAATCATCACTTTACCGCTTCTCTTATTTTCTTGTGGGATATAGCATGTATATGATACATATTATATATATGGTGATTGGATATGTATATGTATTTAAATACCAAACTCTTCCATATAATATTAAGTTTAAGATGCCTTCGAAAAGAATCACACATGAAAAGCTTGATCAACTAAGTGTGGTCACGCCCTAGCGTGGTGCTCCATCTATCTCGTGGAAGTGTGATGGTGAATATGTGGGTCTGCCCTAGCAGGGTGCATATTCATTGTGTTGGCATTTGGGTTAGACTTAACAAGGTGACCTTGATCAGATCAAGCACCTTGAGGCATGGAGATGTACATGACAAAGAGTTGTACATGGCATCTATCAAGAGTTGCATAAGTTGTAATTGGAAAAAGTTGCCTACCTGAAAGAATCTAGTTGTGGGTGACCGCCCTAGCTGGTCCATGACTTAGAGGATATCATGATCTTACTCACTAGAAGGTTGTACGCTGCAATCTTCCTAATTGATGGTGAGGGCTATCAATTTGATCAAAATAGCGGGAGTGATAATTAATTAAAGACCTAATTAAATATCGTCAACTTTATTCAAATCAAATCAAAAGGAGTTTTGATAAAATGAAATTTTTTTCTCTTGTAGAATCAAATGGCAAAGAAATCATCATTGAAATCAGACAATTTAATTGAGATAAATTTCCATAAATGGTTAAGGACTATGAGAAGTGTTCTTCATATTCCTGAGATACTGAAGCATGTAGAATCCGCTCTATGTATGCTTATGGCATTGTTTGAATGCAAACTGACAGAGGGAGATCCAGTTAGACCCCATGCGCTCAATTTGATTGGTTTGTTTTTTTCAATTTGACTGGTCATATAGAACATCTAGAGAAACTGTGATTTCCTTTGGGTAAAGAGTTGGCCACGGATATGATTTTGCACTTGTTGCCTAAATCATATAACATGTTTATCAAGTATTAATACTTGTGTAACATGGCTAAACCACTGTCAAAGTTGCTTGACATTTTAACAAATGTTGAAGCACAAATGAAGAAGGATAGTTCCATGATAGTGATCTGTAGAATGGAGTCCAAGGACACATGTAAGGCAGAGAAGCATTCTATAGCCAAGTTGAATTCCAAGTCTTCTTCACTCAAAATATGGATAGGATTCAGGGAATCGAGGAAGATGAAGAAAGAGATAGAGATCTCTACTTCTGGTGTATACGTAATCGAGACTAACTTTACTAATTTTTCATCATGGGTACTTGATACCGGATGTGGATCACACATTTGTTCAAATGTGAAAGATCTGAAAAGAAGTAGGCCTTTAGCGAAAGGTGAGGTTGAACTACATGTTGCTAATGGAGCAAGAGTTGCTTCCAGTGTAGTAGGAACCTATGAATTATCTCTACTAAGTGGGTTGATAATAGAGTTATAGAACTGCTATTATGTACCTGCCATTAATAGGAATATCATTTCTATATCTTATTTGGATAAGGATGTATTTGAATTTCTTATTAAGAATGGAAAATGTTCCATTTCTAAAGATGGGATCTTTTATGGCAATGCCCCGATGTCTTATGGTCTATATTTGATAGATCTACAGACAAGTTTATACAACATAAACACCAAAAGACAAAAACTCAATGACTCAACAAAACATACATTTGGCGTTGTCGTCTAGGGCACATAAATGAGAATTGCATATCTACACTCCATAAATATGTTTATCTGGACTCTTTGGATTTTGAATCATTATAGACATGTGAATCTTGTTTATTGGGCAAGATGACCAAGGCTCCCTTTTCAGGAAAAGGTGAGAGAGTGAGTGATATATTCGGACTCATACATATTGATGTATGTGGGCCTTTTAGAAGAAATGCTAGAGGTGGGTATCAGTACTTCATTACCTTTACTGATGACTTCAGTAGGTATGGTTATGTTTACTTGATGAAACATAAATTAGAAACTCTTGAAAGGTTCAAGGATTTCATGAATGAAGTACAAAACCAACTTGACAAAAGTATTAAGGCACTTTGATCTGATTGAGGTGGAGAATACTTAAGCCAAGAGTTTGAGGACCTTCTAAGAGCCCGTGGTATTGTATCACAATGGACTCCACCTGGAACACCACAACATAATGGTGTGTCAGAAAGAAGGAATCACACATTACTAGATATGGTGCGATCAATGATGAGTTTTGCCGATCTTCCAACTTCCTTTTGGGGGCATGCTCTAACAACCGCCGCATTTACACTGAGTCACGTACCATCTAAATTGGTTTAAAATACACCATATGAGATATGGTATGAGAAGCGTCCCGATGTGTCTTTTATGAAGGTTTGGAGTTGTGAAGCTTATGTTAAGAATTTTTTTCATGAAAAGCTTGGACCCAAATCCAACAAGTGTTATTTTTTTGGATATCCCAAAGAAACAAGGGGATACTACTTATACCACCCAACCGACAACAAAGTGTTTGTTGCCAAGAATGCTATATTCCTAGAAAAGGAATTTATTTCCTAATGAAGCAGTGGGAGGAAAGTGGAACTGAAGAGGTTCGAGACCAACAAGAAAACATTGAACCAATAGATGAACAAGAGGAACATAGAGAATCACAATCTGTTGTGGAATCTCAAATTCCTCAAGTAACACAGGAACCTCATAGATCTAGTAGGACACACCTTGAGCCTGAGAGATTTGGATATCTTGTGACTCAAGAAGGTGGTGATTTGGTAATAGATGATGAGACAACTACCTATCTAGAAACTACGAAGGGACCAGATTCTGAGAAATGGTTTGAGGCCATGAGATCTGAGATGGAATCCATGTATACCAACAATGTATGGACTTAGTGGATCTACCTAAAGGGGTAAAACCCATAGGGTGCAAGTGGGTCTTCAAGAAGAAGATTGACATGGATGGCAATGTGAAAACTTATAAAGGCAGACTGGTTGCAAAGGGTTTAAGAAAAGTTTAAAGTGTTGATTTTGATGAAACCTTTTCATAGTTTCCATGATTAAGTCCATCAAGATCATGCTTGCTATTGCAGCCTACTAGGACTATGAGATTTGGCATATGGATGTTAAAACTACATTCCTTAACTGGAATCTTGTCGAGGATGTGTATATGACACAACCTGAAGGTTTTATAAATACAAAGGATGCAAATAAAGTCTATAAATTGCAAATGTCAATCTATGGATTGAAGCAAACATCTCAGAGCTAGAATCTTTGATTTGACAAAGCATTCAAAGAGTTTGGCTTTAGTCAAAATGAAGATGAACCTTGTGTGTATAAGAAGGATAGTGGGAGCATGACTACATTCCTCATATTGTATGTAGATGACATACTATTGATGGGGAATGATATCCATGCTTTACAAAAGGTAAAGACATGGCTTGGAAATACATTCTTAATGAAACACTTAGGAGAAGCATCCTATATCTTAGGAATCAAGATCTATAGAGATAGATCTAGAAGGCTTCTTGAACTAAGTAAAAGCACATATATTGACATAGTGTTGAAGAGGTTCAACACGGAGAACTCAAAGAGAGGAAGAATACCCATGAGGCAAGGAGTTCCCATCTCTAGAGCTCAATATCCCAAATCTTGTGAAGATAGGGAACACATGAATGGGACTCCATATGCATCACCAATTAGATCCATCATGTACGCAATGTTGTGCACTCGTCTCGATGTCTCGTATGCACTCAGCATGATGAGTAGATACCAGTCAGATCTTGGAGATGCTCACTGGACAGTGTGAAGAACATCCTTAAGTACTTTAGAAGGACTAAGGATCAATTCCTCATTTATGGTGGTGAGGAAGAGTTGGTGGTAAAGGGTTACACCGATGCAAGCTTCCAAACCGATAAAGATGATTATAGATCACAGTCAGGACTTGTGTTTTGCCTCAACAATGGAGCTATGAGCTAGAGTTCCAAGCAAGAGATAGTTGCAGATTCTATGATAGAGGCTAAGTATATTACTTCATCCCATGCGGCAAAGGAGGCTGTGTGGATCAAGAAGTTCATCTCTGAACTTGGGGTAGTTCCTAGCGTCTGTGATGCAATTGAGATTTATTGTGACAACAATGGAGCTATTGCACAGGCTAAAGAAACCAGATCACATCAGTGGTCCAAGCACATACAGTGGCACTTCCATCTCATACGAGAGATCATACATCTAGGAGATGTGAAGATTTGCAGAATACCAACTGAAGACAATATTGTTGATCCCTTAACTAAGGCACTTTCACAGTAGAAGCATGATGGTCATGCTATATCACAAGGACTGAGGTTTATGGGTGATTGGATCTAAGTATAAGTGGGAGTCTGTTGGTATGTATGCCCATAGAGACAGTCATATGATGATTGTAATGACATACTTTGTAAATGATTTGAATAATAATAAAGGCAATTTCTATCTATATGTTTAATCTATTTTGAGATAATTATATAACATGTTAGATGTCTAAAGAATCGTATTACTCAATGACGTATGTCTTCAGGTTAAGGACATGAACAATGAGATCATGCAGATGTTAAGAGTATACATTCTTGTTATGTCCCTAGTTGGTTGTTATTATGGAAATAACCATATACATCAATAACACAAAAGACTAGAGTGTGTGTTGGTTGATGACATAATCTCATTAGTCATGATATATGATATCAAACCAAGCACACAGATACATGTTAGAGAACAATATATCAGAAAGACCCACCATAAGAGTGATGCATGGAAACCACACTTGGTTAGTCAGGATCATCTCTTATAGTATTGGTGGTGAATGTGGTTCTTATACCTAAAATCACTGCATTCATCACATGTCATTGGGTACACCTTGACATCATCAAACTCAGTCCTGAAACATGGGTTGTTATAACGGTGATGATTGTGTGACTTTGAAACATGGGGAGTTGACTGTGAGTGATATATATGGAATTTTCCCTCCTAAGGGAGTGTGATATCCTGGCCACTTGAGGAGTGAGACTGAGAAATGCATGGCCATGCACATGTGAGTCAATGTATGACATTGAGCTTACATATATCTCAGAAAGTCTAATCTGAATCAAGAAACATGAATTGAACATTTGTAGAGGATGACAAGCCCATACCTTGAGTTCAATCTAGATATCAGTGACAAAGGAACTATAAATTCACTGTAACACCAATAACAAATTGTAGGTTGAAAGTTGTTCACCAACTTTTCTCTTCACTTGGGTCGCACTGATGTGCGACTAGGCACCACTCTTTGCTTGTGATGTCATAAGTTGGTTATGGACATTCACTGCCAACATAAAATGAAACCTATAGGGTCACACACATAGGATTAACCTGAAAGAGGAGTTTATCCATGTATTATGTATATATTGATTACTAAAGTGTTTAGGTACTCAATTAAACATTCAATAAATAGAATTGACTTAGAATCATCAAGTTCAAGTGTTGAACCAATTGATTAGAGTGTCAAATTGATTGAGAAATGCATTGACTGAATTCTACACAAACTGGACCACCAACTAACTGGTTCGTTGGGTGAACTGATTGGCTCATGGTCATGAGACGATCGGTTCACACTAGTGAACTGATCAGTTCACATGGACCAACCGAGTAGGTGTTGGGTTTCCCAGTTTGTGAGAAAAAGATCCTCATTTCACTTGTTCAATTTTATTGGGACAAGAATTAATCTTTGTACTAATTAGAAACAAATAAGGAAAGTCAATTGTGGGTAAGTCTGGGAAGTGAAACGATTGGTTCACTAAGTGAACCAAAGGGTTCACACTCCCAATTGTCCGGTTTAAAAGTGAATCGATTGGCTCATCTTCCCAAATGATCGGTTGATTTGTGAAACAACCTGTTCACCTGCCGTTGTACAATCAGTTTATGGAAATTCTGGAACATTCTACTCCCACACAGACTGGGAACCCTGACGTTGCCTTCTACTATAAATAGAGGGGTACATGGGGCTTCTCAGAATACACAAATCAGAACATCAGTTGCTCTGCAAAGTTGTTATCCTCTCTGGTTGTAGTAACCGAGATAGTCCAAGCAAGTTCTACCCGTCCAAGGAGGAATAAGGGAAAGACAACTACATAAAAGTGACTGGTAGTGGGAGAGTGTGTTGGTGACTAGTACTCTGATAGAAGGGGAAGAATCCTTCTAATCTATCCATCAGGACAAATAGAGTTCTCGATAGTCTTTGTGTACTATCCATAGAGGTGGGATATTTTTGCCACTCAGCAGAAGGACCATCAACCGTAGTTCGGGTCTACACCCGGAACTGCACATACATCGTCGAAAACTAGGTGGTTGAAGACCACACTAGTTATGAGGTATTATCACTAAGAAAGACTCAGGACCACGTATATCTTACTAAACCATCTTTCCTATTGCATAGTTGTTGATGCGATCTGCTAGTTATGGGTTTGTGGTTAGATAATTTTTTGTATCCACTGATCTTCCTATGGTGATGGGTAATGTGGTAGAGAGAGATTAGAGAGTGGCTGGAAAGAGAGGGAGGGGTTGGAAAGAAAGGGAGTAGGGTGTACAAAATCTGATTCTGGTAAAAAAATCTAACACAAATTGTTTGACTATTGAGATCGGATCCAGATTTTATTCAGAACACTCAACTCGGAATCAACCCAGATTGAGAAATTCAAACTCAAAACCAATACTAAACCCAAATATGAAGATGATTTTTATTATAGAAAATGATTCTCTAGTAAAATTACCCATAGAATTCAAATTATTTCATATATTAAATCATAATAATATGTTTATCACTTCAAAGCATTACCTACATTCCATAAATATATGTATATAAATAAGTATATATGTATATAAATAAGTATCTAGAAACTAGTTTTTTTTTACTTCTAATCCAGGACCCAACCTGATTTAGATTCAGAGATGAAATATTAACCCAAAACCAAGAAGGAACATCATATCTGAACCCCAGACCGACTTTTTTTGAATCAGAGACAACTGGGTTCATGATTTGTATAAATTTTGACATTCCTAAAAAATGTGGGAGAGAGAGTGGCTGGAAGGAGAGATAAAAAAGATGAGAGATATATGTATTTATAACTTTCAATCCATAATGAATTTTTTGACGAAATAAAAACCATTGTATTCCATACAAAATATACGTTCCAATAAGACAATTATTAACATACTTTTGAGAAAAAAGAATATACAATACAAAAAATTAGTATTGTTATTAAATGAGTACTATTATTCTCTCTCCTCATTTCACTCATTACTTTCCTCCTCTTGTATTTTCTCTTTCCTAAAAATGAGAGAGGAAAAAAATGGACGGGAGAGGTAGCAAATGAATATGTAATAAATAAAATTTGGAGGAGTTGTGTAGTGAGAAGAGAAAGATAAACTATGAGGTACGAGGAAATTAGTGCCATTAATTTTTTTTCTAATTAGTTTGTTATCATTTATCCATCGTGTTGTTATCATTATTGGTCCAATATTTTATTTTTGTCTCTCCTCATTTCATGCATGACTTATAACCTCTTGTATTTTCTCTTTCACAAAAAAATGAGAGAGAGAACAAATAGAGAAGGGAAGTAACAAATAAATATATGATAGATGACAAGCGGAGGATGGAAGTAGTACAAAGAAAGAGAGATAAAAATGAGAGAGAATGGAAGAAGTGACATTAATTTGTTTTCTTTTGTGATTAATTTGTTATTGTTGGTCTAGTGTTTTGTTATCATTGATCTAGTATTTTATTTCTCTCTCCTCCTCCTTTAATCCATCACTTTGACCTCCTAGGTTTTCTCTTTCCCAAAAAATGGAAGAGGAAACCAATGGAGGAAAGAAGTAACAAATTAATATGTGACAAATAACAAATAGTGGGAAGTAGTGGGAAGAGAAAGAGAGAGAATATAGGAGAGAATAGGAAAGTAGTGGTATTAATTTGTTTTCTTTTATAATTGATTTTTTTATCATTGGTCTGGTGTGTTTTTATCATTCGTCCAATGCTTTGTTTTTCTCCTCATTTCACTCATCACTTCCGACCTCTTGTAATTCACTTTCCCAAAAAATGAGAGAAAAAACAAATAAAGGAGGGAAGTAACAAATGAATATATGACAGATAAAAAATAGAAGATGGAAGTAGTAGGTAGATAAAGAAGAGAAAATAGGAGGAAGGAGGGAAGTAGTGGCATTAATTTTGTTCTTTTGTAATCAATTTGTTATCATCAGTCTAGTGTTTTATTATCGTTGGTCTAATGTTTTGTTATCATTAGTGCATTGTTCTATTTTTCTCTCTCCTCCTCATTTACCTCTTCACTTTGACCTCTTGGATTTTCTCTTTTCCAAAAACATGAGAGAGGAAACAAATGGAGAAGGGAAGTAACAAATTAATATGTGACAAATAACAAATGTAGAAAAGTAGTGGGAAGAGAAAGGGAGAGAATATATAAGAAAAAGGGAAGTAGTGATATTAATTTATTTTCTTTTGCAATTGTTTTGTGATCATAGGTTCAACATATTGTTATCGTTGGTCTAATGTGTTGTTTTCATTGGTCCAATGTTTTTCTTTTCTCTCTTCATTTTACTCATCACTTTTGACCTATTGTATTTTCTCTTTCCCAAAAAATGAGAGAGGGAACAAATGGAGGAGGGAAGTAAAAAATGAATATATGACACATTACAAGTGGAGGAAGAATGCAATAGGTAGAGATAGAGAGAGAAAATAGGAAGGAAGAGGGAATTAGTTGCATTTATGTTTTGTAATCAATTTTTATCATTATTCTAGTGTTTAGTTATCATTGGTCTAATGTTTTCTTATCATTGGTCCAATGTGCTATTTTTCTCTCTCCTCCACATTTGACTCCTCACTTCTGACCTCTTGGATTTTTTGTTTCCCAAAATGAGAGAGGAAACAAATGAAGGAGGGGAGTAATAATTTAATATGTGACAAATAAAAAATAGAGGGAAGTAGTGGGAAGAGAAAGAGAGAGAAAACGAGATGAGGAACAAAGTAATGGTATTAATTTGTTCTTTTTGTAATTAATTTGTTGTCACTAGATCGACATGTTGTTATCATTGGTCCAGTGTGTTGTTATCATTGGTCTAGTGTGTTGTTTTTCTCATGCCTCATATCACTCATCACTTCTTACCTCTTTTATTTTCTCTTTCTCAATAAATGAGAGAGGGAACAAATGGAGGAGGGAATTAACAAATGAATATATGCCAAATTATATATGGTGGTGGGAAGTAGTAAGAAGAGAAAGAAATAGAAGAGAAGGGATGAGGGAGTAGTGGCATTTACTTGTTTTCTTTTATAATTGATTTGTTATTGTTGGTGCAATATTTTGTTTTTCTATCTACTCCTCATTTAACTAACCATTTTCGACCTCTTGGATTTTCTCTTTCAAAAAAATAAAACATTGTGCCAACGATAACAATACAATGAATCAGAGATTAAAAAAAATAATGAC
This sequence comes from Alisma plantago-aquatica, assembly GCA_963693085.1. NCBI lineage: Eukaryota > Viridiplantae > Streptophyta > Magnoliopsida > Alismatales > Alismataceae > Alisma > Alisma plantago-aquatica. Next base: position 398,100,987 of record OY856411.1, on the reverse strand, counting down.
ACTACTTCCCTCCTCCCTCATGTTTTCTCTCTTCTTATGATGTGTGAAATGAGGAGGAGAACGAAATAAATCATCAGATCAAGATAACAACACACCAGATAAGAGATAACAACTCGATTACAAAAAAATTTTGATGTCACTACCTCCCTCCTCCCTCCTATTTTATATTATGTATTATATTTCTCAAAAGTATGTCGACATTAATCTCGTTGTAACAATTTCTTGTAAACAATGTAACAATTTTTATTTTGTCAAAGAATTAATTACAATTTTGAAAGTTATTAGCAAACCAAATATCTCACTCTTATTTTTCTCTCTCCTTCCAGTCACTTCCTCTCTCCCCACTCCCTCTCTCCTACCAACCCCACCCCATTCCCTCTCCCTCTAAGGTTTCTGTCATCTTGGATAGAGTGCCAAGTTGTGTCCCATTTTTTGGTATGTATAGAATATCTATACTATTATAAAATGAGGGAGTTTTTCCAAGTAATTACAAACATGTCATATAGTATTATTTGACCAATTGGAGAGCATTATTTTGAAATATTGATCTCTCCTTCACTCAATCTCTTCCCATAATTTTTATCATCTTTTTTCCTAATTTAATTGTCTTTTTTCTCTCACCTTCTCTTCCTCTCCACTAATTCTCAATCAATTTCTTATATCTCTCTTTACTTCCATCCATTCCCCATTTTATCCACCCCTCACATCTGTTGTTAATATGCGCATATGCACGTATATATTTGTAGTCTCTAAAAAGATCCCCACTACAACGAGAAATTTAGTCGATGTGATGTTTTTTCACGAGTCAAAAACCTACCAAAATCTTGCTAAAATTGAGAAGTATGTAAACTAAAGGAATTTGTGTTACAAACAAATCATTTGGGAAAGTGATGTGCACATTTTATATATAGTTTTCACCCACTTTTGCACGCAATTTCATTACAAATAGTTTTAAAAATAGATTATTTTACATCCAAATAGAAGACAAACGGGCAACAAGCTGCATCGCCAGTCCTCTTTGGATGGCAAAACCAATCCTTTGAAACACTACATCCATACACTTAGGAGTCATTTCATTACTGTTCATAACTTTTTGGACCCTCTTCAGAAGCTCCACAGCTTCCGGTGCTAAGAATCCAAAAGTATCAAATCCAAAAAGGATGAAGGCATGTTGATTCTCAATACACACTTTCTCATGCTTGACCACTTTGGTTGAAGCAGATTTAAGGGTAGCATGTCCTTCTATAAAGACCCCACTCTTCAATCCTACTAGTGGAGGAACTCCTGTCAAATCCACACACACATGTTTCCCTCCAACCCATCCAAAAATCAAAATATCTACAGGTTTAAGTGTGGATCTCCCCTATTGTGGGTCAGTTAAAAAGTTCACATGTGCCTCTTTCTTAGCAGCAACACCTGCACGTCTGATTACATAAAAAGAACGTCTCTAATAAGATCGTGTCTGTACTTGAATCTTGGAATCTCCCTACAATGAACCACATGCTCTCCAAAAGTGTCTAGGCATGCCTTACGACAAACTGGACATATTTCATAGAATGGAAGTAAAGGAATCATGAGACGATATCTGAGGATAATACGGTACTCCACTGGTGACATGTGTAGACCAAGTCCATCAATAGGAATAGAAAGGACAAAATCTTGAGCATGATCAACAAAAGGGATGAAATTGTATCTTATTTTGCCTCTAATCATTCTTTATTTTCCATCTTTTAGTTATTTAACTTATTTCATATTTGTGACAACATGTACATGATTATGATATGAAAATGGAGCCAATCCAACCTTAGATGTAATCCCTAGGAGATTTCATACTTCACAGAGATTTTTTTAAAGATTCTAAAGGAAACATTATGTGTGTAAATTACCACATGTCGTGTAAATTTGTAGATGATCTCATTTCCCTCTTAAGAGAAGAAACATGACATGTCCGTATAATGACACAGTGTGTCGCACCGATCAAAACATACACTTAGAAGTTTTGCCGAAATATATGACTTGTGTTTATTAAGACACATCATATCCACCCCGATCAGTTCAACCCAAGATTTCACCAACTCTCAGCTACATGGTGTGTCTCTCAGACACCACACTATGTACTCCTCAAGCAAAGCAATTTACACGTCAGGTACACATGATGACTTGATGTGTGGTTCTCAAACACGACATATCCCAATCAATTTATGCAGTTTTGTAAAACAACTGTCCCTCATTTCAAATATGAAAACTCACTTATGGGACAGTTATCTCTCATCATTTGAAAAACACTTTCCACCAGAGAACAGTCTAGAGAAGAGGAGAGGTGAATTTAAGGAGGAAGAAGTGGTTACTCGGGAGAGAAGCTCCATTCTTCTTCAAAGATTGCAACATGAGCTTCTCCACCTCATTTAGACCTCTTGAAAGAGAAGTTTGTTGGAGAAGAAGTACCATTTTGTGAGGAATTTCATCTCCAATCCGAATTTCTACCTTGTTCTTCTTCATTCCTTGAATTTCCTTTGTTTTTTCTTCTCTATTCATGTTTAACTTTGAAATCTATAACATGTTCTTGTTTTTCATCTCCATGGATGAGTAGACTCCTTTTACTTCAGTGTGGGAGAGTAGACCCCATGTCATTACTCATGTGAAATCAAATTTCTTAACTAATGTTAGTTAATTTGTTGTTCTGAGATATTCTATGGTGTTTAATTTATTGTATGAACTACTAGCCATCTTGTTTATATGTTTTATGCTTCTTTTGTGATCTAGGAAGATGTGTAGAGAAGTAAGGAGTAGATATCTTGATAATGTATCCTTGACCATGGGAGTGTATGTGATTTCATTGAGGATCCAAGGTTTCAATTTGAATCTTTGCATAAGTATGGGAGTACTATGTGGAGATTAGAACTGTCTCATACATTGAGAGGTGTGTGATGATGATGACCTCCTTACATGTTAATTAGTATCTTAATTTTTGTGGCTATATATGAGTAATGATGTGGAAGTGAAATCCCATAATCAAGATCCTTTAAATCTGATCTAAATATCTCTTTAAGCGATTATTGTTTCCTATTTCTTTAATTTACAAAATAGATTAAAAATAAACCAAACCAATGATAGTAAATTGATCTAGATTATTGAAGATAAACACACTTGAGCCTAGATGTACCCTACTCCTTGTAAGATATCAAACATACTACACGTACATGTATACTTGTGGGGTAGTGCTCAAGTTGTAAATATTAAAACTTGTGCACATAGCTAATAAGTTTTTGGCACTATTTCCAGGGAGCATCGATATTATTCTATTAGAGTAAGAAGTGTTAATTAATATGCGAGACTAGATCACCTCTATTTCATCATTCCATCATAATTTTTATCATCTATCATATCCTCCATTGTTTCTTAAGTGTTTTCACCTACTTGTTAATTTACATGACTGTATTTGGCGTTCAAAATATGGTCTTCAACCACCTATATACTTAGACCCAGAGATTGAAAGTACCTTGAGAAACCATAGACAAGCAAGGAGGAGTGAATACTCTTCAATCTTGGGAGACTCACAGCCATCATCACTTCATTCTTCACCGCCATCTTCACTAGAACTCTAAGAACCAATCATGGAATATGACTATCTTCTAAAGGACTTTGTCAATCTTGCTACCATAAACATAAATGGGGCTATCAACAGACTATAGACTATGCAAATAATTTCTCAACCAACCTAACAATAATGCAGATGATTCAGTAGAACTATATTGGAGGGACTCCCATGGAAGACCCTAATATTCATGTAGCCGAATTCTTGCAATATTTGAACACTTTCAAGATTAATGGTGTTAATCATGATGGTATACACCTACTTTTGCTTCCTTTTTCTTCGAGGGACAGAGCGAAGGTGTGGCTCTCTTCTTTGCCAAGGAACTCTATAAACAATTTGAAAGATCTATTAAAGGCTTTTCTTACTAAATTCTTTCCACCAAGTAAGAGGCTCATTTGAGTAGAAAAATCACCAACTTCTCTCAAAGAGATGGAGAGACCTTGTATGACACATGGGAAAGGTTCAATGACCTCCAATGTCTTTGTCCTCACCATGGTCTTAGCAACTGGATGCCTCCTTAAACATTCTATAATGGACTTTACGATAATACCAGGATGTATATAGATATTGCAACCAATGGGGCTCTTTAATGGAGAAATCCTACAGGGAGGCCTATGCTATAATAGAAGACATGACAATCAACCATTTCCAATGGAGTTCTAAGAGGAGTAACCAACCTTCCTCAGCCTTTGTTGCTTACGGGAAGCAAGCTGGCGTCCATGTTGTTGATATCGTTGATCTGATTTTTACTAAGTTAGATGCCTTAATGCAAAAGTGTGAGAGGTTGAATACTAAATTGACTCAACCAGTACACCTAATATGTGATGCAAATGAAGCCATGGGAAAATTATCTGCTTCAAGCTACCCTTTGTATATCCCATCTGAGGATACTGTGGATCAATTCAATGAAGTGAGAAGCTTTGGAAACAAACAACCATACAATCCATATTCTAATCCCTATAATATAGGTTGGCGTGATCATCCAAATTTCTCCTACTACAATAGAAATCCTCAAAATATTCAACAAGATCAAGGTCAACAACCATTGCACATGGGGAGAAGGCCACCAATGGTAAACAATCCACCAGGCTTCAAAAACAATGTCAACAAAAATTTCAACTAACAACAACAACTGAATTCCAACTTATAATCTCTTCTTTAAGGTTTTGTTTCACCTTAAATGAAACAAAATTAGGAAATCCTCCAACATCAACTTATGAAAGATGTCATTCAACAACTTTCTTCCAAGGTGGATGACATTACTACTCATACAAAGATGTTCAAAAACCAAATTGCACAACAAGTTTCGGCTCCTTGTCAAGCCTACCAAAGATGAATCCTAAAGAGACATGCAAATCCATTATGTTGAGGAGTGGAGTAGTGATTGTAGAATCCTCACCACCTTCAAAGAGGAAATATCAAGAAGTTATTGACACAATTGTAGAAGAAACTGTTGAGAATTAAAGGAAACAGACTACCAGAAATTTGTAACAAGGTGATTCTTTTTGCAAGCCAATGCTCCTTGCCCTAACACGTTTTCCAAAACAAAAGATGATGCTAAATTCAACAAGTTTACGAACATTTTGAACAAGCTCTATGTAAATATTCCATTAGTTGAAGTCATAGCTGAAATGACTTCTTATGCCAAGTTCTTTAAGGATATTTTCACAAAGAGAAGGAGGCCCGACCAAGATGAAATTGTAATTTTATCTGAAACAATAAGTTCCATAAAACCATTTGCCAAAGAAACTTGATGATCTAGGTGCATTCATTTTCCCCTACAAAATTGGAGATTCAACTTTTGACAATGTCTTAGTTGATCTTGGAGCTAGCATTAGCTTAATTCCTTTTTCCCTATGGCAAAAGTTAGATTTGGAGACTTGACGCCTACTTCTATGTCAATACAGTGGATTACTTTATTAATTAAATATCCTAGAGGATTTGATGAAGACATCTCCTTGCAGATAGAAAATTCTATGTTCCTTATGATTTTGTGGTCCTAGACATGCATGAAGATCCATAAATTCCATCCTTTTTGGGAGACCATTTCTCCAGACTATAGGCTGCACTCTAGATGTGAGAGAAGGAAAGATGACTCTCAGAGTGGGAGATGAAGATCTAGTATTTTCTATATATGATGCTATGAAAGCACCCAACACTAAAGAAAATCTTTAATTGATGGATAGCATTGATACCTTACTAGATGAATACAAGAATGTTCTTGAATAAGTTTTTGATGATATTGAAGGTGAAGAATGCAAAGAAGACTCGACAGAATGTTCTTAATGGAGAAAATTCTGAAGCTGCATCAAACTCATCATCCAATTAATCACCAACAAAGAAGGAGGTAAGTGACACCACTGCACCAGAAAAAAAGTAGAACTTAACTCCCATTGGGGTTGAGTTATGCTTTCTTGGATGCACGTTTCACTTTTCCTATCATAATAAATTTTAATTGTCAGGAACAAGAAGATAAATTGTTGAAAAAACTTAGACTTTACAAAGATGTGGTAGGCTAAAAGGAATTAAACCTTCGATATGTATGCACCACGTAGACTTGGAAGAAGATGCTAAGCCATGCATAGAACCACCAAGAAGTTTAAATCAAAACATGATGGAAGTTGTTAAAAAGGAAATTTTCAAGTTAAAAGATGCAATAATAATATATACTATCAGTGATAGCCCTTGAGTAAGTTTCATACATGTTGTACCTAAAAGGGGAGGAACCATTGTAATGAAAGGGGACAACAATGAACTAATCTAAACAAGGGTTCTAACTGGGTGCTGAATGTCCATTGATTATAGAAGACTACAAAAAGACACAAGAAAAGACCATTTCCCTTTGCCTTTCATTGACTTAATTTTGGAGATACTTGCTAATCATTCTTATTTTGCTATTTATTCGGGTACTCTGGATTTTTTGTGATTCCTATTTATCCATCGGATCAAGAAAAAACAACCTTCACATGCACTTATGGGACATATGCATATAGGGGAATGCCTTTTGGGCTATGTAATGCACCCACCACTTTCCAAAAATGCATTGCCATATTTTCTTATTTCGTAGAAGAGATTATGGATATTTTTATGGATGATCTTAATGTTTATGGCAATTCCTTTGATGTTTGCTTGTTAAATCTAACTAATTTTTTGTAGCAATGTAAGCATGTCAACCTTGTTATTAATTGGAAGAAGTGCCATTTTATGGTACATTCAAGGGTTGTACTTGGTCATGTCTTTTCAAGTAAAGTAATTGAGGTTGATATAGCAAAGGTAGAAGCCATTGAGAAAATGTCAACTCCAACCACAGTGAAAGAAGTTCGAAGCTTTTTGGGACATGCAAGGTTCTATATTAGATTCCTTAAAGGTTATTCATAGATTGCAAACACTCTTTGTTCCTTGTTAGAAAAATATGTGGAATTCATGTTCAATGAAGAATGCAAAACAATCTTCTAGAAATTGAAAGATGTTCTCACCTCATCTCCTATCATTCAATCACTGGACTGGAATGCTCCATTGGAAATAATGTGTGATGTCAGTGATTACTCCATAGGGACGGTCTTAGGACAAAGGCAAGAGAACAAGCTTCATGCCATTAATTATGGAAGAAAAACCTTAAATGATGCACAAATCAAATATTCCAAAATAGAAAAGGAGATGCTTTCCATAGTCTACGCTTTTGATAAATTCTAAAAATATCTCATGGGGTCCAAAGTCATTGTATATACAAATCATGCTACTATTAGATATCTCATGAACAATAAGGATGCTAAAACTCGTCTAATATGTTGAATATTTTTGTTATAGGAATTTCATTTGGAAATCAAAGACAAGATCGGGATAGAGAATAATGTAGTTGACTATCTTTCATGCTTCTCCACACGTGTTGAAGACAATATAACTGTAAGGACCCTGACCTTCGTTTCGGGCTTACCTTGTTTGTTTTTCCTAAACCTTGTGCTTGGTTGCTTGCTAATCACCTTTAGTGGTGATTAGGATTTTCTTGTGCTTAGTTGAGAGTTGGAGGTGCTACTTGCAATATAACCTGAGTTAAGGTTGAAGAGCAAGTTTGTCACCTAGAGAGATGTCTTTCTCTCTCTTTGCTTCCTATTGAGTTGAGAGGAAGGTTTGGGCTCGTGCCTTGAGTTGTCTTGGGTTTGTTGAAGCTCTTCTGGGCCTTGTTTTCCCTTGTTTGGGCCTTGCCTTGCTTGGTTGAGCCCTGTATTGGGAAAGGATGCTTTGTGTCGACCATGGGGTATCGCCCATGGGGGTGTCGGCCAAGGTGGTGGTGGTGTGTCGGCCTTTGACCTTGTTTGAACTCCTTACTTTAGTTGTGTCACCCTAGCTTGGACACGTGGATGAACCTTGGTTGAGTGGTGGCATGGCATGTGCATGTGTTTTGCAAGGTGGTAAAACGTGTGGACAAGTGTCCCTTGGTAAGGTGACACCTTGCCTTGGTTTAACCTTGACCCTCATCTATATATGCCTTGCCTTTCTCTTCCTTGAGAACCCTTTAGCTCTTTTGTTGCTCTTCCCTCCTTATATGCACGACACACCTTCCTTGGAGAGCTTGGTGGTCGATCCTTTCCCCTTGATGGAGATCTCTTCTTCTTCCTCTAGCTTGGTGGCCGAACCCTAGGTGGGTCTTGCTCTTTGGTTGAAAGTCATGTGCTTGGAGCTAGGAGCTTGAAGCTTGGAGCTTTGGAGCTTGTGGAGTTTGCTTAAGGCAGGTTACATAACTTCAAACCCTAGCTATATTACCTTCTCTATGTTGCATGATTCATATATGTGGATGATCGGACATTTCATGTTATGTTTCTTGCTCTAGTACATGTTGTTGATCTTATGGATATAATGAGCATGATGTTGTTGATGGTTTATATGCCTTTACACCTAGTTGGTCGAACCATAGTGTAGGGTTTCTTTTGGGGCAATACCCCTTTCTCTCCTTGGTTTATGAGAAGTGAGTTTGAGGTCTAGTGACGTGGGCAATACCCCTCTCATTTAAGTTGAGAGGTGAGCTTATATTCTAGTTGCTTGGGCAACACCCTCCCCTCACCATGGATTTGAGAGGTGAGCTCTTGTATATGTGATGACCAATGTTTAGGTTGATCCTCGTGGTTGCCTGATTTGTGATAGAGGTTGTGCAAAACCCCTCTCTCTTGGTTGTTGTGAGGTGAGCCGATCTTCTTGATCAATTAGGTTTTGGTGTCCTTGTGCTTGAGGTTGAAGATGACCATGTTGGGTTGTGCCTTGCACGTTATGACCTTGGATTAGTGTTGCCCGATAGCCTTGTCTGGGGTTGTACCCTTAACCGTTACACCTAGTTAAGATGGTTGGTTTGATGCCCAATATGGTTCTCTTGGCTTCAGATAGAGCTTGGGTGACACACCTTATATCTTGTGCTCTGAACGATACATCTTGAAGTAAGGTTGTCCGATACCCCTACCTTGTGTTGATCTTTGGACAATCTAATATGGAGATGAGATGGTTGGCTTGGTGCTCATTATGATTTGACTAATATGGAGCCTTGTAGGCCATCCTGGTGTTGGGAGATATGGTTTAGTTGAGGTGATGCTCGATATGGGTTAAGTGGAAACCCTAGTTGTTGCTTTGATAGAGACTGATATGGAACATTGCCCTATTGACCGATAGGCTTCCTTGAGGTGATTTTGTGTCGCCTGTGTCATGAACATGGTGGGCGACACAATGTTGGCTTTGGGCACCATGATCTCGGCCGATATAGTGGTGAGAATGGGTTCCCAATTCAACCCTAACCCTAGCTGGCCGGTAGGGTTCTAGCTGATATACCCTTTTAAGCTGGTTGCACGATACACCTTGTGCACCTAGTATGCACGACAAGGTTGCATGTTAACGCCATGTTCTCTAGTTGCATGATACACCTTGGGTGTTGGTTTGATATCTTTTAGGGTTGGACGATATGTGGCTAAATGCCTAGGCCGGTAAGCTTTTGGTGAAGGTTGTTACCCTGCCTGATACCACTTGTGGTGAGGGACGCGCTACCCGCCACACTTTTAGTGAAGGTAGCAGGAGCTTTGAGTGAGGGTTCCTGATAACTCGGGAACCTAGCAAATAGTTCTTGATCATGTAACTACATCTTTGATGAGAATGATGATATGATTTAACTACCTTGAGCCCGCATCTATGTTGGTAATGAGACATGAGGATAGGTTGTGAACCAGGTATGTTTGGAAGGTCATGATGTTGTTACATATGATGTTTCTTCACATATTAATGTGACACATGTATATGATCACAAGTATGTGGCATGATATGTGTTTATGATTAATGATTAAACTATGCTTTCTATAGCTTATGTGTAATATACTCATGGATGTTGCTTTATACTTAATAGCATGATAATCCTGTTAATCCATGATGACTTCAGTTATCTCTATGGATGTGTATACTAACCATGCAAGTATTTTATGAAATGTATGTGCTTGAGTAGCACCATGTGATAATGAGATAACAAGTTGATGGGTCTTGAGGACCTGATATCAGGCTAAGTGCCTAGTTGAGGTGTTATCCTCTGATGATGAGATAAGGGATGTGTTTCCATAATGCTGATGCATTATTATGATGCCTTGAGAGGCAATGGTTGTTATGATGAAGGATTGAGATCCCAGGACAGTATGATGATGGCATTGATAATGTAATTTTATAAGGCTATGTTTATACTTTGGTTGCCTCAACAATTGGCTTAAAATATACTAATTAATTATAGATGAACATATCATGTAGTTTTCCCTGGCCATAGATCCATCATCGTCAGTATTTGGTGATGGTGAAACAAGTTTATCCTACGTGATTACTTGAAGCGCATATTATTGAATATGCGAGGTTTCCCCTAGGCTAAAATAGGAGGGTTTGAGTGCAACAATGGTTGCAGACTCGGGATATATGGAGCATGGTGAACAAACCCATGGCCCATGATATGTGATGATGATCATGATGCGTTCATGGCTCGGATGTATGCACTAGCACCTATGCTGAGGTGAGCTAAAGATATGGGTAGCTTGCAGAGCTGACCCAAAGGATGAGGCCCTATAAGCATAAGACTGTGGTCTTGCTTGATGATTCGTGTACTGACCACAGGAAGGTGAGGTCATGGAGTCTGGATCTCCTTAGACCTTGTATGGCAATGGATTGGGCTTCACAGCCAATGGTTGGATTTGAGCATGGATGGCTCACTTCCTCAGGGCATAATAAAACGTAATCCAGCCGAATAATATATCTTGCTTAGAGCAAAACACGAAACATTGATTGAGGCCTTGCTTATATAGCTGATCTAGTTAAACTATGCAGTTGTGTATACGATCCTTATATCTTTTGATAAGTTCTTATAAAGCTTATCTTGTCAATCATGTTCAATAAAGAAATACTTGGTTATATGCCTCCCGGATATCTTGGTAAGCTTGGTGGTAATAATAGCCTTGCTCAGTATGCTTCTCATGTTATACGCTTTTTCTGTTAACTGTTGTTGCTGCCTTAACCTTCTGAGGTTTTATAGTTTTGGTAGGGAGTTATGTTTCTCGCTGGGACTGTGTGTCTCACCCCATTGGTTTACACCCTTTTTAGGTGATCGCTCTAAACTTGGTGGTGGTCGTGAGGTTGCGGCCGAGCAGCAAGAAGAGTAGTAGAAGGCAAGAGATGGACATGCTACTATTTTGGTGGTTTTGTAGTAGAGTCCTAGATTCATCCCTGTACTCTTAGGTCCTCAGAGGTGTTTGACGACGTTTTACGATGTCTAGTTGTTGTAATTTTTGCATATCCTATTGTTGGCCGTACGTGGCCATTAAATATGTATAAACAGGTGTTGAACTCTGGTGCTGACAGTACAACTGGTTTCGATAAGCTTTGGACCTATAATAAGGCTTGTGAATGTGTATATAACATGTTTCTCTACAGGATCTGGATGCAAAAGTTCTCTCATGTATACTTTCCACAATCGGTTTTAATTAACCCCTATTTTCGGTAATATGAGGTTCCGCACGTTTTCACATGTCATCTCATTCTCTGGGTGATGGCGGGGTGTCACAGTTGGTTTGGTATCAAAGCTCTAGGTTCGCTGAGTCTATAGGGATCTAGGACTAGGTTTTCATCTGTTCTTGTGAGTTTTCCAGATTTTCTTACAAAAACCTTCTGCCCTCAACGGAAGATAAAGCTTAAAGATGTTTGGAAACCATGAAGAACATGCTGCCGAGAGCAGTGATGCTGCATCAGTTGATGGAGTAGGAGGGCAGGCACATGAAGATTGGGTGTCTGAGGTCCCCCAACTTGACCCAACCATTCTCGAAAATCCTGCCTACCAACAACTTATGGGGCAGTTGATGGCTATGATGAATCACATGGTGGAAAGGTTGCCAGTGCCTCAGCCAATAGCATAGGCTCCCCATGGTGAAACATCGGGTATTGGGAAGACCTTTGAGCGGCTTCGCCAAGTCGGAGCTTCAGATTATGCTAGAACAGCTGATCTGACAGATGTTGATCTGTGGCTGACAGGTCTTGAGAAGGCCTTTTGGATCCTCGACATCCCCGAAGCAGACAAAGTCAAGTACGCTATCTACCTTCTGAAGGGTAGTGTTGGCCACTGGTGGGCCATCAAGGAGGAGAAGAGACCTGGTGAGGAGATCGGTTGGGAGGTTTTTCGGTGAGAGTTCGTCAGTAGATACTTCTCGAAGACGTATCTGGACGAGAAGATAAACCAGTTTGAGCATCTACACCAAGGATCGATGAGCATCACCGAGTATGAAGCCAAGTTAATGGAATTGATGAGGTTTTATCCTCACATGGTGGCGATAGATGATGAGCGGATCAGGCGGTTTGAGAAAGGTCTGAGTGCTGAGCTGACGACACCTACTGCTGCTTTGGAAAATCAGGAGCGGTTTGCCATGTTCGTGGAGTTCGTCCTCAGGATTGAATGATCTATTAGGGAGAAAAGGGATTCCATGACCAGGAAAAGGCTTGTTCAGTTCCAGGGACAAAGATCTGGTGGCTTCAATAAGCCAAGGTTTTCAGCACCATCGATAATGCAGAGTTCTCATACACCATCTCAGTGGTCTCCGAGTAAGGGAAGGGGCTATGTTTCTTCGCCGTCAAAGGCGCATAGTACAACTTTTGTGGTAGTGACAAAGCCATCTAGGCCGTAGACAGAAGGCAGGTCATGTTATCACTGTGGACAGATGGGGCACTTGAGGTCAAATTTCCCAAGAAAAGATGTTGAAGTAACACAACAACTGAGATAGAGTCAACAAGGGTCAGACAGACTACAACCCAGTGGTAGTAGAGGACAAGGACGCGGTCAAGCGTCACAAGTAGGATCATCTGTTCAAGGAAGCAGAGGACATGGACAACAAGCAATGACTCAATTCTATGCTATAAATCAGCCGGAGGTGATAGTCAACCCATGAGTGGTAACAGGTCAGATGGAGTTATTTCATTTTGATTTGTCTTCTTCTTGCTTTATATCTGTTCTGGTTGACCCAGGTGCTACGTACTCTTTTATCTCACATAGTCTATTTGATAGTTGTCCTTTACCTGTTAGTTGTAAGAAAGATAGCCTGTTGTTAGAAACCCCTCTCGACGATTACTCGATGCTTCGAGAGGAGTGTCCGTCTTGTGTCCTATCTTTTTCAGGACACAGTATACAAGTGGATCTTATACCACTTGAGATGTATGGATTCAATGTGATCCTTGGGATGGATACCTTAGAGAAGTATAAGGTTGTGTTGGACTGTGGTTCCAAGCAGGCAATGTTTGATGACGGTGGACAGAAGTGGATCTTCCAAGGAGATAGGAAGATTCTTCTGACATGTCTAGTGTCAACAATGGTGGTAGAAAAGTTGATGCAGTAAGGTTGTAAAGCATTCTTAGCTCACGTTGTGGATACCAAGGTGAAAGATCCTAGCCTTGAGGAGGTGATGGTTGTCTGAGAGTTTGCAGATGTGTTTCCTGATGAGTTCCCCAGTGTTCCCCCACCTCAAGAGATTGATTTTGAGATCAATCTAGTACCAGGAATGCAGCCAGTTCCATAGACACCGTATAGGATGGCTCCAGCAGAGATGGTAGAGTTGAAGAAGCAGTTACAGGAGTTGTTGGAGAAAGGTTTCATTCGACCGAGCACGTCTCCTTGGGGTGCTCCAGTTCTATACGTTAAGAAGAAGGACGGGTCGATGCAGTTATGTATAGATTACCGGCAGTTGAACAAAGTCAAGATCAAGAATAAGTACCCGTTGCCGAGGATAGATGATCTGTTTAATCAGTTGCATGGTGCTACAATGTTCTCAAAGATCGATCTATGGTCTGGATATCATCATTTGAGGATTAAGGCAGACGACATACCTAAGTCATCATTTAGGATGAGGTATGGTCACTTTGAGTTTGTAGTTATGTCATTTGGGCTAAAACCAATGCACCTGCTTCTTTCATGGATCTGATGAACTGAGTGTTCCGTCCATTTCTAGATCTATTTGTTGTAGTCTTTATAGATGACATCTTGATCTACATTCAGGACAGTCAAGAGCATGAACAACATCTTCGACAAGCTTTGACTCTTCTTCGCCAACATCAGTTGTATGCCAAGTTCAACAAATGTGAGTTCTGGTTAAAGGAAGTGACATTCTTGGGTCATGTGATATCTGCAGAGGAGTTAGAGTGGACCCCAAGAAGGTGGAGTCAGTGGCAGATTGGGAGCAACCAAAGATGCGGACAAAAGTTCATAGTTTTCTGGGTTTGGCAGGATACTACCGGAGGTTTATCAAAGACTTTAGTGCAATTGCGTTGCCGATGACAAAGTTGACTAGGAAGAATGTACCTTTTATCTGGGATGATCATTGTCAGCAATCTTTCCAAAGTTTGAAGGAGAAGTTAACTAGTGCTCCAGTGCTAGTGCTACCAGAGCCTGGGAAGGGCTATGTTGTTTTCTGCGATGCTTCTAAGAAAGGCTTAGGGTGCGTGTTGATGCAGGAGGATCGTATGGTTTCTTTTACTTTACGATAGCTTAAGAAACATGAGAAGAACTACCCGACACATGATTTAGAGTTGGCAGTGGTGGTCCATGCGTTAAAGATTTGGAGACACTATCTTTATGGAGAAGTGTGTCATATCTTTACAGATCATAAGAACTTGAAGTACATCTTTTCATAGAATGAGCAGAAAATGTGACAACATCATTGGATGGAGATAATCAATGATTATGATTGCACCATTAAGTATCATCCTGGTAAGGCAAACGTGGTAGATGATGTGCTTAGCAGAAAGTCTTCTTCTCTCCCCATGAAGAAAGCACATTTGAGTTCCTTGGTATGCAATAGGAGAGATATGTTTGTCTCCTTACGGCAGATGAATATGCAGTTGGAAGTTTCCTTGTTGGCAAGACTATTGGCACAGATGCAAGTCAAGCCTATGCTGAGACAGCAGATAAAAAATGCATAACAGGAAGATGATACAGTGTAGTTGATCAGGTCAGATCTTGGCAGCAAAAAGCATGATGGGTTCCATGAGTCTGAGGATGGACTAGTTTGCTATCATGGTAGGATGGTGGTCCCCGATGGTGATAATCTAAGAAAGCTAGTACTCGAGGAATCACACGCGTCGATGTATGCTATGCATTTAGGAGTCACCAAGATGTATCATAATCTGAAAGACCTATATTGGTGGTCTCGATTGAAGAAGGATGTAGCTAAGTTTGTGGCTAAGTGCGCAGTATGTCAGCAAGTTAAAGCTAAGCAGTAGTAGCCGGCAGGTACCTTGCAACCCATGTCGATACCACAATGGAAATGGGATCATATAGCCATGGACTTCGTAGTTGGTCTACCAAAGGCAGTTAGGAATCATGATTCCATTTGGGTAATAGTGGACAGGCTGACAAAATCTGCTCATTTCATACCGGTAAAGACGACATATACAACAGAGAAGCTTGCTCAGGTGTATGTAGACGAGATAGTGCATTTGTATGGTGTACCAGTAATGATATTTTCCGACAGAGGTCCTCAATTCACAAGTCGTTTATGGGAACAGTTGCACAAAGTGTTGGGAACGCAGTTGAGGTTCAATACTGCCTTCCACCCACAGACGGATGGACAATCTGAAAGGACTATTCATACTTTGGAAGATCTTCTCCGAGCTTGTGTTTTGTAGTCCCTAGGAAGTTGGGATGTGCATATCAGTTTGATAGAGTTTTCTTATAACAATAGTTATCAGCGGAGGATTGACATGGCTCCTTATGAGGCCCTATATGGCAGGAAGTGCAGATCCCCTTTATGCTTGTATGAGTCTGGTGAATATCAACTTTTGGGTCCTGAGTTAGTGCAACAGACAACAAAAAAGATCAGAATGATACGACAACAATTGAAGGCGGCACAGGACAGACAAAAGTCTTATGTAGACAACTGTTGACAACCTTTAGAGTTCCTAGTTGGAGACAAAGTGTATCTCAAGGTCTCACCTTGGAAAGGCATGCTAAGGTTTGGCCAGAAAGGAAAATTGGCACCCAGGTATATGGGGCCATATCCGGTAATAGCACGTGCTGGCAAGGTAACTTACAAGTTAGAGCTACCGCCAGAGTTGCACAGGTTACATCCGGTGTTCCATGTTAGCATGTTGAAGAAAAGTCATCCAGACACATGGATAGTGATACAGCTAGTTGAGGTTGAGCTTGATGAAGACGTGACCTATGAGGAGGGTCCGGTGGCGATCCTTGACAGAAGAGTAAAGAAGCTGAAGAGGAAGGACCCAGTTCTTGTGAAGGTTCTTTGGCATCATCGTGGTGTTGAGGAAGCCACATGGGAGCTTGAGGAAGAGATGAGGCGGAAGTATCCCTTGCTTTTCTGTTCGGATTTTGGGGACGAAATCCCTTTGTAGAGGTTTATGGCTTGTAAGGACCCTGACCTTCATTTCGGGCTTACCCTGTTTGTTTTGCCTAAACCTTGTGCTTGGTTGCTTGCTAATCACCTTTAGTGGTGATTAGGGTTTGCTTGTGCTTAGTTGAGAGTTGGAGGTGCTACTTGCAAAATAACCTAAGTTAGGGTTGAAGAGCAAATTTGTCACCTAGAGAGATGACTTTCTCTCTTTGCTTCCTCTAGAGTTGAGAGGAAGGTTTGGGCTCGTGCCTTGAGTTGTCTTGGGCTTTGTTGAAGCTCTTCTGGGCCTTGTTTTCCCTTGTTTGGGCCTTTCCTTGCTTGGTTGAGCCCTGTATCGGGCAAGGATGCTTTGTGTCGACCATGGGGTATCGCCCATGGGGGTGTCAGCCAAGGTGGTGGTGGTGTGTCGGCCTTTGACCTTGTTTGACCTCCTTGCTTTGGTTGTGTCACCCTAGCTTAGACATGTGGCCGAACCCTGGTTGAGTGGTGGCATGGCATGTGCATGTGTTTTGCAAGGTGGTAAAACATGTGGACAAGTGTCTCTTGGTAAGGTGACACCTTGTCTTGGTTTAACCTTGACCCTCATCTATATATGCCTTGCCTTTCTCTTCCTTAGGAACCATTTAGCTCTTTTGTTGCTCTTCCCTCCTTATGTGCACGACACACCTTCCTTGGAGAGCTTGGTGGCCGATCCTTTCCCCTTGGTGGAGATCTCTTCTTCTTCCTCTAGCTTGGTGGCCGAACTCTAGGTGGGTCTTGCTCTTTGGCCGAAAGTGGTGGGCTTGGAGATAGGAGCTTGAAGCTTGAAGCTTGAATCTTGGAGCTTTGGAGCTTGAGGAGTTTTCTTAAGGTGGGTTACATAACTTCTAACCGTAGCTATATTACCTTCTCTATGATGCATGATTCATATATGTGGATGATCGGCCATTTCATGTTATGTTTCTTGATCTAGTACATGTTGTTGATCTTATGGATATAGTGAGCATGATGTTGTTGATGTTGTTGATGGTTTATATGCCTTTACACCTAGTTGGCCAAACCATAGTGTAGGGTTTCTTTTGGGGCAATATCCCTTTCTCTCCTTGGTTTATGAGAAGTGAGTTTGAGCTCTAGTGATGTGGGCAATACCCCTCTCTCGTTTAAGTTGATAGGTGAGCTTATATTCTAGTTGCTTGGGCAACACCCTCCTCTCACCATGGATTTGAGAGGTGAGCTCTTGGATATGTGATGACCTATGTTGAGGTTGATCCTCGTGGTTGCCTGATTTGTGATAGAGGTTTTGCAAAACCCCTCTCTCTTGGTTGTTGAGAGGTGAGCCGATCTTCTTGATCAATTAGGGTTTGGTACCCTTGTGCTTGAGGTTGAAGATGACCATGTTGGGTTGTGCCTTGCACGTTATGACCTTGGAGTAGTGCTGCTCGATAACCTTGTTTGGGGTTGTACCCTTGAACGTTACACCTAGTTGAGATGGTTGGTTTGATGCCCAATATGGTTCTCTTAGCTTAAGATAGAGCTTGGGCGACACACCTTATATCTTGTGCTTTGAACGATACACCTTGAAGTAAGGTTGCCCGATACCCCTACCTTGTGTTGATCTTTGGCCGATCTATTATGGAAATGAGATGGTTGTCTTGGTGCCTATTATTCTTTGACTGATATGGAGCCTTGTAGGCCATCCTTGTGTTGGGCAATATGGTTTAGTTGTGGTCATGCCCGATATGGGTTAAGTGGAAACCCTAGTTGTTGCTTTGATAGAGGCTGATATGGAATGTTGCCCTATTGACCGATAGGCTTCCTTGAGGTGCCTTTGTGTCACCTGTGTCATGAACATGTTGGGCGGCACAGTGTTGGCTTGGGGCGCCATGATCTCGGCCGATATAGTGGTGATAATGGGTGCCCAATTCAACCCTAACCCTAGTTGGCCGGTAGGGTTCTAGCCGATATACCCTTTTGAGCTGGCTGCATGATACACCTTGTGCACCTGGTACGCACGACAAGGTTGCATGTTAACGCCATGTTCTCTAGTTGCATGATACACCTTGGGTGTTGGTTTGATATCTTTTAGGGTTGGCCGATATGTGGCTAAATGCCTAGGCCAGTAAGATTTTGGTGAAGGTTGTTACCCTGCCTGATACCACCTGTGGTGAGGGACACGCTACCCACCACACTTTTAGTGAAGGTAGCAGGAGATTTTAGTGAGGGTTCTTGATAAAACGGGAACCTAGCAGATAGTTCTTGATTATGTAACTACATCTTTGATGAGAATGATGATATGATTTAACTACATTGAGCCCTCATCTATGTTGGTAATGGGACATGTTGATAGGTTGTGAACCAGGTATATTTGGAACATCATGATGTTGTTACATATGATATTGCTTCACATAATAATGTGACACATGTATATGATCACAAGTATGGGGCATGATATATGTTTATGATTAATGATAAAACTATGATTTCTATAACTTATGTGTAATATACTCATGGATGTTTCTTTATACTTAATAGCATGATAATCCTGTTAATCCATGATGAATTTAGTTATCTCTATGGATGTGTATACTAACCATGCAAGTATTTTATGAAATGTATGTGCTTGAGTAGCACCATGTGATAATGAGATAACAAGTTGATGGGTCTGAGGACCTAATATCAGGCTAAGTTCCTAGTTGAGGTGTTATCCTCTGATGATGAGATAATGGATGTGTTTCCAGAATTTTGATGCATGATTATGATTCCTTGAGAGGCAGTGGTTGTTATTATGAGGGATTGAGATCCCAGGACAGTATGATGATGGCATTGATAATTTAATTCTATAAGGCTATGTTTATACTTTGGTTGCCTCAACAATTGGCTTAAAATATACTAATTAATTATAGATGAACATATCATGTAGTTTGCCCTAGCCATAGATCCATCATCGTCAGTATTTGGTGATGGTGAAACAAGTTTATCCTATGGGATTACCTGGAGCGCATATTGTTGAATATGCGAGGTTTCCCCTAGCCTAAAATAGGAGGGTTTGAGTGCAACTGTGCATGTAGACTCAGGATATATGGAGCATGGTGAACAGACCCATGGCTTAGGATATGTGATGATGAGCATGATGCGTTCATGGCTTGGATGTATGCACTAGCACCTATGATGAGGTGAGCTAAAGATATGGGTAGCTTGCGGAGCTAACCCAGAGGCTGAGGCCCTATAAGCATAAGGCTGCGGTCTTGCTTGATGATTCGTGTACTGATGACGTGAAGGTGAGGTCAAGGAGTCTGGATCTCCTTAGACCTCGTATGACACTGGATTGGGCTTCACAGTCAATGGTTGGATTTGAGAAGGGAAGGCTCACTTCCTCAGTGCATAATAAAATGTAATCCAACCGAATAGTATATCTTGCTTAGAGCAAAACATGGAACATTGATTGAGGCCTTGCTTATATAGTTGATCTAGTTGAACTATGCAGTTGTGTGTACGATCCTTATATCTTGTGATAAGTTCTTATAAATCTTATCTTGTCAAGCATGTTCCATAAAGAAATACTTGGTTATATGCCTCCCGGATATCTTAGTAAACTTGATGGTAATAATAGCCTTTCTCAGTATGCTTCTCTTGTTATATGCTTTATCAGTTAATTGATGTTGTTTCCTTTACCTTATGAGGTTTTATAGTTTCGGTGGGGAGTTATGTTTCTCACTGGGACTGTGTGTCTCACCCCGTTGGTTTACACCCTTTTTAGGTGATCGTTGTAGACGTGGTGGTGGTTGTGAGGTTGCGGCTGAGCAGTAGAAGGCAAGAGATGGACATGCTGCTATTTTGGTGGTTTTGTAGTAGTGTCCTAGAGCCATCCCTGTACTCTCAAGTCCTCAGAGGTGTTTGAGACATTTCACGATGTCTAGCTATTGTAATTTTTGTATATTCTACTGCTGGTCGTACCTGGCTGTTAAGTATGTATAAATAGGTGTTGAACTCTGGTGCTGACAATACAGTTGGTTCCGATAAGCTGTGGACCTATAACAAGGCTTGTGAATGTGTATATAACATGTTTCTCTGCAGGATATGGATGCAAAAGTTCTCTCATGTATACTTTCCGCAATCAGTTTTAATTAACCCGTGTTTTTGGTAATATGAGGTTCCACATGTTTTCGCGTGTCATCTCATTGTCTGGGTGATGGCGGGGTGTCACAATAACTATTGATGATAGTATGTCCATTGAAAAATTGTATGCAGTAAATTTACTTGTGACACCATGGTTTGTCAATTTTGCAAATTATCCAGCCACCAGATGCCTTCCTCCTAATATTACTTATCAATAGAAAATAAAAGTTCCTTCATGATGTGAAATTTTACAATTGTGAAAATCCACTATTGTTTAAAAAATGTGCAAATGGGAAGATCCAGAGATGTATTCCAAATGAGGAGATCTCGAGTGTGATTTTAGAATGTCATTACTCTCCCTATAGATGACATTTTGGAGGAGATAAGACTTTAAAAAAAAATCTGCTTGTAAGTTTTTACTGGCCAACTCTCTTTTGGGATGTGCATTCATTTGTTAAAGCATGTGATAGGTGTCAAAGATCAGGAGGAATTTCAAATAAGGATGAAATGCCACTAAACTCGATTTTGGATATTGAAGTCTTTGATGTATTGGGCATAGACTATATGGGCCCATTTACCTCTTCATGCAGCTAGAAGTTCATCATAATGGTGTGTGACTATGTCTCAAAGTGGGTAGAGGCAATTCCCACACAAGCTCCAGATGCAAAGTCAGTGATTAAGTTATTCCAAAAGACTATTTTTCTGAGATTTGGCATCCCAAGGGCAGTCATATCTGATGGAAACAATCATTTCAATGAAAGAAACTTCAACAATTTACTAGGAAAGTATGGTGTCAAGCATAAATCTCTACATGGCACCATCTACAAACTTCAAGACAAGTTGAATTCTCCAATACACAACTAAAAGAAATATTAGGGAACACAATCTCCAGCTCAAGGATAGATTTGGGCACTGAAATTAGATGATGCATAGTGGGCTTATAGGACAACTAACAAGACATTATTTGTACGACTCCAATCAAGCTGGTATGTGGAATATCTTGTCATCTACATGTAGAACTTGAGCATAGAGCATTGTGGGAAATGAATTTTCTCAACTATGATCTAAAGAAAGTAGGAGAAAGAAGGCTACTACAACTCTAGGAAATGGAAGAGCTCAGATTAGATGCATATGAAAATGCAAAGATTTTTAAGGAGAAAACAAAGAGATGGCATGATAAGAGAATCTAGAGAAAAGATTTCAAAGAACGAGACCAAGTGTTGTTGTTCAACTCCAAGCTTAAATTATTTCAAGGGAATCAACATTCTAAATGGTTCAGATCTTTCCTGGCATTGAAGGTTTATCCATACAAAATTGTGGATCTATAAGGAAAAGAATCATCATTCAAAGGTAACAGTCCACACTACAAACTCTACACCGATGGAGAGAAGATAGATTAGGGATCCTCCTACTCCCTCTTAGATGCTTGATGTTGCTGACTCAAGTCCCACTTTGAACTCTAAATGAAGGACCTTGTGGGAGTTGACCCCACAATTAGGCTACATTTCATTTCATACTTTTACTCAAGAACCTTATCTCTTCTAAATAAATTTGCAATGGATGAATGTAATAATCTAGAACCTTATGAAGTACATATCGTCATCATTGCAGGCTCTATAGAAATATCAAAGTACAAGACTAATATTTACATATATTCAGTTAGATACAATGTGTCCTACCTAGTACATGATGTGTCACCACAATAAAAAAGACATTCGAGCAAAATGCCTAGTATATATGAAGTGTTTCTACTTACACATGACATGTACTATCCCAAGAACTTTTTCAGGAAGCTGCAGGAAACTCACATTCTGTGTATATATTTGCACACACTGTGTCCCTGAGGTCATTCATTGCTGATAAACCTACAGAAAACTTACATAACATGTGTTTATTAATGCATGAAGTGTCCATATTAGGTTGAGCAGGTTGACGACAACACTGGAAACTTACACGGTGTGTGTTAGTTAACACACAACATGTCCTTAAAGTGGTTTTCTAATGATTTTTTTTAAAGAAACAACATAGTGTGTATTCATTCTTACACACCATGCTATCATTTGCAAAAGTAGGAATAAAAAGGAAGTTGAAGATACATTGTGACACAATGTGTATTCTTTTTTACACAACATGTCCAAATGTCAAAATAGGGGTTTTAAACCCTTTTTCAAAATCATCCACTCCTCACTTCTACAAATCCTCATGTCATGTTTGGAGCCTCGTAGCACCCTTTCCTGTGTGTTCTTCCATGCATGACATCTCCATCATATTCAACTTCAACTACCATAGCAGTCGTCATTGTGTGTCACCGTCCTCTCCACCAAGCAAGAAACTCACCCATCAGCATTGTAAGATCAGATTCGATCAAGAATCATCAACTCTGCCCCTCAATCAAGCCTCCATCACCACCTTTAGATCCACTTGTTTGCTCCTTAATCAAGGTCATCCTCGATCTAAAGCTTGACGTCGAGTGCAGAAGACACATCATGACCAGATCAAACATGGCATGATGGCTAGTTCATCCTCGACCTGCAAATCACCCAATCAGCAGAACACACATCATGTGGTTCATGGGAAAAAGCATCCTCATTCATTCACTAGTAAATTCTACAAGCCTAGAAGACATGTTGTGTCCATCGCAGCACACATTGTGTTCCAATCTTCTAAAACTACATCAAAGCATCAATGGCCCCCATCAAGCAAGAGACAAAGCACCACATAGAGGAGAGTTCTTCTTCTACACCATTCATGAGTATATTTATACCCATCTTTGTATGCATTTTTATTCATTTTTCAGGGATTGTTGTATTTTTATTCCTTAGTTTTAGCCTTATATTTACTTATGTGCAATTATCTCCCATGTTCTAGACTTTAACAAATTTTATATACTTTTTATGCAAAAACAACCAAATATATACTTCGTTGCCTAGAACGAAGATCATGCCCTCAAGATGCCTTACCTCAAGGGAAGGAAGACCCTAGAAGCTATCCAACATCCACCTTCCAACCACCCAGTTAGGCGACATGTGTATTAGTCACCCAAATCGAGCCTCTTTCTACTCAGAGTCTCCCCGACTCTTTAGTTTTGACGCACACTCTCCACATCCAACCTACCCCGGTTCAACCCACATTGGTCCGTCAGAGAACCGGATATGAGGTCCAGATTGAGAAACCCATGTGAATCGCCAGGTGGACCGAGTACAGGCCATGTAATTAGCTGCCTTCGACCACAAGTATCTAACATTCATGTTTCAATAGTGAAGAATGCATATATAAAAGGGAACCCTTTTTGTCCATTATATGGGTATTTGATCAGTTATTAGAAGCCACATTTTGCATACCACAAACCATAGAAAGGAGGCAGCTGCCGTAGTGGAGAGTTTGGTCTTCTTGCACCACACATCATGGCCCCGTCCATCATTCTATCTATCTTTCCACTGTTGTCTCTCATTATGAGCGAGTATAAGTTTGGCTGGGGCATGGGGACTAGCCCCAATAGCCCCTATTTTGTTCTATCTTGTATCAAAACTCAACAAAACTATTGCTAAATAAAGTCTCATTTTGCTTATCTCCTTGACTTGTGAATTTATCACTTGCTTTACATATATGTTATAATTGTGGATGTGCAGGTTGTTGTAATCATGATTAGAACTTTAGAAAAATCTTGTAATCCCCTTGAAGTGTTAGCAAGGGATAGTGAGGTGATTGGGTTATGAAGTGCTTT
This sequence comes from Alisma plantago-aquatica, assembly GCA_963693085.1. Classification (NCBI taxonomy): domain Eukaryota; kingdom Viridiplantae; phylum Streptophyta; class Magnoliopsida; order Alismatales; family Alismataceae; genus Alisma; species Alisma plantago-aquatica. Next base: position 398,076,689 of record OY856411.1, on the reverse strand, counting down.
TTTTATCATTATGAAGTGCTAACGTACTGAGACTGGTCATCTATAGTTAGGGAGTCCAATTGGATGATACCGATGCTGGTTGGTTTCAAGGGAGTTTAATCCATGTAATGCTATGTATCTCATGAGGTGCATTATCTAAACCTCTATTTAGTAAACTACCATTTATAGTGAATCTTGCTAGAATAACTACATTGTCTTTGGAGAGATAAACCACATGCCCTGGTCCTTCATTATCATTTAATTACTTCCTTAATCATTGTTGCTCATTGAAAACAATTTAGTTTAATCAATCAATCAACTTCCTTGGGGATAAATATAGTTTCTAATACTTCTAAATATATATGTCTACTTAAAAAGTTTGTCCTTTGGATTCACCCTTAGGTATACTACAATAAGGCTTCCATTTAAGTGGAGTGGGGAATTAGAGCACACATTTTGGTTAAACCTAAGCATTATTCCCTTAGGGTTTTTATTGGTGTGAAGTTTGGAGCCCCATCAAAAATTGGCACCATTGTTGGGGACAGTGGTAGTTATATATATTTTTAGTATTTTAGGTGTAATTAGGGTTTTTCTTTTTATGCTTGATATTATTCAATATCCTTTAGAACTGTACTCATTGACTTAGGAATAGTCTCTTTTCTTTTAGGTACTCTTAGAACATGTAAATATCCAAAAGCCTTGACTCTGGATTTTTATACAATCTGGAAATTGAGAGAACTTTTACTAGACTTTGCAAGGGAAAAAGCCATGGAAGACTCAACACCGATGGAGGAAGCTATTCAAGTGTGAATTAAAGCATCTATCACAACTCAATGAGAACCACTTGCCACAGAAGCGAAGACACAAATAGAAGTCAAATTAAAGATGAGATTAGTAGTTACCTAAGTCACAGAATGCATCAAAGAATTGAGGGTTTTTTCTATCCCCAAAGGTATCAAACTGATCCATTATATCCAACCTCCCGGAGATCCAAGTGAAATCGGGTTCTAATGGGTCAGTGTTCTTCAAAATTCTATGTTCATTGGAAGTATTGGAGATGATTTCCACAAACACCTGATCAAATTCATCGACCTTTGCTTGATGATGAAGCCATATGGTGTCACTGGTAACACCATGCAATTCCAACGCTTCAAATACTCCTTGATTGACAAAGGCAGAGCATGGTACAACACACTCTGGGGAGATCCAATCACAATATGGGAAGCTCTAGAAAGCCATTTTCTAGACAAATTTTACCCGCCCTCGATGATATATCAAGTCAGAGGCCAAATTACAAGATTCAACTAGGAGCCCAAGGAATCCCTATATGAAGTGTGGGAACAATTCAATGAACTTCTACGCAAATGCCCACATCACTATATTCCCGAAAATCAAATCATCAAATTCTTCTATCGAGGCATCAATGACAAGACTAAGAAGTTTTTTAACTCCTCCTCTAATGGAAATATTATGTGGTGAAGTTTTGGTAGAACACTAAAGATAATCAACCTTGCTGTTGAAAATAAGACTCTTTGGGGAAGGCCTTTGGGTAAAGGTGTTCTAATAGCTATGGTGGAAGATTTTTCAAAACTCAAGTCCATATCTGAATTACTAAATGCTCTCTCTTAAGAAGGAAAATCTTAAAAATCCTTCATTGCATATGAGAGGAAGAACCAACTGATGACCCCAAGTACAAATAATTGCACCGTCTTGTGAGTTCTTCCATGTTGTACACCACAACATAATTTATTGCCAACTGTTGTACATTGCATTCCACAAACACGAGCTGAGAAACAATATATAGTCACCCCAGCCGAAGATGTTAGTTCTATCCATACTGTTCAAAGGAAAGAGTACTACAATCTAAATTAGGCTTGTAACCACCCGAGCTTCTAGTATGTGAATCCAAACAGAGCCGCGAATACCACTCACCAGACCCCATCATAGGTTACTCAAGAGAAAGCACCTTCAAAATACACTGGGCCATTCAATCAAGGAAACTATAGATTTAATTTCCCAATAAGAAACTACCAACAGTGGTAATAATATCAAAATATGAATCAAGCCCCACTATTGTAGATAGAACCAACACTAACACAAGATATAGTAAAAATGCTCTAGAAGATGATGGCAACATACCGGACTCAACTAGGCAATGCCACAACCAATCAAAAAGAATTTGGAGTTACATATCACTTGAGTGGTAGCTAGTCAACAACCCCTGACAGAAAAAATATCATCTCAACTGGAAAAGAACCCCAAACATCTAGAACAGTTGAACATAGGAATAACTAGGCTTGGGAATGTGTACTTTACACTCCCGACCCCCACTGTTGCATCAAATCCTCTTTGTGAAGATGGAAGTAGAGAAGGAACCCCACTTAGGGTCTCGAGTTGTTCGAATGACCACCTGATAGTCGTTTTAGTAGAAGCTCGGACACTCGACCCCCCTGTAACACCAACAGACACTAGAGAGAACTCACCCATTATGAATCCTACAGTCAACCCTAGACCGTGAACAACACTAGACACACCCACATATAAACATCATGTACCTTATCCAGGTCATCTCAAGCAAACTAAGCTAGATGATAGATTCATGAAATTCAAAGACACTATGAAGAAGCTCCATGTTGACATCCCCTTCCTCTATGTATTAGCTGAAATTACAACCTAGGGTAAATATCTTAAAAGCCTTCTTTCCAAAAGGTACATGACCTAGGAATGTGAACTATGAAGATAGCATAGACAGCCTATGATATTGTCCAGAGGAAGATGCAACAAAAGAAAAAGATCCAACCTCATTTGGAATAGATTATTTCTTTGGAGACGGCACATGCCGCAAGGGACTTGCTAATCCAGGCACAAGCATGTCAATTATGTCGTATACCTTGTGTCAACATCTAGGCTTCACCAATCTCTTGCCCATGGCTATGACTATCCAACTAGCAGATGTCTCTATGACAAAGCCCCTGGGGATAATTGAATATGTCCCAATAAAGCTTGGGCATGACACTTTTGTCCCATGTGATTTTGTGGTAATGCATATAAAAAAAGATATTCATTTTTCCCTTATTTTGGGGAGACCATTCTTGGCCACAACGAGAGTTTTAATAAATGTTGAATCCCGCAAGCTCATAATTTGACCAGGAAAGAAGACGATCGAGTATCAAGTTCTTAAAGATTTAAAGAAGGTGCATAACTCCGTCAAAATCTTCAAGGTAGAAGGTAAACTGGGACATAAACAATCATATCGCCAAAAGCTCCCGAATGTGTAACATGGATCATCCTCAACATAAGGTATGTACTCTATCAAATCATGACCCAAGACCTAAGAATCTAGAAGCCAATGGCTTAGAAACCCTACTCACTTAGTCCATGTGAGTACTTCAATATTATCAATCGAGTCTACGACATTAAACTGGGATGCTTCTCGAGAGGCAACCTAGTTCTGTGAATTTCTTTCCTTTTTATCTTTAGAAATTTTTGTTTGAGTTATATATTTTTATATTTTACTAATTATTTGAAATCAAGTTTGAATTTGAGACAACTCAATGCATATAGATTGATTGATATCCAACATAGTACAGTAAGATTATACTACAATTTTGTAGTTTGGCAATTGAATCGTCCAACCAGTCGACTGACCGATGACACAAGAATAAAATCATGTTGGGGTTGGTCACATGGGCCAATATGGATGCATTGGATGGATGAGTATTTTTAATAGAATTTTCCTTCCAATTAATTCACATTTATATTTCAGGGAAGTTCTACTAACTTGGAAACTAGAGACTCTATCATTCCCATTCTTATAATTAATATTCCTTGCCAAAATCTCTTGACAAGACCTCAACTTCTTAGGAATCAACTTGTGAACTTTATGACCCAGAAGACACCTCCAGCACATGCATGGATTGTGTAACTGCCAACTCACTTGGGTTAAGCATAACATCTCTCTTTTGTATCTATATAAGGGAGTGAGGCATAACGTTTGGAAACCACAACCATATCCACCTCAATGATATCAAGGTCTGATAATTTCCGCTTGCTCCCTTGTGATGATGCACCAACGACACCCTCATCCAGTGACCACAATGATGAACTACACCTACAACCTACCTCATTAGCAATAGAGGAGATAACATGGCTATCAACCCAGGAAATTCAACGCTACTACTCCCAGGACAACTATGTCTCATGGGAAGCCTCCTTCATGCACCCGACGCACGAAGTTGGCCTCCCGCTGCCCGATCCAGATCCAATAATGAACTGGCTATTTGATCAAGATGATATGCCCTCAAGACAAAGTGTTGGGATGAGGTAGGGTGTAGAGAATAGGGAGTGTGACCACACACATCCTCACCCCACTGAACTAGGATCATCACAATTGGTGGGCCAAACATCAGTTGAGGGAAGGCCTAGCTAACGAAAGGAGGAAATATCCCTAGGGTTTCTCTAGGGTTATCAAATCCCCTCCATCCCTAACTCAGTTCTACCTAGGGACGAGCAAACTTTTGAGGTTGGGAGTGAAGGGTGGGTAGTACGTTGTCTCCACAACTCCCAACTCTAACCATTCCTTTTCTCATCCTCAACCATTCTTCTTTCCCTTTTTATTTACATCTATCTTGTTTTTAATGATCCCTCTATTTACTTTTGTCTTTACAAATGTTCTATTTCTTGTAAGTTGTGGCCTTTTTCTAGTCGCCCACTTAGTTGTATGCAAAATTGGAAATATATGAACAAAAATATATCCCCTTTTTCTTGAGATAATCCGTGCAAAAAGAAAATTTAAGGAACATGCATGTATTGAACAGATCTAGGGCCCAAGGACCCCTTTTGAGCATTATTTCCCCTTGGAAATGATGATAAGAAGAAAGAGTCAGAAAGGCCAAGCCACATATTCCCCCAATATGACTTGCAACAAAATTTGTAAAGACTTCTCTACCTCGCATTAAATGAAATAACTGATATGATATGATTCCAATGCACTAATAAAATGAAGAAGCACAAGTTAACCATTTGTTTCCACCTTTCTTCCATCACTTCATATCTCTTTGCCATCCACAATCCATTGTATGCTAAACCCTAAGTTCGGGGTGGCATCCCCCTCAAAAATATTTTCTCTTCATTTTTCTGCTACATACATGGCATAAAAAAGAAGGCCAATGAGACCAAAGAAAACATGCATCGATGTAACTACAACAAGTCTTGAGTTGGGTAGAGGGGAGACAAATATAATAACTCTATACCAATATGGTCTTGATTCAAATACAAGAAAGATCAGGGAGACATGTTTTTCCATGCCTTCTTCTTCTCCCCCCTTCTTCCAAATGTTATACCCAAGGGACTTATCAAAACTCTCCCCAAAAATAGCCAACTAGCCCTAACTTGTTCTCCCTTCTACCTTGCAGGGATAGATCAAGAGTATTATTGAGATGAAATCTGTTTTTTACAGGTGCGGAAGTCTATCAAATGGAGAAACAAGCCCAAATTGGGGGAAACCCAAGTGTGGCTATGCGACCTAAAAGGATTGGGTCTCTTTATCATGTTTGGTGGAAGGGGGCCGTAGATTATGCTCATTTGGGAGAGGAAGTATGGATCTTAGTATCAATTGTTTTTTCTCCATTTTATTTTTATTTACTTAGAATGAGAAAAGGTTTAAGTTTGGGGTATTTTAATGAGTATATTTATACCCATCTTTACATGATATTTTATTCACTTTTTAGGGCTATTGTGTTTTTATTCCTTAGTTTTATCCTTATATTATCTGAAGTGCAATTATCTTCCTTTTTCTATACTTTAATGCATTTTATATACTTTTGATATAGAAATAGACAAATATATACTTCATTTCCTAGAAGGACAATCATGCCCTCAAAATGCCATACCTCAAGGGAAGGAAGGCCCAAGAATCTATCCAACATCCACCTTCCAACCACCCAGTTAGGAGACTAGCCCCACCAGTCTCCCAACTCGAGCCACTTTCTACCCGAAGTCTCCCTGACTCTTTAGTTCTGATGCACTCTCTCCACATCCAACCTACCCCGATTCAACCCACACTGGTCTTCTAGAGAACCAAATATGAGGTCCAGATTAAGAAACCCACGCGAGTCTCTTGGTGGACCAAGTGCAGTCTGCAATTAGCTACCTTCGACCACAAGTATCTAACATTAGGGTTTCAACAAGGAGGAATGAATCCTAAAAAAGGAAACCATTGTCTTCCATTCTAAGGGTCTCTAATCAGTTAATAGAAGCTATATTTTGCATAATGCAAACTCTAGCAAAAAGCAAGGAGGTGGTAGAAGCATTGAAGAGACTAGTCTTCCTACACCAGGCGTCATTCTCCCATCCATTATTCTATTTGTCTTTCCATTGTTGTCACTCACCATGAGCGAGTAGACATTTGTGTTGGGGCATGGGGACTAGCCCTAATGGCCCATATTTTATTCTAGTCTATAACTAAACTAAAAAATGCTATCGCTAAATAAAGTATTTTTCTATTCATCTCCTTGCCTTGCAAATTGATCACTTGTTATATATATATATGTTATAATCATGGTTGTGCAAGTTGTTGTAATCATGATTATATCTCTAAAATGATCTTGTTATCCCCCTGAAGTGTCACCAAGGGATAGTGAGGTGATTGGGTTATGATATGCTAACATGTTGAGACTAGTCGATCGTAGTTAGGGAGTCAATTCAGATGAACTAGGAACTTGGGTACTGAGACTGGTATGTTCCAAGGGAGTTTAATCCATGTAATGATCCATATCTCATGAGGGTGCATTAGCTAAACCTCTATTTAGTAAACTATTATTTAAACCCAAGCTTTCTAGAATAACTAGGTAGGATTTGGTGAGTGAAACCCCATGCCTTGGTCCTTTTATAATCATTTAATTACTTCCTTAATCATCGTCTCTCATTGACAACTATTTAGTTTAATCAATTAACCAACTTTCTTAGGCATACATATTGCTCCTAATACTTTTGAATGTATATATATATATACTTAAAAAATATGGCCTTTGGGTTTAATCCTTAAGCATATTGCAATAAGGCTTCCATTCACATGGAGTGGGGAATTAGTGTACAACTTCTGATTAAACCTAAGGGTTATCCGGTTAGGGTTTTTATTGGTGTGACATTCAGAGACCCATAAACCATAATATGTCTCCTCCACTTAGTTCAATGTCACAAGGGAGGGGGACAAGACCTATCAAACAATGAACTCCCATAGGGTCTTGTCTACAAGATTTCTCTGTGAAGAGACTTTGGAGGTGATTGGTTTCAAGGATGAAGTCTTGAACTTGCTCAAGGAATTAGGGCTCAGGTATACATACTGCAATGTAATCCCTATCTACCCAAGATTAACCTATGAGTTTCCGACTACATTGCATGTTGAAGTTGACCCCAAGAAGCCATATTAACCTACATTGTATGTATATGTTACGTACTATAATAATGTGGTGATTGGATATGTATATGTACTTATATAAAATCCCTCAAATACAATATTAAAGTCTTAAATGCCTTCCATAAGCAACACACATGAAAAGCTTGATTTTCCAAGCGTAGATTTGCATAAAGCATGGTATGTCATCCATCTCATGGAAGTGTGATGGTAGATATGTAGATTTACACAAAGCATGGTGCATATCTATCGTGTCAGCTTTTGGGTTTGACTTAACTTGTGACTTGGAGAGCCCAAGCCCAGACCCATGAAGATGATTATGGCAAAGAGTTTCACATATCATCTATCTAAGAGTTTCATATCATGCAATTGGCATGATGGCCTACCTAAATAGTCAAGTTGTGGGTGACCAGCCAAAGCTGACTCATAATTTGATGAAATATGGATCTTGGCCAATAGAAGATTGTACGCTGCAATCTTCTAAAATGATGCATGAGGGTTATCAATTTGAAATAAGATAGTGGGAGTGATAATTAATTAAGGACTAATTAATATCGTCAAATTTATCAAATCAAACAAATCAAAAATTGTTTTGAAGGTTGCAAAAAAAAATAGAATCTAAATGATGATCAGTTCATAAATGGGATAAACTTTGAAACTGGTTTAGGACTTTGAGAAGTGTTCTTAGTAGTGAGTGTAAGCTCTAAGTCTTTTAAAGACCAAAGCGCCTAAGGCTAAAATTTAATACTTACTTGAAGTATGCCAATGACGCCTAAGACATCAAGAACCTTATGCTGAGCTATATGAACTATGAGTTGCATAAATAGCTTGACGCATGGACATTCTTGAGATGGTTATACATCTTAAGAATCATGTAAAGCATGAAAGGTATATTATCTTCAAAGTGATGTTTGAGTATAATTAGACATATGGAGATCAAGTATAATCTCATATGCTTAATATGATTGCATATAGATTAACTGTGATTTCTTATAGGTCAAGAGTTGACTAAACATATGATTCTACAAATCGTTGTGTATGTCATATATCCAGTTTATCAAATGTTGAGTAACTTGGCCAAACCATTATCTGAAGTGCTTGGCATATTGATGCCAAAGAATGAAGGAAGAAAGAACAAAACATGTGATAATGATCATCAGAGTGAAGTCCATAGACTAAAGCGCAAGGTCAAGAAATGTTTTGAAGACACACTTAGGTCCAAGTCTTCATCACTCAAGATATGGAGAGGAGTAAGTGGAAAGGGAAATAACCTCTTTATAGAGGATCTCAGGAAGATGAAAGAGATAGAGGTCTCTACTTTAGGACCTGAGAGGAAGTAAGCTAGAAACTGTGAGGAGCAAGAGTTGCTACCGTTATAGTTACAATATGACATTCATGGGCATATAATAGAATTCGTGAATTGTTGTTATACATTTTCCATTAATGAAATCATCATACATATTGTATGGATAAGAGTGTAATGAACTGATGTTTCATTTTAAAGATATGATCTTTGATGGAAATTCCTATGTCTCATCAACTATACTTGATAGTTAAAGAGAGAAATTTGTGTGACACATATAATGAATGACATGATAACTCAAACTTGAATGCATATAGCATATTCATATGTAGTGCATAAATGAGAATTTCATTTCTATAAATCAATATGATGGTTATCTAGACTCATTCTGGTTATTAAACCAATAGAGACACGCTAATCTCATTCATTGTGCAATATGACAAAGGTTCTTCACTAGATGTAGTGGGAGAATGATTATTCTATTAAGGATTACACATATTGATGTATATACACCTTTTGGAATAAATGCTAAAGGTAATCAATAGTAATTCAATATATTTACTGATGACCTCAGTAGATATGGTAGTTTGTATTTAATAAAATACAAACATGAATCTCTTGAAGTGTTCAAGGAGATCATAAATGAAATACATAACAAACTTGGTAATACTTTGAACCAAGGGTTTGAGAACCTTCTGGAAGATCATGATAATGTATCATGATGGACTCCACCTAAAACACAATGATAGTGTATCATGAGAAGTGTATCAGAAAGAAGGAATCATACCTTGATAAGTCATAGTGTGAATACTAGCTAAACTTCAAATTTCCTTTTGGGTGCATGCTTAACACTAAAACAATGTACCATTAGTTCAAAAGACGCGATATGAGATATGAAATGGAAAGTGTCCCGATATGTCTTTATAAAGATTAGGATTGAAAGCCTAAATAAGAAAAATGTTTCTTAAAAGGTTTTGCCCACAAAATTGCATAAATGTTAATTTGTTGAATACTAATTTGATCTGAATCCAATAACAAAGGTGTTTTCGATGACTGCATTCCTAGAGGAGAACCTAGTTCTAAAGAAATCGGTGGGAGAGAAAAGTAGAACTCAAAATGTTTTAGACAAACAAGAAAAACATTGAACATAAAAAGGTACAATGGGAATAAAGAGAATCACAAAATGTTGTAGAATCTCAAAGTTCCTTAAGTAACACAAAAAACTCATGGTTCTGGTAGTACACGCCTAGAGCTTGAATGATATATGGTATCTTATGGACAAGAAGGTGGTGAGTTAATCATATGATGAATCAACAGTCTACCTAGAAGCTAATGAGAGCTAGAAATTGAGATATGGCCTGAAGCCATGAAATCCAAGATGGACTCCATGTACATCAACAAGGCATGACCTTGGTTGATCCACCTGAAGGGGTAAAACCCATAGGGTACCTTTGGGTCTTCCAGAAGAAGACTGACATGGAGGGTAATTTGGTTGCAAAGAGTGTCTAACAAGTTCAAGGTGTTGAACATGATGAGACTTTTTCAGCAGTTACCAAAGATAAATCCATCAGGATAATGCTTGCTAATGTAGCTTAATGGAAATAATGTCCATGAAGCTTCATAGATCAATCTTTGGATTGAAGCAGGCACCTCAAAATTGGGATCTTCTATTTGAAAAGATAGTCAACGAGTCTGACTTGAGTCAAAATAAAGAAGTAATGTGTGATTACAAGAATTTAGTGGGAGCATATGTATATTCCACATATTGATGGGGAATAACATCCTTATACTGCAAATATTAAAACCTAGCAACAAAGTGCATTCTAAAGTTTTAAAAGAAGCATCCTATGTGATAGGAATCAAGATCTATAGAGATAGATCAAGATAGATTCTTTACCTAAGAAAGAGAACATACATTGGTAAGATGTTGAAAGGGTTTAGCGTGATGAGAGAAAACTTTTCCATGTTCCATGGAGTTAGTCTCTCAAGATCCAAGTGTCCCAATTCTTATGAAGAATAAGGAACACATGGATAGATGTCATATGCATTTGCAAATGGATCTATCATGTATGAACTCATCTTGCTATCTTGTATGTATTGGACATGAAAAGAAAATATGAACTAATTATCTTGTATGTATTGGACATGACAAGAATATACAAACTCATCATCTTGTATGTATTGTACATGACAAGAAGATATGAAATCATCATCTTGTATGACTAGATGATATAAATATACAGTAATTTCATGTGTATTGGACATGACAAATGGATATATGTGAAACTCTAGTAAGAGTTACTAGACTACCATGAAGGACATCTTTATGTACTTGTGAATTACTAAAAGAATTAGTTCTTTAGGTATGGTAATAAGGAAGAGTTGGGTGTAAAGAGTTACACCGATGCAAGCTTCCAAAATGACAAAATTATGTTTGACCTTAGAATAAGAATTATTAGTTGGAAATGTTCCAACATAAAACAATTGATTAATTCTACAATAAGAAGTTGAGTATCTTAGTGTTACGAACACTGTAAAGGATATTGTATGCATCTAGAAGTTCATATGGATGAACTCATGGGAGGTTCTGACCATTGGTGACTCAATAGTAATATTGTGACAACAATGGAGCTATTGGTTAGGCAAAGGAATTTTAGATAGCATACTACGACACTTCCATCTCATACGAGTTGTTGAATAGTGAGGGGATGAGAAACATGCAATATACCGACGTGAAGCAAATGTTGCTTACCCTCTATAAAAGCACATGTACAAAAGAAACATGATGGACATGTTAAGATCACTTGGAATATGATTCATGGGTGATTGACTCTAAGTGCAAGTGGGAGTCTATTGGTATAGTATGCCCAGAGATACAATCATATGATGATTGCAATGAGGCATATGATACTTGATTTGATAATGATAAAGGTAATTCTGTCTATTATGTTTGTCTCACTCATGAGATGATGACACATACATGATAGATGTCTAAAGAATGACATGACTTGATGACATATGTCTTCAGGTTGAGGACCTGAACAATGAGACCATATGTATGATAAGAGTACATACATTCTTGTTATGTCCCTAGTCAAATATTACTATGGAAGCAAAATAGACAACAGTAATACATAAGAATAGAGTGTGTGTTGATTGATGATAGAGTCTCATTAGTCATGATATGTGATATCAAGTCAAGCGCACAAATATATGTTAGAGAACAGTATATCAGACAGACCCACCTTGAGAGTGATACATGGATACCATCGAATGGTAGTCACAATCATCTCTCATAGTGATGATGGTGATTGTGGTTAGACCTGAAATCACTGCACTCATCACATGTCGTTGGGTACACTTTGACATCATCAAATGCAATCCTAAAACATGGGTTGTTATAAAGGTGATGGTTGGGTGACTTTGACACATGGGGATAGACTGTGAGTGATAGAGATGGGATTTGTCCCTCCTATAAGGAGTATGATATCCAAGGCCTCTTGATAAGAGAGACTGAGAATTGTATGTCCATTCTCATGTGATTCAATATATGATATGTGAATTCATATGGATCTCAGAAAGTTTGCTCTAGGTCAAGGAACATGGATTGAATGTTGAAGAGAATGACATTCCATTCCTCGAGTTCAACCCGGATGTCAGAGACAAAGGAACTATACGATCACTGTAACACTAATCACAGATTGTAGGTTGAAATTGTTCTCCAACTTTCTAAGTTACTTGGGTAGCAACGATGAGTTACTAGATTCAACTCATTGCTTGTGATGTCATAAATTGTTATGAACATTCACTGCCAACGTAAATTGGAACCTGCAGGGTCACACACATAGGATACCCCGCGAAGAGGAGATTGTCCATGAATGATGTTTAGATTGAGACCAAAGGTGTTTAGGTACTCAATTAAACATACAATTGACTGAATGGACCAAGAACTATCAAGTTCAAGTGTTGAACTAGCCAGTTAGAGTGTCAGGTTGATTGGAGACTACATTGACTGAATTCTACACAACTTGGACCACCAACTGACTGGTTCACTGGGTGAACCGATCGGCTCATGGTCAGTGACACGAACGGTTCACTCTAGTGAACCGATCAGTTCACATGGACCAAATGAGCAAGTGTTGGGTTTCCCGATTCGTGAGACAGGATCCTCATTTCACTTGTTCAATTCGAATGGGACAAGAATTAATCTTTGCATCAATTAGAAATGAATAAGGAAAGTCAATTGTAGGCAAGTCTGCGAAGTGAAATGACCGGTTCAGTAGGTGAACTGATTGGCTCACCTGCCCAAACATCTAGTTCATTTATGAAATGACTGGTTCGCCTACCGTAGTACAATCAGTTCGTGGAAAATCTGGACCCTTCTACTCCCGAACAGACTGGGAACCCTGACCCTGTCCTCTACTACAAATAGAGGGGTACTGGGGGTTTCTCAGAATACACAACTCAGAACTTCAGTTTCCCTACAAAATTGTTGTCCTCTCTGCATCTGGTAACCGAGAGAGTCTGAGTAAGTTCTACCTGACTAGGGAGGCACAATGAGGGAAAGACAACTGCAAAAAAGCAGTTTGAGTTTGGAAGAGCAGGTTGGTGATAGTACACCAATAGGAGGGTCATCTCCTTCTTGCTAGTTCTTCTAGAATGACAAGAGTTCTAGGTGTTCCGTGTGGACTATCTATAGAGGCGGGAGATGTCTACCGCTCAGGAGGACATGTCAGCCACAGTTCATGGTGGAGGCCAGAGTCCATGGCGAAGACCAAGAGCTGCACAGACACCATCCAAGACATGGCGTTGAAGACCACCCATGGCTGTGAGGTATTATCAATGGGCAAGCCCCAGGACTAGGTATATCTCACTAAAAGCATCCTTCTCGTTACATAGTCATTGGTGCAATCTCCTATTATGGATTAATGGCCAATAATTTTTTTCTTTCTGCTGCCTACTCTGAGGCCATAAAACCCAACACCAACAATATTCATGGACTTGATGAACATACTATTTTGGCCTTATTTTGACCAATTTATGGTGGTGTTCATTGATGATATCCTGATATACGATCGAGATAGCCAACATCATGAACAACATCTATTTCAGGCATTGACTTTGTTGAGACAACATGGTTGTATGTAAAGTTCAGCAAATGTGAGTTTTGTCTGAAGGAGGTGTCCTTTCTTGGACACATGATATTTGTTGAGGGTGTTCATGTGGAACCCAAGAAGATTGAATTTGTGATAGAGTGGGAGCAGCCAAAGATACCAACATAAGTCTGCAATTTTCTGGGTTTGGCAGGCTACTACAAGAGGTTCATCAAGAATTTGATGTTATAGCATTACCCCTAACGAAGCTGACAAGGAAAGATGTAACTTTTTTTTGGGATGAAAAGTTTCAACGTGCTTTCCATTTGTTGAAGGAGAATCTAACAAGTGCTCCAATGCTATTGTTTCTAGAACAAGGGAAGGGCTGCATTGTCTTTTGTGATGCCTCAAGGAATCGTCTGGGTTGTGTGCTGATGCAAGACAAGAATTTGTTCTCTTTTGCATCATGACAGTTGAAGAAGCATGAGGATAACTATCCCATGCATGATCTGGAGCTTATAGTGGTAGTCCATGCCTTGAAGATCTGGAGCCACTATCTTTATGACGAGAAGTGTCAAATCTTCACCGACCACAAGAACCACAAGTATATCTTTCGTAGCAAGAGTTGAACATGCGGCAGAGATACTGGATGGAGTTAATTAAAGGCTATGATTGCGCCATAGATTACCATATAGGAAAGGCACATGTGGTGGTAGACACTCTAAGCAGGAAGTCTTATTTGTCATCATCAGTTGATAAGGCACAATTGTGTTCTTTGGTGTTCCATAAGAGAGACATGTTGGTCTCCTTGCATCAGATGAACATAAAGTTGGATATGTCCCTACTAGAAGGATTGTTGGCATAGTTGTAGGTGAAGTCCACATTGAGGCAGTATATTAAAGAAGCATAGCAGGGTGATACTATGATACAATGGATTAGATTAGAGTTTGGTGGTGAGAAGTGTGATGGCTTCCATGAGATAGAGGATGGGATAGTATGTTACCACAACAGAGTCATGGTTCGTGATGTTGATAATCTAAGGAAGATGGTCTTGGAAGAGGCTCACTCTTTGATGTATGATATGCATCTAGGTATCACCAAGATGTGCCATAATCTTAAAGATTTGTATTGGTGGCCTAGCTTGAAGAGTGATGTGGCTGAGTTTGTGGCAAAGTGTCATGTGTGTCAGCAACTTAAGGCAGAGCATCATAATCTTGTAGGGACTTTGCAATGATTACGTACACCAGAATGGAAATGGGATCATATTAAGATGGACTTTGTGGTCAGTCTGCCTAGAACAACCAAAGGTCATGATTCCATATGGTTGATAGTTGATCAATTGAAAAAGACAACACACTTTTTGCCTGTAAAGATGACATACACAACATAGAAGCTGGCTCAAATATATGTTTATGAGATTGTTCTCTTGCATGGTATCCAAACTACCATCCTGTCAGATAGATGTCCTTAGGTCACCAGACATTTTTGGGAGCGCCTGTACATGACTATGGGTATACAGTTGAAGTTCAGTACTACGTTTCACCCATATACAGATGGAAAGTCTAAAAGAAGGACCATACATACCTTTGAGGATCTGTTGAGAGTCTGTGTTCTGTGGTTCTTGGGCAGTTGCGATGTGCACCTCAGTCTGATCGAGTTTTCCTACAACAAAAATTATCAAAGCAGCATTGATATGGCACCATATGAGGCTTTGTATGGGAGATGCTACATATATCCTTTATGTTTTTATGGGACCAGTGAGTATTAGCTTTTGGGTCCTGAGCATGTACAACATATGAAAGAAAAAAAATCAAAGTGATCCATCATCAATTGAAGGCATCCCATGATAGGAAGAAGTCATATGTTGATAATTGGCATAGATTGTTGGAGTTCCAAGTGGAAGATAGAGTGTACCTCAAGGTTTCTCCTTGGAAATGTGTTTTAAGGTTTGGGAAGAAGGGTAAGTTGTCTCCCCATTTTATGGAACCTTACCCAGTGGTGACACGTGTTAGAAAGGTGGCCTACAAGTTGGAGTTGCCACCTGAGTTGCACAGGTTGCATCTAGTGTTCCACGTTTCGATGTTGAGGAAGTGTCACCCTGATACTGAGTCAGTTTTGCAATGAGTAGAGGTAGAGTTGGATGAGGACATAGCTTATGTGGAAGGTCCTATTTTGATCCTGGATATGAGGATCAAGAAGTTGAAAAAAAGAAGGATATCGTGTTGGTTAAGGTTTTGTGGCATCACCGTGGGATAGAGGAAGTCACGTGGGATCTTGAGGAAGATATGCGTAGCAAGTACCCATCTCTTTTTGCATAGGATTTTGGAGACAAAATCCTCATTAGGGGTTTATGGTTGTAATGCCCCTAACGTAGATTTCTAGATAACCTTGTTGTTTGGCTTATAATATGCTTAAACCTTAATCTAATCTCTTGAGATGCCTTAATATCATGCGACAAGCTTGTGGTTTTAGTTTGGTCCTATTTGGATGTTGTTTGATCTATGATTTCTTATTTTGGAGCTAGTTGCAAATCAGCCATATTGAGGGGTGATATTGCAATTTATCACATGTATGTTGTGCCCTTTGTGCCTTGGGATCATGAGAGAGATGACGGTGCCTTGGTGCACCTTGTTGTGCTTTGGTTTGATGCGGAGAGAAGTGGTGATAGGTTGAGTGTCATTTCTAGGGTTCACCTTGATGCCCTATGTTGATGTTGACCATATGTTTGGGTCTTTCAGCAACAACCCTTGATGATCCTTGATGTTCTCTCTACAGTTGAATGAGTTTTTGGCTGAACTTTGTGTTCCCATTGGTCTCTTAGGTTTGGAGCCCTCTCTTGGGTCACTTGACCTAGGGTTTTGGATGCTTTGGGTCACTTGGTTTCTCTTGGACCATGTGCCTTTGTGTCCATGATTTCCTTCGACTGATGGTCATCCATGAACAAGTGACTTCGCTTGGTTTTATTGTTTTTCACAAAATATCTTGCATTCATGGTTTTAGTGGATGCATGCCGATCCTTTAGTGGACAAGTGTTCTTTTGGTGACCTAACATCTTGACACCTAATCCCTTTCACCTTCCTCCAACCTTGAGTATATGAACCCCTCCTCTCACATACATGTGATCCTTTTGCTACCTAATTCTCTCTCCCTCCTTCCTTGAGTCTTTCCCTTATGTTCTTGGTGGATAAGGAGCTCATCCTTGGTGCTTGGTGGCCAATATCCTCTGCATGGGATGATCCAAGCTTGAAGAAGCTCTTCCGTAGTGATCTTTGGTGGTTCTTTGATCCTTGGTAAGTGATCCAACCTCTTTATTTCGTCTTCTCACAAAACCCTACCTCTTCCTACTTCTCTTGTCTGAATCCATCATGCTACCATGGTGGTGCTTATGTTGTGATGGAGGTACTCCTGTTTCTTGGGTCGAATCCTTGGGTCACTAAGGTAGTCTCAAGTTGAGTGGAGTAACTCTTCTCCCTTTCTCTCCCTTTCTTGTTCTTTTTGACCTTGAGGTTTTGGTTCTCTTTTCTTGCCCTTTGACCTAGGGTTTTTCCTTCTCCTTTGAGGTGGTGACTAGATTGGTCGTGGAGGAGATCAAGGCTAGGTTTCTCTCTTGCTTTTGGAGCTTTGCTTGGAGGTGGTGCAACCATCTTCTAAGGTGGGTTCTATAACTCTCTTCCCTCCCTATTATTGCACTTTAATCCTAGATTCAACTCATTATAAAACGTGATTACATGCTTTTTATAATGATATCTTGATTAGGGTTATGTTTATATATTGATCTTGCATGAATTTCTTCTTTAATTAAACCCTAATTCACCTACCCAAAAAATCTAAGTGATGGAGATGAAGATGGTTTGGCATGCAACTCAACCTTGGTGTTTGTTATCTTGGTTCTTAGTTTGGTTACCTTTCTTAAGATGGAGTTTTGGTTCTATTTTCTTGTGCTTGATCTTGATCTTTCATTCCTCAACTCATGGTTTTCATGTTGATCACATATTGTACACGATTCTTGGGTTTAAATGATGTTTTCCCTAAGCTTTTACATCACTCTTTGGAATTCAGTTTCATGTTGTTAATCGTCTATTTTTCTCATGATTTTGCTAGTGGTTTTTTCTCTCTAAGATGATCTTCATGACATGTTCTAAGTTGTTGAAGGCCTAGAGGTGATTTTTTCTGTTGGTTGGTCACCTTGGCTTTGGTCACTTGAATAACCTTTTCTTCTTCGGTCGCATTAGATTGTGGATCCCTTCGAACACTTGGATGTTGGTCTTCCTTCGATCATTTGAGTATGGTAGTGCCTTGGCGACTGATTAAGTCTGCTACCTAGTGTTTTCCTTTGACCACTTGACTTATTTTGGTGCCTTGGTCACTGATGAAGTCTGCTACCTAGTGTTTTCCTTCAACTGTTTGCCTTATGTTGGTGCCTTGGTAGCTGATGAAGTTTGCAACCTAGTGTTTTGCTTCAACCATTTGACTTATGTTGGTGCCTTGGTCGCTGATGAAGTCTGTGACCTAGTCTTTTCCTTTGACTGTTTGACTTATGTTGGTGCCTTGCTAGCTAATATAGGCTGCAACCTGGGGTTTCTATGTGACCTCTTGATATGTGTTGATGGCTTTAGGTTGTTGGTCTTGGTCATGACCTTTGACCAACATGATGTATGTTCATCAACCACCTCATTTCTTTATCTCTTATCTTCTTGAGTTGATGGTTTTGCTCAGGCATCTTGTTCCTTGGTGGGGTGGAGGAGTAATGCTAGTGATGGTTGACCCACATGTTCGAAGAATGTAGGAAGGTTGAGATTCATAGGGTTTGTTGATAGTATTGTGATATAAAACCCCAAATGGATGTGTTGTTTAAACCCTAACCCTAATCCCAATTGAATGATGTGCTTATTGAACCTGCTTAAATTAATTAGCACTGTGATGATGTTTTCTCTATCCTATCGGTGTTAATATTACCTTGCAGGTTGAATGTATATCATATCTAGTGAATTCTATGGTGATGCTTATGTGACACATGGTGATAAAAATGAGCCTTGTTGAGACTGTTGACCTAGAGGTTATACATTATCTATATTTTGATAATGACTTAACCATTCCAATCATATGTATCTAATATGTGTGTTTTAAGATTGTTTGCAGGCATTAGGTACATGAAAAGGATCTAAAATCCAAATCCCTAGAAAGGGTCAAGTTCAAGTCAAAATAGCTACAAGTGTGCATTTTGGGATTTCTATGTAAACGACCTTAGAACATCTATGTAATCACTTGTAATGATGAATTGACTTGTAACTTAAATGAGAAAAATGTTTGGGACAAAATTCACCAAGTGCTAATCACTTTAAATAAAAATTATAAAATTGATTGCATGCACTTGGTCGGTCGAGTTTCTTTGGCTTGAAACTCGACCGATCATTCTTGGTCAATTTTCTGAAGATTGCATTGGTCGAGTTGTGCTTTCACAGAACTCGACCGATCATGTAACTGGCCATTTCGAGTTTAAATGGTCGGTCGAGTTTTGTCAGGACAAACTCAACCGATCATTTGAATATCGGTTTTGTCTTTTACTTGATCGGTCGAGTTACCTTTATTGAAACTCGACTGATTGCACTATACGGAATTTGTAGAAAAAAGTGATGTGACCGTTGGTGAGTGTTTTGGGCAAAAATAGAATCGTTTCCTTGAACAAAAAATGGCTATTTTTGTATCCAAGTGTCCCACAACTTAAAGGGGCACCCTCAACTATAAATAAACCCCCTTGGAGTTCATTCCAAGCTGCTCTTTCATTACAAACTTGGTGCTATCATAGTTGAGAGTGTTCCAAGCCTTTAAGCCCCTTTCTCTCTCTACCTTCTAGACAAATTCATGAGCTATGAGTGAGTTAGGTTCCTATGTATGAGAGCTATCCCTTGTATGATGTAAAGCTCTCCATTCCCTCTTCCTACCTCATATTCCCTTTGAAGATTGATTGAAGCTGCTTCTCCAAGTGAAAGAGAAGTTGATGTTTCTCTTCCCCGAGTGAAGGTGAAGATGATTGTTTTTCTTCAAGAGTGAAGAAAGCCAGCTGCTCCAGATCTCCTAGTGAAGGAGAAACGTGCAAAAGCTCTCCAAGAGAAGGAGAGGTGCAAGGCAAAGCTCAAGTAAGATGGGTGAATCCTGCAAGGCTGAAGACTAAAGCAAGAGTAGGTAAGTCCTTTGAAGAAGGCTTTAGACTACTTACAAAGTGGGTAAGTCCTTTGTAAGGTAGAAGATCTTAGCTTGAGAAACTAATTCCTTGGTTGTGTGGTTGTTGTATCTTATAATCTTATTGTGATATATAAGAGAACCAAGTTGCAAATCCTAGAGCCTAACCAACTCTAGGTAGTGGACTGACATTGCTCCTAAGTTTAGGACGTGGAACCACTCTAAACCACATGTCCAAGTGCTTGCTATTCCTTATCTCTTATCCTTGCTTTGAATGTTAGATTAAAACATCAAATTGTTGTTTGGTTTAGTTTCTGCACTAAATATAAATTGGTGGTCTAATTGATTTTGTGAAGTTTGTGAAGCTCTATTCACCCCCCTCTAGAGCCCATTGATCCAAAAAGTGGTATCAGAGTAGGTCTTCTCCAAACTACTTCAACAATTAGGAGAAGATGGGCGATTCAGCTCTTGGTTCACTTAACCTAGAAGGAAGCTTCTCCATGAGACCTCCAGTCTTCGACGCCACAAACTTTCTCTATTGGAAGAGAAAGATGCAATTCTACCTCCAAGGTGTGAGCTATGAAATGTGGAAGATTGTCCACCTCAAATATGAAGATCCAAAAGGGGACATCACCACATGGACTGAAGCTGAAATGAAGCATGCTTAACTCAACACCAAAGCTATGAGCATCATCTACGCCGCTCTTACTCCATCTGAGTTCAACCAGATCTCTTCTTGGGACACCGCACATGAGATATGGAACAAATTGTGTGTCACCTATGAAGGAACCGAGCAAGTGAAGGAGGCCAAAGTCTACATGCTTGGTGGTCTTCTAGAGAACTTCAAGATGGGTAAGAATGAGAGAGTGGATGATATGTACGCTAGGATCAATGTCATCTTGAATAGTTTGGCAGCCCTTGGGAGTGTAATGGATAGAGGTTCTATCAACTCCAAGATCTTGAAATCTTTTCCTAAGAGATGGGAGCCTAAGGTTACTTCAATTAAAGAGGTGTACAAGCTAAGTGAGTTGCCAACTGAGGAGCTGGTTGGTAACCTCCAAGCCCATGAAACTAGGCTTGACAAGCAAGAAGAGGAAGAGAAGAGAGAAGAAAAAGAGTCTAAGAAGATAAATGACACAGCCTTCAAAGCACAAATTGAAGAAATGGTCCAGTAACAACAACTCGCCTTGAAGTCTCCCAGTCCTTCCTCAAGTGAAGATGAAGGTTCCCATGAGCATGAAGCAAACTACTCAAAGGGGAAAAACTTCAAGAGCAAGTCCTCCTCTTCAACTCCAAGATGATATGAGTGTGGTCAAAAAGGCCACTACAAGAGTGACTGCCCAAAGGCCAAGAAGAGCCATCACAGGAGCAGCCATAAGAAATATGACAAGTACAAGAGAGAAGCCAAGTACAAGAGGAAAGACAAGAAGGAGAGAAGATCCAAAGATGTAGCTCATGCAACGTGGGAGGAGTCTTCTTCAAGCTCCTCAAGCTCCGAAGATGGAGAATGCCATCTAGCTCTCATGGCCTCTATTAGTGAAGATGCAAATCATTGATATGATAAATGAATTCCAATCATCTTTTGCTAAATGCAAATCTAAGAGGAAGAGGTTAGGCAAGATAGTTGATGATCTTTATGCTAAAATTGATATTCTTGACCAAAATGAAAATTTGCATCTTGAGAGTATAGATTCCTTGCAAGGGCAATTTCGTGACCTTGAACTTCAATACAATGGAGTAGAGGTTGAGAATGGTGTATATCTTAAAAATATTGAAAATCTTAAGATAGAAAACCAAAAGTGCCTAGATGAGCTTGATGTTCTTAAAACTGAAAATGTGGAACTCAAACTTATTGACGATGCTAGGAGAGATGAAGTCTATGCTTATCAAAGAGAGATTGTTGTGATTAAATCTGAAAATGCCAAGTTGCTTGCTCAAGTTAATGATTTATCATCTAGGCCTATCTTGCCAAGAAATGAAGTTGCTAGCTTATCTTTAGAAAAGGATTCCCTTCTTACTAAAGCTCTATGTCTTGAGGCTGACCTTTTGCATGCTAGAGAAGATCTTGCTAGTCTTTCTACTACTGTTATAAATCTTAGTGATGATAATGCCAAGTTAAGATCTACTTTGCAAAGGTTTCTCTCGGGAAAAAATCCCTCAATGATGTCCTAGAACACTCTACCAAACATGTTGGTACTAGTGGTTTGGGATATGATGGGACTGCTCCCAAAGGTAAGAAAAAGAGCAAGAACAAGGGTAAGAAGAAGAGTGTGGAACCTCCTATTTTTCATGGAGAGACTTCCGGCTCTAAGAACCCTATGATTTGTGTTCATTGTAAATGTGATGACCACTACTCCACTTATTGTCCTTACAAGCCCAAGGGGACCAACCCAAAGATGAAATGGGTCCCCAAGCTAACCCCGGATCCCAAAGTTTGAGTTGGGTTACGACATCCTTCTTTCTTGCAGGTTAAAAAGAGATGTATTGTTGATAGTGGCTGCTCTAAGCATATGACTGGAGAAATCAACCATTTCAACAAGTTTGTGAAAAACAAAGGAGGATCGGTAACCTTCGGGGACAACAAGAAGGGTAAGGTCATAGGTGAGGGTGATGTAGGCAATGATCTTTGTATTAAAAATGTGTTGCTTGTTGATGGCCTACATCACAATTTAATTAGTGTTAGTCAGCTTTGTGACAATGGATATCTTGTGTTGTTTACTTCTTTAGAATGCTTGCTTCTAGATTCTCTCTCCTACAATGTTATATATAAGGGAACTAGAAATGGTAATCTTTATGTTATTGTTCTTGATTCTCTTAAGCCCATACTAAATAGATGCTTGGTAGTGGATAAAAAAGATATTTCTCTTTGGCATCGTCATTTGGGTCATGTGAATATGCATCAAATGAAGAAATTGAGCAAAAAGGACTTGGTTAAAGGACTTCCCAAATTGGATTTTGAAAAGGATGAGGAATGCCAACCTTGTACACAAGGGAAATAAACCAAATCCTCCTTCAAATTCAAAGGAGTCATGAGTACCGAGAGAGTTCTTAAACTTATTCATATTGATCTATTCGGACCAATGAGAACGCAAACGCTTCGTGGTTCCAAGTATTGTCTTGTTATTGTTGATGATTTCTCTCAATATACTTGGATCTTCTTTCTCATTTCTAAAAATGATAATCTTGATGTTTTCTTGAGCTTTTATAAACGGGTTGAAAATGAAGCTTCTTGCCTAATTGTTTCTATCCATAGTGATCATGGGGGAGAATTTGAAAATGATCCTTTTGAGCATTTTTGTGAAAAATCTGGTTATTTGCACAACTTCTCTTCTCCTCATACGCCTCAACAAAATGGGGTTGTAGAGCGGAAGAACATGCCGCTACAAGAGATGTCTAGGACCATGCTTCTTGAGTATGACACTCCTAAGAAGTTTTGGGCTGAAGCTGTTAGCACGCCATGCTTTGTGCAAAACTGAGTTTTCACACATCCTTCTTTAAAGAAAACCCCCTATGAACTATGGCATGGTAGAAAGCCGTCTATTGATTTCTTTTATGTTTTCAGATGTCCTTGTTTTGTTTTAAACACGAAGGATTCTCTTGACAAGTTTGATCTGAAATCTTATAAGGCTTTCTTCCTAGGCTATAACTCTACTAGTAGGGCATATAGATTATTCAACATTGAATTGTCTAAAATTGAAGAATCTATCAATGTTAAGTTTATTGAAACTAACCCTGTTGTTGGCAAGCATGTTGTTGATGATGATGTTGGAGATGATTTGATTCCCAACTTAAAAGACCTCAACATCAAAAATAAAGGTAAGCAGGTGATAGAAGAAGAAGAAAAGAAGGATCCCACTCCCCACTTTGCAAAGAATCATCCCAAGGAGTTGATCATTGGCAACCCATTCCAGAGAGTGAGGACACGAGCTGCTCACAACAAAGAACAAGCAGATAGTACCTTCATCTTCCAACTAGAGCCAAAGAACATCAAAGAATCCCTTGGTGATGATGAGAGGATCCTTGCCATGCAAGAAGAGTTAGAGCAATTCAAGAAGAATCGTGTGTGGACTCTAGTGCCAAGACCAAACGATAGAAAAATCATTGGCACCAAATGGGTCTACCGCAACACGCTAGATGAGCAAGGAAAAGTGGTAAGAAACAAAGCAAGGTTAGTAGCACAAGGTTACAACCAACAGGAAGGTATTGACTTTGATGAAACTTATGCTCCAGTTGCTAGATTAGAATCTATTCGTATGTACTTTCCTTTGCTAGTTACAAAAATTTCTTGTTATATCAAATGGACGTTAAAAGTGCATTTTTGAATGGTACAATCGAGGAGGAAGTATTTGTTGCTCAACCTCTGGGCTTTGAAATGACAAGTTACCCAATCATGTTTATTTGTTGCAAAAAGCTCTCTAACGACTCAAACAAGCACCTCGAGCTTGGTATGAGAAACTAAAGAACTTTTTTTAGATAACGGGTATGTCATGGGCAAAGTTGATTCTACCTTGTTTCTAAAACACACTTCTAACCATTTTCTTATAATTCAAATATATGTTGATGATATCATTTTTGGCGGGACCGATCTTGATCTTTGCAAGGAGTTTAGTTCCCTTATGCAGAGTGAGTTTGAAATGAGCATGATAGGTGAGTTGACCTTCTTCCTTGGCTTTCAAATCAAGCAAACAAAAGAAGGAAACTTCATCAACCAAGGCAAGTACACAAGTGAACTACTCAAGCGCTTTGGGATGGAGAACATGAAGCCGATGGATACACCCATGTCAAACACCGCCAAACTTGACAAAGATGAAGAAGGTGAAAAGGTAGATGAGAAGCTCTATAGAGGTATGATTGGAAGTTTACTTTATTTAACTGCCTCTAGACCTGATATTATGTTTAGTGTTGGCTTGTGTGCTCGCTTTCAATCTATCCCTAAGAAGTCGCATCTCATTGCTGTTAAGAGGATTTTGAGGTACTTAGCCAAAACCCAAAATTTTGGACTATGGTATCCTAAATCAAGGGATTTTACTCTTAGAGCATATAGTGATGCGGATTACGCACGGTGTTTGGTTGATAGAAAGTGCACAAGTGGCACTTGCTTCATTCTAGGACCATGCTTAGTGTCTTGGTTCTCCAAGAAATAAAGTACAATGGCATTATCAACTACCGAAGCTGAATACATTACAGCTGGGAGTTGTTGTGCACAAGTTCTATGGATGAAGCAAATGCTCCATGACTTCAACATATTTTTTGATGCTTCTCCTATCTTTTGTGACAATACTAGTGCAATCAATCTATCTTACAATCCTATATTGTGTAGTAGAGCCAAGCATATAGAGGTTCGCCATCATTTTCTTTGTGACCACATTGCCAAGAAAGATATCTATATCACACATGTGGACATAGAAAATCAGTTGGCAGATATCTTTACAAAACCTCTAGCTAGAGATCAATTTAATTTTATTCGATCTAAACTGCTTATTTTTTATTTGAATGATCTTGCCATGTGATCTAGCTAGTTGTCTCTTTCCCATATGCTTGCTCATGTCTATCTTCACCTTGTTTTGCCTATATATGCTTAATTGTGCCTAAATTGCCTGTCAACATGCTTAGTTTTTGCTTGCTTTTGGTTTATATTTCAAATTTTATGTTTTATCGCTAAATAGTGCCAATGATGAGCTAAATCTGCCTAAGTATGTTAATTATACATAATAGAATGGAAAAATGAATTTCATTGGCATGTATATGGCTAGAATCTAAGAATGTGACTGTTAGGTCAGGTTGACCTTCAGTCGAGTTTCCACCCTGAAAAACTCGACCGATCAGGAGCCGAGTGCAGTTCTTCAGTGGAACGTTCAGTTGAGTTTAACACACTCATAACTCAACCGATCCGCGAGATAAGACAACTTAAAAGTTAGGATCGGCTGACTATTTTCCCTTGCAACTAGAAAATAGCCGACTGATTCCTTGCCTCTAAGCCCTAACCTCTCACACCCATCCCTAAACCTCCCGTTCCTAACCCTAGGGTGACCTAGCAACCCCGTTCTTGACCTCCCTGGGCGCTCGTGGTGGTGTTTCTTCGGCGTTTGAGGTTTGCTTTTGCTCGTGTGCACATTTTTCTTCTTGTTTTCATTTCCATGTCTTCCTATAGACAAAAACGTACTACTCCCAGCAATGCTCAAGCCTCTTCTTCGACTAATCACTTGATTCCTTTTGATAACACCTCTTTTGTGTCTCTTGAGGTGGTAAATTGTTACAAGGATCTTCTTCCCCGAACTCCTTTTCTGTTTCTCCCCTTGCTTGACCCAAATCATTTTCAAGCGGTTATTACCTCTGTTTTGAGGCTTCTCTCCAGCCATCACCTGTCTGCCCTTGCGATCGAACATGACTGCTTTAACAATCACATGTATAGCACTAAGGCAGTACATGAGTTCTACGCAAACTTGCGTTGGAACTACGATTCTCTTATCCCCCCGCTGAATACCGAAATAGTTCTTACTTTGATGATCGTCGGTCGTTGTTTCCAAATCTATGAGGATACATTAAACGTCTTTTTTGCCGGAGACAAGGAAAACGACACTTGGCGTAAGGACTATGGACAGTATTTCGATCTTCTTGACCCGGAAGGTTTTTACAAACACCATGAATTGATGCTACCGGACATCCATTGATTTTTAAAGAAACCCGACGTGGCCTACAAGAAGAAGTCTACCCTGTCTTCATCCGCTCTTGACCTAAAGAGGCACATATTGGCTTTGGTGATTAACTGTAATGTCCATCCTAAGTGAAATCAAATGGACATTGTGGAAAACACCACAGTCATTATGTATTGTTTGCTAAACAATATCGGTGTCAAATGGGCCAAATATATCTTACACCACATGACCTGTTTCGACACCGGAAAAAACACCAAAGGCACCCACCCTCCCTACCCAGCTCTGATATGTGGTTTTTTCCAATTCGCCACTGATAAATCCCTCTTTTCTGACTTCCATTACCCGGTTGCTAGAAAAGGTGTTTGTATTAGTGAGACCACTCTTCAGAAGGTTGTCCCTGTGTTTTCTCCTGCCTCTGGTGCTTCTGCTTCTGCCTATGCCTCCGCTGTCCCATCCTCCTCCACCCATGCTCCACCTCCGCAGCCACATCCTCGACCCAGCCGTGCGTCCTTCCGTGCATCCAATGAAACCCTCCTGGGATATATGATGCATGAACAGACGTACAATCGACAGGTTCAGGAACACCTACACCAAGATTTGTGTTCAATCATGTCTACCATGAACCTATCATGTGCTTCACCCTACCCCACCTACCAGCCATACCCAGGTAGTTCTTATGCTTCTTATGCATACAAGCATTACTTCCCTTCTCCCGAGCCTTCTGCTACCACTCCGCCACCGTTTGCTGCTGGTATAACTACTCTCGTCATCCTGTCGTTTCCTGCTGGCCCCCTGGCCACTCTACTCGCCTCCTTGGGTGACTCTGCTACGTCCTTCCCATAGGCCAAGGAGCTTCTTGCTCTTGGTATGTCATGGGCTGAGCTCCGTTGGCCCAGTCATTCCTTTGGCCCTCCTGATGATGAGGAGATGCCAGACCAGACCGAGGATGATGATGATGATGCTGAAGACAGTGCTGGCGAGGATGCTTCTGACAACGATGGTGGTGATGGTGTTGGATCTGACACTAGTACTGGTGCTCCTCCTTCTTACGGGGATGAGGACTACCACCCTGGTGAGGATGATGATACCGTAGATATAGATAGCTTGATGTTTAGGTGGTTTCTTAGCTTATAGTCTAGCATGCCAATCATATACATCTTTCTAGACTCTTTTGTATAAGAAACATCCTGGCACATTCTTCTGAGCTGTACTATCTCTTATCTCTATTTTCTCACTGTATGGTTGTAGTTGCTTTCATGAGGACATATATCTGAGTTGTAATATCCTCGATATGCACTTTGTCTATTTACTCTGTTTCATCTTATGCATTGGTGCTATCTTGAGCTATATTTTGGTTATGACTTGGATTGTGTGTTCTCCTTTGTGGTTGTGTGCTATATGCTTTATATTGTTGCTTACTGCCTTGCATGTATCTTTTGGTTGAATTTTTGGAGAAGACCTAGTTTTTGCTCTTCTACACCCCCTATCTTTTTGATAATGTCAAAAGGGGGAGAGATATTTCAAGTGATAGATCAGTCTTGAAACTCAATCATATTGATTTCTCCTTGATAGACTATGGTTTTTGCCTGTGAGATCCTCTTCTTGTTCAAATTCACTGTTCTTTATGTGAACTTGCAAAGGACTACACATTACATGGATATTGGTATTTCTATGTGTAGAGAAATTAACATGCAGGTTAGAGGAAGCATAGTTTGAGGGGGAGCAATTCACAATTGTTCGTATCATGAATCCCCCTAATTAACAAGGCAAAGGTATAACTTTCATATCCTTTTCAATATGTTTGAGGAATGGTTTGTCTTTGTCAAAAGGGGGAGAATGTTGACCTAGAGGTTATACTTTACCTATATTTTTATAATGACTTAACCATTCCACTCATATGTATCTAATATGTGTGTTTAAGATTGTTTGTAGGCATTAGGTACATGAAAAGGATCTAAAATCCAAATCCCTAGAAAGGGTCAAGTTCAAGTCAAAATAGCAACAAGTGTGCGTTTTGGGATTTCTATGTAAACGACCTTAGAACATCTATGTAATCACTTGTAATGATGAATTGACTTGTAACTTAGACGAGAAAAATGTTTGGGACAAATTTCACCAAGTGCTAATCACTTTAAATGCAAATTAGAAAATTGATTACATGCACTTGGTCGGTCGAGTTTCCTTGGCTTGAAACTCGACCGATCATTCTTGGTCAATTTTCTGAAGATTGCATCGGTCGAGTTGTGCTTTCACAGAACTCGACCGATCATGTAACTGGCCATTTCGAGTTTAAATGGTCGGTCGAGTTTTGTCAGGACAAACTCGACCGATCATTTGAATATCGGTTTTTTCTTTTACTTGATCGGTCGAGTTACCTTTATTAAACTCGACCGATTGCATTGTACAAAATTTGTAGAAAAAAGTGATGTGACCATTGGTGAGTGTTTTGGGCAAAAATAGAGTCATTTCTTTCAACAAAAAATGGCTGTTTTTGTATCAAAGTGTCCAACAACTTAAAGGGGCACCCTCAACTACAAATAAACCCCCTTGGAGTTCATTCCAAGCTGCTCTTTCATTGCAAACTTGGTGCTAGCATAGTTGAGAGTGTTCCAAGCCTTTGAGCCCATTTCTCTCTCTACCTTTAAGACAAATTCGTGAGATATGAGTGAGTTAGGTTCCTATGTATGAGAGCTATCCCTTGTATGATGTAAAGCTCTCCATTCCCTCTTCCTACCTCATATTCCCTTTGAAGATTGATTGAAGTTGTTTCTCCAAGTAAAAGAGAAGTTGATGTTTCTATTCCCCGAGTGAAGGTGAAGATGAATGTTGTTCTTCAAGAGTGAAGAAAGCCAGCTGCTCCAGATCTCCTAGTGAAGGAGAAACGTGCAAAAGCTCTCCAAGAGAAGGAGAGGTGCAAGGCAAAGCTCAAGTAAGATGGGTGAATCCTACAAGGCTGAAGACTAAAGCAAGAGTGGGTAAGTCCTTTGAAGAAGGCTGAAGACTACTTGCAATGTTGGTAAGTCCTTGGTAAGGTGGAAGATCTTAGCTTGAGAAACTAAGTCCTTGGTTGTGTGGTTGTTGTATCTTGTAATCTTATTGTGATATATAAGAGAACCAAGTTGCAAATCCTAGAGCCTAACCAACTCTAGGTAGTGGATTGGCATTGCTCCTAAGTTTAGGAAGTGGAACCACTCTAAACCACCTGTCCAAGTGCTTGCTATTCCTTGTCTCTTATCCTTGCTTTGAATGCGAGATTAAGACATCAAATTGTTGTTTGGTTTAGTTTCTTCTCTAAATATAAATTGATGGTGTAATTGATTTTGTGAAGTTTGTGAAGCTCTATCCACCCCCCCCTCTAGAGCCCATTGATCCAACAGAGACATGATCATATGATGATGATATACATGGATTGTGTGATGGGTCTTATGACCTAGCAGAGTCTTTAAGCCTAGCATGAGGTGTCCTCCAGTGATGTGATGAGGAATTGATATCCCTTAGTGATGTGATAATGTTGATGGCCTTGTAAGGCAGTGGTAACATTTGATGATGTGACAGGTTCACACCTTATATGTTTTATATCTTATGAAGTTGTTTTATAGTTATGCTTTCTAGAATGAATTAGGGTTTTATATGTCCACTTGCATGATGAAACCTTAATTCAATTAATTGGCATAACTAATGAAGTGAAATCTTAATCATGTACTTTCCCAGTGCCATAGATTCATCTTCAATGTTAGTACTTTATGGATGGTGAAATGAGTTCTCCCTTAGAGGAAGCTTGGAGTCGTATAATGTTGAGTATATGCATTTTAGAGGATTGGCTATGGTCATACCCTAGTAGGAGAATGGTCGAGGCCATATCTCAATGATGATGATATGGTGTATATATGATATATTTTGTGGATGGTTGTGGTCATACCCCAACAAGAGTGCATGTAGCATCCCAATTTGCAAATAAAACAAGTCTAAGGTCCTTAGTGCAAATTTCCCACTTCTATCCTAAGAATTCATGCAAACTACTCAAATATAATGAAAGGTTGCATCATAACTCGAATTTTGATTCAAAATATTACCTAACATTGAAAAGATAATTTATTTTAATGCATATATAATGAGATAATGACTTTTGTGCATTTGATAAAGAAAATGTAGATAAAACCTAAATCTAATCATATAGAAAGATTCTAGACCCTTTAACTAAGCTATTTATCAAAATTTGAGCCTAATAGGGCTTCATTTGACCCTTCAAATCAAATAGGAGAGGTAACATATGATTTTTGAGTACATTAATCAACTATTTCATGATCTGACCTAAGATTTCACGTTATTTAGATGTCACACGTGTGATTTCTCGATTTCATCTATAGTTTATGTGTCACGCACTCTCTGGATTTTCGGAGTCAGTCTGGGCCGTTGGATTCCCATCGGACGCCACCCGACTCATATCCTACCTTGAGTAGGAGATTGAGAATAGGTAGGTTGCGTGCGTTCTCTCCTCCGATCCCCTAGCTCACACCACAGATCCCCGATCCACCTGGTCTCTTCACCTCTGCTTTCACAAGACTTCTGTGATCCTAGAGAGCCCAGTTTTCAGGGACTCTCATGCCCTGTGCATCCCAGTCGAGGAGGGACTCTGCTCCCTCCCATGTTCTCTCGGTCACGGCCCTCCTCTCGCAGCTTGGGCCACCCAAAGCTATAAAAGAACCATCTAAATCAATAACTGAACCCTAAGGAACACTACCCACAAATCTTTTCACCCTCTGGAGCTCCCCCCCCTTTTCTACCCTACTCCGACGACGACTCCTCTTCCAAGCTTGGCTGTGGTGGCAGTTCCCAACCTTCTCCACCCCAAGTCGATGCCCGGAAGGGTTATGTACAATCTTGGGAAGCTCCTAGTACTCGAAACTTGCGAAGATTTCTAAATATCGATGTTCCTTCTTTTTTGCTGTAAATTTGGATCCCATGGGTGATGGCCATGCGCAGGTCAAATCTCACCGTTGTTCACCCTATTTTAACTATCATCGGTTGCATTTGATACTAGCGAATTGAATCGCCATCCTTTTTCTGTGCATCATAACTCGAACTTTTGGAGAGTGTATATTTTACTTATTCAATTCTTATTTATGTCAAGTAATTAATTTCAAGAATTCTTAAGTTAAATTCATGTCAAGTTTTCCTTTCAAGTCAAGTATATGCTATTTTTAGTCATTATAACATGTATGTTGCCTCTTACTTATGATGTTGCTTTATTTCGCATGGCTGTGGGACGAGATCGATGTCCCTAGATCAAGGAGCTGGAGGGAATGACATGAGAAATCAAGGGTAGCTGATTGAGAAGACTCTATCTTGGTGGGGTGCCATCTACCGCTCTGGATGTTATCTAGTTTAGATTCAGTTTATGCTTTAGATTTTGTTTAGCCACATGTATTAGGTTTTGATATCAGATGATATAGTTATATCTTTCCCTTTCATGAACAATGTATGAATCTATATTTTGAGTTTAATTGGTGTTTCATTTATCTTATTGCTATTGAATATCATGTTTTGTAATGGTCCTCCAAGCCAAGTGACCCATGTTATGGACAACATGAGGCTTGCTTCCGCTGTCATATATGTGCTTGGAGGGGCGTTACAGTGCAACTGTGGTTGTAACTCAGTTTTCATTGGTGTTGGGCCTATATACCAATGCAGACTAGCCTGTTTTGCAGTTGGACTCTATATGTCACTGTGGAAAATTCATATTGATCGAGGGTTTGGAGAGATCATGGATTCTTTCTCTTCCATTGATCTTGTATGGAACTGATTTTGACTCAGCAAGGGACAGTTAGAGAATGAGTGGTATACCTCATCTCCTCAAGGAATAATAAAAGACGTAATACAACCATGTAGTATCCTTGATTAGGGTCAGATACAATTCACATTGGATGACCCCCTTCCCTTATTGCTTGTACTGCTTAGTTTATAATGGTTATACATGTTCTTCATACTCCTCCTTCTAAAAGCTTAAGGTGTTCTACTACTCAGTTGTAGATACTAAATCTACTTAAGTAATGCTATATGTTTATAATGTTTAATCTGCTCTGCATAATCTATCTGTGCTTGTATAGACATTGGTAGAGAGTTATATCTCTCATTGGGATGGTGATCTCACCCTGTGGGTTTCCACATCTTTTAGGTGTTAGAGCATGAGGAAGTTCATATCGTGCTTTTGGTGTTGAGCAGCAAGAGGAATAATAGTTCTTAAAAGGTTGGACATGCTGCTAGTGTTTTGTAGTATAGTCCTATGTGTCGTACCTATACTCTCATCCTCGGGGATGTTTTGTAGATGTTGTATATTGCGATGATGTTTTTGGCTATATGCCTTGATGTACAGATATGCCATGTATGTACATGAATAAGTTACTGTATGTGACGAGTTATATATGTGAAACAAGTTGTGGCTAGTGAGTTTCTTGCTGAATTCCAACAAATACATGTGCCCTGGTGCACCCCCCAACCTCATTCAGGGGTCACTAACCTCAGTGCAATGTGAGGAATCGACAAGGAGTCTATTATTCCCCAGAATGGCTGGGTACCTCACGTTGGGTCGCAGCAGGAGAGCTCCATGCAAAGTGTTGTCCACCACCATGGACCGAAGGGGGAAGATCCTTGATCAACAAATGACTATAATGCCCACGTTCTAATCAGATGAATTAATGGACAAGGGTGATGCCGATATTTCACACATGCTTTTGTTTCTTCAGCCATGAATTATTTGGTATGAAAAAATGACAAGTGTGTCCCCACATGCTTGATTAATGTGTCACACACATATGGTTTTCTAGTATCTTGCCCTTTTATTTACATCATGTTTATTTTCAACTCAAATCAGTGTCATGCTATAGTTTTACTGAATTCTCATTGGTTCGTTTTCTAAAATTCATGTTGAATCATTGGATGCTAAGAAAAATACAAACAAATAGTCATTGGAAAGGGTTTTCTGAGAGGAATCTGATTTTAAGGTTTTCAAGCCATGATTTTTCTTCCTATTCCAATGTTTTATTAGAAACCCTATTTTGAATCATGAAACCCTAATTATGTACCACATATGATTAATGTGATCTAATCCAACCTAGTTTTCCTAAGTTAATGATGTTGATCAGCAAGCCTAACCCTAATGCACTCAAATCCTAATTCACCCTAATTCAAGCTAAGACCAATACAAGGTATTGATTAATGATGTTTATGAACAAGTGCTTAGCCTAATCAAGTCAAGGGAAGGAAGATTAGAGAGGTTATTTTAGGACAAACTCTTGCTCCAAGGTAAACAGGTCATGCTACCGATCACAAGTATTTAAGGTTTATTGCATGCTAAGTACAAGTAGACGTTATGATTTCAAGTGTAATGTTTTAAATCATGTTGACTATGTTAAATTGCTTGAAAATTGCTACATGTTATGTCCTATGGTTAAAATGTTCACTATGATTAAAGTTTATGATTAATGACTCATGAGATTTATGTTCAAGAGGGGGAAATACCATCATGTTAAGATATCATGTTAAGGGGGAGAAATACCATCATGTTAAGTTCAAGGATCATGTTAATGCTAATGTTATTTCCATGTTAATGATCAAGTTAATTGGAATTGAAATAGTCTTTATACTCTTCTGAATCATGGACCTCAAGGGGTCATCAAGGGTGTTCCTAGCATCAAGGGCTTTGGTAGAAATCATGTGCTCCTAAGGAGGCATCATAGAGGGATGCATACAATTACTTTTCAATTCTTCATGTTAATAATAATTCAAGAGTGTTTATAGTTAATTCATGTCATTTTTTCTTACATGACAAGTATATTTACTTTGTTTATATTATAAAGTGCCAATACTTTTTATTGATGTGTTGTTTTTCCCCTATGCATGGATAGGGGCGCGATGTCCCTAGGAGTTGGACCAAGTAAGGACTCAAGAGGAGCAAGAAAGGATTAGATAACTTCAAGAGCTAACTGGCAGGGTGTCATCCATACTAGGTGATCCAATTACTTATACATGCCTACTTTCATGAATAGTTTTCCATATTTAGACATGTTATAGAACTCAATTATAGTTTCCTATTCATAGAACAATGTATGAATCTCAATGGTGAATTATGTGTTTATTTTCTTTGATTTCATAAATGTGACACCCCCTTCAAGGTGAAAGCTTCCACTTAATTATGCTATATATTCTTGAAATGGGTGTTACAAGTGTAGGAAGTAGCACTATTCCCTATTTGTGTTCTCTTTATTGCATCTACTTTGTACAAACGTTTATATGTTTTGGAATAAACAATTTATGCATGCAGTATTGTTTGGCCAACTATTTTGCATGTTTATCAGATATTGGAAGTTGAGAACTCCAAACCTAAGATCTAGGACATTATTTGTTACATGCTAAATCCTTGATGACAACTTTGGATAGATGTTTTCTAAGGTGATGGTAAAACATATCTAAGCAATGCAAGGACATGCTTGTAGTAATATATGTCCAATTTTATTCCTAAATCCTAAAGGGGATTTATTCATCCACATTATAAGCATGTTCATGCTATTTATGATGTAATGAGATAGTAAATGGTAGGTAGTGATGGTGGAACCCATCCACCATAGTGTTTTCATCCATTAATCAATACAATCTTAATCCAACCTTTTGTCACTTGCAAACTACACTAATCAAGACAATCAAGCTTATGTTGAATACTAGTTCTTGCATGGTTACGTAAACCACATCATTCTTAATGTTTTCTTTTGGGTTTGATCCAGAAATATACTATGATAATATCCATCCATTTGCGGGTGGGATTGTCATGCATTGGTTGAGGCAAAACTTAGGGATTTCATCCCTAGGTAATTAGTTGTGCGATAATATTTGACAATTTTTTTTGGCATTGTTATTGATGACAATAAAACTTTCATATTAGATTAACCAACTAGGATTAGTTAGGATCTTACTTTCACCTTTGATGATGCTAAAAATAATCTTGAATCCAACTCAACTTCAACCATATGATTTTGGTTGTGTACACTTCTCACATGACATTTGTTGTGGATATGATACTCTTCTATCATGGACTCCATCCAGACCTTAACCCTGAGATAGAAGAAACCTACTTTAGGCTCCTTTGTGAAATCAAAGACAATATGTTAAAATGGGATATCAATCCTAAAGTAGAAGCAATACTCGCAATAGAGAGAGATAGAATCTTGGCTAATCTAGATCCATTATAAAGTAGAGTTGCGAGAAGATGAAGAAATAGGACGATGAAGAGATATATGAAAAGTTCTCTATTCCTAAAATTGTAGACTTTCATTGTCAGATGTTGCCTTCTAATTAGCATAAATACCAACAATTATAGAGAAACCACAAAGCTAAACTGAGATTAAGAAACAAATCTCTTCATTCTCGACAAACACAATTAACAACCACTATATTGATGAACGTGTATTCATCTCATGTAATATAACTTTCATAGTCTTTTTGTTAGAATTCCCTCTTTTGCTAATTTTCTAGAAATAATTGCAAATAGTCATTTTTTGATTAAAAATGCAAATTCTTATCTCTTGTCTATATTTTGCATATTTTCCTTCAAAGCACAATTTTGGCCATCTTAGTACATGAGCGGGTCGGCTCATACACTGACATGATTGTTTCATCTATGAAGGATGTCACTTCTCAAAAACTCAGACGACCATTTTGGCCCTCTACTCCTCCTTTCACCTTGGATATTCAACAACCGAGGCAGAGGTTACCAATCTTCCAACCGCTCGATTAGGCACTCTAAATGAGCGTCTCAAGTCCCTAAATGATCGACTCAGTCTGCTTCACAACCAAGTCATCATAGTAGCATGCAACCACCCTATCTTAGGGTTTCTCCCTTGGCCCGCACATGCTCAAATGACAATCGGGTGTTTTGTTTGCCAAATGATTGGTTCAAGATTGCTTCATAACAAACATTTGATCAAGTCAGTGTTGCCAACCTCATTAGGGGTTTGGATTTCTGTGCCACTTCAAGCCCCAACAGACCGATTCAGGCCGTGAATCAGTGCGTGGTCAAAACATTTCAATAGCCGCCACCCATCTATTCCTCCCACTTTTAGGGTTTCCAACCTTCCTTCCCCTATAAAAGTACTGGGGACTCCACATGAAAAGGGATCCAACTTTTTGTACTCACACTTTACATTTCAACACTTGTTATTTCCATTCTTGCATTTTGTACTCACTTTCTTGCAATAAAATTAGTTCTTTTCCATCTTTGTTCTTGATTTTCTTATTCTGAGTAAGGAGCTAAGAGGGAAGGCCTTTTGATTGTCACTAGATAAGATCCTTTTTGGATTCTTTGTCCTCTAGTTTATGGCCTCCTCTCTTCCTTCCATTGTTCTTTCTTTATTTTCCATGAATCATGAGTAGTTCTATAATCGGGGCGTGCGAAGTAGCCCTATAGCCATAGTCTAAACTCGATCCATTTCTATATGGTAACATTTGTTGGAAGACTCCTTGTTTGGATTTTTTCCGACTTTAATGACTTGATCTCTCATTTTCATTGAGTTATAGTCTTGGGGAATGTGACCTGAAACCCAAGGCTCGAAACAACAAAACAAATGCATAAGGATCTAGATGAGACCTTAGAAGGATCTTTATTGAGATGATCGGGCTAGGATCTGTGAATGCCAACACCAATGGGTTCACAGGGAGTTCGTCTTTTGTAGATTGCATTTGTGAATGTTTTCAGATGCCCTCTTCTAGCTTGTTTATCTCATATATTTATCGATCAAATTTCATGCCATATATGGTGG
Organism: Alisma plantago-aquatica; assembly: GCA_963693085.1. Lineage (NCBI taxonomy): Eukaryota > Viridiplantae > Streptophyta > Magnoliopsida > Alismatales > Alismataceae > Alisma > Alisma plantago-aquatica. Next base: position 398,039,256 of record OY856411.1, on the reverse strand, counting down.
TAAAACCCATAACCCCAATATCTTTCCCATTGATTCAATTTCATTCTTAATATGCTTGTTTCATCTCTCCCTTACTTGCAATATAATATTGCTCATAGATAATTCTTCCCTTATTGTTCTTAGCATAATTCTCTCTTTGTTTTTCCTTAGCATAACTCCTTTCTTATTTGTTTTAGTGTAACTTTTATTTTTGCAATTTTTAATTCCTTTTTTTATCACAATCAAACCTTCAACAATGGATCTTGACTTTCTTATAATCTTGTTCAAAGTGATTTGGGGTTGGGATTTCAATCTTAATAATGTTGTATGTGCATCAACCCTTTCTATATTGGGCAGTTAAACTTTAGGATTAAGACCCTAGTTTTTAGTGTGCGAAACGACACACATTATATATGAAATACATAGCTAAATTTTTCCTTTTCCTCATAAAACTTCATAAACCAATGTCACATCAAGAACAACATGTCCAGTTATCACAAATCATATTCAACTTAATTAAACGACAATCAAAATATTATTGCTCGTGTAGTTCAGTTTACATCAATGACATGTACATGTAAGAACAAACTCCATATACTACAGGTCTTGAGAAAGAGAGAGTATCTGGACATTTACATTATTCTATTAACATCTTGTTTTTCTTGATATCTTTGATGGATGACATTATACCTAAAACATCTAAGATAACCTCATGAGACTCATATAGAGCCCAGTGAGTGGACACCTATCACAGAACTATTTTTTACCCAAGGTCCACACTCCTAATAGATACATAGCCAAAGGTGAGTGGACTTGGGTGCCTCCGTCCATAGAATGGCACCAATATACCACACTTGCAATATATTAGAAGCACTAACAAAGAGACATAACTTGATACTAAACATGGAGATAAGAGATAAGTACCCATTCTATATTCAAGAATACCCCCCACTGGTGATTCATTTCTAGATCTTAGAGTCTTGAGTGCAATTGATCTTCATTTGTCAACTATAATTTCAATAAACAAAATATATCAATGTGAGTGCATTGAGTACTCTATGAAAAGGCATGTCAACAGTTGAAGAGTATAGAAACGTTTCTTGGCTAGAAACATCATAATAAGAAAGAACTAAAAACAAGGCGAATAATGTCTTTCTTTTATACAAAGCATGGTTTTAGTTTCTTTATCCATTATATCAAACGTAGACCATTAGACTAACTTCTCACTGGAAGATTCTGTAAGGGTGCTCAACATTAGATACCCTATCCATAAGGGGACTCAAGGTCATTGCCAAGAGGTAACCCTTGAATCATAATGGTCCGCCTTATCAAGTAAGATGCCTGACCTGGTGTCCTTACCCAAAAACTTTAGGAAGGTGCACCAGGGTATATAATAGATTTCTCTAAATTATGTTCAAGGATTGCCAATGTAGTATAAATAAAATGAAAGTAGTATTTGTAGGGAACAATAGCTCAAAAAAGTATCATCTACCCAAGCATTCATACGAGCATACATACAAACAAGCCAATATCATAGTAGGGTGAAGAGATTAAGTTTACCTTAAGAGTTATGATACTTGAGTAAGATACCTAGGAAGACCCAAGACAACATGGATCTAGGATGTCAACATAAACAACATAGTGTCTTACATCACTAGGTTTGATTAAGATAAACATCATATAAGTTATGTGGATGTTCCCCTAGAACTAGATTTCAAAAAGATTGATCTAGGTCCAAAGTCCCATATGTGCATGCAATCAATCAACCATTATTCATAGATAACATCAACACCTTAAGTCTAGGTGATATATCCACATCCTAAGTAACACTAAGTAAAGATAAAGTCTGATTTAAGAGTAAAGTAAGCATGAGGTTTAGATTATCATCATGGTCTATTCATGTAAGATTATAATTTGCTACATTAGATACATTTCATGCAATATTTTCATGTTTCCATGTAATTGGAGCATTAAGGGTATATGAGAGATCATGTTGGATTCTGGTGCTACAAGATAAATATTCTAATGATTTAAAATAAAAGTACTGTGAGATTATCATAAAGGTCATATTTCATCATATGGAATCCAACTAGGTATATGTGGTCATTTAGTTACACAAAGTAGGTACTTGAGGTATCACGGACCAACCATAGGTTACATTAGCACAAACACTTAGATTATCATGGGACTAAGCATAAAAAGGTCACTAATTTTGAGATTACAAAGTTGTATGATATCAAATTAATCTAATCCCCAAAACTTCATCAAATTATAGCATGCATACATTTACTTGAGTCACTTTTAGGTCAAGGTTACACATAGAAGGTCCAAATGATCTTAGGGTGCAAATAGATAGCCCAAGAAACATCAGGAGAATAGGGAAGCTAGAATTACTGATTAAGGTGATTATTGTAGCTAGGGATCATTATGAATACATGTATCACATGATTGAAGTTGCTTAATAATCTAAAGATCATAAAGGAAGCATATTACTAAAACATGGATGATTTACACAAGATTAGCAATAGATAACAACACTATTAGATGATGATTTTTTGTCATAATGGTATATAACATTATTAGATTTGCTTTTGTGGTTAGGAAGTTATTAGGGTTTGAAAGTTAACCCTTGATTAGGGTTTTAGGGAGGTTTTTACCTCTCCGGGACGAGAATGGACGCTTGTTGGGTGTGCCTCTCTATTGGGCTCATTGTTGGGGCCTCGCCACAACTCGACCGACTGCTTATCATGCCCAACCTCTTAGGGCAGTCGCCAGAGCCCCACGAACACCACCGTTTGCCACTGCGAGTCAGTCATGATAGATTGGGAGTGACACTGGGCAGTGGTGAAAGACTGAGTAGGGCATGCTGGTAGGAAGGTCATCCGTAGGATCATGATTCTATGGCCAACGCCTCATCTCCTTCATGGAGATGTTGTTGCGCCCAAGCCTTGAGTCACAACAATGGTAACTGTGGCAAGCTATTAGCAAAGGAAGATCTGACAACCGCAATGACATGCGGAGTAGCCACCTCAACTGGGAGAGGGTCAGTGAAGCTAATGACATTTTTAGATGAGCACGGGGAGGGCTAGGGATAAAATCCCTAAACCTAGCTCCATGGTGGCGTCGACTTGGTGAGGTGGAGAACTAGAGGGATGAATCGTAAATGTGGGATTGACAGCACGAGGAAAACCATGGAGAGGAGGAAAGGAAGTGGAATTGAGGTTCAATTGGGTATGCAATAGGGTAGGAGAAGGTGGCATTTGGTGAGGTTGATGCCATTTCTTCTAGAAAGGAATACGGAGGTATGGGGAGGTGTCATAGTCATTGGATGAGGGCTAGATTCAGGGAAAAAGGATCTGAGGGATGAGGCTGGCCGAAATGAAAAAGGTGTCATAGTCATTGGATGAGGGCTAGATTTGGGGAAAAAGGATCTGAGGGATGATGTTGGCCGAAATGAAAACCTCATTTTATGATTGGCTGAAAAGGTGAGAGTTGGATAGCCAAGGGAAAGGGGTTGGGGAGTAATGGGATATGTGAACACACCCAATATTGGGCCCATGAAGGGTTCAAATTCGAATTAAACAATTAATCAAGTGGATAAGAGTCAAATTTTGGAAGGCCATAACTTGGGCTCTAAATGTCTGATTAATATGATTCTTGTGTTATTGAAAAGACAATTAAAATATATAAATCACTAGATACTTAGGAATAAATATCATCACTTAATGAGGTTCAATTTCAAAAGTGAAAGCATCCTGCACTAAAGTCAATGGAACATAGGTCAAGATCGATTTTTAATGTCACACAAAGGAATAGGAGTGTAAGGTGACTATCATTAAGGCTAAAACCACTCACAATATATTATTCAACTCACAATTCAATTATGTGAGTTGCTAATTAGAGAGATATATGGCATAAGGTAGAGACGTAAAGATCAAGGTCATCACATCCTCCCCACTAAAAGAGGAACTTTGTCCCCAAAATTAAGTCAAGTCATTAACCAAGATTGGGTCTTTCCCCATTCATCACCAAGATCATCCTAGTACTCTCATAAGTTATCATCACCAGTTACAATATCCATCTCATTCCCCAATCAAGAAATTGAATAATATGGTCAACATATAGTCATATAGATCATCAAATTGGAAGTATCACCACATGAGTCAACAATTTTGGAGTGAATATCTTGTGTATTACCAAATTTGGAGAGATCATATTTCAAGTCAATCGGGTAGAGCTCAAGCATAAGGCATGACTTTCATTCCCAAAATGTAGGGTTTTAGATTTTAAATTTGCCTAGATGGGGTTATCCATCCATGATTGAGATTTGATATTTCAATAGTTCAAGACCAACATCATATTTCAACAATCGTGATTTTGTGCTCAAAATCGATGGAAGGTCCCACCCTAGTCTGCATGGAGTCACATTTAAGTCATAAATCAAGAGAATCATCATTGTTGTCATTTCAATATTTTGATATTTGGGAATATGAAAGTCATTAGTCATATATCGAGGGTGATCTCCAGATCCGTATAGGGTGATCATAGAGGTAGAATCAATATCAAGGTCGATAATCATGAGTTAGGATTTCACAAATCAATGTGGAGAGTAAAGTTCAGAATTTAGAGTCATAGGTCCAAACCTTTGAAGCTAGGGTTTGGATGCCAAATTAGACCTTAGGGGTGATCATTCATCCATATATAATAATCACACAACAATTTGGAAATAATTCAAGCACTTCTCAACATTTCATGGTATCAATATCGAGTTTGTTTTCATGGTATTCATGGTTGATGAATGATCTAGGCCTAAGTCTTTTTAGGAACTTGACCACTAATTATAGTCAACATCATCATACTTCCAAATTTTCATCAAATTGAGATTCAAGATCAAGTATCAAAATTGTCATGGATTTGACCTATTAGAGACTCAGGTCAAGAAATCAAAATTGTGAAGGGGTTACCTTTCCAAACTCTAAATAATACACAATGTGAGAATTTAGAGGTAGTCAAAATAGATATCTAACCTAGGTTAGGGGAGTCATAAGTTATATACCACCCTAATCTAGCACATTAGTCCATATCAATCCTGAGGCATCATTAATATCCAAATAGGTAGAGTATCCATAATGTGTGCACTTAAAGGAGTATATAAAATTGGCATTAATAACAAAAATATAGTCAATCACACCAACTGAAGTATGAAAACCTTCTCATGATTATCCTTACAAATGTAACATAAATGTTATTACATGAAAAAGATCATTAAACATCTTGAGTCTCTACTCTAAGGTTCTAAACATTAAATCATATAGCTCAGTCAATAAACCTGAGGATCATCTTATAGTTGGCACCCCACCAGATTTCATCATGCTCTATGTTTGAGCTCCAAGTATCTAAATGATACTTTTGTTCCTTCTCTTCACCTATGGACATCTCGTCCCTAGGCATGCATTAGAAAAATAGTTATTAGCGTAAGTGACATGAGTACCATTAATCTCACCTTTTAATAATATATGCATTAAGATAATGACCCATATGAGTTTGATGAAAAAAAGATGAGTGAAACATAAATCTAATTGTACATGAAGATTCTAGACCGTATAATTGATTCATTTGACCTCCTAACTTATTCATAGAATATTTTATATAGTTAATAATCGAGATTAATAAATCATATAAAAATTTCCGTAACCAAGACTAAGGTCTGGCTTTTATCACCTTGTGACGTGCCTTCAGCTGTCCGAGCTGGGTCAGACTCAGACTCGAAGTTAGCCACACAGTGGGAAGACATCCCCTTGACCTGAGTCCTGGTAAGTGTGGACTCCACAGTAGCCCACCTCCCCTTCACTCATCACATGCATAACCTTGTTGTATTCCTTTTTGACCCAAAATTTATCCTCTTTCCACCCTCAAATGATGATGGTCATGTGGTGGGTATTTTTATACATCCAATGGTCCAAATTTCATCTAATCCAAGCAAGAATGTGGGAGATGTGACCTTTTCTTGTAGCCTAGCTAGAAAAACACTAGCTATACCCTTTTTCTCCCTTTTGTTTTCCTCTTTATCAATGTGGGGGGTGTTGTGGCCCTTTAAATCCATGTTGCATGGATCCCAGAAAGATCCAACGATCATGGGACCATCATCCTATCTGTGTCAGCCACTCCAGTACACAATAGTTTTGGTGCTCCCCCACCTACTCCTACTGCAATTCCTTCCATGCCTTTCACTCTCCTGGGGGCATCCTACCCTTTGACCCGCACTTGGCTTGAATAGGATGTGATAAGGCTAGGGTGGGGGCGCAGGAGGTGATGCTACCCCTCCTTTTTCCTCTCATGTCCACTGATCTTTTAAAACTATAGCCACCCCACATTTGAACCATCTCTCCACCAATAACCCCCCCCCATCTATGACAACCTCTTTTCTTCCTTTCCCAACCCTCGACTAAGCCTCGCAACCCCTACAAACCCCCCTTCTTAGTGCCACAGACACTATAACATTTTCAAAACCCTAGTAGCTAGGTAGCAGAAGATGTTGTGAGTGTTGCATCCATGCAAGAAGGCATGAATTCTTCCCTTTCACTCATGCTCTATACTCCACTCTCTCATTATTATTCTCCCACACTCTGTCTATCTTGTGTGGATTGTTCCATTGCCTCACCCTCCCATGATGCACCATGAGAACCACTCCTCTCTTGCACGAGAAGCCACACCTAACCTCAATTAGTTCAGTGCGGACCCAAGCACCAATAATCATGAACACAACACTTCCCCATCTCCCACCTTTCTAGAAGCGAACCAATAGGGAATTGATGTGTGTCCACTATGCTCGCCCCATGCCAACAACACCTCCCACACACCACGCAAGATAGGGGCCCTTTTTCAGCCAATCTATGCATGCTACGTGGTATTTTTTTCCCCAAAATGCTTTTAATAGGATTTTTGTTCAAAAATTCGTAACTCCTAAACCCTTTGTTCAAATATAATGATATTATATGCCATTTTAAATAAAAGAAATGTCCCCTTTCAAATAGTCCTATTGTTGAACCCTAACTCCACTTAGAATTTACATGATTTTGCTAAAAGTGATGCTTTATGTTTCTTTAATGGCCTAAATGTGCTAATATGCATATCATGAGTTATTAATAGTGGAATACTCTTTTAATTATCGGATCAATATCTTTGATCCACTTTTTAATTTGAACAATGATATGAATCATCTTGATGTACATCTAATTAGTATATTTATCTAAAACTAACTCTTTCATGATAATGCATGATGATAGCTAATCAAGACTTCATACCCAATCAATTATCAAATGGCTATCTCACTTCAAAATCTGTAAAGATATGATGTTTTGTGTCATGATTGACTAATATCTTATGTTATTTTTCCATGAGTAACTCATAAGACACAAATACTTACCTTTGTACCCTAATATGACCTAAAATTATTTCACCATGTCCATGCATGATTGAAATATGTTCATATTTCGATTCTAATGTGTTTAATATTTCCAAATAAGAGAATATATTCCTCTAGTATATCTCATAATGTGGATGTTCAACCTAGACATGATATTTTGTTGTGACACTTGAACTATGTTCAATAGGTACATGCAAGCTTGAGATGATTGAACTATGCCCGAACTATTTGAAACCCAAGTCTAGGGGAACATCTAGATAACATGCAATATGATTATCTTGATACAACTGTACTAATATTAGACCCCAGATTATCAATTTTTGCATCTTAGGCTCCCTTTTGATTTGGGCCTTCTTTAGGATTTTTTTACAAGAATCATAACCTACTCATTTCTCACAAGGTACGCTTAATCTCTTTGACCCTACATATGATATTGATATGTTTTATCATATGAACCTAATAGTTATTGGATAGTTAACTAATCATTTGAGCTATTGTTCCTATAAATATAATTTTCATGATTGATCATACTATGTTGGCAAACCTTGAACATAATATAGATATTCCATTATATAACATTGTGCACCTTCTTGAATTCTCAGGATAAGAGTACAACGCTTGATGCACCTACTTGTCACAATCAATCAAGGGAACAACATATGTTGAAATAGGGCTAAATCATTGGCACTGGTCTTTAGTTCCCTCATGTAGAAACAAAGCTAATTCTTGAGATTTTAGCAGTAAGTGTCCCTCATGGACCCTTTCTTGAGAATCTCGTCAAAGGCCTAATTTTATGATGATGGTATAATGGAAAATGCAATCTAAAACATGCTTTATCTAAAAATAAGGTTGCTTAAGTTTTCTCACATTATTTCTACCTAGTATGATGTTTCTAAACAAGCAATTTAGAATACTCAAAACTATTTTTTCATATATTTTTGTAGCATACACAATGCAGTCGCATGATATATATTGTTCATCAAAAAATTTAGATGTTTCTGAGTGATGATCCACTACCTACCTCTTCTGGACACCCATGCTCTGAAATTCAACATCAATGGGGAATCTTTTGTAATAGTGAAGGGGTATATAACTATTATATCCATGATGTAATCTATGTTACCTCTTTGTACTTGTATCTAGTAAACCATATGGTTCATAATGATGAAAGGAATGTTGTTGTGTTGTTTCACATATATGATTGTGTGGATTTTCATTCTATGGATGAACACTCAGGTCCTATCACCACTGACTCTTTATTTAGAGGAAGTGAGATTGGGGTAAAAATTGATTTGTGACACCCTTCTTATTCGTCTTATCCTCTCTTAGTTAAGAGAGAGAATATTCATCTTCAAGTGAGAGAGATTGCAGTTGGATAAGTGACAGGCATACGAGATCTACATGTAGGACTAGTTCTCTTACATATTTCCTACTCACTCTAATGGATTAACAAGTTATTAAGATCATGAGTTTGGATAGGGGCTCGTTGGGGCACTTTATCTCTCAATTATATTGTAAGATCCTTTTTTAAGTGTTTTGGTCACCATGGGATGAATCTCAACCGGTCCCATTTATAGTTGAGGATTGGAATTAGCTGTTAGAATCATTTAGAACAAATTCTAGATATTATTGGTTGTATGCAATGAATATATTTTCACTTTTTGGCCCCTCTCTAATATATACTTTACATTTTGCATAACTACCCTGATTCTCAGTCGACGAAAAATGTAACTCAACTAACAACCAAATAATATCATCTAATGACAAACCTATCCAAACAGATTATGAGTTTTTTACATAATATTTTTTTTTCATTAGCTGAAATTTTTATCAGTTTAGAACATAGCTGATAGCATTAATTGGGACATGAAATGTATCATCTTCTGAGTTGTGTCCAGGACTACCTAGCCAATGGCATTGCATATTTGGAAAAATTGAATTAATACTAAGTGTGATACTAATTCTATCTAATTATTTTTATTTTACTTTTAGATTAATTACAAGTCATACAACCATTACAAGTGATTACCAAAAACATTTATAAGGGGAAAATTATCTATTCTTGAATATTGATCTTTGGTACATGTATGACTTGATTTCTCCAATCTAGGGTTTGCAAATTTAGGTATTTGGAGTGTGTCTATCTAAAATCACTGAAGTAAAAACATGAGACATGAATGACTTGAATGGTTTACTCATCATCAAAACATAAGATTATGGCAATACATCCTCTTGAGCAAAAATTGTCCCCCTTTTTGAAGATGAAAATCATTCCATAAATGTGATGGAATATTTCAAATAAAATCACACCTTTGAAGAAACCTACAGCTTCACAAAAATTGAGTTTATATGCTCCCTCCAATTTATGCAATTCTGTACTATCCTTAACGTGCCACAAAAATGTAGATACTTAGCTTCTCATAGGTTTTCCTATTTTAAAGATATAGTTGCTCAACTAGACAATTTGGGACTTGCACGAACCAAACTAAAGAGACATGGACTCCCTTGATTTCTGGGATAAAGATCGAAAGGACTCGGACTAAATAAGTACTCTGGGATAATGAAACTAGTTTGGATTAACCCAAACTATCCCATTTTCATCCCAACATAACATAACTGTCAGCCATCTTCATTGACCTACACATACACCAACAACCAATGGAACAATCCCGGCTAGGGTTGATCGATACCAACCTAGGTTTGATCAGGCCCTTCATTTACCTCTTTTGTTATACGACAACTAATGAATACCAAACACATCAACCTATGGGCTTTGAGCGATGAGGTTCACTGATAGAGTCTACCAACAGACTGAGCCATTCACCAAGATAACAAAACCGACCCCAAATCACCAAATGACATGGGTTCATGCTGATCAAACCTAGGGCTATCAAAATTTGTACGAACCTATGATCTCGATTGTATGGCTTGGAAAACATTGGGTCCAAGATTCAGTTATGACATTTCTAGGTCAGTTTGGCATTTAGAATTATGTGTCTAAATCTAAATCGGGTCGGTTTCAAATATAGAAACTGGACAAAATTGAGATTACTTACATACATATATTTATGGGACGTAGGTTGTGCTCTTAAGTGATACATGTCTTGTTTTGGTATAATATATGTGATGTTGCAACATATTTTAGTAATTTTATGTGATATATTTTTGTTATTTTAATGGTATTTTGATATTTATGAAGTGTTACAATTTACTTATGTGTTAGGTAACACCAATGATACCTTGTTATATAATATTTTTTACAATCTAGTATAAATGTGATTTTGGTATGGTATAGTCATCTCGATTGGTTTAATAGGTTATATTGTGTTGTGATGTAAATCTTCTTTTAGCATCATGTATGTGATGTTGTAACTATGTTGAGATTTCATTTTGTTTAGGTGATAATGATGTTTACCATTGGTATTATTTTCTCTAACCAAAGCAAAGAAAACATAATATTACATCATTTACACCTTTGGTGGTTCATTTTATATATTGAAATGATTTACAAGTGTGTGGGTTATTGTATCAAATAAATGATTTTTCTTAAAAATAATCTTCAAATTGGGTCCAATTTCGGTTTCATGTATAAATTTCTTAATCTGGGACAATATTGGGTTTAGAGGTATGAATAAAATCTAGGGTTTGTGTTCATGTTTGGGTTTAACATCTAAACAATCTGAATGAAATTTTTTGACCCAGAACCAACTTTTCGACACCCCTAATCAATCTGTGTCATCAACCAATCCATTGGTGGATATAAACCAATGAAATCAACCAATGGTGTCCCGACAATATCATTCGACTAACCAATACATCAACGGAAACAATCGATAGACTAATGCCATAAAACCAACATGGTTTAACCTAGCCAGTGACAGTTTAATACATAACCTCCATCTCTGAGGGAGAAAAATCATCCTAAGTTCATCAAAACCAGGAAGAGTTCACTCCCAATTTACTGAAATATCACCTACCATAATAAATACCCTTCATTGGCCTTTGTGCTAGGGGTTCTACATTTTAGTTTGTTGCCCTTTTTATTAAAGATTCAAGGCTCATAGGGATAATGATATCATCATACACCATTTCCCATTGGTTTTTGTCCATTTTCCATCAGTTTGCATCATTTTCCATTTACCACCACCCTCATCTTCATTTCCATCAGTTTCCATAATGTGTTCACACAACTATCAGACGAAAACTAACCAAGTTTCATCCAAATTGGGCCAGATTTTTCTACATCCATTAATACAAGATCTAGTCTAGGTGGATTCAAGGAAAAGGAGGCCAAGGAGTCCAAAAGATCAAGGAGGAGGGTGTAAAGTACTACATCCAACCCTTATAGAGGCTAAGGAGCGGAAGATACCTCTCCTTGACAGGATAATATCTTCCCCTTCCTATTTTTTCTAGTATTTTCCTTAGTCTTTGTACAAATGATGTATTTCCATCTTTATTTGGTTCCAACTATGAATGTCTGTTGTTATTTAATATATTCATGTCTACGTAGCCTATTTTGGGCATGTTTATGTACTTTGAATTTAAGAAAGTACTCAATATTTAGATCTATCATGCTATAGTTTTATCTTTTCATTTTGTTATAATTGTCTAATCTATTTCTTATATGAACTTTTGTTTCTATTAAACTCAAAAGGATAATGGTAAAAATGGACAAAGAAGGTAGTTTGAACCTAACTGAGAGAGGACATAGGCCAATGGAGGAGGATCTACCTAGAATCTATACTCAGAGCAGCCTGACACAACACTACAAAACATGTCAGGATTTATCTAGTCTGGCCTAATTTTGCTATGTTTGGATTGTTGATTGATCCATGCCACTCCTAATGTCACCAACTCTAGTAGACCTAAGAGAGACAATTTTAGATATTTGTTTATGGTCCACAAGAAGGGTATTGGGTAGTTGTTGGGTTTAGTTATGATGGACGATATCAAGTGAGATGACCCCCACAAGAATAGCTACCACAATATATGTTGGATTGGGATTTCAATTGCTAGATAGGGTGTTTGAGGGTTGTCTATCCCAAGAATGTTGGTAGATCCATGTTACTTCTAATGTCACAAACTCTAGTAGACCTAAGAGAGACAATTTTAGATATTTGTCTATGGTCCACGAGAAGGGTATTGGGCAGTTGTTGGGTTTAGTTATGATGGAAGATATCAAGTGAGATGACTCCCACAAGAATAGCTACCACGATATATGTTGGATAGGGATTTCAATTTCTAGATAGGGTGTTTGAGGGTTGTCTATCCCAAGAATGAGTTACATAAACAACCTTGCTTTATGGTCTATATAGTCGATAATTCCTTCTACCATTTAGTAGGATCCAACATACTTTGTTTCATTATTTATTTCTCTCATCTTATGTTAGTTCTAAACATCCTTATCGCCCATATACTTTGCATAGATAAATAAGATTCAAATCTTAGGCAACTAAATGACCCCACATCCCTATTCTTGACCTTGTATATTGTAGCGGACACCCAAGGTTTTAGGTTATAATATTTAAAGTTCAATCCTTAAGAATTGTATTCATTATTCTCATATTTAGGAAACATATTTGAGGGTGATCAACTTTTTGCAGCATTGTTTGGAACATGGTTTTCCCATGTTTAAAGCCCAAATATTTCATTTTGTTCATATTAAGCTAGCTTTTACATGCATAACTTTTCTTTCTTGTCAGGCATACTTGTCCATACCCACTGGCATACTTTTCTTTTCTATCTCTAATTTTGCTCCACAACCATGAATCTAGCCACAGAAAGCCCGATCATCTTGTCCACATGTCCTTCTAAATTTTTCTGCGGCCCTGACTGTTGGAAGATTATAGAGGGTCATGCACCTTCATTTGGTAGCTTTGCATCAACCTATATAGTTTTTGTCTATACCAACATTCTATGCTTCAAGTGTTATTTCTACTACATCAAACACCTATGTTTCAACCCAAGAGCACACCATAAGAATAAACCCTACACGGGAAGATGTTGATTTACTATTCTTTAATAGTTATCCCCAAACCAAGAGCTAACAAGAGAATTGGCCCACCTTCAATAACCAAAATATCTACTTCAATACAATATTGAATGGCATGATCACCAACCTAAAAGAAGTGGCGGAGCTTGAGCTACAACTAGAAATGTATTTCACTCTATTGAACTAAGCCTCATCATCATAATAAAAATTGTTATAACGAAGTTGAATCAAGTGTACATGGCACCAATGACAATTCTTGAAGGTCTTATAATCCAAATGGAGCAACTCAAAATTGATGTTGTCGGGAAAAGTGGAATAATCTAAGGGCATGTAAGTTTAGTTCTTCCTAGTTTGCAAGTGTCACTATACACACATGAAGATTTTAGACATCACGCCCACCTTACTTGACCTGATTAGGAACTTATTTCACCATCCTATATAGATTGCCAATTGGTTCACTTGGATTTTTTTACAGAAGACACACCTACTTAGGAAATCACTCCATCTAGTCAAAATAGTTACACAACTAGTAGAAGAATTACAATACCCTTTCATCAGGGAAGATGATGAATATCTTCATGAGCTGCAAGACAACCAAGAAGACATTGACCAGTTGGACAAATCATTGGATTGGTTCACCTTGTTTGCTATCTTGGCCCAAATTAACATGACATAGGTTGGGTTGGGTCATTTTTAACTAACCTTACATCTACTTTGGATTGAAATAGTTTTTTAGATGAAAATGATGATGATGATTATACACCATGTAGGAATGTGATGATCCTAATGACGATGGTGACGACCTGACTTTGCACGATTACACATCCACTTCATCCTCTTTTCAAGGTGATGATAACAAGGAAGGTGCAAACTGAACAAATTTTGACAACATGGTCGTAGAGCATGCGAACAGCCCAACCCCCATTAGGAACTATAAGCTTGGAGTGAAGTAGTTACAACTAAAATTCACCTAAGATTGTTCCATGTCAAGATAATGATTAGATGCCCAATTTCATATTGAAGATACACCAGAGCATCCAATTTGATATTTAGAGATGAGTGAAGAATGAAGTTTTTTAGCAAGCTTCCAATCTCTACCTTGCAAAAGTTCTTGTGTCGACATCCAAGGGCCTACCTAATTAGATCCACATTTGAGGACGTAACTTAAGGATGTCATGCTAAGGACTTCATTTTGGTGCATCTTAAGTCAACTTCAGCACATAGATCATTTTTTCAAGTCACCAAATTAGTTTTTCTAATTTAATCTCAGCAAGTCCCGCATCTTTACCTATTTGACTCCTAAATTACAGACCCCGTCGGCTAGACACATGTATTAAGAGTCCCAAAACTCAAGATTTTAGATCCCAATGTCGATATCATGGGGAGACCACCCCTTCTCTCTTACCTGATTCTTCTTTTCATTTCCTATTGATATAAATCTTGTTGATCAAGTTTCCTTCTTAGATGATTTCTTTCCTCTAACTATTTATATAAATTTAGCATACATACATCACTATAGGACCTTGATATATTTATTTCCCTTACATATTTTTGCACCTTCCTGCTATACTAAGTTTAGGGTTTTCTTGAGGATGAGAAAACTTTAACCTTGGGGTGGTAGAGTAGTTCACCCTTCTATCCTTTCATATTAGTTTCTTTACTTTTCATGCATGTATGTTTATTTCCTTGAACCTTTCCCTTTTCTCTACATTTAATTAAAACTTTGAAACTTTGTTGTGTTATCCATTCATATTATTTCTCTATTCTTTCTTGTGTAACTTTTATTGCTTAGTAGGATCTTGTCGCTTAATTTGTAAATTTGGCAATTAGGCTATAGTTGTGAGAATCCAATGGTTAATGCTTAGCTTCATGTCTAATCACCCAATATTTATTTTATTTACATCTATATTAATTCATCTCATCGACTCTGTCTGATAAGTTTGGTAATAAATTCTAGGGTTATGTGTTGCTTTACAATTTGAAACCACTTGTCTTCATGTTCCATGTTGTCAATGTCAAGCGTAGCTTGATTGGTTAAATCTAGTATATGAACAAAATGCAAGATGTTTTTTATGAATTTGACTATATTCTAATGATCCTTGAACCATACTAAATATTTTTTCTGAGGTATCGAGTGAATGGTGATGAGTTATTTAGTTTTAGTTAAGTCGTATAATTTTCCTTTGATTTTTGCACACTCCTCACACTAAATTGAGTCAAAAAGAAAAAATAAAAGGATGCAAAAGCGTCTTAAACACCCAAAATACCAAAACCATTTGAAATGGATCTAAGAGAACATAAATATAAACACACCTAACACCCAATTCTATAAATTACAATGCAAAGAATAAAAGCATGAGTGTTTATTTTCTATTTTACGATATTTGAGGATGGTTCCCAACGGGCATATTGATACGTTCCCAAACATGGATATGCCATGTCTGGTTGTCCCTTATTGGTCTACATGAATAAGCAATGACAACTCATTATTCACCTTCATTGTATGTCTAGTCCCTAAGTGGTTGTGCCTTAATGCTCTTGTTCATGGTTTAAACTCCCATGATTCTTGTTGGCTTGTAGTGAATTCACTTGAACATGACTGGTTGTTCTATGATCTTACACTAGGAGGACAAGGAGTATAGAAGATCAATGATGACAACACAAAGGATGAGACCCAACCCATCCTAGAGTCTAAGGAGCAAGATCCACCAGCATGTACTAGAATTGTATTCTTTAAGTCTTTACGAAATAATTCAGGCCAATTTTGAGGTGTCGATGAAAGATGGTAGCCATATGGTTTTCTTACCTCTCTCCTTCCTTATTGAGTCCATGTACACCACTAATATAGGTAGGATATGACACATAATTATTCTAGTTTTGAATTGGTGATCTTTTTTTATTGCATGTTGAGTTTCCATCAAGATCCACATGACTCAGATCTTGCCTTCTGTTCATGTGGTTCCACACATCTCTTATGTTGGACTATTCATATGCAGTTGGATAGGGATCCTATGGTGAGCATTAATAAACTTACACACACATATACATACATATATATGGGGATCCTATGGTGAATATTAATAAACTTATACACATACAAATATATGCGGATCCTATAGTGCATTTTGATATACTTATACATACATATAATATATAATACATATCAATATATATATATATATATGTGTGTATGTTGGGGGATGTGTGAGTGTGTGTGTGTGTTCATAGTCTTACTTTTATCTATTGATGTATTTATTTATATAAACAAAAATATCAGTAGCATCCAATTCTTAAGGGGAATTCCTCATAATCTTATAAACTTCTATAATTTATGAAATATTCTCTAATTGCATTATATATGTTTTTTCTATTAAAGTTATTTCTTCCTAATTTTTGTGTTTAATAAATCAATTAATAACAATTGTTCTTGTATTGTAATTCCTTTTATGGTTGGATCCTCTACCAACGGACACTAGGAATCTATTCTTAGTTATTACTATATAAAAATCTTATTTGTTATACTGCAAATCCTTTCATTTATCTCTATTTGGAACTTCTTTGTCATCATTTGGAACTCACAAACTTATTTAAAATAGCACAACATAATCAAATCATGAGATGGTCATTTCCCCCTCCTGATCAAAGAGATGAGTCATGAGAAGTGCATTCTTAGGCTGATAACGAAATCCTCTTAGTCGATGAACCTAGAGTTTTGAAGAGAGGTAAATAGAATCAGGGACCCCACGAAGGGGTTTCAGGAAGCATGGGAGGCTGTCAGGACTGATATTATCAGTTGAGATAGCAAAATCAAGGGCATGGAGAGGAAGAGAAAAACAAAGCTGATGGACCAGATCTCCAAAATCTAACATAGGATGGCAGAGAGGTATGAAGGATGGCAAGAGAACAAGATGATGGTACTTACCAATGAGCTTGAGAACATCTTGAAGTTGGAGGAATGGAACTACATGAGAACTTGTTCAAAGACGACGATTGTAATACTAAATTCTACCAAGCCTTTGTCAACGAGAGAGTCAGAAGGAACACTATCACTATGTTGAAAGAAGATACTGGGAAGTGGATGGACAACGAAGTGGAACTTAAAAACATGGTAAGACTCTATTTTAGTAATTTATTTACACTTTGTATTCACCCTGATGTACAGGAATTATATAGAAGAGTACTCGGGTGTGTTGGAGCTCCTAGAACAACCTTAGTACACGATCATTGACACCCTCCTGACTGCTTAGAAGGTTCTCAATGTCCTAGAGAGATGCGACCCCTACAAAGTAGCTGGCCCCGACGGGGTGGACACACTGTTCCTAAAGATGAATTGGAGCGCAATCACCCCCTTAGTGATGTATACGATCGGCAGAGCTATTAGGGGCAAAAAATTAGAGGTCAACCTTTGTGATGCATCTCTGGTCCTTATTCCCAAATCTCCAACCCCCGTTAGATGCAACAACTTTCATCCAATATTCTGAACAACGCAATCATGCAACTCACCTCCAAAGTGGTAATTGATCGGCTGAAGCCTTTCATGGATGGTTGGATATCTCCGTACTAGAGCAGTTTTGTACCTGGAAGGAGGATCACCAACAACATCACCCTCGTGCAAGAGATTGTCCACAACATGCGGAAGAAGAACTCAACTCCCTCATGGTAATTAAGATCGACCTTTCAAAGACCTATGACAAGATGAATCGGAACTTCATTAAGGATGCGATTGAGAAAACCTATTGGCCATAAAACATAGTCAAGTATGTGATGAGTTCCATCACCCAGGGGAAAATTTCGATCATCTGGGACGGAAAGCCCTTACCCCCCTTCTCGACCAAGAGGGGCCTGAGGCAAGGCGGCCCACTTTCCCCCTACATCTTTGAGATGTACATGGAACGCCTTAGCCAGGCAATCAGACAAGTTGAATGGGAAGGAAAATGGAAAGGTGCTAGACTTTCTAGGTATGGAGGCTGGGTCACACATGTTGCCTTTGCCGACGACATCGTGTTCTTTGCAAAAGCTACTGTGAATCAGATTAGGACAGTGGTGTGGTGCTTGAAGGGCTTCAGCAAAGTCTCTAGCCAAAAGGTCTCCTTTGAGAAATTGTGCATCTTCTTTTCTAAATAAGTGAACAAAGAATGTATACGGGAGATCTGCAGGTGCCTCTCCGAGCCTCTCTTCCCTTTCCCCTTGGCGGAGGTCGTGCGTCTTGATCGTGGTATGGTCGTCCCTTCAGCGGGGCGCGTGTTGAGGGTGGTGGCTCTACTCTCTTCGACGATTCCTGCTATGTTCTGCCTTGGGGCTGAGTCGGGTGGCTAGTGGAGGCGGTCTGTCTTGGGGTCTCGGAGGGGGCGGTTTTCCCTCTGTTCAGTTTTCTACCTAGTCGTTTTTTCACTTTTTCTTTCCTTTTCTCTCGTTCTGTCATTCCTTTGCTTTGTTTTGGCCTCGGCTTCTTTTGGTTTGGTTGAGGTCCTCGTCGCCTTACCCTGCCTCTCCTGTTGTTTCTGTTTTCTGTGTGGTCGTGTGTGTCGGGTTGCCCTCTTTTGGTCGGTGTCCGGCGGAGGTGTCCTCGTACGTCTTGCAGGGAGGAGTTAAGCGGGGTGCAATCTCTGGTGGGTGCTCCCACCCTCGGTCACCTTCATCCGCCTCAAGCTGTAGCTTGTGGGCGGAGGGGTGTGCTGGTGTGGTGTGGAGTGGTGGTGGGGTTCCCTGCCTTCCCTACCCCCACCATCTCAAACACCAAGGTCCTCCTTTCCCTTGCGGTCATTTCTACTGGGGTGTTTTGCCTCCTGCCCGCCCAGCTTCTAGGGTGCCACCTTCCTATTTGTTGTTTTACCTGTGTGAATTGTCAGGTGTTTTTCTCTTAGTGAGTGTTTTTGTCTGTCCGTTAGTAGTATCTTAATCCAGCTGTGAGGCTCACTGTTTTGTGTTTCTCTGTTGGCATTCTGTTGTCTCTTTGGTTTGGTCGAACTCTCTTCCTTCAAGGTGGTCTTTGGCCTCGTCATGATGTTGATCTCTGCTGGAAACTATGAAAACTCCCAGTTCGGTGGACGTAAAGGCTCGTGCAGATTAATGGCTTCCATCCCTGATAGCTGCTCTAGACAGCCACTACAAGTGTTGGTCGATTCTGAAATTTACCTACCGCACCCTAATCTGAGCCTTGTGTTATGTTGGTCCTCAAAGGGAGTAGTTGTTAGGTTCTTTGTTATGAGATCTCTATTATGTAGATGTCGTATGGCTGACTTTAAATGATATTGAGCTTACAATCAAAAGCACACCGATAACTTAGGAAAGCATCTGGGAGTGTCGATTATCCATGGCAGGATCACCAAGTAGACGTATGCTACTACGCTGGAGAGAATCGAGAATAGGGTCAATGGTTGAACTCGAACCCTCTCGTTGGCTGGTCGGGTAACCTTGGTCAAATCCACTCTCACTGCCATTCCTACTTATGTGATGCAGACCGCTAAACTTCCATTTACGACAGAATCGATAGAGTTGTACGTAGCTTTATTTGGGGTGGAGGACACAAATCACACCTAATGTCATTAGTGGATTGGGATGCCATCACTACGGAGAAGAAAAAGGGCGGACTAGGCGTAAGATCGATGAGGAACTGGAACAAGACGCTGATGTGGAAGAACGCTTGGGAGATTAAAACTTGCAGACCTATCCCCTGGGTGGATATGGTATCCGCAGAAAGTATAAACTGAGCTCCATCAGGCCGGCCAGCAACAGCGCCCCCTTCTGGAGATCTATGTGTGAGGTGAAAGATTGTTAGATAACTGATTACGGTAGTTGTTAGTTACTGTAGCTGCTGTAGCTATTAGTTAGTTACTGTAGCAGCTCGTTACTGTAGCTAGTCTATTGTGGTAATCACTTATTTAGCATGGGTTAAGCCCAATGTAGTGCAGCAAGTACATGTGAGAATGTAGTGTTGTTTCTAGTGCAAATGGCAAAGAAGTTTTATCCCATATTGCTCACACCTAGAACTTTGTGGTCCTCATATGTAGGATCACATGGGGCACTAGTGTCCAAAGGAGTCCTAGGAAGGAGGTATGCTCACCTCCTTGGTGGGTGAGATTGCCACATCACAACGCACGCACGCACGCGCACGCGCCACGCCACACCTCGCCTGGCCGGGCCGGGCCGGGCTTGGGCTTGGGCTTGTGGATTGTGGAGAATGTCTTCCGTCTTCCGTCTTCTTTTTGTACTAGAATACGACTAAGTAATTAATTACTCGTGTAATTAATTGTTGCTTTCTTATTCGGATTTCTTAAATCCTAATTAGAAAGTGTTTCTCTTTTACGGATTATTCCGTATTGTGTACGAGAGCAACCGAGTGTTGCGTCTAACTGGGAATAGGATTAGGGACGCGTGTGACTATATATATGACTCCAGTCATTAGGGTTAAACACACCAAAAATAGTTTTTCTGCCGCCGTGTGTTTTGTGAGCCCTAATCCCGAGTGCGAGAGTCGTCGTCCCCGGAGTTGCTTTGCGGAGTTGTCCTCCTGTGCGAAGCGCGACTCATCCTTCCCTTCAGACGCAGCTGTCAGGCGGTGGTACATGCGGTGGTTGTGCTGCACTGGTACCAGTGCGATGTGCGCGAGAAAGACGTGCAACTTCCAGGTTCGTGCCGGATCGAGACTGGGAGAATGGTGCTTATCCGCGAGGATTGCCTGGTACTGGTTTCTTTAAGTAACACGTTCGTTTCTCAACGAACGATCTAGTTTGTGAATCTAACTTCTATTTTCTATTCTCCTGCTTCGTTTGTTCTTCGATTCTTATCTTGGATATGCCTGCACTGTTAATTATTTTGCACCTGTCGCTGTTGCATGAACGACGATAACCTATATTAACAACAGTCTTAAAGAAACCAGTTTCTGTCGTTAATTAACTATGGCCGACCAGGGTGTTTCGGGATGTAGAATTGATACAACCAATATGCCTGAAAAGTTTACTGGTACGAACTTTTCCCATTGGCAGAGTCGTATGGAAATTTGGCTGTTTATTGCGGGTTATGATTAGTATTTGATTGAAACTGAACCTGTGTCTGATGAAACAATTCCTGATAATGCAAACATTATTGCTAATTGGAAGAAGGGTGATAAAACATGCCGCGGTTTGATTCTGTTTAGTTTAAATAACAAACTGTATGATTCTTACTCAAAGCCGCCTGTCACTACGTCCAAGGTTTTATGGGAATTGTTAATTAAGAATTTTAGCACTGAAAATCAGGGTGTTGCAAAATACTGTGTGTCTAAATTTCTTAAGTTTCAGATGGTTGAGGGTAAGTCAGTTTCTGATCAAACACACGATCTACAACTCCTAGTTCATGAACTCTCAGATGCCAAGATGGTGTTTCCTGAGAAATTTGTTGTTATGTCTATCATAGAAAAATTCCCTAAGTCTTGGGAGTTGTTTGGTATGTCTCTGAAGCGTCGCAAAGGGACACACACCATGAATGAATTAATGATGGATATTAATATACAAGAAGAACACTTAAAGGAGAAAGGGGTCAAGGTGCCTATTGATGCTAATCCAACTGTTAATCTTACTTCTACAAAAAACACCAAAGATAAGAAATCTAAGAATGCACATAAACCCAAGGCAAAGATCCAAAAGAAACCGAAGAACAAACCTTGTTGGACTTGTGGACAGGTTGGCCAGTGGAACAAGGATTGTCCTACTAAGAAGGCAAAGAAAGCTACCGCATCTGCAACTGAGGAGGCTGTGGTCAACATGATGACTGCATCCTTGAACCTCAATGATGGGTACGTGTCTATTAAACCTAAAATTCTTTTTATATTTGAACCACTTTATTGGATAATTGACATTGGGGCTAATGTACATGTGTGTGCTAATAAATCTCTGTTTGTGTCTTATCAGGCCTCTCGAGGTCAGTCTGTGACTTTGGGCGATTCCAGCTCTACAGAAGTCAAAGGCGAAGGATGGGTGGACTTGAAGTTCCCTTCGGGGAAGGTTTTGACTCTTAACAGGGTCAGACATGTTCCAACCATTCGACGCAATATCCCTAGTGGCGTCATATTAGTTAGAGAAGGTTATAGAGTAGACTGTAAATGTAATAAAGCAATTATTACACGCCTTCGTGATTCTTTGTTTTTTGGCAAGGGGTACTTATGTGATGTGGAGAACTTGTTTAAGATTCATGTTGAACCTGTTTCAAATTCCGTTTTAAATTTGAATGATTATAGTTTTGTTTGCATGAATCTTGTTTCATTCGATGTATGGCATTCACGTTTGGGACATGTTAATGTTGCCTCAATGAAGCGTATGATGAATCTAGATTTGATCCCTAAATCTGAAATTAGCAACAATAAATGTGAAATATGTGTACAAGCTAAATTGCCTAGGAATCCTTTTCATTCTGTGAATAGGAATTCAGAAATTTTGGATTTAGTTCATACAGATATCTGTGAATTTAATGGTGTTTCTACGAGAGATCAAAAGCGTTATTTTATAACTTTTATTGACGATGCAAGTAGATACTGTTATGTCTTTTTACTTAGAAGTAAAGATGAGGCATTGGATAAATTTCAAATTTATAAGAAAGAAGCTGAAACTCAAACCGGTAAAGTACTTAAGCGATTAAGGTCTGATAGGGGAGGAGAGTATTCCTCGAATTTGTTTTTGGAATTTTGCCAATTGCATGGTATAGTTCATGAGGTAACTGCTCCTTATTCATCACAATCAAATGGGATAGCTGAACGTAAAAACCGAACCTTAATAGATATGGTAAATACCTTACTCCAAACATCTGGATTACCCAACTTTATGTGTGGGGGGAAGCTTTGAATACGGCTTGCCATATTCTGAATAGAGTTCCCCATAAACATTCAGAAAGTAGTCCGTTTGAGTTATGGAGAGGAAGGAAACCGAGTCTTAAATATCTTCGAGTGTGGGGGTGCCTTGCTAAGGTACTTGTCCCTGAACACAAAAGGAAGAAATTAGGACCGAAAACGGTTGATGCCATATTCTTAGGTTATGTAGAGACAAGCTATGCTTTTAGATTCTTGATTGTAAAATCAGATATCTCTAGCATTGAGGTCAATACAATTGTGGAATTACGTGATGCAACATTCTTTGAGGATGTGTTTCCTATGAAAACTGGTGTGCCCAATGAAGTTTCCCAAGAAGATTCATTTACCACAAGTTCCATTCCCGAGCACGTGGAAAGGATGACAAATGTGGGGGTGACTCAGAATAAGCTATTTCTGAATCTGATGATTCTGAAGAAATAGTTGAACCAAGGAGAAGTAAACGGCCTAGGACATCAAAGGACTTTGGAAGTGAGTTTCTCACTTACAATGTTGAGGATGATCTTGTTACTTTCAAACAAGCTATAGAATCTCCAGAAGCTAAGTTTTGGAAAGAAGCCGTTAATGATGAAATCCAATCAATTCTCTCGAATGGAACTTGGGAATTGGTGGATTTGCCTCCTGGTTGTTCTGCAGTTGGTTGTAAATGGATTTTTAAGAAGAAACTTAATGCAGACGGGACAATCAATAAGTATAAGGCTAGGTTAGTTGCTAAGGGTTACACACAAAGGGAAGGAATAGATTATTTTCATACATATTCACATGTTTCCCGTATGACCACAATCCGAGTGCTTTTAGCATTGGCTTCCATTTATAATCTCTATATCCATCAGATGGATGTGAAGACCGCGTTCTTACACGGTGATCTTCAAGAAGAGATATATATGGAACAACCTGAGGGATTTGTGGGTTGTGAGAATGAGTCCAAAGTGTGTAAACTTGTTAAGTCATTATATGGCTTGAAACAAGCCCCTAAGCAATGGCATGAGAAGTTTGATTCTGTGATATCATCGTTTGGCTTTATTTCTAATGAATTTGATAAGTGTCTCTACTACAAGGTTGTCGATAATGGATTCATTTTGTTATGCTTATACGTCGATGATATCCTGCTTTTTAGTTCCGATATGAAAGTAGTAAAAGAGACAAAGTCATTCTTGTATAGCAAGTTTGAGATGAAGGATATGGGTGTCGCTGATGTGATTTTAGGGCTTAAAATCATAAGGTCTACTGATGGTATAGCTCTCTCTCAGTATCACTATGTTGAGAAGATACTGGAGAGGTTTGAGTACACATCACGTAAACCTGTTAAGACTCCATATGATTCATCCAAACCCTTGTTCAAGAATGAGACTGGGGTTCCAGTGTCTCAATTATGATACTCTCAGATTATCAGAAGTTTGATGTATCTTATGAACTGTACACATCCAGACATTGTGTTTGCCGTGAACAAGTTAAGTAGATACACCAGTTGTCCCGACAAGACCCATTGGGAAGCTCTTGACAGAGTTCTGAGGTATATCAAGGGAACACGTTCCCTTGGGCTGCATTATGGTAAACATCCTTCCGTAGTCGAAGGATATAGTGATGCAAGCAGGATTGCCGTGAATTCTGGGAGTAATGGTGTCTCAGGATATGTATTCCTGTTGGGAGGAGGAGCTGTTTCCTGGAGGTCTAAGAAACAGACCATATTGTCTCGGTCCACTTTTGAAGCAGAGTTGTGTGCTTTAGATGAATTTGGATTGGAAGCTGAATGGCTACATGGACTTATGTCTAGTTTACCTATGGTAATGAAGCCGCTTCCTGCAATTTCAGTTCACTGTGACAGCACTACAACTATTGCTAAGATAAAGAGTTCCAAGTACAATCAAAAACAGCGTAGACACATCCAAGTCAGATTGAAATCTGTAAGGAAGTTAGTGTCTAATGGGGTCGTGGCTGTGGACTACGTCGGTACCAAAGATAATACAGCTGATCCTTTCACTAAAGGTCTTACCTTGGCTTTAGTGGAGAAATCCAGGTTGGGGATGTGACTGAAACCCCTATAGATTTGCAGGCAGTAGCAACCCAACCCAAAAGAGTGGAGATCCCACAAATTGGGTTCAATGTGGTAATAACAAGCTGTCGGGTAAATCAGATGACACTATGTATTCTTGTTTGATGCTTCTAGCATCTGTGTGTCTATCTCCTGAAAACCTGTTAGTGTCATTACTGCAAGTTAGTAAGAGAGTAGTCTCTTAATGGTGTCAAGTCTTAGGACAGGATGTTAGCAGTACATCCTTGGAGACTCCAGCTAAGTGGTTGATGTTGTGTAGGCCGCAACATGAGAATTGGGTTGTTCTCTGTTATCAATCATGATATAAAATTTTGTATGCATGGCCTTAATGCATTGTTTTTCTTTACTACCATGTCTTTATTGTGTTGTTACCAACCTATACTCTTGTACCCAAGGTTCAGGTTCAAGACTTTTGTTCACCTAGTTCCTACAGGGGTCACAGTTGGATAACTCAGGTAGATTCAAACCGAAAGGTATCTGCTGAAAGCACAATATGGAGGACTGAATGGTAGAGCACACTACACATTGGACTTTGTGGGGGATTGTTAGATAACTGATTATGGTAGTTGTTAGTTACTGTAGCTACTGTAGCTATTAGTTAGTTACTGTAGCAGCTCGTTACTGTAGCTAGGCTATTATGATAATCACTTATTTAGCATGGGTTAAGCCCAATGTAGTGCAGCAAGTACATGTGAGAATGTAGTGTTGTTTCTAGTGCAAATGACAGAGAAGTTTTATCCCATATTGCTCACACCTAGAACTTTTGTGGTCCTCATATGTAGGATCACATGGGGCACTAGTGTCCAAAGGAGTCCTAGGAAGGAGGTATGCTCACCTCCTTGGTGGGTGAGATTGCCACATCACAACGCACGCACGCGCGCGCGCGCCACGCCACGCCTTGCCGGGCCGGGCCGGGCTTGTGGCTTGTGGATTGTGGAGAATGTCTTCCGTCTTCCGTCTTCTTTTTGCACTAGAATACGACTAAGTAATTAATTACTCGTGTAATTAATTGTTGCTTTCTTATTCGAATTTCTTAAATCCTAATTAGAAAGTGTTTCTCTTTTACGGATTATTCCGTATTGTGTATGAGAGCAACCGAGTGTTGCGTCTAACTGGGAATAGGATTAGGGACGTGCGTGACTATATTTATGACTCCGGTCATTAGGGTTAAACACACCGAAAACAGTTTTTCTGCCGCCGTGTGTTTTGTGAGCCCTAATCCCGGGTGCGAGAGTCGTCGTCCCCGGAGTTGCTTTGCGGAGTTGTCCTCCTGTGTGAAGCGCGACTCATCCTTCCCTTCAGACGCAGCTGTCAGGCGGTGGTACCTGCGGTGGCTGTGCTGCACTGGTAGTAGTGCGACGTGTGCGAGCAAGACGTGCAACTTCCAGGTTCATGCCGGATCGAGACTGGGAGAACGGTGTCTATCCGCGAGGATTGTCTGGCACTAGTTTCTTTAAGTAACACGTTCGTTGAGATCTCAACGAACGATCTGGTTTGTGAATCTAACTTATGTTTTCTATTCTCCTGCTTCGTTTGTTCTTTGATTCTTATCTTGGATCTGTCTGCACTGTTAATTATTTTGCACATGTCGCTGTTGCATGAACGACGATAACCTATATTAACAACAAAGATTTCATCGACCTTCACTCTTGCAGGATGGTGGAAAATGGCAGGAACACTAACTTTTGGCAGGACAAATGGCTGCCAGATGGGATTATCTTGGCGGAGGCTGCAATCAAGGGGGTCCTTGAGGATTTACTCGACCTCTAGGTGAGCTGCGTTGTTAACGATGAAGGTAATTGGGATGAGGACCTTATTAATGATTACTTCACCGAGAAAACGGCCAGGAAAATCCAAAAGATGGAGGCGCCTACGGAAGACAGCGGAGATGATGGTTGGATGTGAATGGGTACACAAGATGAGTTCTTTACCACAGCCTCAGCCTATAAAGTTTTGAGAAAGTATAGTCATGGCAGCAGAGCAGGGTGCTGGGAGAGATTGTGGCATGGGAAATGCCCAGAAAAAGTCAAAACGTTCTTTTGGTTGGCACACATAGATGCTATCCTAACAAACAAGAGAAGAAGAAACCGCCAACTCACAACAGACGCCAACTACCCTAGGTGCTTGAAGGAGGACGAATCTACGCTGCACACCCTTTGAGATTGCCAAGCAGCCAAAGAGGTGTGGAGATGCAACAAGATAGAAGATGAGATCCCAAACGTCTACAGCGGGAATCTCGAAGCCTGCCGGTGCCCGAAGGCCACGAAGCACAATGGTAACGCTATGTTTGGTAGGCAGTGAATGAGGGGGAGGGGATGGGAGGGAGGGGAGGGGAATATAAAAACATTAAAAAAATGTCATTTTTTAATAAATCATCTTATTTCAAAAGGTTACATACACTACACACATATTAGTACAAAAAAATCAAAATAAGTTAAATTCACATGTCGTGTGATCAAAACAAAATTATTCGTATAATTATTTTATTAATAAAGAAGATATATTTCTTATGTCTAACATGATGTAAAACATTGTTACTCAAATAGGACTACTACTTCTCTTTTTATTGTCATTTTGGTTATAGGTGTACTTCCCTCTATATTTATAATTTTTCCTCCATTTATTTAAGTTCCCTCCATAACTTGAGAGTTCCTTCCACTTTCCTCCACAATTCCCTCTTTTTTTCTATTTTTCCTTATGTTATTATGTTAAAAAAAATTATTTAACTTAAAGTTTTTATATTCCCTACCAAAAATTTTCTGGACATTCTAAGTTTTTTTATAAATTGAGCTATATTTATTCTATTTTTTTTACTCTAATGTTTTTCTCCAACTTCTCCCCAACATTTTCTATTCCTTCCAAGTGAGGTGAGAGACTACATGCTCTTTTTTCTCATTAGTTCTGAGCTATACAAATATTTTTCGTCATATTATTTATATTTTTTCTCCACATTCTATATTTTCCTCCAAATTTTATAATAAATTTCCCGTCACATCTTTCCCTTCTTCTTGTCTTCACTCCCATTTAATGGGGAAAAAGTAGTTGGATATATACTTAGTCTTTTCCCCTCAATTCTAACCATTTCTTCTTCCTTCCCTTCCATTCACCGCGTAACAAACAAGCCGTAAAGAAAGAGCTATGATCACGGCCCGGAAGATTTGAGGAGCTAGAAATTTGAAGACCTTGGAGGGAAAGGACATCACCCCAGAAACTCTCACCCACGCGGCTGAGGATATGGTGGATAGGGGAAATTGTGAGGCTACGGAGCGGTGTAAACAAACGGGCACCCAGGAGGAAAGGTGGTCATCCCCGGCTGAAGGCTGGACTAAGTGTAACACTGATGTGGCGACAAGCAAAAGAGGTGTTGCCACAGCTGTCGCTGCCAGAGATGATATAGGAAGGTGGATTAGAGGTGCGAGCAGGAGTTGTAGAAGTATAACAGTCGTTGCCGGAGAACTCGAGGCCATTGAAGCCGCTGTGGAGCTAGCGGAAAACCTGGGTGCCAACAAAGTCCGTTGAATGTGATAGTGAAAAGGCCATCAAGTGGGTGAGAAACGAGAGCAAGCTACCCCCGGCTTATAGGCCTGTTTTGAACCGGATTAGTAGCAAAGCCAAGAACTTTGAAGATATTAGGTTCGAGTTTGTTAGAAGAGGGGCCAACCAGGTGGCCGAAAAGTACACCTGAAAAACCTAACGGGTTACCAAACCCACGTCATCCCCCCGGGGTCTATCTCTCACCTTGTTGAAAGAGAAATAGCTCAAAGGGTCCAATCCACCTCCCTGGTTAGTGTTGACCTGGGAAATAGACTTTGTAACCAATATTTCGAGGCCATAAAAGGAGGGCGGCATGAATAAGAGAGCCTCCTATCTTCCCCCCAAAAAATGAATGAATCATTTCTAATATGATCTTATGAATTTATATGATATTATTGCAACTTATCTCATTTTCTCACATTTTCAATTATGGTTAGATCATATTGATGTTTTAGGGTTTATAGTGCCATATGATTGAATACGCTTTCCAATATCCACTTATTGTATTTTCATTTAATATATTTCCAATTAATATGTGTATTCATATACGCCCTATTATAGGGTGTTAGTTGTACTTAATATAAAAGACATTGTGATGGTGCACTTTTCTCACAAATTCATCGAAGATACTCATCATGCACTAGATCCAACATCATTTACATTGGATAATCATATGTGTATAATCCAATATGCTCCTTCAATTATGCATCATATGACTATGGTGAATAAGTTAAGTCTAGTAAAGTGGTTGTCAGTGATAAAATTAGGATGTAACCAATTCAAATGACATTCCTTTAGATGCCTGACTCAAATTTTTATACATGGGATATTTGAAAACTATATCACAAGTATGTATACAGCTACAAAAGGATCCAAGCCTCGAGTACCAAGCTAGTGGATATACACAATCCACAAAAATTATATACTGAAAATACAATCCTTTATATACTTCTCTATTTTTTTAGAATGTTGACTTAACATATTTTCTCCTTTATATACTTCTCTATTTTTTTAGAATGTTGACTTAACATATTTTCTAAAACTCAAATATGAATTCCATCAATTTTACATATATATTTACATACCCAAATCCATCTTGTTTTGATGAATTTTTATGGCATTTCTTCCAATTTAAAGATTTTCCAAGAAATTTTAAGTCATGTTTCAAAGACAAACTACCTATATTCACATTTTTAGCATAGGAAAATACTTAGAAGGTCAAAACACCTACATATAATAAGAAAAATAATCCAAACATAGAAATCAAACCAGTGTAGACATACATTTTCTTAGAAAATAAAAAAAAATCTTCATTCAATGAATCAACATGCAACTAACCAAGTGTCCAAGTTGTAGCTCTTAATACAAACTTCATTTCACTTCCCTGGACCCAAGGTATGGCTCATAGAAAACTTGATGATATTTTTGAATTTGTTTGTTCCACTTGGGGTGGAATGCAAAGAATCTTGAGGTAGAAGGCTTAGAAGACATTAAAGGATGTGCCTTTTTTGGTGGTCAAGATTGCAAGAAAGGAATTCTTGATTGCCTCTTACTGGGATAAGTTAGATAAAAATTTAGGGACTGGTTTGTATCACTTGATTTTATTATTGTCCCTTCAACTATTTTCCCAGGAACATTGTCAAATATATTTTATCTAGGAGTCAAATTTGTAATAAAAAATTCCAACACCATGCATAAGTTGAGATAGATTTGTTTCAAAATTGTTTGTATTTTAGATTTTTTGCTTAAGTTTACCATCAAATGTGAGAATGTCTAATATCTCTAACAAAATTTGGACTATTAAGATAACTTTCTAATTTACTCGTGTTGAAAATGAAAGATACATGTTGTGTTCTACAATATCTATCCTAAGGAACAAGTATCAAAATATTAGTTCATTTGAATATTTGGTGACAATTTTGTGTCCTAGTTTAAATCTCAAGATTTCTTACATGCAAAATGTTGTTTTTTTTTTCTCTTTTACAAGGGATATTTTGGTATATGTAAAATTAATTTCAAAATCTATTAATAGTGAATAAAATTATTAGGTGAGGTGTCCCTAATGTTTCACCTCAACCAGAAGACATTCACAGATTTGGGTCTACATTTGCATGTATTTGGACTTACTGTTTAATTTTAAATTTATGAAATATTAGATTTGTGAGTGAACATATCCAACCATTCTGAAATTTGTTTGTGGGTCTATTGATTCTAGTGCATAACCTATGAGTGGAAGAATAATCAAACGAAATCATGTGATCAACTAGCAATACTTGTAGGTAGGGTTATATTGCTTAACCTTAAATATTATATGATACCTATCACAATTTCCATATCTTAAGACGGTACTTCTAGATATAATAGTTTTAATGTAGTGGTATTGAGTCTGCCATAGATATTTCACCATATGAAGATTCTAGACACATTTCATGATATTGGAGTACATTAGAAAGATTGTGGATTCAATATCTTTATGCAATTTACTACATTGCTAAAATGTAAATGCACGCATTCATGGTAATTGCACGCCTAGTCTACCAGTTACTTAGGTAGATCTTAGGAAGGTAAACTAAATTGAAATAGGACAAAGTTTCATACTTAGGGATTCAAAGTTGGGCACATACATGATATGCATGAGTTGACCAAACGCTATAGAAGTTAGAAATACATGATAGCATCCTACTGAAATTAGTAGTAGTGGTCTTTCTACAAGAAAATTGATTGTGTGATAGAATCCCTCATAGATCTTCATGCATTCACATGTATCAAATGTTATTTTTGGTTTTACTATGTTTCTAAATTAGTAATGTATTTTAATCAAATAGTTGCCTATTTTAACTTCATGTGATGTACTTGGTATGAAGGTTCTGCAACACAATTTACTCTCTAAATGGGAATCATGTGTTACTGGAATCAATATTCTATTGATGAAGAAAAAAATAGGATTATCACTTACCATGTTGATAGATGTACAATGAGGGCATTCATCCCTTTTGAGACAAAGCTTCTTTGTATAGAATTATAGTTTTAGGATGTGAAATGTTTTTCCTACTTTGAGGATCTTACTTGAAACCTATAATGAAGTTTGTTTCTTACATAGTTTGCCAAAGCTTCCACATTAACTATTAAACTTGGTGTCTATAACATGCACTTCCTCACTTGTCGAGCCATAAAATAGATGAGAAGATAACATAGTGATCTCACTTCCTTAGCCTTCATGGGTATCACATGAAGTTGAGCATAGTATTGAACTTATTTTCTTGGATAACAATCCTCATGAAAATATATGTGGTCATGGTTTCTCAAAATCATACGCATGATCAATGTCATCCTAGGACCATTCGTTACGGAATACCAAGTATTTATTGTAGTTTCTTCATGTAGACAAGCTATTTTTCTATAAAAAACAGTGTTCCCTCAGTAATTTCTAAGTTGTCTCGTAATTATATTTGTATGAATGCTATACATATGCAAGGAAAGCTAGAAAGGGATTTCCAAATTTTGATCGTCATGCATCTTACATAGTCGTTTGAGTCTTTTCTATGAGGCTTTTCTTATTGGCCAGGGACTCACTGCTAAGTGCATTGAACTTTGGGCTCACTAGATGCACTTTATAGTTATTTACAAAGATTATGATATTTTAGAATAGTAGGAGCATCTT
Source organism: Alisma plantago-aquatica (assembly GCA_963693085.1). Taxonomy (NCBI): domain Eukaryota; kingdom Viridiplantae; phylum Streptophyta; class Magnoliopsida; order Alismatales; family Alismataceae; genus Alisma; species Alisma plantago-aquatica. The sequence goes on along the minus strand of OY856411.1, from coordinate 398,006,773 downwards.
AGAGTGTTTTCTGTATACATTTTCATTTTTAACATTTATTTCTGTATTATATTCTAGGCCTTTTTTAATATAATATATATTTTAATTGTATGAATTTTAGAAGTTGAACTAAATTATTGTTGTCTTCGTTTATACGATCATTAGAAAATGATAAAATAAAATAATACTATCTCTTTTTTAACTTTAAGGCATTGTTTGATTTTTTGAGAAAAGACTTGCATCCTTAAGTTTTCAACTCAGAGACCAAACCTATTTTATGATGTTCTATGTGATGAGTTTCTCCTTCCTTGTACATTTTATCTATGAGAATGAGCTCTCCTAAGAGCTTCTAGATCAAAACTTAGGAAAACATTATGAAAAACTTTCTAGACATTTTTCTTAGCAATCGTAGTGCTTTCCTTTTAACAAGTGGATATTTCCCCATGATATTTGGGACTAGATAACCATAGATAAGATTGATGGTTTAGGACCACTTGGTGGGATATGGATGGTGATTATGTGATTTAACCTTTCACTTCTCTTTTTGAGGTAATTTATTTGTCCTGGATCGGTTGTACATTTTTGTTTTCCTAACCCTTGACATTAAAGGGTGGAGTATTCCATGGAACTGATGTGATTGAAGTGTCAAAGAATTTATGATAAATTTCTCTTCATAAAGAGGTAAACATGTGGATATATATTGATACCTTTAACTAATTAAGGATTTGTTGTTTGTTTGTACTTCTAGGACTAGTTCTTGATGCTTGACTTGCTTCTTTTCTATAGAGAAACCAAGAGGATCAAATTTATTGTGACACTTGTGTAGCATCGTCGTAACACATAAAATAGGTAGAGTTACTCTTTCTAATTCTATATACAAGGTCCTCTTTTTTTACAAGGTTAATGTACATTGAAGGTTGTTTCATATAGTTCTTTGACATATTTATTCTATAAGGAGACACTAAAGCCAAGAAAAGCAGTACCATTGCAATTAGATAATCCCAGTCTTTCATCATCCATGAGATAATTGTATTATGTTTTCAATAGAAAAAATTCTTAACCATGTTGGAATTTTTAGAATGCTAATCTATTCTCAACTACTTACAACTCGTATTTGAATGGAAGAATCAAATTTATAAAACTAAATTATTTTGATGTGGGTATTTTGTCCACTGGATAGTCATCCATGGAAAAATCTGATGTCAATTTTAAAACCTCAGTTCTTTCTTGATTTCCCTATCCCACTCCTATTTCTATAAACATAATTATTTGAAATGTCTTTTGTCCATTTCAATTTTTTGATGAAAATAAATCTCATCTAGAAAAGGAATTTGTGTGAAAGAACACATTAAACATCAAATGCTTAGCAAACAAACTAGGTGAACTTTAGAACGAGGTTTGCTCCTAGTTGAAGAACTTGTTTATTGGAAGTAATTTAATGTCTCCTTCCATATCCCATAGACTCCACATCTTGGATCAATATTATGCATAATTTAAGGTATTACTTATTTCAGACAAATGTTTCCCTTGGCATATAAATTTGGTACTAATTATAGTACTAAGTTTTATGTCTAAAAAGGTCAAAGATAACATACTGGAAAGGGATATCTTTATTTTGTCTTGGTAAAAGGTGACATGATGTAATGTTTTGAGTCTACATTCTTTTAGCATGATGAAACACTACTTCTGGTCTTTGACCCATTCTTCATGTAGAAAATTGCTTCTTATTCGACTAGAAAGGAATGAATTTACATACATATATAATGTATTCTCCATCCCATAATTAAGGGATCAATATGTGGGATATATTGATGTTTGGAATGATTAACAACAAGCCTAAAATTCATTCGAACATTTTTTCTCCAATTTGAATATGCTTCTAGTGTTCTCTAGGGTTTGATCAAATTTTTATTTCTTACTCCTATAATGTCATTCATATTTGGATGGTAAGGAAACAAACTCTAAAGCTTAATGTCAAGAGACTTCAAGAGTTATTCAATTGTTTAGCGATGAAGTTTGAACTATTACTTGCTATAACCTCATAAGTCATGTATAGTAGTAAATGATGTCATTATGTATACGGGTGGTGATTGAGGTAGCTTCTACCCACTTGATATAGTCATTAATGACAACAATCTATTTGATTCCTTAGTATGTATCATCCAAATGTTTGAGTTCCTGGGCTAAAATGACCAAGGGTGGTCCTGCTATTCCTATGAATTTGTGGTACTCAGACGTAATTGACATGTATATCGGTGCTTCATAAGTTCAGATGGAATTTTCTGTAATGTTTTATTAAATAATTAGTATACTATGATAATGATATTCTTGTATTACTTGATTCGGTTCATATGGGCACTACAATATCTATTGTGTGGTGCTTTCTTCAAAGACATGTCATGTTAACACTCAAGACACTCACCATTGTTTGATAGTATGATCGATGCAAAAACTACACCCTTAATGTGACTTTTATTATAGATTGTTGATTGTTTATGGTCTTCCTTAGAGAAGTGCCTGAGGGAGGATACCCTTCCAGATATCATTTGTTGCCACGTTACCTCGAATTTTTTATTAGCTCCTTGATTGAGTCAACTCATGGAGTAGGTGGATTGAGGCAAGGCAATGCCTCAACCTTATATTTTTCATTTTCTTCATAACTATCCTATAGTCTAGGGTTGAAGAAATTGTAATTGGATCTATATCCCTATTTATGAAGGTGAATTTGACAGCCTCAATTTTGAATGTTAGAAATATATGGTCTTCTTGAGGCCTTCGCCTTGATAGATGAAAAAAGTGAGTAACCAAATACATGATATCTACATAGTTGACACTTATTTATATCTTGGTGCCAAAGGATCAAATGTTAGTGTACATGAAGTTGTTGTTGGTGATGTCAAAGCAAATTCTTCTAGCCATTAAGAATTTATAATCTCAATGGACTAAAAGAATGATGTCGGCCCCTAATCATTTTTTATGACACCATCAAGATTAAGATTCCTTATTCTCAATTAACTTCTTCTATCTTTACTTTAGTGACAACAACACAATTTTCTAGTGCCACATGTAGAGGATGGCCACTCCATGAAGAGTGGAACAGACAAAAGAATAGTACCACTGCCACCTTGAAAAAATTGAATGCCAGATCTGGAGGAAGAGATCAAATGCAATCGATGAACCCTTACTACGGATTCTCCAAAGGACTGGTTAGAAGTCTATGTGGTGGAGAACTGCAAGAAACCTACTACTCTTCATAAAACTGATATCTAGATTGAGAATGGTTGGCTCATCTAACCCAAAGCAGAAGCGGAGGAAAATGCAAATAAGTGGCAATGTTGTCTAGTGGGTGTTGGTATGTATGCCCTGAGAGCCAATCATATGATGATTGGATTGGCATACATCATGATTGATTTGATAAATATCAAAGGAAAGCTTCCAATTTATTCTAGATCAATCGTTTATGAGATACATGATAAAGCAGAATGAATGTCTAAAGAATGGCAATACTCAATGATGTATGTCTTTGGGTTAAGGACCTGAACAATGAGATCATATAGATGCTAAGAGTATGTACATTTTTTTATGTCCCTAGTCGGATGTCATTATGGAAGGTTGATAGAAAACAATGACACATCAAGACTAGAGTGTGTGTTGGTTGATGACAGTGTCTCATTAGTCATGATATATGATATCAAACCAAGCACACAGATACATGTTAGAGAATAGTATATCGGACATACCCACCATGAGAGTGACACATGGAACCATGACATGATAGTTAGAGTCATCTCTCATAGTGATGGTGGTGATTGTGATTCTTAGACCTAAAATCACTACACTCGTCAAATGCGATTGGGTACACTTTGACATCATCAAACGCACACTAGTACATAACCGGCCTTTAGTGTCGGTTATTTAAGGCCTTTTACGTCGGTTTTAATGTGACACCTATGTGGACACCGCTAAAAGGCCAACTGTTAGGCGTCAGTTCTCAAACTGACGCCACAACCCTTCGTGTGCCACCGAAAATGTGCCAGCAGGGGGGTATAGGCGTCGGTTATTAGTTTTAAAGCTGACGTCATAAACCTTCGCGCCACAGAAAGGGTGTCATTTGGGGCACTATCAGCGTCAGTTTATTAGTGATAACTGACGCCATCTCACCCGCTGCCACGGTTGTGTTGGATCAGCGTCGGTTTATTAGTGATAACTGACGCCATCTCACTCGTTGCCACGGTCGTGTTGGTCAGCACAGCCGTGTTGTCTAGCCAGTTGCCACGGCCGTGCTGGCCAGCATGGCCATGGTGTCTGGCCTCATTAGGGAAATCGACGCCGGTTACTAGTAGGGCAACCGACGCCAGAACCATCAGCCTCAGTTTATTATTGATAACCTACGCCACATCACATGCATTACGCATCGGTTATAATTATTTATCTGACGTTGTAATCATTTGTCGTCGGTTTTAAATAAATAACTGACGCCTATTTCATGTTTTTTTTATCAGTCTGTAGGCATGTTGTGGCTGGTCGCAGGATGAGAAACATGCAGTTCAGTTATGAACTGCAGGTTTTACAACATCCATTGATATCATCCAACAACAAGCTACAAACCTGCAAAATTAACAACATTAATTTTCACACATTTAGCAACCTATAGTTCCATTCGATTTTCACACATGTAGAAACATTCATGTAGCAATTTGCAGTTCCATTCATTTTCACATTCACACATGTAGAAACATTCATATAGCAATCAGCAGTTTCATTCATTTTCACATTCACACATGTATAAACATTCAGACACATGTAGAAATATTTAGACATGTAGAAACATTCATACATATTACAATTCAGAAATTCATTTATAAAATATCATTCTTTAGTCATTATTCGCTATCAACATCCCAATTATATTTTAAAAACCCCACTACTTGTATGGCTTTTGCACATTCTTCTCTTACATCATTTAATTCTTCCATCATATATGGAGCATGTACATCTAGTAAGGCCTTTCCTGTACTGTGGTTAGTTTTAAACACCTGCAAAGAGAATAATGTATATATATAATTAATTATATATAAATAAGATTGATATATTTCATATTATCTAATGAGACTATATATAATACCTCAGGAATGGTATCGATGTCCACTGCAGTATATTTTATAATCATGTGCATAAATCGCATCACATAGTATGCACATGCCCATCCATTGTCTTGTGTAGCACACTATAAATTGAAACATACAAAATATTAAAAAATACAACTAATTAAGCATTGTTCACATAAATAATATATACATTGCAGTCGGGAACTTAATTCCACGTTCTTCTAAATTATTGGTTGGTTCTTTTTCCTGGGGACCTTTCCTCCAGCCTTTTTGAACTCATATAAACCCCTACATGTTAATGTAACACAGTACATTGCATAATTAAATAGTAATGTAATAACATATGTTAACAGATATGAAAATGAAATATTTCTCACTGGAATAATGCCATTTTCATTGTGTGTCCATATTTTGAATTCAATTTAGTCCCCTTAGGATCTAGATAATAGATAGTGAATGTATCAGGGACAATAACTAGTAACTCCCAATGCATACCACTAGAGGTAAAAAAGTTAAAAATTAATAACTCAAAATCCACAATAAAAATGTAATTTTCTTAAGTCCAAATTATAAGCAAAGTAAACTTACTCCACATTGAATGGAGCTATTATCATCGTCTTGTTATTTTGAGAAAAATTTGTAAAAGCATCACAGCAGTATTGTTGAACTGACGAAGGGTCTTTAGCTACTAGACTGATCAAAGATGGAATCAAAAATCCTACATGTTCGAATGAAAAATTTGCACATATCTTGTCTAGGTAGATGCAAAACATATATTATGTATGCATTAATAAATAAGAAACCAGATCACCAGATCCTACACAAGGTATATGGATGTATAAAGAAGATCTCACTTTATCCATAGCTCTATCACAGATGTATTCAGCCAATCATATCGAAACAACTCCAAAATATCTTATATAAATAGTTTGCTTTCTATGATTGACCTGCAGCATCTGCATCTATAGAAATAGTTATAGGGCAATTTATATCATGTTCGCCTAACCATATTGCCATACCCCTACAATTAGGACCTAACGGGACAGGTAGGTCCTGTGGAACCCCACTTGGTAATGTAGGAGGTGGAGGTGGAGGCCTAGATGCTCTGGGTGTCTTCTTTTTAACTTGTATATGTATAATTTTATATCAATTGACATCATATACACACACTAACAATTTAACGTAATGTAAATTTACCATACAGTTTCAGTATAGAGGACATCTGCTTTTGGCCACAATATCACTCCACCTTCTACCTCACCAAGTGTTTCACAATCTGGGTGGACATATGGCAATGGAAGATCCATCCAATTGGGGAATATATGTAGCGGGCTCACACAAACCCAACCAGATGGTAATGGAGACCCATGAAACATTTCCCCTGGTAGGGATGGGTAAGTCGATGCCTCTACAACGACAAATTCTTTACTTTTTAGATGGCATGGCTTCAACCCCTACAAATTTTTGTGTAAAGAATGTTATATACATATCATCTTGAAAACATATCATCTTGAAAAGACTAGTTACTATGTCATAAAAATACTTACAGTGGATGTGCTAGGTGGTGGGTCTACAGGATTACTCCCAACTTCTGCAGTAGGAGTAGAGAGGGATGCCATGGGTACACTCTGTTGAGTGGTAGTCAGAGATGCCTGCCACTTGCTCATTGCTTCATGGAGTGTTTTATCAACTGCTTCCTTGATTCTCTTATCAACTACTTCATCGACTCTCCTATCAACTATCTTATCTACCTATACATGGATAAAAGAAACGTTAGCTTCTAATTATTGAATTCTCTTTTACAATAACATTATAAAGAAAGAATAGGTTACCTCTTCTTGTAAAATTCCCTCTTTTAGGACATGTTTGTGATGGGATGGCCCAAAGAATGCTTTGATGCCCACACCAGCGCTTGCATCCCTAACACGTCCAGGATGCTCTGGGTTACCCAGAACAACTATCAATTCATCCCTTGTGCCCTCAGGAATGAACTTGCCTTGTTTCCTTAGCTCGTGCAGCTCCCGCTAATCGCCAAAACAAAAATTTGTAATTAAGTTAACAACACAAATAATCAATATTCGAACAATTTCTCTAAGAGTCGTATTTTACCATTTTTACAACCGCCTCAGCAGTTGTGGGCTTCCTTATTTCTCCCTTCTTATTTTGCCTCCCAGCTATCCAAACATCATGGCAAGGCATAGGTGTGGTACCTATAGTAGAGGACTCCTAAGTAGCAGCAGTAGACTTAGCCTGTAGTCTTTGGCAAATGCCTACATACCCCTTTGGACCCATTGTGTGGTCATGCACATTCAGTGCACGCCTTGCTTTTTGTGCCTCACTGAGGGCCTAGTTAGTATGCACATTAATGATTTGGTTAGTAACACTAAATGTTAATCTTGAATAGGTGAATACAATGTATATTAATTAAATTGGGAGTGATGCCTAATACCTTGAATTCATCAGTTTTTCTTGAAGCAACAAACGCGTCCCATTCTTCTTGGTCCAGGAAGTTCCACTGTTCAGTGGTTGTCTTCTTCCTCTTGTCACCTTCTTTTATGTATTCTCGGGTGAGATTTGTCCTATAGTTCCTTAGGACTCTCCCACAGTGTTGCATCACGCATTTACGATAAAGCTTTTCATCCAATTCAAATATACTCTGCAAAATAGAATTGTTATTAACTAGTATCCAAAAAATTAGTAATCTACAAAATAGAATTGCAAATTAATAATAACTCATGCATAAATCCTTCCATATTACGTCTTTCTTCCCCTTAGGAATTTTATGCCAAGAATCTATCTTACAACCGCAATGACTACGAGTAACATACCCAAGATATGAAACAAACAAATTGCGATTCACTCCAATTGCATTTCCTGCATTATCAAAATCCACAACAAGTTTGGGTCCATTGCCCCTTTGCACTATTAACTTCTTCATCATAGTGATGCCCCTTCTCTTGTCAACTTTTTGGTGTTGCTCATCAAGTGCCTCGAGTGCTTTAGAGGGTACATGTGCATCATCAACCTAAAATTTGACAAAATAAATACACTTACAAGATATAACTATAAATGGACATATAGATATAAATATATGATATATTTTTAAAACTTACATTGTGAGGTGGCGCATTGATGTCCTCACCCTCACGGTAATCATCAGCACGGTCATCAGGAGAATGCTCAGCCATATAAAAGTTCACATTCACATTGTAAAGTTCACATTGTAAAGTTCACATTCACATTGTAAAGTAATTCACATTGTAAAGTTCACATTGTAAAGTAATTCACATTGTAAAGTTCACATTCAGAAAAATAAAACATATAAAAATATAAACATGCCTCTAATATTGTGATTTTTTATCAATTAACAATCCTTCATTGTGATCTTCGCGCACATACAAGTCATCATTAGCTTCAATATTTTCTGGTGTTGGCAACCCAACTTAGAATGGACTCGAGTCATCATACTTATCATAGTACTCTTCTTCATCTATAGGATCTTCAATGAACTGTCTTTTACCATGAAGAACAACCGACCATTTATCATTTGCAGGATCATCTATATAAAATACTTGTTTCACCTGTGATGCCAATATGAATGGTTCACCTTTCTCGCCAATCTTTTCAAAGTTCACTAAAGAGAAACCCAATTCATCCACTATAACTCCTTTGGTGTTATCTACCCAATTACATTTGAAGAGTAGAATTCTGAAATCTATGTAGTCAAACTCCCATATGTCTTCAATGACACCGTAATATGACATTTTAGCTTCACGTGGACTCTTATCCTTTTCACTTACAAAAAACATAGTTGATGCAAGAAGGGTGACCCCACAGTTTTGGACGACACTCTTATCATCTTGGCATTTTGTGTAATATGTGAATCCATTAATGTCATACCCTTCATAAGACATAACATTCAATTTTGGTTTAAAGGTGAGGCATTTTATAGTTTTAGTAATATCATCTGGTGTTTGAGATAGTTGATGTAAGACTTTATCTTCAAACCACTTAATAAATGTCTTGTTATGCTCTCTAGAAATCCACATTGTATTGGCTCGAGGATATTGTCTCTTGATGAAATTGGTATGTTCCTCGATATAAACACTCACTTCATCCATGTTGTGTAAAATATACAAGTGACCTTGTTCCAACTGCTCACGGCTGATTACTTTCACCCGTGATCCCAAAATTCCTTTGCCAAATTGCTCCTCAATATTCTTGTCATTACCAGGAGTGTCATTACCATTGAGAAAGTCATTGCAAAAATCCATAACCTCTCTCGCCACATAACACTCAATAATACTCCCTTCAGGCCTATAACAGTTTCGAACATCGCTTTTAAAAACGCTCATGTATCATTCAAAGGGATACATCCAATGCAAGAAAATTGGTCCCCACATTTTCCCTTCCCTAGTCAAGTGGACAACAAGATGTACCATGATATCAAAGAATGACGGAGGAAAATACATCTCAAGCTGACATAGGGTAACAACCACTTCTCTTTGCAAATTATCGAGAGTATCAGGGTCAATAACTTTGTTGCACAGAATGTTGAAAAGGAAACAAAGTCTGATGATTGCAAACCTTACATGCTTTGACAATATAGATCGAATTGTCACTGGCAATATTTGTTGCATTAGAGTGTGACAATCATGAGATTTAAGACCTATCGACTTCAGATCTTTCATTGATACCAATCTACAAATGTTGGATGAGTAACCCTGTGGCACCTTAACATTTACCAAACATTCACAAAAAGCTTTCTTCTCCTTTCTAGACAATGTGTAACAAGCGGGAGGTAAGTATGTTCTCCGATTTCCCATTTTACGTAATTCTATTAATTCTGACCTTATTCCCATTTCACATAGGTCCAGTCTAGATTTTATCTCATCTTTAGTCTTACTTGGTATATTCAACAAAGTACCAATGACACTATCACAAACATTTTTCTCAACGTGCATGACATCGATACAATGCCTGACTGTCAAAGCACTCCAATAAGGAAGATCCCAAAATATTGACTTCTTCTTGAATAAAGATTTGTCACTCTGTGTGGCCATAGTACATTGTGATCTCTTACCAAATTCATTGACAAAGTCTTTTATTCTTTCATAAACAACCTCCCCTGGTATAGGTTTAGGTGCACTTCGTTCCTCAGTCAATCCATTGAATGCTTTGCGCTTCCTACGATACAGATGGAATTTTGTAAGAAACCTTTGATGACTGAGATATACAGTCTTACCGCCATGTTTTAGTCTTGTTGAATCAGTATTCTCTTCACATATAGGACACGCTTTATCTCCTTTGACACTATATCCAGACAAATTCCCATATGTTGGAAAGTCATTAATAGTGCAAAACAACATAGCATGCAAACAAAATGTCTCTCTTCGTGAAGCATCATAGGTCATCACACCTTCACCCTAGAGTTTCTTTAAGTCATCAATCAGAGGTTCAAGATAAACATCGATATCATTTCCAGGTTGTTTAGGGCCCGATATCAACAACGACAGCATTACATACTTATTTTTCATACACAGCCAGGGCAGAAGATTGTATATAACAAGCATGACTGGCCAAGTGCTATGTTGGCTGCTCAATGTCCCATATGGATTCATCCCATATGTACAAAGCCCAAGTCTTAGATTCCTGACTTCTTCAACAAATTCAGGGTACAATAGATCAATCTTCTTCCATTGTGGGGAATCAGACGCATGTCATAGGATCCCATCATTATTTTTCTTAACATTTGCATGCCGCCTCAAATTCTTTGCATCTATCGGATTGGCAAACAAGCGTTGAAACTATGATATTATAGGTAGATATCACATCACCTTGGTAGGAGAACCAGTTTTGGACTCCCCTGAAGTCGTCAATTTATATCGTGATGCACCACATTTTTGACAATCTTTCATATCCACATAGTCCTTTTGAAATAATACACAATCATTCGGGCATGCGTGTATCTTCTTGGCATCCATTCCCATTGGGCACAACAATTTCTTTACCTGGTATGTTGAGATTGGCAGCTCCTTTCCTTCAGGAAGTATTTCTTTCAACAAATACAACAATGACGTGAAGCTTTTTTCGCTCCATCTATTGTTAGCTTTCAGCTTATACAATCTCAACACAGTGTTAAGCTTCATAAACTTAGTACAACCTGTGTATAAAGATATCTCAGCATCATGAATAATGTTTCTAAAAATGGGAGGTGGATCGGTGTGCTCTACCCCACAACTATCCAGCATCGCATCAACGATGTCTACTGGAACTGGTTCATTCACATCTACGTCATCGGAGGCAATTTCTTCTTCCACACAAGCACTTCTATCGACATCCACTGGTTTCTGGTTTGAAATCTCTCCATGCCAGTGTCATTCTGTATAGCCTTGTATAATCCTGTTGCACATGACATGACTTTTGATTTCGTCACCAGTGCTGACTTTTAAGTTGTTACTGCAATGCCTACATGGATAGTAGAACCTAACTCCAGGTTGTTTCCTATGTTCCTCGGTAAATCTAATAAACTGGTCAAGACCAGAAATAAACTCTAGGGTGCAGCGATTGCGAATGGACATCCATGATCTATCCATTCTATGATCAAAGAGAAAACAAGTATATATTACAACAAGATTAGGGTTAACCGATTAGAGTTTTTGCACGGTTAAAACTTTAGGCCAAAAAATACATGTGTTTTCATTCTTATATATAATAAATGTGTACCACCTATCCCATTCTTGAACACCTAATCTCACTAGTAAGTGTATAATGTGTATTGGGTTTTTAAGAAAAGTTCGGCAGCATTTCTTCGTTGTTCTCTAATTACATATGTACTTAGAGAACAAACGGGGAAATGCTACTGAAATTTTCTTAAAAACCCAATACACATTATACACTTACATCCTAAGTGAGATTAGGTGTTCAAGAACAGTCCCAAACCGGGACGATCTAAGATTTACTCCTAATAAGTAAATCTTGGACGGGTTTCTAGGCCAAAAAATACATTTGCTATCATTCTTATACCTACAATCCTAGTTTCATCATTCATATCCTATGTTTTGTGTAACATCATTTAATCATGCTTGTCAGTAAATAAACCATGATTCCATATATCAAAGATTTGAATCAAAATGGAGCCTAATGGAAGATTGGGGGAGTGAGAATAGTATACCTCACTTGAAGGCTGAAGAAGAAATATATGCAAATCAACAACAAGTCAACAACACCTGCAACAACACAAATGCACACAAATGTAGATGCATGTTCATCATCAAGATAATCATTACACACAAATGTAGGTATTCGATCATAATTGAGCAATATAGCACAAAATCAGCCACCACGGCCGTGCTGCCCAGCACGGTCGTGCCAACCTGTGATTTCACAACATGCACCAGTGCTAGCTATGGTCGTGGAGTAGGGTACCTGCTTGAGGTCTGAGGAAGAAGAGCAGGAGCATGTTCCTTCGGGAAACCAGCGAGGAGAGAAGGGAAACCGGCGGCGCTGCGGGGGAGCAGAGACCGGCAAAGAGACCAGGAGCAGAGCTGGAGACCGGCAAAGAGACCAGGAGGAGCAGGAGACCGCCGGCGAGGAGAGAAGAAGTAGCAGTGGCATTGGCGAGGAGAGCAGTAGCAACGAGCGGTAGCGGTGTGGGGGAGCAATGGCAGCAGGATCGCCAGACCTAACTGATGAACCAATGAAACAGAGAGAGTGGGGAAGAGTCTTTCGTGCGGTTGCTATTAACTGCACCATCGGTGTCGATTGTTTAAAAAACCGACACCTAAGAATGAATGGTGTCGGTTACCTAAAAACACCGACACCTATGCTCAATGATAGTCGTCGATTTTTACTACAAAAAATTGACGTCTATCTACATATGCCCATTAAAAAAATTGTTCTCGATTAATTACCATAGTCATCAGTTTCTTTTGAAAACCGACGCCCAAGGGGTGTAAAAATTCTCCCGGGAACAGCACGGGAAAACCCATAGGCATCGGTTATTATAGTAAAACTGACGACCAAAATGTGCCCAATTTCTGTCTCGCGAAAAAACTTTCATCGTCAGTTTAAGAGTTAATAACCGACGCCATATGTTAAATTTTGGAGGTAATTTTTTACTAAAAATTTTGGATTTGGCGGTTAATTTTTGGCGTCAGTTTCTTAATAAGAAACTGACACTGATTAAAAGCAATACCCGTGTCTGGTCGCCCTTCACATATAGATGTCGGGTTTTTTTTAACCGACGCTTTATGTTTTAGGTGTCAGTGTATTTATACAACTTACGCCTTTAAAAGTGACTTTATAAGTCATTTCTATAGTAGTGGCAGTCCTGAAACATGACTTGTTATAACGGTGATGATTGGGTGGCTTTGACACATGAGATAGACTGTGAGTGATAGATGTGGGATTTGTCCCTCCTAAGGGGGTATGATGTCCACGCCAATTGATAAGAGAGACTGAGAAAGGCATGCACATGTACATGTGAATCAATATGAGATATTGATGTCACACATATATCAGACAGTTTGCTCTAGTTCAAGAAACATGAACGAATGTTGAAAGGATGAAAACTCCATGCCTTGTGTTCATTCAGAATATCAGAGATAAAGGAATTATACATTCACTGGAACACCAATCACAGATTGTAGGATTGAAAGTTGTTCTCCAACTTTCCTTTTCACTTGGGTAGCAATGATGTACGACTAGGCGCCACTCTTTGCTTGTGATGTCAAAAGCTAGTTATGGACATTAACTGCCAATGTGAAATGGGACCTATAGGGTCACACAAAAAGGATTTACCTAGAAGAGGAGTTTATCCATGAATGATGTTTGGATTGATTACTAAATTGTGTAGGTACTCAATCAAACATTTAATCAATAGACTTGACTCAGAATCATCAAGTTCAAGTGTTGAACCAACTGATTTGAGTGTCAGGTTGATTGAGAACAGAATTGACTGTGTTTTATACAACCTAGACCACCAACCGACTGGTTCACTGGGTGAACTGATCAGCTCATGGCCAGTGAGATGACCGGTTCACTACGGTGAACCAATCGGTTCATGTGTCCAAACGAGAAGTGTTAGATTTTCCTGGTTTGTGAGAATTAGGATTTTCATTTCACTTATTCAATTCGATTGGGATAATAATTAATATTTGTGTTAATTAGAAATGAATAAGGAAAATCAATTTTGGCAAGTCTGGGAGGTGAATCGACCGGTTCACACTCCCAACCATCTTATTCACTAGTGAATCGATCGGTTCACTTTGCCAAATGACAGGTTCATTTATGAAATGATTGTTTTGCCTGTCGTAGTGCAAATTGTTTATGGAAATTCTAGACCCTTCTACTCCCGTAAAGACTGGGAACCCTGACCCTACCCTCTATTATAAATAGAGGGGTACATGGGGCTTCTCCAGAGACACAATTCAGAACATTAGTTGCTCTATAAAGTTGTTGTCCTCTCTAGTTGTGGTAACTGAGAAAGCCCAAGTAAGTTCTAGCCGTCCATGGAGGAACAGCGAGGGAAAGACAACTACAGAATAGTAACTGATTGTGGCAGAGTGTGTTGGTGACTAGTACACCAACAAAAGGGGACAACTCCTTCTAGTCTATCCTTCAGGATGACTAGAGGTTTTGGTATTCCATGTGGAGTATTTATATAGGTGGGAGACTTCTGTCGCTCAGGAGGACGACTGTCAACCGTAGTCTGGGTCAAGACCAAGAGTTGCACTGTCACGCCCCGATCCCTGTGCCATCTCTAATGACCCCGAAGACCGAGAGTCAACCTTAGTAAACTACCCTTAACTTTTTCTTTTCTTAATCACTTAGGAATTAACTTAAAGGAAAATCATATAACTTGTTATAAACTAAAATCTTACTAAACTGCTGAAGCAACTACTATTTACCTTACTAGGTAGGTAAAGTAGATTTACACAACATATTACATTTTTCATGCGGAATATAAAGCACAACATATAACTTAAAACTAAACTACATATTGCATTACATTCTCTCTCTATCACACCACATGCCCCAAGGACCGAGGCAAAAGGACTAAGAGACCTCTATTCTAACTATGAACTACCTTCTAAGAGCTTGGATGATAAAATCCTTCAGTTTCTTCGTGTTGATGTTTACCTGAAAAATGTTTTAGTAGGTTGGTGAGCTACTGCATCAGTGAATAGAATTTCACCTAACCATCACAGATAAGTCATTTTTATTTTTATTAAACTGAAATAAAATACAAGAATTATTACATTGAGCAGATCTAAAACAATTCAGTTAAATACCACAGGGAATGTAAATAATACATTAAAATAACAACTGTTGTGAAACTATACCTGAATCTTTCTTAACCTTTTTTACTTATGAGAAACTCTTTAAACCTATATGAACATATTTTAGCTTATGCATTGATCATATACAGTGTACTCTACATATGAAGACTCATAGCGAACTATGATCTCACCGTACAAGACTTAGCTGACACACCCAGGAATGCTAAGCATGACTACGTTGCTGGTCTTTAATAGGAAAATGTCTCTCTGGCCTCAGCACACCTATTATGCTGTAAAAACTAGACTCCTCCTCCAACCTGAGCACACAGGCGGAGAGCCAAGCCACCTATTGGCTTTATTGTACTCTAGTGCCACCATGATCTCTAGTTGATGTTGGACACTACATTCTGTATTTTAAGGAGACTTCCACTAGGGCTTCATCCCCCGTACCACCTGTTAGTACATTTCGACCCCCGTATACTGGACACTTCCAGGGTTAGTTCATTTCATCCCTACAGCACATAACTCTTATAGGCAATCTATGATGTTCAGGGCTCTTAAGTCTCTTATTTTATTATTCTTGGAAAGCTCTTACTATATGGTATCTTTTCCCTTACTTATACTTGACTTTGGTATCTTTATGGTACCATGTCTATTTATTTGAAGTTTATAACACAACATGTATATCATTCTAAACTTGGCAGAGCAATATACTCAAAACATTGTAATATGCTGAGAAATCAACATTTTATACATGCAGGCAGACTGAAATACTTAAATAAATAGAATACATGTCCATTTGGCACTTATACACTAGAATCATGCAATTAAACATCTTAATATATTGATAAGAGCTAATTACTTGGCATACGAGTAATCGTCATTTGCACCTATAAATTATTTGCACTTTCTTGGAAAATGTGCACATCGACCCTAATATTGGGTTGTGCATCTCATAACTTAATTAAGAGTTAATTGCTTAAAATGGCAAGATTTATTCATAATAACTGAGAATTTCTAATCATGTCCTTGGGAAATGCGTCAATCCGTGTTAATACTAACCACACATATTAACTATAACTTGGAGCGTGCAAATAGGTTTCAATTGAACATCACGAGTCATCATCTTTTTCTTTGAAACACACAATTAGTAAATTACTAGAATCGTACAGCCTGAGTTTATACCCAAACCGTACAACTATTGTAACCATGGGGTCATGCACAAAGTAAATCATGCCACTGTCTGTAATCTCTTAAACTGAACAAACTAGGATCATGCAAAGCGTGAAGAAGAGAAACGTACAATAAAAAGTCAGGCGATGCCAATACCGCACAGCACCTGGGTAACCGATGTTACCTGCAAATAACACAGTTCTAACCAAAAAAACCCATTTATTGGAGTTAAATCTTGCTTGGTGAGTGAGATTCTACTCACAGAGGTTCGAGATGGTCGATATCGATTGGAAACGCATCCAAAGCCTATTTCCAGGCGTCAGTAGGGTCGTCTTCAACCTTGGGCACCCTAGATTTATGCCTGCTACAAGCAAGAAGGTTTCACCTCGCGCACAGGAAGGAAAGAGCTCGGTTGGGCGTCGTTGCTCACGGTTAGGGTTGTGGATTCGAGTCTAGACCTCAAGGCCAGAGTCAAGGGCACCGTTTCGAGGTGCTTTCCGTGCCAAAACGCCCCTGGTCGGTGTCGCAAGGCTGGACGGTGCTGTTGTGCAGCCGCTGCTGCTGGGGGCGCTACCCTAGCAGGTGGAGGGAGTGGTTGGGCAAGGGAAAGAGGAAGAAGAAGAAGGACAACGGTGCCAAGGTGGATCGGAGCTAAGGGGCTCGAAATCGCCCCTGCCTTCTCTCCCTCAGCTGCGATCGGGCGTTGTTTGGGCACCACTTGGGTGCCGCTACTTAAGCGGTGCTCTGTTTGATCGGGTGAAAGGTAAAATAAGATAAGGGAAAAGGATATTTAAGCTATTAATGGAAAAATTGCAGCCAAGTCCAAAAACCTTAAAAACATCATAACTTTTGCCTCGAAGGTCCGATTCAAATGATTTCTTTTGCAAAATTTCAAGCACGAGATCCACTACCTTCTCAAGGCATAAAAACACAATAACTAAACCATCTTATCTAGGTGAATCATCTTAGGTAATTAACTTAACAATTAACACTTCAATTAACATTAATTACATCAGATGAATCAATCTCAACTAATGATTCACATATTAGCTTATCTTGATTAACCATGATGTTTAACAAGGTACTTAGCACTAATCAAGGTACTTCATGCTAATCGAGGTACTTACTGACTAACCTCAATGTGGGTTGTAACAATCTCCCTCCCTTATAAGAATTCCATCCTGAAATACCTAAAAGAGAAAAGGAAACTTGTTACGCATCTCTGACTCAAGCTCCCACGTGGCTTCCTCTAGGTTCTGGTTCCTCCATAGAACTTTCACTAACGGTATCTCTCGATTCTTGAGCTTCTTAATCCTCCGATCAACTATTTGTACTAGTCCTTCAACATAGGACACATCTTTTCTGAGTTGTGTAGGTTCTTGGTCTACTATCTTCTCTGTACCAGGGTAACACTTCTTCAGCATCGATACATGAAACACATCATGTAAATTAGCTAACTTAGATGGAAAATCCAAATTATAGGCTATAGCTTCAATCCTCTCAATGATAGGATATGGACCCATAAACCTAGGAGTCAGTTTGCCTCTCTTTCCAAACCTCAACACTCCTTTCCATGGTGAAACTTTCAGATACACTTCATCACCAACCTCAAACTCAAGAGGTCTACGTCTCTTCTCAATATAACTCTTTTGTCTGTCCTATGCAGCTTTCAACTATTCTCTGATCACTATAATTTTTTCTGTAGTCAAATCCACTATCTCTAGTCCAAGAATCTCTTTTTCACCCACCTCGTACCAACATACGGGTGATCTACACTTTCTGCCATACAGAGCTTCATACGGAGCCATACCAAGAATGGAATGGTGACTATTTTTGTATGCAAACTCTATAAGTCTCAAGTGTTCTTCCCAACTTCCTATGAAATGTAGGACATATGCTCTCAGCATGTCCTCAAGAGTCTGAATGGTCCTCTCTGACTGACCATCTATCTGCAGGTGAATACTTGTACTGAATCTCAACTTTGTTCCTAAAGCATGATGCAACTGATTCCAAAACTTGGATGTGAATTTAGGATCTCTATCTGATATTATTGAAATTAGGATACCATGCAACCTGACTATCTCATCCACGTATATCTTAGCCAACTTCGGGACATCAAAGGTTGACTTAATAGGAAGAAAGTGAGCAGAGTTAGTCAGTCTATCCACAATCACCCATATCGAGTCACAACCTCTAGATGTCCTGGGCAACCCTACCACAAAATCCATTGTGATATGTTCCCACTTCCACTCTGGTATAGGAAGAGATTGCAAGGTACATGTAGGTTTATAATGCTCAGTCTTAACCTACTGGCACACACTACACCTAGCCACGTACTCAGCTACATCCTTTTTCATACGTAACCACCAGTACAACTCCTTAAGATTCATGTACATCTTAGTGTTGCATGGATGCATAGCGTACATCGATGCATGTGCTTCATCAAGAATTTGTTCTTTCAAGTCAATGTCTCAAGGTACACACAACCTGCCATGCTGATACAACAAACCATCATCTAAAAACCTAAAATCTGGTCTTTTTCCCCTGTCATATCTTGCATGATCTAATGTAACTCACTGTCACTCTGTTGTAGTCCCTTGATCTGATCATAAAAAGTAGGCTTGACTTGCATCTATGTAATCAAACCACTCTGTTTTGTCACTCCTAAGTCTAAGCTCAACTTTTGCATCTCTACTAGCAGGTCTCTTCTGAAACATGCCATAGAGAATACAGCGGGTTTTGAACTTGACTTCTTACTCAGAGCATCTTCTACCACATTCCCTTTTCCAAGATGATAATCTATCGTCACTTCATAATCCTTGATCAATTCCAACCATCTTTGTTGTCT
Source organism: Alisma plantago-aquatica (assembly GCA_963693085.1). Taxonomy (NCBI): domain Eukaryota; kingdom Viridiplantae; phylum Streptophyta; class Magnoliopsida; order Alismatales; family Alismataceae; genus Alisma; species Alisma plantago-aquatica. Next base: position 397,987,382 of record OY856411.1, on the reverse strand, counting down.
TAGATTCAGATCCTTTAGGGTGAAGATATATTTCAAGCTCTTATGATCTATAAACACCTGGAACACCTCACCATAAAGATAGTGACGCCATGTCTTAAGAGTATGAACTACTGCAGCTAACTCCAAATCATGTGTCGGGAAATTCCCTCATTTTTCGTAAGTTGTCTAGATGCATAAGCTACTATTTTGCCTTCCTGCATCAATACACAGCCTAAACCTCTCCTTGAAGCATCACAAAACATTGTGTAGCCTTTATCTACCTTGGGTATGATCAAAATTGATGATGTAGTCAACCTCTTCTTCAATATCTAAAAACTCTTCTCACAGTTATCTGACTAGATAAATGGTGCATTCTTTCTCGTTAAGTGTGTCAGAGGTGACACTACAACACTAAAGTTTTGGATGAACCTCCTATAGTAACCCGCCAATCCTAAGAAGCTTCTGATATCAGTAGGAGTTTTAGGCTGCTCCCACTATAGAACATATTCGACTTTCTTAGGGTCAACACTTACTCCATCTCCTGAGATAACATGTCCAAGAAAAGACACCTTAGCTAACCAGAACTCACACTTACTGAACTTAGCATATAATTGGTGTTGTCTCAACAACTGTAATGCTATCCTCAGATGATGCTCATGCTGCTCATCATCTGTGGAATAAATCATAATGTCATCTATGAAAACCACTATGAATTGATCCAAGAACGGCTTGAAAATTTGGTTCATCATATCCATGAAATCTGTTGGGGCATTAGTCAGTCCAAACGACATGACCAGAAACTCATAATGTTTATATCTTGTTCTGAAATTTGAATTAGGAATATTTGAAGCCTTTATCATCAACTGATGATATCCATATCTCAAGTCTATCTTAGAAAAAGATCATCGCTCCACGTAATTGATCAAGCAAGTCATCTATCCTGGGCAACGGGTACTTATTATTGTTGGTGATCTTATTCAACTATTTGTAGTCTATACATAGCCTCATAGTACCATATTTTCCAAAGCTATTACGTGTATCTTGTAGAGAGTTATTTATTCTATATTTTCTCCTCTAACAAATAGACTTAGCAACCTTGAAATTATCTCTGAACATATTGTGGCCACCAGTTTAACAACCCATGTTGAAAGATGATCCTCAAATTAGTATTTCTTCTTGCAATTTCAAAGGTCTTTACAACAAGAACTCTGGCGCCCTCGAAGATCTAAGAATCCTAAAAATCTAGGTCATCATATTGAATGAAACAAAGATTAGAAGTAGGAAGTTACACAAATTTATCTCAAAATTTTCCATTATTATATATATTTCTCTAACCATGACTCCCATGTTCTTATGAGAATTATTGTTCTCTGGAAAGCATCAGACTGTGATTTAATTAAAAAGGATGAATCTGATCAACATAACCTCTTTGAAATTTCTATTGAAGGATTTTTGTTCCATGTTTTTGTTGTGTATGGTCATAATAAAGATTATGACATAGCCCTCTTTGGGAATATATTTAAAATGACTCTACTTCTATTGTTTCTCCTTAGATTATTATTGGATATTACAATTCAGTTAGGAAATATAAAAAAAAAGAAGGAAAGCAACTTCCATCGAGGAAATATATACCTAAATGATAAACTATTGACCTTACTTGTTCGGATGGGTGTTTACCCCAAAGTATTCCCAGACCGTGTGACTTTAACTCTTGCATTCTTTATAGTGGTATTTATGAATGTGAGCTCAAAGGTCCCTTCTTCACTTGGGACAATCACCAGGATGGCGTCGACTTTATTACTTCAAAGATTGATAGAGTCTTTTGTAATGACAAATTCCTTGACTCTTTCAAAGAATTTGCAGGGGGCTTAATTCTAATACAACTAGTGACCAAGGAATTATTCTCTTTGGTATTGGATCTAAAAAGACGATTGACTCACCTTTTTTATTCACTAATTCCTGGGTCACCAAAGAAGGTTTTAAAGAAACTATTCAGGAAGCTTGGAACTCTCTTTTTGATGGACATGCTATGTTCCGTGTCTATAGAAAATTTCATCTTCTTAAGGCTAGACTTAGGCATTAGAATCAGGATGATTTTCGAAATAATATTTGATAATGTTGAAGTTCTTAAAGGCATTGCTCTACAAGATCAAGTTGAGGCTGATCTTGGCCCTTTCAATTAGTCTCTTCAAAATAAAGCTAAAACTCTGAGAAGCGAAGCAAAGAAAGTTTAAGATATTGAAGAATCTTTTCTAAGGTAGAAATCGAGAATTAAATGGTTGGAGGAGGGAGATGAAAATTCTAAGTTCTTTTATTCTTCTATGAGAACTAGATGTCAAAGGAACAATATCATAAGTATCAAAGTTGATTTTTATCTTATTTACAATTGCTCCCTCATTGAAGAACGTGTTTCTAATTTCTACTTTAAGCTTTTCAATCAAGGAGTCAATCATGTGGGTCCTTTTTCTTTTAATTGGCCTAGTGCCACTCTCTCTAATATTGAACAATCTGATCTCATTTCTCTAGTTACATAGTTTGAGATTGATGTCATGATTCAAGGTCTAGACGACGACAAGGCCCCAGGGCCTGATGGTTTTAACTCATTTTTCATTAAGAAAATGTGGCCTATCATTGGTCAAGATGATTATGAAGTTATTTTGGATTTCTTCTCTAATGATAGACTGCTCTAATAAGACAAATGTACTTTCTTAACTCTCATTCCTAAAGGTTTTGATAACACTGATATCGAAAATTGAAGACCTATTGCTTTGTGCAATGAGATTTATAAAATCATTTCGAAAATTATGGCAAATAGATTATAAAAGGTTCTTCCCAACCTTATTATCAACATTCAAACTACATTTATCGAGGGCAGAAATATTAAAGAAGCAATTCTCTTATCAAATGAGATTATCCACCATTTCAATAGAGCTAATCCGGGGTGCAAAATGTGCTTGAAGATAGACATTTCCAAAGCATATGATTCAATTAATTGGGATTTCATTTTCTCTATCTTAGTCAAGATGAAGTTTCCCTCTATCTGGTTAAATTTGATTTCTAGCATTTCTCACTCTACTTTTTATAGAATTCTTATAAATGGTGTCCCATCTAAAAGTTTCAAATCGTCCAATGGAATCAGGCAAGGAGACCCCATCTCTCCTTATATGTTTGTCATTGTTATGCAGGCTTTCTCTAACCTTATGGATGAGGCTATAAGTAACGGCTCTATTTCTCCTCTCAGAGCTTCTAAATCTATGGTTATCTCTCATCTTATCTTTGTAGATGACCTTATGGTCTTCCTTGATGTTGACTCTAAGAATGTTGTTGGGATTTAGTCTATTGGTTGAGCATGTTGGTAACTTATCTGGTTTGAGAGTTAACTCTTTAAAAAGTGTGATCATACTCAGTAAAGAAGTAGGAACTTCAAATGTCAACGTTATATAAAATTTAGAGTATGCTCCCTTCCTCCAAAATACCTTGGTGTTCCACTCTTTATTGGTAAACTTTCTAGAGCCGCTTGTTCTCCTCTTATTGATAAAGTTAAAGACAAGCTCAAAGGTTGGAAATCTAAAAAGCTCTCTATGGCATCCAGAGTAGAACTCATTCAATCCACACCCAATGTAATTCACTTCTATTGGTGTTCGTACTTTTCTGTTACTGCTTCAACTATGGATGATTTAGAGAGGATCAATCATTACTTTCTTTGGGGTAAAACTGAGGATAAATCTATGCTTCATTTTGGGAAGTGGGATACTATGACTAACCTCAAACTAAAGGTGGTTTTGGTATTCACAAATTAAGAGATGTATCTCACTCTTTTCTCTTACTGAATGGATGGGATATTTCCAAAAAAAGACTCCCTCTAGATCCAATAGATAAGTGAGAAATACTTACTTAAAGAATCATTCTGGTCTGTCTCAACTTCTCCTTCCATATCATGGTTGTTTTTTAATATCATGAGAAGCAAAGATGATCTTTTCAAACTTGTTAAATTTCATATTGGTAATGGTAACTGTATCACGTTATGGCAGGATCCTTGGGTCTCTAACAATCTTTTCCTACATAATATTCTGGTTCAAAATGATATTCTAAACTTGGGGTTCTTAATATTAGTTTTCTCAATGTCATTATCTCTGGTGATGAATGGAAAATTTTGAACAACAGGAATAATAAAAAGCTTGTTGATTTCTTCAACATCATGGATAATTCCTCTAAGTCTGATGACTACATGTCCTGATGCAATCAAAGGAAACATAAGTTGAAAAATATATGGAATTCAGTTAGAATCTCCTATTTTTACCTAGATCTAGAAGAGTAAATCTCTAGGGAGATTTATGATCCATATGTGGAAATTATTAACAAACATCCTACTTCTAATTATACTAGGAGAATGGGAATCGTTGTAGTTTCTAGATGCTTTGTTTGTAAGAATAGTTATGAAAAATGAATCATCTCCTATTCAATTGTGAATAATCCAAAGAAATTAGACGTCTTGCTAACTGTGATCTTTTTTCTTCTTGGTACGAGCTAATCTCTATTAATTCCAAGAAAATAGTGTGTGGATGGAGAGAAACATTAGAGTCCATGAAGATACAGAATGATAGGATTTTGTTCTCTAGAATTTTGTTGCCTCTATTCTAGAAGGTTTTGGTTATTATGATATTCATGTTTCTCCCTAAATTTTGCCTTTTGGAGCTTTTCGATTCTACTATCCTTTTTTCAAAATATGGTTCTATTGTTAGTCTCTCGACCTGCAAAGTCATAGCTCATTCTTTCTTTCTTTTTTTCTCTTTTGAAAGACTCTTATCGGGCCTTTCCTTTTATACATCCTTTTTACAAAAATAAAAATAAAAAAGCTACAAGCCCTTTTACCGATCAAAAACTAACATAGTTGTCTTATTCATGTAACCCAAAGTCTTGTTGTTTAATTAATTTATAGAGGATGTTACGGCTAATATGTAAACTCTGACAACCTTCATATGGGCAATATTATTGTAATATTTTGATAGGAACACCTCACAGTTGGTACACATATTGTAATGATGGGTTGTTTGAACATGTATCTCGTTGATTTCATGTCAAAACACTAATTTTACAAAGTAATTGTTTAAATATGACATTAATTCCTTAGAACATAACAAGGGAGATATATCACTTCTCAATATGAAATACCATGAATCTTCCTCAAAGAATTTGTTTTTGAGGTAATTTGAAACACACTTTTATGTCCTTCTTTCCTTTCAAGTTCAAGACACCTCCCGTGGAATCATTTTTGACAAAAAGTTGTGAAATAAGAATCTTACTTACCTTTGGTGGCATAATGAGAGGAGAATGAGTTGAAGATGGTTGTTCGTGGACTATTTTAGATCTTCACTAACATGGGAAAGATACCATGAGTTCATATATTTGAGCTTTGATGAGGACGTCAACATTCTAAGTAGGGGAGATTGTAACATCCCACAATTTGAGTCCTAACATGAAATGATCTTATTAGAAATGATTGAGATAAACATATCACCAAGTTGCACCTCTTATTATGCTAGCCCATCAATAGGCACTTTGTAATTAAGCTTGCTCAGATTAGAGTAGCACTAGGATGGGTGACATGTTAAGAAGTTGAACCAGGGTTGTGTGGGGGACAAAGCGCACATCGGAGTCTAGTGTTGGTATGTGACGACAATTATCATTCCAAAATATCTACTAGAACCTTCAGTGGTGGGCCCACATGTTACAAGAAGGACTCAAAATGGGTTTCAATGTTTTGAAAAATATATTCATGTATTACAATATACATAGAAGTCATCTAGTTTCTTTCTTTAGGATGCCATATTACAAGATAAATACCTTTATCATTTCCAAGATCTACCTACATGACTATGTTGATAATGAGATAGACTAGGAGACTCATGAATGTGCCTTGAAGGTGCATTTAACATGATTGAGCCTTCGGCCATACTGACTTATATGTAGAAAATTTTTCTTAATACAAGATGTATGGTCATCATGATCCTTAGAATTGTGTATCACATCATTAACATAAACCTCCAATCATTATGCATTGTAAGAAAAAAACAAAATCATGGATAGTAGATAGGAGGCTATAACATTTCCAAGGCCAAAGAAAATTCCTTGTAACAAAATGCTCCATTTTATTCGAATTGCTACTAATTGATATGTCCTCTTTGGAATTTAACTTATTATAGTCTAAAAAGTAGCTCAAGTGGTAGCATATGGATAAGCTTAATGAAGGGACCCAGGATCAACCCTTGGTTGTAACCTTTAGAATGAATATATCATGTCATGAGTCCGACCCACTATGTGATTTATGCAACCTCGCTATTTTGCGAGTAATTGAACGGGAGATCTCCTTAATTGGGTGGGTCCAAGTGGCCATATCTGGGGGCGATTCTCTCACACATTCAAACAAACCATCCATGAAAGTAGTAGACCCTAACTAACTATCTATCAATGAGAAATTGCGTGTGCAAAATATGAAAACTTTACTTGCAAATAGATTTTTCATGATCACCACGATTTACACACATGTTGATTTTCTTTTCCTAATTTGGCACATTAGTTTATTAGACATTCATAAAGTATAATATATTGTCTTTAACAATCCTTTGAGACAACCTTGATGTATTATTCTCCTTAATAATCACCACTACACTTAATACTCATATGTATATCTCTCCCCCATGAAATATTTAATAAAATTACCTATGTGTTCTTATATCTAGCTCCATGCACTTTGATAAAAGTCTCCATTGTAACCAAGAGGTTTGAGTGCACTACCAGCGTCTATGTTATTGATTATAATATGCATTGGTTCTTTAAATGTCAATCTTTCCTATTAAACTATTTAGTATGTGCTCTAAAATTATCCCATACCTTCATGTGCCCTCTGGTGGATAGGTTTTTCGTAGAAGAAAATAGGCATGGATTAATTTTACAGTTGCAAACAACCTAGGAACCATCATATTTAACAACCTTAACAAACAATGATACCCGCCTCCCATGTTTTTCATAATTGTGGTAGAACTCTATGTTGTAGCTCCCAACTTTCTTGTCTTTATAAATATCCACCTATATTGAGGCCTTCTCATAGTCCATTATGGCATGTTGTAAGAATGGAAGTTCCAACTAAACGAAGAAGCTATCAAGAAATTATTGGAGCTTTAGATATTACATTCACATATTTATTCTATTAGAAGCATAATCCCAATCCCCTCTTTGTTCCACACTAGTAGAGTTTTTTTCTTCAACTTTGATATTTAATTAAGAGTGTGTAAGAATGACTCCCACACTAGTGGGACTTGATAATGTCTTTGATATTTCCATGAAGAAGCAACATGTAGAGAAAATTAAATCTTAGTTTAGACGTGCTCTTTTGTCTTCATCAATCGTAAAAGGAACACCTTGAAACATGGCGTTCTTACTCCTGTCGTAGTTAACCAACTATTGAGGTCATCGACATGTTCCAACACCTCTAGCCAATGTCTCGATAAGTGATATGTAGTGAATGGGATAGAGAGGGTACATAATGGGTTATATGTGAGTTTAGTTTTTTTAAATTATTTATTATATATTTACACAAAAATATGACAATCGTATATAATGAGATATGACAAATTAGCAATTTCACCTTGAAGCTCATCTCAATAAATATTAACCCAATCATATGGATAAAATAAGAAGTGAAACTTCATGGGGGGGTGATCAACGAATCATATGGATAAAATAAGAAGTGAAACTTCATGGGGGGGGTGATCAACGAATCATAGGGCATGTCAAAAATTAGTAAGACACATAAAGCAGCCAGTGAGACCCACGATTGATACTAAGATCATAACATATAGAAGAAAAAACTTTAAATCAAAATCAAACCAACTAATAAAAATGTTATTTAATTAGAAACATACGTAGCTAATATAGAAATAACAATGGAAGGAGGAAAAAGAGAGTTGAACGTTCAAGGAGGGGAAAGATGAAGATGGAGTTTGTTGGTGGGACGAGGGGTGGAGAAAGAATGAAAGGAGAATCAATAATTTGGGGGGAGGGGTGGAAGAAGAAGATAACGAAAGTTGGAAGAAAGACTTCAAAGAAGAAGATGAGAAGGAATAGGATATTGAAAAATCACCTTAAAAGTTAGTTGGGCCCAATCCAGAGGGGCGTGATTGGCCAAATATTCCGGCATGTGTAGCCTTCACTTGTTCAGGAGCGCCACATGGCTTACGCAGTGCAACTGAGAGGCTGAACCGCATTTTTGGCCACAAGACAGCCCAAGTGACCAATTTCCTAACTTCATTTATCTTCTCTTTCGGCCTCTACATTTGTGCCCAACTACATGTTAATTCGGCAATGCTTGTTGCCAACGTGAGCTTCTACCTCGAGCAATTCTTTCCACAATACTATTCTTCCGTTGGCTTGCTGGTGCATAGATATTGGTTGAGTGGTTACCCACAATTTTACGTGACAAGTATCTCATTGCACTGCTGCTAATCAACTTTTGTTGGTACTCTTATTGCAGATGAGGCATATTTCGTTGAAACACTGCCTCAATCCATGCATAGGTGTTCCCACAAAAGAACAATCATGTGTGCTGTGACAAAGGGCTCCCATATCCAACCATAACAGTCCGTTTGGACACTATCCTTCAATCACCGTCATTTGATTGGAGACCCTTAATGGGCATCCCAATATAGATTCAGAACACAAATAAAACGGAAGGACGACACCCTCTAAAGCAACCTAAGGATAGAACACAAGTTTCATACCATGATCCTCCACCCCCGCGTTATCTGCCATTTCATTTCATTTGCCCTGAACAATAAATTCTTGCGATTCCTTAAAGGAAATAAAGAAAACACCGTGAAAATCATAAAAATTTTGGGAAGCACAATCTTGGTCTCTTATACAGCGTTTGGCAACGTGATTGTGTTTGCGTTCATCGCTAATAGCCCATCACAAATGACTCATCGCAACAATTTCTCACAGTAAGAAATAAGGGAGCCAGTAGTACTTACCGAACGTTCCAGACAAAAAACACAACATAAAATTAGAACGGTGGGCAACCGTATGTTTGACAACGTGATTGACCCACTACATGTGCTTGTTTATCGCTACTCGAGCAAACGCCACCGCTTTTCAAACGAAGCAATTTAGCCATAGCATCAACCTCATTCTGCCATCCCAAGAACCTTAGCTAGAGTCTTCAAAATACAATTACAGATTGTGACTATGTTATGGTGAAATTCACTTTCCCTTCTACACTAATTCTGCCTAAAGCAAAAGGAACCAATAGTTCGAGATGAAAAATATATGTTATTTGGGTACATACTATTATGTTTGCAACTGCAACATATGCGAATAGCGACTGCTTAATGTTTGAAGCATTGCATTATCTAGTTGGTCATTTGCATTGGCTGAACTATCTATAGAAACAAACCAGCACTCTGAAACCACTGCATTATTGTTTACCCATCCAAACACAAAGGACACTAGTGAAGAAAACAATGGGCATGCAGACATACAAGCATTACCATTTTGAAAGAAGAAAAAAGTAAAAATGATATCTTTCTGCTGGAGGAACTTTTGCAGTTTCTAATGCACTTTGTTGAACTCTCGGTGAAATAGCAACGTCTAAACACTTGAATATTAAAAACAAAACAAAACAAAAACACAACACGGTTGCTAGCTCGGGCTCAGCCCGCCGATAAAGAACGCTATGCCTTCCCCAGGTTATGACAGATGCACAGAATAGACGAAATCGGTAAAATTATTCTGTGGTGAGCAGCATAATCAATGTATAAGCTTTAGCTTTCAGAAGCGATCTGTAGTGGTATCCATATCCAATAACAGTAAAATAGCTTCCTGAGAAAAAAACAAAAGAAACGAAGAGATGTATCATGCATAAATCACCCTCGTTGATGAGGAGGATAAATACAGATCTTTGGTGAATCTCTTGGCATGCAACATCAAGAACCCTCCGATACTTGGATGGCATCAGTCAGCCCATACTGATTCAATGGGGAAAAGCTTCAAAAAATATATTGATTATTTTCATGCTATTTTTTCCCCTTTAAGACTCATTCTTCTATAAAAGTAACGAATCCAATCAACGAGCACAACATATTAAATTCATAATACATATGATTAAAAAATCCAGGTGGTCCATAATATCTACATATGGACGTGAATAGCAACTCGGAAAAACACCTAATTTCGAACGACTGTCTACTTGCTCAATCAAAATCTAAACAGCCAAAGCCATAACTATTTAGTAGTAGTGGAATTCCGAATTGCAACACAAGTACTACCAGAATCCCAAACCTTGAGAGGATTCAGCATTTGTGGCTTCATCGGTGTAGGAATCCCCATCTTGGCTATCATAGGTGTTCGATTCATATGTAACTTCGGGTTGTGAGTATCCTTCATACTGCCCAAGCTGAAGAAAGAAGCTGACTCCATTAATTACATCATAGATCATCAATCCTATCCTTCCACCTACCCAACTTCCAAAATGGCTTCCGATATAATAGCCCAATCTCCCTAGTGTTTCTTGTCCACGAAACCCACCTATGTATGTTCCAAAAAGAGTACCAGATCCCCGAAGAAATCCCTCAGTTAGCGTTCCCCCATAGTAGACTGCTTCAAAAAAGTCCCAACCTGAAGAAATGATGGGGCCTAGAATACGTTTAGCTTGCCGACTAGCGTCCTTAGCAGCTTTAGCCCCACTTTTCTGTGCCTTCTTAGCAACATCACTAGGACTAAGTCCATCGTCCCTAGCTTTTTCTATAGCTGCCTCAATAGCCTCTTGGCGCCTCTTCTCAACATGGGCACTTTTTATGCTGTAGACATACAACTTGACACCTTCCTTCACACCACAAGCAAGACTACCAGATCCCATATCAAAGCAATTCAAAAAAGTGAACTTCCCACTCTTCGATGAAGCCTCCTCTCCCACCATTTCTCTGCATTTTTCAGCTGAAATAAAAAACCCAAGAAAGTTATAAGCTTTCTATTAGTTGCTTAATAAGTAAGAACTATGTTGAATGTTGAATTAAACAGTAATGATAAATGGTCACAAGAGAATCGTATAGTAAGTAATATAATCTCATATCTGAAGTAGTTACAGGCATGCTGGCATACAGCACAATGACGAGATCCAGTGAATGAGAAGGCATACTCTATTTCATCTAGAGAACAGATTATATGCCTTGGGAAATGGCATAAACAATGAATTCAGTTCACAATAGAAGGAAAGATAAGCATCAGCGGAGCATCAACTCTTCTCTCAAACATGCACCTTTCTGATTTAATAACACGTTCTAATTTTTGCTGTACTCAAATCATATCATACATGATACTTTCTTATGGAGTGATAGTATTCTTATCATAATTTGTAAAAAAAATAGGTGCCAAATAAACAAAAGTAAACAGCTTTGTTCGGAACTGGTCGTTGTCATGGTCAGAAACAATTATAACAAAGCTAAAAAGGATATTAAGACTTGTAAATGTCCAGTTGCATAGGCAGCTTTCTTATCACAAAGCAGATAGATGAGCTAATTGTTATTCCTGATTAAGCTTTTGTTTTTTAACTGAGCCTGATTAAGCTATTTATCATCAGTTATATTTTTAATGTCCACTGTGAGGTCTGTCCTAACCAATCCTAGGTTGTAGTTTGGGTTGTACTTCCGCCTTAGCTAGTGTTCAGTAGGCTAGTGTGAGAGTGGTTTATTTATCACTCCCTTAGGGGACAAACTTTTGATGAATGAAAATTTGGTGTTAAGAGTTTAATTTAAATCGTGATTGATCATTTTATCATACTTCTATCGTTGCTAATCATTCCAATAACATTAGATTGATATAGTTTACTCTAGTTATGGGTTACAGCCAATTAAACACATGGTTAATTCAGTTTCGCCTTTGGGTAATGTGGTTCTATGAAATAGGCTACATGGTTAATTTAATTCAGTTAATTCATTAATTAGTTAATAATTTGATTAATACAAATAGCCTAGATAGTCAAATTCTGTATTCTTAATTAGAACCTTATTATCATATAACCGGAATGTCAGCAATTCAGAGTTAAAATAGTTTATTTCATTGTTTATATTTTCTTATTTTGACTAGATCATGAGTTAATAGCATGGCAGTGTTAGCTTCAGATTGTCCTAGATATCTGTCATGATTAGTGCTTGAAAAATAGTACAGTTATCGAATTTCAAACTTGACTGAGTCGTAAGAATTCAGTTGATTAGGAATGGGTCAGTACCTAATGCAGGATGATGAACAGTAAAAGTTTTATACATGTATCACACGTCGAATTTGACCCAACTCCCAAGATTGAAATTGGAATTTTTTCATGGTTAGTACTTGAGTTGAGAGAATAATCTTGTAAACGAAAGTACCAAATTAACCAAACCCCAACAATTTCTCAATCAATTTCAGTTTGGTAGACATCTAAATCAGTGATCAAAAAAGCAGCTGGAGCGGCCGCTTAAGCGCCCAACAGTAGGATCCGTAGTAATTTCACCTGAAGCGGCTACTGGAGCGTCTTCACTGGAAGTGGCCACTTTGATCCGCCTTGGCCCGCTTCAGCCCGCTTTATTGGACCCGCTTAAGCGGCCCGCTTTGTCCGCTTCAGGCTAGAATATTTCATAATGTGTTGATTAAGTGAAATAAATAAAACAGTAGTACTCTATCGTCCTGTTCTCAATTTTGTGTATTGTGTTATCTTATTAAACATCACCAATTTTGCAGTTATCACCATTTCTACGTTAAGCTTACTGTTTTCTTTCAGATTTTTATGCGTTACTGTTGCTCACATGCAAAAATTTATAATTGTTGTGTTACTATTAAAATAAAACCATTTCTTGTCTGCTAGCATTGCATATCAAAATACATATAGGAACTGACTACTGTTACTGTTATGTTACTAAAATACATATAGAAAATGATCACATATTGAAATGCTTATCAAAACATCCTGATAGCTTACCAAATGGTATGGTGTAACGAGCATGTGATCTTTTTTAATACATCGATTGTAGCAGTAGGTTAAGATTTATGTCTGAATTCTTTTATTGGTTGTCGTAAATCAGTAGTTATTTAGCTAATATTGTAACTTAGTATATCAATATCATTAAGTAACATCCATCAACACTTACTGGTATACTCAGTTTTTTTAAGGTCTGTAATTTGTCATTTTATATTCTTTTAGCATTACTAATTGCATGTTCTGTATCGGTACCATATCGGAGTGTATCAGTTTTGTAAAGTAACATGTGTTTCACTTGTATAGTAAGTAATTTGATGCTCTGTAATCTTGTCATATACTCATAATATAAGTATAAGAATTGCATGATATGTAATTTTTTCATATGATGATACAATATAACAATATTGCAGTACAATGTAACATGAGTCAATACTCACTAATATACAAAGTAATGTGATGGTCTGTAATTTTCTAGCATGTTACAATACCTGCTTGTTAGTTATCAATTCTTACTGAATATACATGTGTGTTTGAAACAACTAAATTCGATGTAGTGAAACATTATTCAGAATGCTTGATTGTTAAGTAATATTTCTTTTTGTTAGTAGTATGACAATCACTAAATTTTTCTAAATGTTTTAAAACAATGTGGACCGCTTTTTCAAAAAGCGTCCGCTTCAAAACCAGTTTCCCACTTTCCGCTTCAAGGGGAGCAATCCGCACGCTTCCCGCTTCGCGCTTTCCAAAACCTAGATCTAAATTGATTCAATGAATGGTATACACATGCATATATGGAACTGAATTTCACCAAATTCACTATGCTAGCTCGCTCTTGCTTGTTCATCCTTGTTTTATCCTCCATTAGTCTAGCTTTCATTAGTTACTTATATCCATAATGAAAACTTTAATATTTGGCAATCTTCCAGTCACAAGTTGAAAAGTACGAATTAAGGAAATAAGAGAAGCTTCAAGGGAAATGTTGTGAGAATTTCACCAAAGTTGGTCCACAATTTGAGAAATAGGACAGAACTTTGGTTGCATACATATGTATGTATGTGATGTCCGAAGGAAAGAATTTACAACCCAATGGTTAGTAGGAGGAAAACCAGTCTTTTAAACTCCAAAAGCCACCTTCAATGATCTATGTTCAGCTGCATAATATATTAGTCATGTTTATCACAGAGTTTGTGTCCTAGACATGGTCGAAGACCAGGAGTCTATCTAGAGAAAATCCATTAGTGTGAAGTTGAATAGTTTATGCTCCACTCGAGCACCCATAACGACTAATTTAGTGCTAAATCATATAAACACTCCCCTAATGGATATGCCTTTGCTATCCTAGGCAGCTTCTTGAACCCCTAAAACACAAACTTGAGCTATAAGTTTGAGAACCTGCATATGTTGCAAGCTATTCTATTATCGAAATTGTTGTTGCTGTGAGCTTCGATAAAAAATCCACTGATTTTGTTGGATTGAACGGCTAGCAAAGCTGATTCTCAGATATTTTGAGTTGGTCAATGTCAGGACGAATTTTTGGTGAGCTTTGCCAAGGTTGGTGCAAGCAAGGAATGAGATTACACCGAAATTGGCAAAATTTCGACTGAAAATTTGAATTTGGTGGCATCTGCTATCGAAACATGTGATTGTGTCGATTTCAGTCGAAAATGCTACCAAGATTGTATCTATCAAAATTTTGTTGATTTCAAAGAATTTCGCCAATTTTGATGGATTTAGAGGTTTTTTTGCACAACTCAAAAGTTTCAATGGAATAATTGCAATGCTTGGTGTTATTAATTTTTTTTTAAGAGGAGTAAAGGGGGATTGTGGTTATTCACCATTTAGTACTCATACATAACATATACTTATAGTATATCATAATTGCATTGCATTCCCTAATATTTGTTATTCAAATTATTAAATGCAAATACAATGTATGTTTTATGCTGTTTTTTATTTTCTTCAATGCCGAAGACATGTATCATGGTGGTGGTTATTAGACAATGAGGGTACTAGGGAGCCAACCACCAAATTTAATGATTTTTTTTGGAAGCATTGCATTAGTGTTGTTTTGGGGCCAATGCAGCCGTTGATTGTTGAGTCAATATCAAAAACAAACTATCAACCCAAGTAAATATATGTGGGGGACGCCCTACATCATGGAACATAACTTCGACGAATTTTGGCGAAAGTTTGCCAAAACTTCGACCATAGGCGAAGTCGAATCCCAAATTATTCGGCCTCGTCCAGCTGATGTCGGTAAAGTTGACTTTTTTGTGTGTATTTTCGTCTCAATTTCTCCGAAGTCGAAGTTTCCTCAAAGTTGGCAAAGTTGGGAGAAGTTGGGATGAGTTTGAGACAGCCTAGAACATAATCCTAACTAGTACCCTAACGGCCATATAAGGCATAAGTGTCGCTTCCAACCGTCTTCACAACTTCTAAAATCAACTCCTATGTTTGTTGTTGCCACTCTTTCCTAGAGAGAGTGTTGTAACTACTATTTGATTGTATATTGTATAGAATACATATGGTGCACTGTATTTGTATATGTGTTGCACATTTGACCCTTGCAAGAAACATACCGTATTGCCAACCTACCTAGGGTTAGAGGGTCGTGAATCGTGTTTTGTGTTAAATTGACATATATAATATAAAGATATAACGTAATTAGAAGTTTCAATCAAAGTTTACTTCAAATTCACATCATTTTCTTAAAAAAATGACATACGAGTTAATCGAAGTTTGCGTCTAAATTTCCTCGAAGTTTGCACCCACAAACTTCCACTTCCACACCTAGCGAAGTCGACGCGAAGTCAAAGCCCTGCACCATGCCCTACATATCCAATATGTGATATTATAGCACAAATAAGTACACACATGTATATAGCTCATACTTGCAAAATTACATAACTTAATTTCTACACTTCATCATCAAAATCCCAAGGAAACATGAAAGTTTCCTTACTTCCCACTTGAAGGACCCCAATAACCTACCACCATATAAAATTATATTGCATAAAACGATGCATTTAGGTGTAGAGATCACATCTGCAAATTTTCATCCTTGATTTGTTTGTTTTGGCGTCGAAACAGGAATGGCTACATTTATCAAAATTTCCATTAACATTTCCATAAATTCCATTTCCATGTCGACAAAACGGCATTGAAATGGGATACTCCATTCCTTGGGTGCAAGACTGTCCATTTTAGTCGGTGTTGTCAACAATGTTATGAATTAGTCATCAACATCAGTGATAATGGGCTGATTTTTACACGGACCAAATAAATCCATTTGAGAAGGCCTACTGCTGGTTTGTAATAAATGGAGTTGTCTTCAGTTGGCTTCACAGTTCCCACATTACTCATACGTGAGTTGAAGACTACAAAGTTGGATGCCTAGACATTTTGGGTGTTGGAGAGCTTGGAGCCCCTGAGCTAAAGCCTAGAAGTCTTAGCATTGAAGAAAAACCTTGAAGAACTCTTGTTAAAGACTTGTTGTTCTTCCAGGTATGTACCCTCTACTATCTATTCTCTCTTAACTCGAAATCAAATTCTAAATCCATATTCTAGTGTCTTAGTGTCTCTAATTTCTAGTCTTCTCTCCCTACTCTACTAGATTTGTCATCATGTTAGGATTTAGATTAAAGTTAAATGTATAACTATTTTCTGGATCTATATATCCTAAAGAATTATATATTACCTTTGTAGTGTTCAACTGGATCGAAGTGGATCTTGCTTAGATCTAGTAAGTTCTACCTTAGATCTAGCTTAGATCTAGTATGATCTACTTATACTTATTCTACTCTATATCAAGTTAGATCCATAGTTATCCAGGCTCCCGCCTAGGCCACCTAGGCTCTAGGTGGTCCGCCTTAAACTGGGCGCCTAGGCTTTTAGATAACTAAAGTGGATGCCTAAGGCCTTTTAGGCCCAAATTAAGACACTTGAAGACAAATTTAGCATATAGGTCAGAATTTGGTCAAATTAGATCATGTTTAGTTATTTTGGGGAAGAAATAGATCTAATATAGGCCAAATCAGATCTAATTTGGACAGTGTGATTTGGGGGGAATACGTCTGATTTGGGAAAAAATCGTCTTATTTGGGGGAACTAGATCTGATTTTGCTAAATTAGGGCTCGTTTAGGTCAATGTAGGACAAACAAGGGAAGTTACGTATGATTCTAGCTTTGGCTAAATTAGGTAAGACGAGTTAAATTAGGTTCAATTTAGATCGTATTAGGTCAAATTAAGACCGAATAGGTCTCTATCTTAGGTCGCAACAGTTGTGATGTAGGTGAAGTTATGATTGATTAAGCTTAGGGATAAGCAATACAAATGTACATAATGATGTACATATTTGAATGTAACTGAATGTATACACAAAATCATTTAGCTATATGTAAAATATAAACAAATGTGAAGAACGCCTAGGCCTCCTAGGCTTTCCCTAGGTGGGAAGGACCGCCCAGCCGCCTAGACAAGTATGGTTAGATCTACCTTAATCTAGTTGCTGACACATCTTTACATTTTTTGGTTTACATTTCAGTATATTATCATTTTTTAAAACAAGTTTTATGATTTATATCTATAAATTATATTATATAGTTTATTTTTATATCATACATTTCATATTATCATATATGAAAACTAAAGATTTAGAGAATTACCACAACTCATAATATTTCAGTTTGAAAACTTAATTATTACATATACCGGTAATAGGTGAGATTTTATAAATTATATGTTATTGTACAAACTAAAAACTCATTAGTTAAGAGCATAGTGACAAGTTTGGGATTCAGCAACTTTTCGGCAGGCCGGAAAAAATCGGAATTCGGAAAAAATCAGAAAAAAATCGATATATTTCGGTCAAAGTTCGGTCAACTATTCGTAAATAATCGAGAATAAGTCGACTATGATATATACATATATATACTTATATATACACATACATACATATATGTATATATTTATATATACGTATATATATACATATATGTATATATATACATATATGTATATATATACATATACATATATATGTTTGTATATATATATACATACATATCAGATACAAATGTAACTATTAAGGTCGCTATATGTACAATCTCATAAAGTGAAAAAAGTAGGAAAGAATTAAAGAATAGTTAAATAATAACAATGGATTGTCGGGAAAGTGGGGGGTTGGAGTGATGTAACCAAGTTACAGAGAAGAAGAAAGGGAGAAATAAATTTGCAATCTGCAAATAAAATTCTAATTCATAATCCACTGTCTGGACAAAGGCCCCAAGGCTGGCTCATATTTTGACGTGTAAGTCAACAAAATAGGAAATTAAATCCAAATGTAAAAACAAGGAATTAGAAAGAAATTCGGAATTAAATAAAACGTAAATATCCTAAATGCATAAAGAACTAAATAAAAGCCCAACTTGAGCCCAGTAAGCTCTAATCAGGATTGTCTTGGATCCGGGCTTGCTTCTTATGCAAATTCTCTTTTACGGGTTGTATCAATCTCCTCCCCTTAAAAATGTGAACCTCTTATGAAGCAGGGGCAAGTCCAATGACTCCTTGCCATGAGGCATCTCTCGAAGGACATGACCTAGTTGCCTGGAACTATAGGATGTCCATCAAAAGAGTTGTCGGGCGTTGCCAAGTTGAAAGGAGTATGTGTTGTAGAACACATCATGTCGCACATGACGATCATATTGCCATCGACGACCAAGCAATATGTGAGAAGTTGTCATAGTGAGCACATTGCAAAGGGCAGTATCGTTGTAAACACTATGAAATGAAAAAGGAACTTTGCAGCAGTAGGTCACCGTCTGAGAACTATCATCAACCTACCATCTGTTATACGGCCTGGGATGGGGCTCCATTTGCAATCCCAACTCCTGAACAACCGAAGAAGACACTATATTAGCTGAAGATCCTCCATCAACTGTCAGTATGCACATGCGACCTCGAACCTCCACCACTGAATAAAACAATGATGTCCACGCCAATCATCAGGAGGTGGACTTTGTATAGCTATGAGGACTCAATTTTGCAGAGCAAGGTCACCTGTTTCGCCTTCCTCTTCTTCCTAGTCGCTAGGTTCTGAAGCCGGAAAGATATCTTCATGTTCTATGTCATCGTCATCTTTCGTTATCATTGTAGTCAACACACGACGTGGACACTGGTTGGAAAGATGACCATATGCATGACAGGAAAAGCATTAGATAGGCTCGGTAACAACTAGTTTTGAGGGCCCTCAGTAGTCAGTGTTGTTGTAGTAGTCGCCCCTTGACGTGGTTTCCACCCAGGTAACCACAGTCGGGGACGACGCTTGATCTCCTCTTCAATTATTTCAGCACTTTAAATAGCATCGCCTAGAGAATTGAAATGCATGACTGCTAGACGATCAGCCACCTCATCACGAGGTCCCCTATGAAAATTGGCGATTGCGACGGTGACATCCATCCGAACCTCAGATCGGTTGCACAATTCTTGAGATTTGTTGGCATACGTGGCGACAGTGTCGTTACCCTGCTTGAGATCTTGATACGCCAATTAGGCATGCTACTTGTAATCCCGAGGTAAGAATCCATGCACAATCAAAGGACGCAATTCTCCCCATGTGTCGAGCGGGGTCGTCTCGCGGTTGATTCCACCATGCTAGAGCGGCTCCCCGAAACTTGGAGGTGGCTATCAGGACTTTGGTTGCCTCACCAAAAGTTTTGTATAACTGAAAATATTGGTCAGCCCAGTGCAACCAGTCAAGCACAATCTTGGCGTCACGCTCGCCATGGAATTCCGATAGCTTCATTTTAGAAATGCATTCTGCTTGTAAGGGTTGAGGGGCTGGTTGACAGATATTGTTGTTGAGGTTAGCCTCCATTGCATTCACACGTTGTTCGAAGGTTGTAACACGGTGAGGGAGAAGTTCAAAAGAGTCATCGTGTTTGGCTTGAGGTTGAATTAATTCCTCTTGTCGTTGCATTAGGGTGCCCAGTTGTTGTTGTTGTTGTTGAACTATATCACCCTACTGTTGAACTATATCTGCTTCTTGCTTCATCATGTTGTCTAATTGTTGTTGAATAGCCTCTAAGGTGGCAGCAGTTGTGGCCATGAAGCCCTCTAGTTTGTCGTTGACGTGTTGAACAGTCACCATGCTTTGCTAGAAGAAAGCCTCCTTGAAGTGGATGTAGAAGGAAGTGCCTCAGAATGAAGGTTGATCCAATATGCCCTGATCCTACACCGATCCAACTCGGCGGTGAGTTGGCTAAGGGTTGCAGGGGCCAGCGGCCCCTTGCTTGGGGGTTTGGGGTGAGAGCCGATAGATGGTCGTAGGTAGCACTAGTTGTAGAGATGTATGGGCGGTAGACTTATAGAAGCAACTGGAATCGGCAGCGTTGCACACGAGCGGAAGCAGAAGACGACAGAGTTTGTAGCAAATTGCTTGTCCACCAGCCGCCTTGTTCCTCTCCTAGCCGAAGGCAACCAACAATTCTCAATCCCTGCCAGGCACAAGTCCGCTGATTCCAGTGATGCAGAAGAAGCGGCTGAGAGAGGTTGGCGGTTAAATTTGCCAAAACGGAAGGCGGAATGCCTAAGCTGAATGTTTTGCTGGGTGGGGCCAGCTGCTGGAAAGGTGAGTAGGAAAGGAGGATGCTGCAGGGAGGTGGAATAGGGGTTGGGTGGAAAGGGCGTGGAGGCAGCATACAAGGTTATTGGGATTAAGCGTGGGGTGGGGATTGGGTTCACGGTAGTGGAAGTTTGTGGGGGCGTCGGGGTTGTTGTCATCGGGGATGATAAGAGGACAAGGCAGGATTAGGGAGAGTGGTGGCTTTTTAGCATGGATAGGGATTTGTGGCAGCGGGAGCGGGAGTTTGCGGCTGGTTCAGGAGGATGTCGAGCGAGTGGCAGTGTGCGGTGGCAGAGAAACGGGAAGGCTTGCGGGTGACTTGCGGGACGAGAAGGAAAAGGAAACGGGGGTGCGGAACTGGATTGCAAAGGCACGGGTGATGTGTTGTTGTGTGATGAAACAGAGAAGGAAGGTGGCAGGGGAAAGAAGGAAAGAGAAGGAGGTCGTGCCCTAATAATTTATGGTTCGGCTTCGATACCACTTGAAGTAGCCAAACTACGGAGAAGAAGAAAGGGAGAAATAAATTTGCAATCTGCAAATAAAATTCTAATTCATAATTGACTGCCTAGACAAAGGCCCCAAGGCTGGCTTATATAAGACTCTACGACTTGACGTGCAAGTCAACAAAATAGGAAATTAAATCATAATGTAAAATAAAACAAGGAATTAAAAAGAAATTCGGAATTAAATAAAACGTAAATTTCCTAAATGCATTACGAACTAAATAAAAGCCCAACTTGAGCCCAATAAGCTCTAATCAGGATTGTCTTGGATCTGGGCTTGCTTCTTATGCAAATTCCCTTTTACGGGTTGCATCATGGAGGTTTACCGTATATAAATAATTTCGTGTAGTGAATAAAAGTAAAAAGTCATGAAGATTTGTAAAAAGTCGTATAAATCACGAAAAGGGGGGAAATTGTGAAAAGTCGCAAAAAATCAGTAACCGACATATTAATTGTGGTGAACATTCGAGAGCCTATAAAATTGCGAAAAATCACCGATTTTTTGTAAAATTCGGAGAAATTTGTTACTATGGTTAAGAGTAATAATTAAGACTAATAACTAATACTAGATGAAGTTTTTGAATTACAAATACTTTTTTTGTAAATATTAGGCTTTACTCTTTAGATTGGTCATTTCTTTACAGGTTACATGATACAACTCTAGTATAGTCTACACTCATTCTCTAACTTGTAATAGTAGAGCCTTTTTCTTGGTTTTATAATTTTATATTGTATGCGTAGCTCATGGTGGATAGTGTTGCAATGTAATAAATTTTATTTTCGTTTCTTGTTCTGGATTTAATCCAAACCAACGATTTTAATTGCATGTACACGTGTACAGTATTAACCAAAGGTGTCTGTGCTCCTTTTCCAATCAGAAGTAACAAATTTGAACTCGTATATCAGTGAATGAACCATAACTTTATAGATTTACCTACACATATATATGAAATGTAGCATATAAATGAAGGGAGAATGTTATAAAAACCATAACATGTATAGATATAGGTAAAATAAAACATATATATGAAGGGGGGTGTTCAGAGTTGCACATACCATAGATGTATCACGTTGATAAGTCACATATGAAGCTTTGGGAAAGGATTATTGAGCAAAGGCTAAGATCTATAACGCATATATCGGACCACCAGTTTGGTTTTAGGCCTGGAAGATCAACCACCGATGTTATTTTTCTAATGAGGCTAGTGGAGAAGTATGGAGAAAACAGTCGCATCTTCATATGGTTTTTATTGACTTGGAAAAGGCTCACGATCGAGTTCCCATGGAAGTGTTGTGAAGGGTGTAGGAGAAAAAGGGAGTGCCAAGCCAATACATAGTTTGATCAAAGACGTATGATAGCTCAACTGCAAGAGTCCCTAAAGGAGAGATGTCAACTTTTCCTATCACAGTTGGGATACATCAAGGATCCTCACTTAGCCCATATCTATTCATTCTTATTACGGATGAATTGGCAAAGCATGTTCAGGATGATATTCCTTTGGTGCAAGTTTTTTGTTGATGATATTGTGTTGATTGATGAATTTTAATGAAAGATTTGAATGATAAATCTGAATGGAGAAATGTGTTGGAACCAAACGTATTTATGATAAGTAGAAGCAAAACCGAGTATATGCATTGTAATTTTAGCCAAATTGGAATTGGTGAATGGTGGGGCCAAGTTGGATGAAGTGGATATACCAAAATGTGATAAGTTTCGTGAGTTGAGTTCTATCATCCAAATGAATGGTGATGTTCAAGATGATGTTTGTCACAGGATCATTGCAAGTCGACCAAAATGGGGGAGCGCAACTGTAGTATGTGATCGGAAAATCCCGCTCAGATTAAAAAGTAAGTTTTATAGAACAGCTATACGATCAATCATTCTATATGGGATTGAATGTTGGGCAGTGAAGAAACAAGGTCTCAATGAGATGAATGTGGCTGAAATGCGTATGCTGAGATGGATGTGTGGGAAGACAAGAAAAAATAACTTGAGAAATGACTATATCAGGACAAAGTGAGAGTGGCGAGCATTGAGGACAAGTTGCGTCAGGGTCGTCTGAGATGGTATGGACATGTGCAAGGTAGAACTAGCGTGCCAACTCACAACAATCTATTCAGTCGGGAACAGGTAAAAGAAGGAAGAGGCGGGCCTAAAATTAACTAGGGAAGAACCTATAAAGAGAGATTATGAAACTTTACATCTTGATCAAAATATGATGCATAACAGAGTTGATTGGAAAAGAAGGATCCATGTAGCCAACCCAAACACAGTTGGGACTGAGGATGATGATGAAGGGGGATATTATAAATTCATAACATATGTATACATATAGGTAAATTGCACAAAAAATCCATTTTCTTCAAAGCTGCCTAGGTGACGCCTAGGCGCGAGGCTCCTTGCAACAAGTATCTTCCAAAAGAGAAAATATAGATTGAATGATGGATTGATGAAATAATACACAAGTCATGTGTAACAGTTGGACAAGTGGCACGAAGAAGCAAATTGTCAACTTCATGACATATTGTGTCATATTTTTCATGAAGTCAAATGATGCAACTCACCCCATCAACGACCACACATATGTTATAAAGATGATTAAAGTTGAAGTATAGTATGTTAGCAAGGAGACTATAATACAAATTTGCACTGACAAATGGCCTTAATTGAAAAAAACTAGAAAGTAACTAATGACATGAGTATCCAACTACATTGATTAATTTTAACATATTTTAGCGAGTTTGATCTTTCACGCATTGTAATGCCAGGACAAATAGGATTACTAACTTTATACACAACTCTTCTTAATCAATTGGAAAGTAATAATTACATTATTTTGTTAAGCAAATATGTTTTCATTCACCTTGCCCTCCTCATGCAGGTAAAAAGATTATCCTTACATCATTGAGCCTCATATAGAGAGGAGCCTCACATCATTGGGCCTCAAGTCGAGAGGCTAGAGGTTGTTACAAATCAAGAACTGCAACAAAAAAACCCATGTAACTTCACAAAAGAAAACTATACCCCTTAAGAATCATCTGCAGAAGAGACCCAGTGAGACTAGGCATTCTGAGATTTGCGAGCAACATTATTACTTTCTAAACTATAAAGCAAAGGCGTTAAGTAGTCTTTGTGTCTAAAGAGTAGGCTAAGAGTCATGGTAATAAGTCCAAATGAATAGAAGGAAGTGATTAAGATTCTAAATGATGGTTATTCCAGGATTAGGATTTCAAGGGTGGTGACAATAACAAAGCCCATTGTACACGTTCTACGCATAGTGGATGGTGATAGGAATGCCACCATGCCTTAAATCTCTGAGGCGATATGCCCCACGAAAGACGAGGTTGAGCACCAATGAATGCCAAGGCACAATTTCATAAAAGGGTTTATGAAATATGGGAAGGCATGCTCCAACCATAAGGAAACTGTTTTGAAATATTGTATATTATGTATGCTTTTAACTTTACCTTTCTACAATTTACCTTGTAGTATAAGTGGTTATGGGTCCTAGGCCCAATATGTTTATTATTTGTTATGTATTTCTTTTATTCGTGATACCCTTAAGTGAGGATTCATTTACCACTTAAGCATCTCCATATACTTCTTTGTACTCCTATATATAGGAGATCTTATACGTCTTGTTTTCAATGTATAAAAATTATAATCTAACAATTCTAAAAGATACTAAAGCAATTGCTATAAACCTAAACCTTGTTGTCATCCTCCCCTCTCTCCCTTCCAAACCAAGCAGAAACAAGCACCTCGAGAAACCATCATTGGTCTAGGAAGGAGGGAGGATTTCCCCCTTTCCAAAAACGTCAACCAAGGAGGGGCGTCACAATAGAAGTCGATCAGGGGTGTCGCTACATCTGCTTCACTACAACTCTATAAGGGTCGACGTTACTGACGCAACCCACAAGATGCAGTATTAGAGCCACAACAGCCCAACAGAGCCGCCAACCCTGTTGTTGAACGGTCCCTAATCGGTCGCCACAACCACCATAGACCAAGGGCAGGGTTGCCAAGCCCGAAGAAGCCACTATCACTACCATATGTGAAGCCCCCTCCAACATTTTTTCATTCTTTCATGTTCTCCATCTAATATTCTTCCTATAGCAAAAAAAAGAAAGGAAAAAGACCTCAATTGCATTAAAAATAGAACAAAGGGGTAAAGCACTATTCTTTTTATTCTTCTCCATACAGATCTCCTAGACCACATGGTTGAGTGCATTTCTTTCTTAAAAATAGGGGCCTTTGTGTATTACAATCAAAGAGCTACAACCGTGTGTTTTCTCCTACCGTGCCTTCTACTCTAGTAGTGCCTCTCAAATTTGTACTTCCTACCATACATCTATAACCAGTAGGGCCTCCTCTCACATCTATATTTCGTATTGTGCTCTTATAACTGATGTTGCTCACTTCCTACCATGTCTATATTCAAGTACACATACTTATTATGGGTGAAAACAAAGTTATTGTCACATCTACTGTGATCTATGATTACATGCCTTACATATCAAACGGATGGCAACAATTTCCTAACCTTCTATGGATGAGTGTAGTCCAAACATTTCTCGAGTCCCACGATGAATTGAAGAACATAGAGATGGGGCGCCAGCCAGATCCGACGACACGTGGGTGACCAAAAATAGCCAATTTCTTCACTGGCCCTTGGGAAGCATGGAGCCAGGCATCGTATTGAAGTACATGTGATATTGCAACGCCAAGATAAATGTATCATGAGATGAAACAATTCTACACCCACGAGGGTCTTCATCTCTACAACATTATGGGCATACTTTTCTCCAATCAGTAAGGTAACCAGACCATCGAGATCTACTATAACTCGATGAAGGCACTAGCAAATCCACTCAACTCCTTCTCGTCCACTACATCTGCATAAGTCACCAAGGAACATGAATTTATTATCTCAGGTCATTTTCTTAACAATCTCCATTCCCGATATGCATTCATTTGACAACTTCTATTAGGAGGCACATCTCTTCCCTCCATAGATCATGTATGTTGCTCTACCGTAGTCAGATGTGGCACCAACTCACATCATCTACACAGGCATGGAAACTTTACCCACTCCCCTGACCCAACCCAAAAGTATGGGTTTTATTATGATAATAAGCAAGGGTAGGTTAGTCCTTCATGAGTTGTTGAGTATGTAACCTTCATTTGTGCCAGACCCACTCTTTATCAGGTATCCCATCACCTAGGCTCAGGCTAATCTTGTGGCTAGTTTCTCGTGGTCTCACTTTCCACTTCTCCTTTCAGGTGGTGCAATAAGGGCAACCAAGAAAGAATCCTAGCCACCACCCTCATGCTCGCCTGGTTGGTGACGTTGAAAGGCACTAGCTTTTAGATGGTAGTCTTGGTGCATCGCCCGTGGCACAACATGAGCGTAGTACCACTGTGGAAGCAAGTTGACCACTTGCGTGCTAGCCTCCTTTCTAATGTTCAATGGCAAGATGTTATACTGGGATCGTCCTCTGGCCACCACGACCATGTCTTACAAAAAACCTAGCAAGAGGAGCTAAAAAGTGAAAACATCAATCTCAAGTGGTGGCCGCCATTTGTACTCTACTTGTTGCCATGGTGATCGACATCTTTATTGTAGGAGTCTTAGTCACCATCTATACTATAGCACCCTGGTTCAAATTGCCTTTTGGCTCGTTTCCTTACCAGGCATTGTAGGTCTGTAGGAGGCGAGCATGACTACCGAATGCAGGCAGAGCAAAACGTAAATGAAAACATCCACAACGATAACACTACTTGGAACAAAGTTGTAGGGGCCTCTGCATAGGGAAGCCAAGCCCTTCGGACCAAGATTGTAGCTCCCATTTGCGATCTGCTCACTATGGTCTACGAGAACGTCGATTTTTCCCTATTGGTTAGCATTCTAAAAAGGAACATTGTTGTACCTTTCTACGAAGTCTCAATCTTATTTCACACTTACTTTACAGTTCTTGTCATCTTTCTAGCACTTTTCGTTGGATTACCCTTGGTGCAATGTTCATTTTATCACCTATGATGATCTTGCCACTTGTTATTAGGGTTGTACATTGGTCCAAACTTGGAGCGACCGGATTGAAAACTAAATAAGGGAAAATTCCTAGACCGAGGACTGGCACGAGTAAGAATAGGTTTGGTCCGCTTTGGACCAAGAAAATCAAGGACCAGACCACGATCGTACAAAATTATTTTGATTTATCTACTTCATTGTAATGATCATTGCACAAATGTAGTTAAAGTAATTTATTCAGTTATTTCCCTTGTGTTTTAGCATATGAGAAATAATATATAGCAATAGAAGACCCGAAGACATACAGTGGTAGTACCATAGCACGCAAAACCTGGACATTTCAGCAAATACGATTTTTTTATTAGTCTTACAGCCTGACTAAATAAAATTGACTTACGTCACGGAACGTAAAGCCACACAGGCAAGCCAGTGAAATCGATGTGTATTCGCAATTTGTGAAGTATTTATAGATAACACTAAGAGCAGTCATTTGACTCCTTATCGTTTCCGTCACTCATTGTAATGAGATAATTATTTGTTTAAGCAAGTTGTAAGAATAGGAAGGAAGATGTCATATAAATTGTAGAAAATAACAATCGTCATTGGAAAATGTTAGAATAAAGCACAATCCACTCTCTTATAACCCTTCATAAACATTAGATTTAATTAATACGTGTAAATAAAGTTTTTATATTACCTAGTCCAATCGGTCCAAATCGATTTTTCCTAGTTCCAAACCGGACTAGATCAAGGACTGGATTTCGGTAAATTTAGGACCGTGGATTGGACCAAACTCCCAGTCCGTCCAAGACAGTACATGATCGAATAGCCAACCTAGTGCAGTTCACCGGTCTAGACCAATTATGTATAGTCCTACCTATTATTGCTTTCTTCCATCTAGAATCACGTTGTTGCTGGAGCTACGTCTCTAAACCCACGGTTGTTCTGAAAGTGTCTGAAACTACATTTTTTTTCTTTTCATAACAAGGGGGGCTCACAACTTCGTTCATTTATGAAAATTTATTTTGTTTTAGATCCAAATCAACTTTGTTATTGAATTCAACATTGAGGTTGTTTACTTCCAACAATGATCAGTCTAAAATATAAGTTACACATCCCAATGTCCATTATTTCATCTATGAAACTTGAAATTCATGGTCTTTCTAATGCAGATTTCAATGCTAGCATTTCATTGTAACTTTTTGGAAGCTCAAGACTTAGTGGCATACAAAAGCTTTAGCTGCAATACAAGTTCCAAATATCACATCTACACATGTGAACATCATTTGGCGCTATTTTCATAATCATCAAAGAGTTGGTAGATGTCTCTAACAAAGAGTTGGTAATATTGATGATGTCTACCCCTCCAAGCATGGATATCCCCCTAACTACAGGCGCAGGTGGGGCAGAGGCACTACACATATGGCCCACACTTCGCCATCCCATATTAATCAAAGTCTAACCCGATGATTGCTACCTTAGAGCTTCAACTAAAAGTTGTTCTCATGTCTCACTGACTCCAAAAGAATATAAACATCTACTTCATGCCCTAATTCAACGACTCACCACTACATTGTAGTCATCACAACCTTCTGCATACGCATCTCAACCAAACTGGCAGAATGTTGATCCGTTAAATGCCGTAGTACATCTTGAGCAGCAATCCACCAAAGTAACCCTAGGACATCCCTATGCTCGCCACCCACTCCAACTGGATTGTGGATTCTAGCTTTACCTAGCACATGACAGAAAGACATACTTACATCCGTCCACTCCATCCCGCTATCCACTATCACCTTGGCAAATGATATGTTAAAAAATTCATGAAATGAGACATTCTTCCTCTTATCTCCCGCTTTCAATTAACTATGTTCATTATGTCCCTAATTTCGCTTACAACTTGATTTTGTGGCTAAACTTGTTGACTCCTTCCACTGTTCTGCAACCTTTTAACCTGCTAGGTTTGTCTTACACGCATAGTTGTCTAGGCGGCTAGGCAATCCCCTTTTCCCAAGTTGAGCCTAGGCACCTAGGTGTTTTTGATATATTTATTTTTTTACATATATAGTAGCATATATATATATATATATATATATATATATATATATATATATATATATATATATATATATATATATTCAAAGAGATACATTACTGTGTACATTTCTATGGTTATATCTAAGTTGTAACAATTATATATGACCAAAATCACACCTAACATGACCTAAACAAGACCTCATGGGCCCTAATTTGACCTATCTTGATCTAAATTGGACCTAATCTAACCTAATTATGCATAGCATAAACTTCTTAGACGTGAACTTTCACTAATTTACCCTATATTTACCTAAATGAGGCCTAATTTGGCCAAATCAGACAAAAATTCCCCAAAGAAGACCAATTTCCTCAAATTAAACATGTTTTACCCTCAAATTTGACATGAATTGGCCTAAATCAGATGTAATTTTGCATGACATGACCTAGAAAGACCTTACTTCCCCTAATTTATCCTATCTTGACCTAAATGAGACCCAAGTTGCACAATTTGAGGAATGTGAAGATGATTGAGCAGTGAGCACAACTTGGTAATATCTACTACCGCCCCTCCACTATCTCAACACGACCACACCACTAAGCTACAGATTCATCCATATTTTAGTCATTCATCATTAGAAATGTTAAAACTTTTGGATTCGTTTGTTTCATATTTTTTTGTTGTTCAATGTGAAGCATGTCAACTAGGAAAGCACATATGTTAAGCATGTCAACTAACCTTCAAAAAAAGCATGTCAACTAGGAAAGCACATATGTTAAGCATGTCAACTAACCTTCAAAAAAAGCATGTCAACTAGGAAAGCACCGTCGCATGTCTTTTCTTGCTCATACTACTACATAGTTTGAAAAATCTTTTGTTCTTAATCGTAGCAATGTTTGTGGTTTGTGTCAAACAACTAATTATAATGGTTATAAATGCTTTTCTGCCTATGTTTTCATACATTTTGTGCAAATGTACCCGGTGTCAAGCCCAGGTAAAGGAGAAGGGTTGGTGGTAGGTTGGCAGTCAGCCATAAAAACTTTGTCACTCTTTCTATGACATGGATCCTAATAAAAAATTTGTTAGCGACGTGTTGCACCGGCATCCGGGTAATAGCCGACCCCAACATAGTTGGGATTGAGGCTTAGGTGATGATGATAAATGCTTTTCTTGTTGACAACTTCTCACTGATAATGTGGCTTTATCTTCTTAAAATGTGTGATGAATTCTTTCCCCTTATTCATAGATTTCATACAAAACTTTCTACTAAATCTTATACGCCTACAAAACTACTCCTCACATATAATGCTTTCGAATATACGCGATGGTGTACTTGTTTTGTCAGGAAAACCGATCAACCAATGATCAAGCGCATGTTCCCCACAAGAAAATGGTATTGTTGAGCGCAACGATCTTCATCTTCTTGACATTACTTGCTCTCTTTCCTTTACACCTGAAAGCCAACCACCAAAGAAGTGGTTGCTCGGAGAGGAGCTCTTAGAGGATTTAAACCGTAGGAGAAGTCATGGGTCCGTTCTTGGCTTTAGGTCTTCGAAATATGACGTCCTTGATGTCTCTTTGTGTCTCTTCTTGTTTAAAATGAGATTGGGGGGTCCATTTATAAGAATAGAGTTCCAAAGTCATATGGACTCGTCCAGGTTGCAATACAGCTTGGCAGAACCTATAAAATAACTAGTATAGACCAAAATTGGGTTGTAAACCAAATTACAATCTAGATAGATCATATACAGTCTAGTTCGGACCGTAAAAGTTATTTATTCTACTTTTTCTCTGATGTGGCCCATGGCGACTGTATACAGTCAATTGACTGACCATAAATCCTTCAGGAGATGTTCAACATGCATCCTAAAGATGGAAAGGTTTGGTGTAGGCATTTAGATCGTGAACGAAGCTTTTCTTGAGAGTTCATTATATTCTCTCAACAAACTCCACCATGTTTTCAACTCAAAAACAATGAAAGTAGAAAGACACTTGTAATCTTCACCAATATCAAAAATTGAAACAAGAATCTCATCTCCTCCACGTGCCCTACATGGGCAAAGTAGAAAGAAAACCAACTAATTTTGAGCAAAGCTCAAAATTAACTAACAAAAGAAAGAAGTACTTGTATCAAATTGTGCTTGACAATGAGTGAAAAGACTTCGTTATAATCAATGCCTTCCATTTGACTGTAGTTTTTTGCAACAAGGTGTGCCTTGTATCTTTCACCTTCTTTCTTCTTATAGACTCACTTGCAACCCACTACTTTCTTGCCTTTTGAGAGGTACCACAAACTCTCAAGTTTGATTTTTGTGAAAAGATTACGTCTCTTCCTTCATTGTTGTGCTCCATTGTGAAGCATCTTGACCCATGGATGCATTACGAAAATTGGTGGGCTTGTCAGCAATATCCATATCACCAGTGTTGAAAAGAGCAGAGCTCACCACGGAGTTACCAAAGTTGTAGTGGTGGAGTGGTATGGCGTTCCTTTTCCCATTGCCTATGACTAAACTGTTGGAACTCTCTACAGTCTCCTCTTAGTCTTTAGTACGCACTTAATCATACAGCATAGAAGAAGGACCTTGTTCATCAGCCTATGCAAGCCATCATCTTTCTTTGATCTCCGCCCATTGTTGGACATCCTATAGAGAACCTGTAGAAGAGTAGTTCATGTCTTGCAGAATACATATTGTGGCAGATTTATTAAAAGTAATATTGCCCTTTACCAAGAAACATGGTGAAGAAGGATCCATGCAACAAAGAAGGTATCCTTTCACTCGAGAAGCATAACCAAGTAATATACATTTCATAGCTCTAGGTTCTAATTTTTCACTACCAGAATGAGCATAAGCGGGGCAACCAAATATACACATTCGAATAATCAAGATGTTTACCAGACCAAACATCTTCATGTGTCTTAAAGTCAATAGAAGATGATGGAAAATGAAACAAGAGATTGATATAGCTTTAGCCAATAAAGATCTATCAAAGCCGCATTGAGAAGCATGCATTGGTCCTTTTCCAATGTCATTTTCATTCATCCTGCTACACCATTCTTTTGTGTGTGTGTGTGTGTCTGGGGGGGGGTAGACGCATTGTGCGATCTCTTTTGATCCCATGATCACTAAAAGAATTATTGAAGTCGAGCAAAACCCCAAGCCTTAACAAGCATGGACGCAGTAGGAGGTAAACTCCTCCCCCGCCTCTTTTCCCTCCTCCCCCACCTCTTCCTACTCTCCTCTCATATTTTTCTTCTACTACACCCCCACAGTGGCAACCATGAGTGGAGCAAGGAGGAGCAATAAAACTTTCACACCTTGGGGGTTATTTTTTCTCTTTGTTTTTACTGCTACCCCACCTCCTCTTCCTCCTCCCCTACCTTCTCTTCCACCTCCACCTCCTCCCATGCTTCCTCGTCATGCTCCTTTCCTTCCTTTTCATTTTGTTTTTTATTATTGTCACTAACAACCTCCTCCCCTTCCTTTTCATTTTCTTTTTTTAATGTTGCTGTTATCGACCACCTCCCCTACCTTTTTCTTCATCTTCTTTGTTGCCCCTCCTATTCTTCCTCCTTCCCCTCCTCTTCATGCTCCTCTATCCAAGCCTTTTTATCTGTTGTCGTCCTCCCCTACCTTCTCTTCATGCTCCTCTATCCAAGCCTTTTTATCTGTTGTCGTCCTCCCCTGCCTCCTCTTCTCCTTCCTCCTTCCCTTGTCGTCTTCTTCTTATTTGTTGTCATCCTCCCATGCCTCCTCTTCTCCTGCCTCCTTCCCCTGCCTGCTTCTTCTTTGTTGCCATCCTCCCTTGACTCGTCTTCTCCTTCCTCCTTCCCCTACCTCCTTCTCTGCCTCCTCTTCTCCTTCCTGCCTTCTTCTTCTTCTTTGTTATCGTCCTCCCATGACTCATCTTCTCCTTCCTCCTTCCCCTGCCTCCTATTCCCCTGCATGCATTCTTTTTCTTCTTCTTTGTTGTCGTCGTCCTTTGCCTCCTCTTCCTCCCCTGCCTCCTCTATCCTTCTTTTCATTATGTAGCTCAAATTTATTCCCTTTTGCCTATATCTAAATTGGTGCTTTAGTGCTTATTAACTTGCTCTTTCCTCTTATTGTTTTCTTATTAGGATCATCTACTATTGTGAGCTGAGTTGCATAATTGGTGCTTCCATGCTTGGTGATTGTTGTTCAGAGATTATACCACAGCCTACGGGATGTTGACGAGGGAAAAGGAAAAACAACTACCTATTCTCATAAGGGAAAAGCTCCAAAGTCTCCTAAACCAAACCGCTACAGCCAAAGACATCAAAACCAACAAAGGGTGTTGTACTCATGAGAAAAAAGATCATACAGTTGATGATCCACTTAATGAATATAATGAGTTTGATGATCACGAGGACACTGAGGAAAAGGAAAAGGAAGAGCTTGAGATAGAGGATGACAATGATGATGATGTGGCAGATCTCAATGATGATGAGTGAATGAGTTCTTATTCTGATGCAACATGAGCATATGTGGCACATAGTTGTCATTCTGTTTTTCTCTTTTTGATGATTGATGTGCATGCTCAATCATATTTTGCCACAAACATTGTCAATTTCCTTCGATTACATTTTTTGGGCAATGTCTTTTATAGATGTCCAGCTTTCCATTTCTATATCACTTTCATCTACTTGTAGTTATTACTTCCATTCCTATATGATTTTTTTGTCAGTTTTGTCTGCATAATATTCATTCCTTGCTTGCATAATTATAATGTATAGTATATCTATATTTGTCAGCACTATATTTATTCATAAAGTGCAAATTTTATCAAATCATTTATAAAATTGAAAAATTAAAAAAGCCTAGAATCGCCTAGGCTATCTGGGCATCCCCAGGCAATGCCTGGTCAGGTGGACACCTATACGACCTTGACATCTATGCATCATATGCATGTATATGTGTGAATACAATAAATGTTTGCGCATAAGAAAAATTAAAACTAAATGGAAGCTTTAAGTAACTTAACAAGGATAAATATAACTTAAGAGAAAAGTTGATTGGAAAGACCACTGCACTTATGATAGAAATATGTAGCAATTGACAAGATATCAATGTTTTTTACTATTACATCCAAATATGTAACTGGACAAAGAAAATTAGGGGAAACTCGCCTTGGAATTGTTGGGAAGAAGGAACTAACATAAGTTAAATATGAGGTATGGAATTCATTAACATAGTAAATAAAAAAGTAGCACAAAAATAAATTTAGCACTGAAAAATTATAACTCTAGATCGAATATGTTAACTAAAACTTGTCATTAACAGGAGAATGATGATTGAGTTAACAACTCTGGAGAGAGTTTTTTAAAAAAAGTGTATGTAATAATTTAAAAGTATAAAAGTTGGTACTTATAAAAAGACATTATCATCCAAGGTTGAGGTGTGTGTCTCATCTAGGCATCAGAGCCTCAGTGTTGCAAGTTGAGCCCAGACATTTTGACGAGTGAATCTCAATCTAGGACATCATGTGTAAGCCTCGAGGCGCAAACAGGATATCCTCATCTCAAGGCGTAAGCCATGAAAGCCTCAAGGCAAGTTTGTAAATACCATGATCTAAAGAATCTTATGAAAGTTGGTCTTTCATAGAAGCGAAGTCACAATGAAACATATAATTATTCATGACCGAGATACCTCTGTGATCCTTATGTAGCCCATATAAATACTACATCAAGTGTTGAGAGTCATTACCATCCAATGACTCCCAAATAAGACCCCTTCACCACAACACACATATATGCTCCCCCCAACTCGAATGCAGAAAGGCTGCCTAGACTGTCAGTTTTCTTTCAGCAAGGATTTTGTTGCAAGATATCCAACACAACTTGTAATATACACAAGACTTCATTAATTGGCAGAATTATGTCATGAAGATTTTGCAACATTTGTGGATGACTGTCAGTCCAACCAATCTTGGCAAATCACATAGATGCAATCCCCTATTATATATTTTGTGACAATGATACTACTATCTTCCTCGCAAGTAATTTGGTCTTTCACCAGAGGACAAGCACATTGAAGTTAACCAATACTTAGTGCAAAAAGCCATATAGACAAAATCATTAAGACTTTGCTTAAAGATCAGAGAGCAAATTGCCAATTCTATTTACGAAACCTTAGTTAAGAGTTTTGCTATAATTGACAAGGTGGTCATGATTCATATCTATGCCTGCATTGAGGGGCAGTGTTAATGCAATATCCCACTCAATATTTCAGGTACTACATTTTCCCATAAATTAAAATTCACTTCTCTACATGCATGTTATAGCCCTTTTAGACATTTGGCTAAAAAAGTAGTAAATATATCTCTATTAGGACGCATTAAATTGCCCAATGAAAGACTTTGACTAGATGGAGAGGTGGGCCAAGTTTAGTAATACATCAATGAGTGAGTAATCAATTATTCATATACATTCAGGATTATAGAATTCAAATTTACCAATCTCGATTAGTCAGATTTGTAATCCACGGAACCATTATTAACTACACTGTCAATTTAGCCAGTGGTCCAAATTTGGTAGCATAAGTTAGGGCTTGTTTGAATAGGAAACTCAATTGACAAAGAATACTAACTAAAAACCTAGAAAACTCTATTTTCTTTTTAATTTTCAAAACCACTTTTATGTCTAGTTGTGGAATTTGCCTAATTGGATACCATACATCCCTCCAATCTACCATTGGTATAGGCATCCAATTGGTTATTGAATTAGTGGATGAAATATGGTGGTGGGTAATGGTTGTGGATCTTCATACTTCGTCATCCCTAGAGACTGCCCACTATAAATATAACTCCCGACAACCTTCCCCAACTTCCCAACAATCACCCTCATTGCTCAATTGCTCCAAAGAACACACCATCTCCCCCCAACTCGATCTTCAACCTCTGGCTCCAACAAACACTGCACCACGCCCTAGCCATGGCATGCCAATTCCTTGTGTGTGCACCATCACAAGACCATCGTGAAGCCTTCCCAACCATCTGACTATGTGTGTTTACCCCTTGTCACCTTTGATGTGCTAGTTGTGTTCTTGCAAAGCTATAGATCGAGGATCTTGCTCTGTTGATTCTCAGACCGCAGAAATCGCTAATGACTTAAACAAGCCCAAGTGAAGCTTTCTCAGCCTCTAGAACCTAGCATCTATCGATGATTTCCCACCCCCTATCGTCTATTTTTTACGTTTTTTGACAAGTTGTGTTCTCATCTCCAACCACTATTTGGGGAGTTATGAAGGCATGCTAGCCTTGTCGCAACCCCAGTAAAACATTCCATGTTTATAGCGTGAAATCCCAAGTTTTTGTTTTGGATCATGATTTCTCCCACTAGGCCTATTGTAATGAGTTGATCGATCCATAGAATTAAATGTCCGATTTCGATGCCGTGTCCGATGGCCCAGAAACATAAATTTTTCAAAATTTCGCACGAAATTTCGATATTTACGGCCCTAACGATTTTGACGACCAAATAAGCGAATTATATTATGAAAATTTACCAGGACGATCTAAACACCAAGATCTACTCAAATATGCAATAATATTTCATATTGGATATGTGGGGTGGGGGGTCTCCCACATTTGTAAGTGAAGGAAGCTGAACAATTTCGACAGAATTTCGATGGCAATTTCGATGACACAATGAAGGAATTAGATTATGAAATTTTGCATACACAATGTTTAGACAAAGATACACTAGATTATATATTAAAGTTATATGTTTAGAGGTTAGGATGGGATCCATGTCTTAATGAGTGAGTTCACAAATGAACAGAATTGTCAAGTCTGTTAGACTATAAACAGCTTATAAACCCACAATTTATCACTTAGACCTTAAAACTTATAGTTGCAAGTTACAAACTTACATGTTACAACTTATATAAGTCTAGTGTTCAAATTTAGTTAGGTTACATGGGTCGTGTATACATAGATCAAAGAAAATGCATTATTTTTAAGTCATTTTATGTATACATATGTGTAATAATAACAAATTTATTGTAGAATTGCAGACTTAATACTATTATTTCATAGATCCACAAGTTTGTTTGTAGTTCATGTGATTTTCGAAAGAGAATCGCCAAAATACCTAACATGTAGTAGGTAGTAGCAGCACTTAGAACTTTGTTATTTTTCATAGTATCTCTTCACATCTTTTAGAAGAGTGTAAACATAGAAAGAGGTATACATGGGCTAGGGATAGGGGAAACGTACCTTAGAATCAAAGAAAATAGCCTCTATAAGCAAAAGATACAAAGAGAATCGCCAAAATACCTAACATGTAGTGGCAGCAGTCTTAGGAACAAATATTTCGAAATTTCTATCGGAAGTTTCTGCCATTTTGCGAAGTTATGGCCCAAACTGGGCGAAATTTGCACTGTTTTGCGAAATTTCGCACCTAAGTGCGAAATTTTAGCGAAATTTCTGCGAATTGACGTCCCATTCTCTGCGTACATGCGTTTCGATGTCCGATTGGAAAAAAATCGGAAATTTCGATCGAAATTTCGCAATTTCGATCGAAATTTCGCAATTTCGATCGAAATTTTGTACGATGGATCGATCGTTATGGAGATTTTCCTTTTTTTACCCATATTGTGTGTTTTGATCTCACGTTTTAGATCGAAGTATTACAAATTTATGTTGTATTTTTATCTCGTCTAGTGCAAGCCCTTAGTCTAGTCTGTGAACCGACCCGGTTGAGCAAATCTCTACTGTGGTCGCAAAATCTAGCCCCAACTAGTTTTCTAATTTCCAGTTCAACTAAAAAAAACCACTTGTCTAGTTTCTAATAAATCTCAAACCTATTTACTATGTAACTAGGTATCTACTAGTCCGAAAAATATTGAATTAGAGGGAAAACCTAAAATATTAATAGGAACCTAAAGTAATGAATTAAGGTTGTTCGACTTACTAATCTTTGAGTAGAAAACCCTAATTTACAAATGGAATAGAATTCAAATTGAGTTGGTTGGCGAGCGCCTTTATCAAATTGTATTACTTCTCTAAGGTCTGGTCACACTACTGCTCAGAGTGGATTCAATTCATAACATTTTAGAGACGAATATAGTTTTCTTCTTGAGTGTAGAACTATTTCATCTCATCTCATGTCGTCTTAGCGTTGTGATGTCCCATGTACTTGATGAC
This sequence comes from Alisma plantago-aquatica, assembly GCA_963693085.1. NCBI lineage: Eukaryota > Viridiplantae > Streptophyta > Magnoliopsida > Alismatales > Alismataceae > Alisma > Alisma plantago-aquatica. The sequence continues at coordinate 397,949,043 of OY856411.1, read as the reverse complement.
GATGTGTGGCTCATGCATCCCTAGGGCCCTGGAAGGACTTAACTTTTTCCTATTACCCACGTAGGGCTCTGCTGGCGTCACTTCATTGATGTTATTTAATTTGCTGTGGGACTCGAGAAATCTATGGGTTGTATTCATCCTTAGCAGAAATTTGTCGTCGTTTAATTTGATAGAAAAATTTGGACATATCATTGTAAATAACAGGAACGGCATGAGCTATCTTGTCATCCATACTAACAAAGATAGGTATCGGAATAGATGCACTATTCAAAAGACAAAGAGACGGCCAACCAGTATATGAGTCACAATTGGAAAAGAAAGCAAAAAAGGGAAGCATTACCGAGAATATAAGGCGCAGTAGAAGAGGATCGCATGACTATGGAGTTGTGATTTAAAAATTGAAGCCCCAAATATAACATATATGGCACTCAACCATGTGGTTTAGGGGAAACGCGTGGAGAAGAAGACACAGATAAGCTTTGCTCCTCCCTTCTTTAATTGTTGATGCTTTATAATATAGCACCTAGAGCATCAATTGCTATTTTTTGAACTTATACGAAAAACAAAACAGAAGATAGAGGAGAAATATGAGAGGAAGCAGGCCTTTGGTCATCGATGATGTGGTCAGCGGGAACAGGCACAGTAGTGGTGGCGGCATGGCGCTGCTTGTGGCGGGGAGAGCCTCCTACCCGTGCTACAGTAGCGGTGGCGCTGCTTGTTGCGGCCACTACTTGCTGCTGCTAGCGTGGTCTGGCAGCAGTGCTGGCCATTGTTGTCCGGCGGTGGCAGGGCTCCTTGGTGGCGCTTGGCCTTTGCTGCCCAGCGGCAACAACAGCCTGCTACTACCCTACAGCCTTGTGGCAGTGGCATCCTAATGTTGGTGATGGCAAGTAGAGAGAGAGGATGGGGAGGAGGGAATAGGGTTAGAGTGTTAGATAGTTTACTCTAGTGCCATGTAAATGAGATCACGGTCTAATTTTCATTATTTAAGATAAGAGTAAAGGGTCTCCTACATAAAGGAGAGTAGGAAGATAGGTGGATACTTATATGGGTAAATGGATCCTCACTTAAATATATCAGGGACAATATTTAAGAAAGTGGGAACAACAACACCTTGTGGCTGCTTGAGTACCAAGCAGGTGCTCAAGCGGCCCCTTTTTGAAAAAAGTGAAGCTTATTTTCCTATGTAATTTTGTATAAAATTACACATATTTGTATATAAATTTTCATTATGCAGGAACTTATATATATATATATATATATATATATATATATATATATATATATGAACCGCATGATAAGTGTAAATGTCTCCCTACAGAACTAAGTAACTAGTTTATAACATAACTATATTACAAAAAAAATGTGAATCAATCATATAAATTTGAGTATTGATGTAACTACCACAAGTAGTAGATTACAGGAACTGTAACATACTATTGTAGTAATATACTAGATTAATATACACACAAGTAGCTAGTACATTGTATATAGTAATAGTTCATCAACTAGTGGTACATAGAATACATACAGTAGTCAGTTACATCTGATTATTTAAGTAGGTAAGTACATACCAGTAGATAATACATACACAGGTTAGCTACATTCTAGGAAGCACAAACACGGACACGGCCGGAAACACGAACACACAGTGATTTTAGAAAATATAGGACACGAACACGGTGATCAACACAACATTTTTTTAATTATTAATTATTAATTAATTAATTAATTAATATATATAAGAAACACAAAATAAGACAATTAGACAATCTAACTTCATTTAAGATAAAACTCAAAAATGAAACCAATTGGCAATTGTGTAACCACAACATTGAAACATTGAAGCAGAATATCCATAAAAGAGGTCTTTTCATTTTTATGTCAAATGCAAGTTACAAATAAGACAATTACACTTCCATTCATATTCCATGTATAATACCCAAACATGACAAGAGATAAAGATTAAAAAGGAGACGAGATACCGGTAGATTAAATAAGAGAGATTTAAACGTGAAAAAGGTGGAACTCAATTTCAAAATTTTAAGATGTATGATTGGACTCACATGAAATGATGTAAAAAAAAACCAAGAACTTAAGAAGTTGTATTTTGAGGTTTAAAAGAGTCAAAAGAGAAAAAGATTGGGACTTTTATAAATAGTAAGCAATTTTTGCAGTTGCAGTAGCCTAGTCTAAGAATGGTTTCATCGATTCACTTCCAAATGATGTACTAAGCTGCTGAATTTCGGAATATTGACCATTAGACATACATAGAGTCCCTAAGTCAATATTCAGAACTCAGTATTTGAAGATGTCATATTAACTCTGAGACGGTTCATAAGGAATAAATTTGGATACAAAGCAGCAATTAATACAAATGCACAACTGGATATTCAAGAAAGTGATAAACATAGAAACATTAATAGAACAAGGTAATAATGGATAAAGGTTGATAGTTTCCCTCAGTTAATCAGTTTGCCAGAAACAGAGGAAGGCCCCAAGCCCAAGAATAGATGAATGAGCCGAGAGATTTTATAAAAACAAGAATAGGAAGACAGTTGTTGTTGTTCTAAACTTGCATATACGATAAGAATAGCAAGAATACAGGTGCTTCCCTCTTGCGAATAGAGATCGATTTGATCTATAGAAGACATGTTGTTTGGCTGCATAGTTATGTGACTAGGATTAGTGAAGAGGAAAGCCTTTTTTTTCGTGGGCTGTAAATGGCCTGGCCGTGTCCGGGCTGTGCAGGCCGTGTCCAAGCCGTGTCCACCTATAAAAAAATGTTGGACACGGGTGGAGAAGCATATAATACGTATTTCGGCATATCGACAAAGTATGAGTGTCCAATACGTGTCAGACACGGGTACGGCACCTATTTTGAAATATTCGTGCTTCCTAGGTTACATCTAATTATTTAAGTAGTTAATCACATACTAGTACATAATACATACAACGAAAGTACAAAATAGTACAAGAGATAGGATATATGATACAGTAGAATACATTATTACATTAAAATTAAGTATATTAGTATAGACAAAGATATAGTATATAATGATATAGGTACATGTTTGGTTGATAATATATTATGCAATATAGCAGAAAAACATGAGTACAGTACTATATTTTTTTATTCCAGTAATAAATTTCAGATTACAGAAGTATATTTTGAATATTAAAGTAGTATATACTATATAGATATATTGGAATATTATAGTATTATATTTGGGTGCTAGCAGTTATTGGGCCAACATTGGCCGCCTAAAACTTAAGCGGGTAGAAGCAGCACGCAAAGCAGACTTTGAAGCAGCCGCTCAAGCAGGTTGAGCGGACAATAAGCCGCCTCTTAACTCAAAGCTGCCTAAAATCCGCTTGAAGCTCCAACTAAGTGGCCAGCACCTTGTCGCGCTCTGGCGGCCGCTTTTCAAAGCATTGATCACAGATAAAAGAAATACAAGGCGAATACCTAATACATGGGACAAAGCCCAATAGCCAATTATACCAACAATGTTCAATCTATCAAACACCACATTGATATGGTTCCTCATATTTATCCCATAAGATGAAGGAACGATGTCAATATTTTATGTATAAAAATATATAAAGGAAAATCAAGAAAAAAGCAGTGCATACATCAAATAATAGGGGAACTTGCAAATTATGGGAAAATATCAAGACGTTTGTGAGATGTGGATTTAATATGGTTACATTGTAAAAATATCGCAATTTAGTCATCACTTCGTCAAAAAAATTCAAAGATATTGTGATTGTGGCGATAGCTAGGTAACAAGGTGCCTTAGCCATGGAAATTGTTGCCTAGCCACCCTACGTGTAAAATGAGCACAAGTTTATAAGAAGGTTATTCAGACAATTTGAGTAAAATTGGCATACCCATACAAAAAATTTATGTATGATCACTAGATTCATTATATATTTCTTACGAAATGACAGCTCTCAATCATGAAGTGATGCGATTACAGTACATCCCGTTGCAAATCAATCATGTTGATGCACAATGACCAATATACAACGATTTGCTTTCACTAATAACCTTAAATCGCCATGGTCAATGTAAAACTTCTCTCACTCATCCTCATGGAAACACACCTAAGTGATGTTGCACGGTCAGTCGTGTTAGATGTGCAGTTTTTTATCACCTATAAAAACATAGTCCAGCTACTATTCCTGAAGTGTCTGCCCTTGACCTCCTAATAATCAAAATATCACTTTGCAACATAAATGGACCACCACCCATCCATAAGCTTGATGCCAAGGTTGAGTAACGTTTATCTCCATTGGTAGAAGTACTCTACTTGAACTAGCATACATTAAACTTGTGAAACTTCACGAGCCACCTAAAGTACATGTTCACGTTAGCTCTCTAGCCATGAAGTTGGCTGCAGCTGCACTTAATTCTCTCCTTGAGCATGCTCTATTAAAAAAGGCCGGATCCAGTACACATCCGTGATTGATCATGGATACGGGCCATTGTTGAATCCAAAACGAAGTATAGTCTCCATCTATACTATCCAATGAACAGTGAGACCTTCTAAAAACAGTAACAAAGTGCAGTTTGGTAACTAAATATCCAAGCAAGCAAAAACAAGAGTTGCGAACTCCCAGCATTTTAACTTTCAGTATGTTTTAGTTGGTACAATATCTATAATCTAGTCCGAAAATTTAGTCATATTAAGAGACTACAAGTGCAATTTCATTTTGAGGGGTTCGTCGTCATTCATCGAGGAAAGAAAGGTCTGATACAGAATGATTCGTTGTTCATGAGATTTTGAGTCGTTAGAGCCCAAAAAGGACAAGATTATGAATAGAAAGTTAACGCAGAAGGGTTTTCCGATTGGCACCTGCCATGCTGAGAATTATGACGCCGACGACGAAGAGGACCAGCTGGACCCTCCGCTTCTGGATGTCCAGCATCCTGCCCCCGATCGTTGAGGAGAGGCCAAAGCCGAATCCCTATACGTCGTTCGGGACAGCTAGCCGCCGACGCCGCCTGGAAACACGCCACGGACGGCTTCTACAGGTAACAGGAGGAAGGATAATTGCTTCCGAACTTTGTATTCCAAAGGCGCTCTTCAGTCATCGGTGCTCGTCCTTTCCCTGCAGGGGAAGCAAAGAGGCGCGGCCACCCACGTGGGAGAAATGCCGTCCGCGGGCCACTGCCTGCCTCGGTTGACTTGGAAATTAGAGTGCATCGAGACCGTCCATTCAGCTTCCGACTGCGCTGCTACCATCCGTCGGATTTCTCAGACGCGCTACACGCGCGTGACACGCCGACCGGACTATACACGTAACACGTGGTTCGGGTCCGTATTCGTGAAACGCCTTTCCCAAACTGAGACCTCAGCCCCAGCCCCAAAAAAGTTGGTGGCGGAGTGACCGAGCGAGAAGTGGTCCAATGGAGCTAACGGCGGAGCAGCTGAAGGCGTTCGACGGGACGGACGAGTCGAAGCCGATCTACCTGTCGGTGAGGGGCGCCATCTACGACGTCTCGTCCGGGAAGGGGTTCTACGGCCCAGGTGGTTCCTACGCCGTGTTCGCCGGGAAGGAAGCGAGCCGTGCCCTGGGCAAGATGAGCAAGGATCCGGCGGATGTGAACGGCGACCTGTCCGGTCTGACTGAGAAGGAAGTAGGCGTGCTTGAGGACTGGGAGAAGAAGTTCAAGGCCAAGTACCCCGTCGTCGGGCGCCTGCGTTGAGCGCATGTGTAGGTAATCTGTGTGTTATTATCTAGATGCATGACGCAATTCAGACTGAGGGATGTTGGTAAAATAAAGTGGAATCATGTGTAGCGATGGGATGTACTCACACTATTGCTGCATGCTTGATGCTGTTCTGATGTGTTGGGTTGGGACTTGGGAATTTGGGTATGATTACTGTGTTTAAGGTTACTCACTGATGTGTGAATTTGTGCTGATATGCTTTGTGTATGCAAACTATTCCTCTAAAATCTGAAGTATCTCCCATCTCCCAGGCGAAACACCACTCTCCTAGATCGTGACGCTGTCCTATGGAGGGATGCTGCTAAAATAAAGTGGAACCATGTGAAATCATGGGAAGCGTTCCCACTATTACTGTATGTTAATTTGTGCGGTTGTGATGAGGTGAATTGGGGTTTATGGGTAAGATTATTGTGTTTTAAGGTTAGTATTGTGTGAATTTGTGGTATGAATACTGATATCGTTGGTGTATGAGTGTATGAAACTATCCCTCTAAAATCTATCTACCTAGTACTCCACCGCAGAATGCGTTTACAGTTAATAAACAGAGCGGAACCCCTCCATGAAATATCAGCTAAGAAAACAAGGCTTCGAAATAAATTTGACTACTTCAATCACAATTCACATCAGTAAGCTGTGCGAGAGCCTGCAGTTGCTCGGCCACAGCAAAGTCGCATATTCACGATTCAATTAGCTGAGCGGCGGGGTGGATGTGCAAATTCATTGATGAAGCTCTACTGTTTATTGGTGAGGTGCAAACAAAATTTTGTTTTTAAAAGAGCTTCAAAGCCCTAAATCGCCCAAGAAAATCGCCTAGAAGCTCAACTAACTTTGTTCCAACAAAATTTTGCTAAACGTAACATTTGTAAATTATGTAAATTGTTATTTGCATATCAAGACTATTTTTTGCAAAATGCACCGTCATACTATAACTAGGCCACATACAAATTTTGAGCCCATTTGGATGTCATACTATAACTAGGCTACATACAAATTTTGAGCCCATTTGGATAGGTGCAAGTCACTCATCCAAGGGCAACAAAATCGACGCGTGAAACTAATTTGAAATGCATAATTTTTGCGGTCTTCGTGTTGAGCTATACATATCCATAACTTCAAAAAAAAAAAAGGCTATACATATCCAAATGTGCTCCAATTTTGCGTATGAGTTGTTCACAAGATGTTTAAGAAGATCAACGGATTAGATTTTCAAAAAAAAATATTACATCATGAAAAACTACTTAAGTGTATTTTGCTCCGGATACACTGGAGTGTATTCTAGCCTGACTATATATATATATATATATATATATATATATATATATATATATATATATATATATATATATATATATATATATATATATATATATATATATATATATATATATATATATATATATGTGTGTGTGTGTGTGTATATATGTATATATATGTATATATATATGTATCTATATATATATATATATATATATATATATATATATATATATATATGTATATATATATATATAGAGAGAGAGTCATGCTAGAATACACTCGAGTGTACGGATCGCACGAATACACTCAAGTGTGTTTGCATATCAAGACTATTTTACTATAACTATGCTACATACAAATTTTGAGCCCATTTGGATGAGTGTTAAGTCACTCATCCAAGGGCAACAAAATCGACGCGTGAAACTAATTTGAAATGCATAATTTTTACGGTCTTCATAACATGAGCTATACATATCCAAATGTGCTCAAATTTTGTGTATGAGTTGTTGACGAGATGTTTAAGAAGATCAATGGATTAGATTTTCAAAAAAAAAATTGCATCATGAAAAACTACTTGAGTGTATCTGGTATATATATATATATATATATATAGAGAGAGAGAGAGAGAGAGAGTCAGGCTAGAATACACTCGAGTGTATCCGGAGCGGAATACACTCAAGTAGTTTTTCATGATGCAAATTTTTTTTTGAAAATCTAATCCGTTGATCTTCTTAAACATCTCGTCAACAACTCATACACAAAATTTGAGCACATTTGGATATGTATAGTTCATGTTATGAAGACCGCAAAAATTATGCATTTCAAATTAGTTTCGCGCGTCAATTTTGTTGTCCTTGGATGAGTGACTTACACTCATCCAAACGGGCTCAAAATTTGTATGTAGCCTAGTTATAGTATGACGGTGAAGATCAACAGTTTACATTTCACAAAAAAATAGTCTTGATATGCAAACACACTTGAGTGTATTCGTGTGATCCGTACACTCGAGTGTATTCTAGCCTGACTATATATATATATATATATATATATATATATATATATATATATATATATATATATACCCTCTCTCATATACATATATTGTATAGCTATATGTCTAAGTCTACATGTATTCATGGTTAATCATGTGTGTATGTTATGTCTAGAATACCATATATTAAGAAATTTGCATTTAGGGTACAAACCCAAATAAAAATGGGGCACAACATAGATAAGAATATCTGATTTAAACATCTCTACAATTAAAGAGAGCATTAGGACCCATTAATATGCCCTAGAATTCACAAAAATAGGTTGGTGCAGGGCAAGGAGCATCCCTCTTTTCGTATAGGCACTTGCCTTAACAAGTATGTGTATAGATGTCAGCCCATGTGTCTAGCCTAGTTGTGTGGAACTAAATTTCATTTGTTTTTCTATCCACACTTCTTTGATGTATTAAGTATTGATGACACCATCTCAGAGCATTTATATATGTCAGCCCATGTATGTAGCCTAGTTGTGTGGGAATTTCATTTGTTTCTCTATCGACACTACTTTGATGTATTAAGTATCAATGACACCATCTCAGAGCATTTATGGATGTCGGCCCATGTGTCTAGCCTAGTTGTGCGGGAACTAAATTTTGTTTGTTTTCCTATCGACACTACTTTGATGTATTAAGTATCAATGACCCCATCTCAGAGCATTTATAGATGTCAACCCATGTGACTAGCCTACTTGTGCAGGAACTAAATTTCATTTTTTTTCAATCGACACTACTTTGATGTATTAAGTATCAATGACACCATCTCAGAGCATTTAATAACTTTAATTCCAAACTCTTTGCATATTATGGATAGACCAACAATCATTGAAAGTCCCTCGTGGCAATCAAAGTACACTCACTTAATTTAATATTGGTTCTAATTTACATCATCCCTTGCCTTTGTTTGTCATGGTGACTTGTTCCTATTCTTCTCGCAATTTTGAATATGGATGTAGAATTTAGTATATAATTAATTTCAACCCATTTGGGTGGAAGAAATCAAAAGTCTTTCTTGTCCATCCCGTCTATTTCTTGAGCTTGATGAGTCTCCTAACCACATAATACTATAGGGTTGAACAACTAATTAAGACTTTTGGCTAGACTCTATTAGGTCAACACTTATCTAGTAATGGTTAAAGCACCCATACCATGTAGGGGTATTGGTCTGGAAAATCTTGCGGTGGTAATCCTTACGCTTGTCCTTAAATTGTAATTGACTACTCATTGTTTACCCAACCTCATTTTTTGGCACGTTCTTGAAAGTTAAGTTATGTTCATGCACCCCCCATGGTCATTGTTAGGGCACAATCACTGACATTCAAGCTTAATTTTTGTGGGGTTCTCTATTTGATCGAACTCCCATGGCTTCGTGGTGCTCATAATTTATTAATGATTGACATGTCATTGATTCATGGCATGATATACGGTGACTAGCCATTGGATTTGTCTCTCTTTTTATCATGTAGCAACTTCAAATGCCTAGTATGTTATGTATACCAATAAAGAAAATATATGGAGTTGTGGGACCTTTTTGAGATCACCTATTTGTTCCCTATAATTAACAACCAAATATATTTATGTAACCATACTTATCAACTATAAGACTCTTGATTGGTTTGTTGGGAAACCAATTCCTCTAGGCATGTGAAAGTGTGTAAACCAATACATTGTAAATGGGCATTTGAACATCTGGAACATACAAGAATTATAGTGAACCTCATTATACATCTGGAAAGAAGCCTTATGAGAAGCTTGAGTGATAGAATCACATCAACTAGTTGACTGAGATGTTGCAATTCTGAAGGTACTGTGAAATAGTGTCAAACATCCAATCCAATTAGTTGAGCACCATGGCATGAAACACAAAGCCATTGATGAAGCTTTACTATATGTTAAAAATGATTTATTGGACCTCAAACTATGTTCTAGAATATGGTAATTGTGCAACTTCTTTGATGCTTCTATGTTGACATCGGAAATGACGCTTGAACTAATGTTGTAAACCACGTGCAAAGAAGTCAAATCTTTTTATTCCTAAAAATTTGGTTATAGTAAAATTCCTCACTCCTCAAGTTCATTAGCTCACTTCTTCCACTATTTCACTCATTCCTCGGTGTGTTTCCTCAACTTTTCAATCATTAACTACTAAAGACCACCAAGCATGATTCTTTTCATCTATTTTATAGACAATGCCCTTTTTACCCATGTTCGCACATTTTGTACCAACACTTTTTCCCTCATGATATTTCAACAACTCCAGTAGGTGTATGTGGAGTATCCAAACTTGTCATTTAGGATCTAAAATCACCCATTTTAAGTTGATAATTTTTACACATTTGCAACCAATTATGAATCTCAGACATGTAGCATCTTTTCCAAATACTTTGAATATAGGAGATATAGAGCATTAAACCTTGGATGTCCTTATCTACAAAAACCATCCACCCTATATTATTACCACATCTCCTCTAACTTTGATTTTACCTTTGTTTATCATGATGACATTTATTACAAGTCCACTCTTTGCACAAGATGGATGTGAAGGGGAACTTAATATCATCTCAATAAGCTTATTCACATTTGTTGGTAGAAATTAAGACCACTTTCCCTATGTAATCATTTTGGATCCAATCTATGGTCGTGCCTGTGGCACCTTGTCATTCTAAACGAGATTACTCAAAATTGAAAACATCATCGATCGCTAATTAGCCACATAGCAGGAAAAAGGGATATAAAACTGAATAAACATGTCTAGGGGCATTTACATATAACTCCAACAACCAGCATAAAAGCATATACCATACCAGGTATTTACATATATGTCTAGTGGCCTCAGCCACAACCTATATACAAAATATGGTTTCACATATACATGTCATATATAACATTAGAATACTACCAAAAGCTTGGGTCAATACATATCATCTACAAAGAATCTCATGCCCGGACTTAATTGTACAAGGACGAGTCTAGGACTCACTAAACACTAGCCAACCTTCTCCCGCTGATCTCCAAGCTGCTCTTCCTCACCACCACAAACCTGATAACATAATTGATGATCACCTAAAAAGATGTGGTGACCCACGAGGTGAGACACATGTCCCATCGAGAGATATAACTCTCAACAACATTTATTATTTATAATATGTTATATAATTAAGAATATACAGTAGATATGGCAGCTAATATTACAACATGGAGAGATAAACATGATATTTAGAGAAATAGATAAAGTTGTCACCTTTTAAATAGTTGATATTTTATTACCATATTATACACTAACCAAAGAGTATAAGAAACAAGCCATGGGTTATCAACCAATGTAAATTGTTGTTTAACCCTAAACAGTTATGATACGTGGTAGGATTACATCTTTTATTAAGCCTTGAGGAATTTAAAGCATATCACTTAAACTTCCAACTGACCATTGTGAATTCGTAATCAGTTTCGCACAAGATCTAAGAGAGGCACAATCCTAAGATCTCTTCCCCTCGGTCAATACGAGTCTGTTGCAGTGACATATCTGTCAAGCTATAATCAACCTAGTTAGCCCTTGGTATGTAGGTCACGGCACTAGAAACCAGAGTGTATAATTGTATCATTTGAGGTACGGCCTCATCTATCCTCAATCACATCACATAAGCTTATATTTGAGACAAGGCCTCAACCACTCTCAATCTAAGGTATGACCGCAGCCATCCTCCAAACCTTAGAATCAGGATGACAAGGATATAAACTCTCTCTGCACCCACATATACTCAACAATATATGACTTTGGGCTTCCCTTCTAGAATACTTGTTTCCCTATCCAGCAAGTTCTGACACTAGAATAGTTCTACGACACAAGGTGCTACATGATTAGGGTTTTGATTGATTAGTTAATGCCAATTGGGAGAGTTAAGGCTGCATCAATCAAGTTACATACAAACCCTAAAAGCTTTCTACAAAAAAACATTGGTATATAACAACTCCAGTAGATATAAAACATATAAAATATGATCCTTATCACAACAACACAGGGTACCAATCCTTATTCATTACAAAGAGGATTACACCTCCATTAGGGCTCAAGACATGCCCAATGTGCATTAAGATCATTCACATAATCTCCTACAAGAACATCATTATCTTTCCACACATTGTAGAGGGTTCTACATATAATCATCATACTTGTAATACATAGGTTTATCATAAGGTTGCATCAAACATAAGATCTATGATGTTCACAAAGGTAACATAGTAGGGTTCACCTAACATTATGAGTGCATCCTTCCATCATAACAACATAGAAGGAAGATAGGTGTAATTAACAAACATCACTTAACTTCTTTAAGTTATGTTCACCAAAGGAGATTGAATTAATGTTACAAATCAACACTTAAGAGTAATCCATCGGTTTATACATACTCTTAAGCAAAAATATAAACTCATACACCTAACACCCCCATCAAATTATGGGTGCACATAGCCATAACACCACCATCGGATCATGGTCATCAAACACAAACCATCAGCTTCCAAACAAACCAAACCATCAAAATCATACACCTAGTGAAACCATCATTTCCTTAGTTGAGGTGGTTAATCATTCCATAGAAGAGTATAACCATCAGTTAAGATCATTGAGAGAAATCATATTTTATACATCAAGAAACACTATCATTTGTGAACAACACAACTCCATCGGTTGTAAACCCTAGGAAAGCCATCGATTGTTACAAGTAAACCAGCCATCGTTGATAAAGCTAGGTAGGCCATCATATCAGAGATCTACAAAAGCCATCAGATCTTAGACCTAGTGAAGCCATCGATTGTGAAGCATAGGAAGGCCATCAAGCATCAAGCTAGGTGAACCATTGGTTGTAAAGCCTAGAAACACCATTGGTTGTAAGACTAACCATCAGATGTTACAACTTGGTGAAAATAGATTTTATGTATTAAGGAAAACCATCATTTGGCAGAGTTAAGGAAACCATTGATTAAATCACTTGATGAGAGCATCACAACCTTCGGTTCTTGAGGGAAACATAACCATCAGCACAAGGAAAGCTATCAAAACCGCAACTAAGTACAAAACCATCAGTTTACATAAGGAGCCAAACCACTGAGTCATGAAGCAAGGGAGAAAATCAGTCTGTAACATTTAAGAAAAGCCATCATTTTCCACTACAAGGAAACCATCAGTTCATGGGTATGCAAGATATAGAACTTCTATGTCCAAGTAAGAAACTTGCACAAGGTTAAGAGGTACATTAGCTACTCAAACACTACTAAGTATGCTCAAACCCTAGTCAAAGATTCAAGATTTTTACTTGTTACTACATTTTTAGAGCAAGATCTATGCATGGCAAGTTAAGAGTAAGCACAAATGTTAATAAGGTTATATAACTCACCTCAAGGAAGGTGATGAAGGTCCAAATAGAAAGGTAGGTCGAAGAGAGAGAAAATAAACCCTAGCTTGAGCACTCCACACATTCAATCTAGCTCCTTTCTTCAAGCACACAGTAACCCTAGGGTAAAAGAGAAGAAAGAAGGTGTTTTTCAACCTAAAGCTCAAGATCCACCAAGAACACCATGGATACATACAAGAAGGAAGAGATAAGAAGGAGGGCAACAAGGAAAACGAAAGGAAAGAAGATGCTCTTACTTGCTTAGACCAAAGAATAAGGTTAGGAAGCTCCACATGATCTTAGAGAGGGCAGATCCAAACCCTAGAAGCACATGCAAGCAAGCTTGACAACCTCCTTCCTATAGAGCTTGTATCCTCCACTAAGAGAGAGGGTCTGACATCTCCCAGAAGCAAGAAAGGGATGAGGTTGTGTAAACAACTCATTTGGGTGGAAGGAGAGAGGTATATAAAGCTTAGGTTGAGAGAGAAAGGTGGGTAGAGATGTCAAGACATGCATGCCATGTGTCCCATGGACGAAACCTCACATCAATGCAAAACTAGGTCAACCATTGAATCTTGATGCTAGGGGGACCATCGTTTGTCAACCCAAGAGCACCATCGAGTCACATCATCTAGTGGCCCATCGTATCATGCCCTCACTTGGCCACAAAAGCAAATCTTAACATCACGATCAGTTGGTGCACAACACATGCAAAACCATTGACATGTTGTTGCTCAAGTAAACCATCAAATTGCATGCCATGCAAATGAACCATCGGTTCCTCCACTCGGATAGTGGACAATCAGATCCCAAGCATACAAAGGAAGACCACCGACCTAGGGCACTTAGGTGAGAAACCCTAAGTCTCAACCCTAAGATAGATAACACTTCTGATCTGATGGTGCATATAGGTGCCCAAGGACGCAACCACATAAAAAACATTATGAAAAATTATGAATCACAACATACATGTGAAAATTATGGATAAAACTCTAGATGTGGAAGAATTGCATAAAGGTCCAAAACAAGCATATAAATTTCATAACTTACCCAAACAATGTCCAAATTGGACAAAAATTGAAACATAGTTTTATCACATGATATCAAATCATTAGTTAGGGTTTGATTAAGGTTTTAAGAATCCAATTAATATAAAAAAGCATGTTCAACCAGAAATCAAGGTTGGGGGTCTTACAACCATAAACCCCTAGCAGGGATTTTGCCCCCAAAATCCTATGCAAACAAAGATGGGTACTTCCTACACATCTCATCCTCTAACTCCCATGTGAATTCCTCCACACCATGGTGATGCCACAACACCTTCACTAAGGCTATGTACTTCTTCCTCATCTTCTACACACGCTTATCTAGGATCAACACAGGACCCTCCACATAAGAAACATCCTCCTCCAACTCAACATCCATTGGTTGTATCATTTCCTCGGCATCTAGATGACACTTACTCAACATGGTAACATGAGAGATGTTGTGCAACCTATGCAACTCTGGCAGTAACCCTGACATGTACATCACCTTCCCAACACATGCCAGATGGGGCAGGATCCCATATACCTAGGAGCCAACTTAACCTTCTTACCAAACCTTAGCACACCTTTTGCAATGGGAAACCTTGAGGTACATACAGCCTCTAACTTGGAACTCTAGCACTCAGTGATGGTTATCCGCATAAGACTCATGTCTGTCATGAGCTGTCTTCAATTGTTGCTATATCACCTTAATCTTCTTTGTAGTCTACTGTACTAACTCAGGACCCAAAATGTCACGCCCGCATCCCACGATTACCACCAATCATGAGATTAGGGCATGACTATGAAGGTTATACTTAATACAAAGTACACTCCCTTTTTTTTCTTTCTTTATTTCATACTCTTGATTTTATCGCATCCAAACATATAAAAAACTTTACAAGAGAAAAGCTTTGATTACTCTAATATGATCTCAACATTAATGATACACATCCATACATTCATTTTTTCTCACACCTCCATGTACATACGACATGATAATCAGATACTTTCTCTCTTATTAAAAAAAACAAAGATACAAAATGTTATTTACAACTCTCTCACATCTATACAAGGACCTAGAGTGACAGGGACCGACTGAACTAACCTAATCTCATACTTAACTCCTGTGGTAGATCTACTTTGATGCTTTGACCTTCTTCAAGTCCATGTGGTTTCCCTAAAAATTGTGATTAGAGGGGTGAGCCTACTCGCTCAGTGAATGAGCACTTCAAAGAAACATTCTAAAGCATTGATATAATTATAGATATACTTTTGAGAAACTTATATCAATTATATCAACAGTAAGCTTTAAAGAGACTAATCATTCACAATAATAAATATGGTAGGATACTCTAGATATCTACAAGAGTGAATCAATGTATGAACATGCTTGATTAATCTCAAGGAGAACTAATAACTCAGAAACATACAAAGAATAATTGAATAACTATGCACACTTGTTTAACCTCTCATTCATCTTATTATGCTCTATTCTAATAAACTTATTTAACTACAAATTTCAGAACTCTAACTTTTATTTTTCTTGACAAAAATTTCAGAATGGCCTCACCTGCAAAGCAACCAACAGGAACAGCCGACGATCCTTTCTGGACAAAAGAGGAATTAATAGCTGAACGGGCGAAGCTTCAACAAACAGTTGACCACTATAAAAATACTGGACAAGTCCCAGCAGAGGTGAACCTGCTCAATGTCATGCATGATATAAAATGCATCAACCGCTGCTTAGATGAAGAACCATCTGAAGAAGAAGTCGAAGAAATCTCATCCGACGAATCCTCAGAATATGAACCTTCACCGGAGGCAAAATCCCCTACCAAACAGCCCATGGGGAATAGAAAGGCCCAAGCAACCGCTTCAGCACCACAACCGAAGAAGAGGGCAAGGAAGTAGGTTCACCCTACCACTGCAAGGGAACAGATCCTGGCAAATTTCATCCCACCATCCTCCATCCAACCAACCACCACCATCACCACCACCCCTGCCACCATCACCATTCCTATTTTTCCCCCATCACCACCACCATCACCACCACCCCTACCACCATTACCGTTCCTATTTTTTCCCCCATCACCACCACCGCACCACCACCAGGAAATCTTTACATCCATACCCTCCCATCCATTAAACAAACTCTAAAACCGACGAAGTACGTTTGCCCAAGCATACTTATGAAGATGGGGATCTACAATAGAATCCTCACTTTGCTTGACAATTCCAATCTCTCTTGACTTTACTTTGTCACCGAATCTTCATACGTCGAGCCTACAACGGAATTCTTCACCTATTTCACTAAAGAAATAGTGGATACCTTGGAAAAATCACAGGACGGTGGTGACCGTAGAATATCCACCAGAATCTTCAACAACAAAGTGGTCATAACTGAAAATATGCTGAATGAAATCTTTATAGATAACCAAAAGCAACTGAAGAAAGCCAAGGTTGTGGGCACAGACAACCCCAAGTTCAACAAACACAACTTCTGGAAATCTTTAACGGGGCTACCAGTTTATGATGCTAAAACATGTAAAGCATCAAACATTCAATCGGGTCTAGTGCGCACACTTCACAAAATCCTTGCTGGCACACTCCTCCCCAGGTCAGAAGGAGGAAATGTAACCATATCAGACCTCTTTGTTATCTGGTCCATCCTAAATGGGTTACCAGTCAACATTGGACGTCTTATAATTCAAAAACTATCAGCTTACGCCTTGGGGAAAGAAATATGCATGGGTGGTCTTATCACATCAATTATCAAATACCTTAAGATGGATAGACTTCTACCCAGATGCAAACAAATAACGGGCGACATCCTTACAAACAAGCAAACATTAAAGAACTCCTTCATCATAAAAGAAAAGGATGGCAAGCTACACTACATCTTCTGCCCTACTGCAAAATCCTTCAAAACGCTGCTCCCACTACCAGATCTTGTTGATTATGACAAAGACAAGATCTTATTCTCCAACGACGAGATCACAAAACTCATGTCTTCGGTCAAAATCGCCGAAAAGCAAGCAACAACGGGACATACGGAGCTTAGTATAACCGCCCCGGCAGCAAAACCAACAAAAATTCCTGCAAACCGACCTTCTAGAAGGCTTTTGAAGGACCAAGAGCTGTCGGGGACACCAACATCCAAACCCCAACCCAAAACAGAAACTTCCCTCCCAGAAGAACAAATTACAACATCATCGCTAGACTCTTTCATCATGAGTCTAAATGTTGATCTCGATACCACCACTACACCATCCACCATCCCAACAACCACCACCCCACCACCTTCCACCACACCAACCACCACCCCACCATCCTCCATTTTTCCACAATCAACCACTATCCCACCTTTTTCCGCAGCATCTTTCTTCCCTTCGGGCATCCATTTTTCCGCTACAATGCCAGAATTCACTTCTTTCACCTCCACCGACTTTCCATCAACTTTACCAGACTCACTTTTCTCTCTAGGTATATCACTACCCTTCTCATCCACCGCCGCCCCGACACCGCTAGTGACCCCTTCCACAGTCACCTCACAGTTCGCGGGACCATCAACAGTGTCCTTTCCACACGACACTACCACCACCATTCCACCCCGAACCCAGCCACCCCACCCTTCTTTTACTGGGGTCCCTTTTACTAATGTCGGTGAGGAATTCAGACGCCAATTTGACACCATCTGAAACCTCCTCACCGACCCTTCTAACATATTAAATTCTATTTTTTCTTGTGTGCAGGGCTTAACAAAACAGGTCACCAAGATTGATGAGAAAAACCGCACCATGCCAAGCATCCTCCAAGCAATCCAACAACGACAAGATATAGTGGCTAAGCAAGTTGATCACGTTGATAGCCACTACAAAACCTTGCCCGAGCTAGTCCTTGGAATCCAAAGCCAGCATATGGCGTTGGCACAACAAGTCGAGAGGATCTCAACGCAGACTTTACCTCTGCCCAAGACCCTCCGCGAGCTCAAGCAGCAACACCAAGCTTTCAGCACGCGCTTGGACGACATCAACATCGCCCTCACACATCTACACAATCGCCAAGAGGACTCCTCAAACAATGAGCTTAATCAACTAAGAGCTCAAGTCACTGACCTCACCACACGACTCCTTTCGGCAGAAGCACGTTATTCTGATTTAAAAGAAACCCACGACGCACTGCTTGAAACACACGAGCACGTGCAAGTGGCATACGACGAGCTCCAATCCATCCATCGTCTGTGCAAGAAGAAAGCACATAAGAAAACAACTGATAAATCAGCGGCAGATGAAGACAATGATGATGAAAATTCTGATTCTTCGGCTGACTCCAATAACAGTACCTCCTCAAGTAATGACTCTGATAAACCAGATGATGCGGGGGAGGGTCCCAACCAACGAACAGAACCAAAACAACAACAGGATCACCATGACGGTGATAAAGATCCCAAATCCCCTGCTCACAATGAGCACGTTACTATATCTTATGGGGACCAGTTCCTAAACTATTCTGACTTGGGATCTTTGGGGGAGGCTGCAAAAGAAGCAACTTTTGCCGAGTTCGAACATTGCATTCTGGGAGCCACCACCAACCCACCTGTCTCTGCACCTCACCATCTCTCTACCCTTGAACCCTCGGTGCCCTTTCCCCTTGATCATGAAGAACCAGAACGAGTATGTCTAGACACAGACGAAGAACTAGATACCCCTTCCGATTCTGACAACGATGAAGATCTGCAACATTACACGAACGATCCTAAACAGATTTCTGCCCCCAACATGAAAGTGTTACCTCCGCCGCCACCTCTACCTCACAAGATGCACGATTTAGACATGGCGGCCATCTCTACCCTAGACGCACAGGATATCTTTATCCTAAACACTATAGTAGATGATGCCAAAGAAGGGGGGGATGTTATATACCAGAACACGAAGGCTAAGCGCAACTTGACACGTGAAGATTTCTGTTCCATCCTTCGGTTCCAGTCAACAGTGAAGATGGAAATCTTCTGTGCTCTCCTTGCCAACTCTATCGAGATCTACAGGAGATCCAAGCGACAACAACCAGTTCTCAACGCCTCACTCGCTCTGAGTTTGTGCAACTGTACAAAAAACTACAGCACAATTCCATTAAGAGGTTGCACAGGGGGATCGCAAGAAAAGCTAGATATATAACCGTCCCTTTCCAAGTTTCTAGTCACTGGTTGCTTATGATTGTGGACATTGTCGCCCGCGACGCCAAGGTGTACAACTTCTGCGCCAGTGATCTAAAAATTGGTATAATTAACTTTGTTGGAATTGAAGCTGGGGAGACAAGATGCATCCCTTTCCGGCTTCTTAAACTCATCTGGGCCGCATGCCCGTCTCTCCTCCAGGGTTGGAACCAACCCTGGTTCCAGATAATCAACCCACAGGTCCAAGTTGCTGAAGGCTCCAGAGACAGTGCTTTTTACGTCATTCGACACATACTAGCGCTAAATCAACAAGTCCCTTTCACATACCTCCTCAACGAAGATTTTCACTCTCTACGAGGGCGTTATGCCATGGAACTCATCTGCGATAGACGGTTCTTTAACGATCCTACAATGGCACCAGATGAAATCCCTCGCTACCTTTTTTCGGCAATCCAACGTCCGCAAAAGAAACTTTACAGACAAACTTTAGCGGAGTTGGAGAAAGAAAAACGACCAGCCACGGTCCCCGAGACCAGTCAATGGGACCCTTACACCTTTGACCTGGCTCCTGACAAGGGTGTCATAGAGTTATTAACTGGGGCACCCATCAAGAGATCCCCATCACAAATGGTGCCCCTATCTGCCATTGAACCAACTTTTCCAAATTTTGATCTTGAGGCTTGCAAGACTCTCTCCGACAATGAGCTTCGGCTTATCATGTCCAGATTACATGTCGACAATGAGGATCTTGTCTTTCTAGATGGAGACATTTTGGTTATGGAAGATAACCTCCGAGAGACCATACAAATCAAATGTTCTATGTCTGTAAGTGTGATGACCGCTTATCAATACTTACTCGGCCGGAATCATCACATGGTCTACATGACGTCTGCTTACATGAAGGACGATCTCTTAGGTCTGAAGAATTTTGGAACGACGGCGGCACTCATATCTTACCTCCAACACACAACTCTGAAATTCATCATGCTTCCTTTCCTTCATCAAGAGCACTGGATGTTACTAGCAACCAACCTGCACGACGGAACAACAACAATTTATAACAGTTCCGACAGTCAGTATGATCCAGACCATACAGAGTATACTACGGCACCAAGGACGCCAATGGAGGAAGTAGCAAAGGAGTGTGCTGACAAACTACACGATCTCTTAAGCCAGCACACACGGGCTTATGGTAAAGAACACTTCAAACACCTAGCCTTCAGCCACAAGTGCCCCCAGCAAATTCGCGAATCCAATGACTGCGGCTTCCACGCCCTCTTCTGGATGTACACCATCGTGGCCCTTAACAAACCAGTAGAGGATATGACAGCCGTGGATTACCACGCTCTCCGTGGAAAGTTCGCAGCCAAATTTACTCAGAACCCATGGGGCAAATAAAGGACTCACAGAAGCCTGAATGCCCTTGTCAAATATACTTCTCAACCTATCACTCTGACACTCTGAGGACAGAGTGAAGGATAAGTTAGGGGGGGAGTGCATTTGACAAGGGCGAGGTACAATTTTCCCTCTACTCTCCCTTTCTTTCATACCTTTTTCCTGAACAAAACTCGCTTTTCTTTTCCTTTTATCTTTACATTTTGCCTTTCTTTTTAGTATTATCCCAGTTAAAATAAATCTTGTGCATAATAAATAACACTCCTTTTTGAAAGGACATCCTCAGCTAACTTAGAATCCAATTTGTCTTTAAAAAGCAATAATAAGATTAGCATATAGGCATGTAATGGCGAATTAATAAATCACCTTCACTCTTGGTTTTATGCTTTTGTTTCACTTCTATATCTGACTCTCCACAGGTCAACATCAAGGCAGAAATAAGCTGAGCTCTCAAGGACGAGAGGGGTATCAGGCTACTTCCGAATTAAGAAGTCTGGCAAGCGGACCACACAATAAGTGCATGTTGAAAAATTCTAAGAACAACTTTTCTCTCTTCAAATAAAAGAGGCTTGGCCGCCCAAAATAAATTCCAAAATAATCCCCAAATCCCAAGCCTGTGAGTTTTTCGAATAAAAGCCAGAGTGTTGAATAAAAACATGAGAGTTGTGCCATGCATAAGGACTTATAAGAAGAGCCAATTAAGGTCTCACCCGGCCGGTACATCCAACTGCCCTCATAAAGGCAGATGTGTTGTGCCCGGTAGTGGGATCCTAAGGTCTCCAAATATAAGAAAAGGCTGATAAAGAGCTCACCCGGCCGGTACATTCAGCTGCCCTCATGAAGGCAGATGTGTCGTGCCCGGTAGTGAGTCTCTACAAGCATAGATAAGCCCTCTCCCACAAAAAGGGAGAGTTACACTTTAAGCCTTTAGCCAACCCTCATACCCACTCTAGTCACCGATAGGTTCTTCAGAGAGGTATAAAGCTGATTAGAGTCAACAACATGCACAAAATAAAAGTGGTCCCAATGCAAGCTACGAGACACGGAAGGAATTTGAGACCCATGCATCTCTCAAAAACCTGAAAGAGTCAAGGCAAGCAATAAGATCCGATATGATTTGAGGAGAACTCAGGTTGAGAAATTGAAACAAGAGTACGGAAACCCTAACTAAATAAAATCACCTCGCCACTGCATGCCTTAGCTCTATCTAACTTGAGGACAAGCTAGACTCTAAGTTAGGGGGAGTGATAACCTCTCACTTTGTGATGTTATTTTATTGGTTTTCCCTTGATTTTCATACTCTTTCTTAGATAAATTAGATAGAATCATCAACTCTTTACCTTATTGCTGACACATCAATAGATTAACTTTTCTCTTCCTTATCTTTGCAGAAAAATACATAAAAAAATGAAATTACAAGACCGTTCAGCACCCAAACGGGTTCGGCACCCAAACGGGTTCAGCACCCAAATGGGTTCAGCGCTCAAACGAGTCCAGCATCCAAACGGGTTCAGCGCCCAAACGAGTTCAGCAACCAAACGGGTTCAGCAACCAAACGGGTTCATCGCCCAAACGAGTTCAGCAACCAAACGGGTTCAGCGCCCAAACGGGTTCATCGCCCAAACGAGTTCAGCAACCAAACGAGTTCAGCACCCAAACGGGTTCAGCACCCAAACGGGTTCAGCAACCAAACGGGTTCAGCGCCCAAACAGGTTCATCACCCAAATGGGTTCAGCAACCAAACGGGTTCAGCGCCCAAACGAGTTCAGCACCCAAACGGGTTCAGCAACCAAACGAGTTTAGTGCCCAAACGAGTCCAGCACCCAAACGGGTTCAAGACCGTTTAGGCTCCACTTAAACCTATAAATATGACCCAAAGGGGTCCTCATGGGGGTGTTTTTTCAGACATCCAAAGGCTGCCTCAATCACTCCAGAGCTCTTGCTACCTCCATCCTCCGCCCTGGGGCTGCCGGTCTGAGATCCATACTCCATCTTGAAGCTGCCTTCTCCTTCTTTGCCAAAGAAGGTGGGAAGGAAAGATCTCATCATCGTGCAACCTTTGAAGACTGGTGGATCGTTGATCTCTCTCCAAGGGGTTGACCTTCCAATCTCCTTTATGGGGATGATGTTCTCTCTCTCTCTTCCTGCCTCCTTCTTTGTCCTAGTTATGAGCGAGTAGTCTTCTCTCACTAGGGTGCGGGGAGTAGCCCCGCTACCCATGTTTTCATATCATGTAATTGTAATCCGTAACTTGTAATGTAGAGTTCTTATCTTTTCAGTTCGACATCAAACTATTAATGAATGCATGTTGCTTGATCTCCAACTTGTGTTATCTTTTATCTTTTAGTATGAATTGTCTACGTTTGTACTATTAGGTTCGAAACTCGTTTGTATGTTGGTTCTTGGTGCATGTATCCACCATGCATCTGTTTCGGTATCTAGAAGTGTATCTCAAGAAGTGGAGTAAACTCACTATCATCCGTTGCACTTTCATACTATGAAATGGAATCAGTTGACGTATGGAAGTGCAACCTTGGTATGTCGAGGAACACACTTTGCGAGGGGAATGATGCAAAGTAATGTGACCATTTGTTCGGGAATGGATGGCGTTGCAACATTCCCGCACTTCTCGTAGTTAGTTCTCCAAAAGGAAGCTAAGTCTACAAGGGTACTAACTGACTAGACTCTTTTGCAAGTTATGCTTTTGCTTTGCATGTGTTGATCTATGTGTAGTGGAGGTGAAAAACCGATCACACCCTAGTGATCTTCTATCATAGTTTAACTCATTATTTTTACTTGCTTTCTTTACTTTACTTGTACTTAGTTTAAAAACAACCAAATCAACCTTTCGATCTAAAATACCAACTATTGAGTGATTAGGTGAAATTCCAATGTTTTTCATCTTGTTGGCAACAACTAGACCGTTGTCTCGAGGATTCGACCCTTAACTATACTACGATAAGACTTCCACGTATCTCAGCATACGTGGGTGGAGTTCTCTATATAGTATAAGCAATGCTAAACTTAAAGACTTACCATCTTTAGGATTTTTAGTGGTGCACGCAATTCCACGCAAGTGGAAGCTCCATCAAGGGGTACCACAACCTATGAAAGAATCGCAGAAAGCTACAAACTCACTATAAAAGGCTTAGAAGCATGCCCGGGTTCCTAAGCCTATATCTTGAGTAAGACCCCGTCTGTAGAGGGCATCAGCACGTCTGCCTCTCGGCAGCTAATAAGAGCTGTCAGATATCTCAGACTCCACCTCTCAACCTGGGTACTCATGCGGTGAGTCAAAGCCCTTAGGCTTATTGTGTATCATTGGACCTACTGACCACTGATCACTCAACAAGTAACACAGGTACCACCGGTATCCCCAGTTGGTGTTGGGTACCACACAATTATAAGGAGTCTGCCCTACTGGTCAAGATCCACGCACCCTACTGGTGCACTCCGACTTACCTCAATCTGGACTACCTCCAATCGGGAAACTGTTTCCTCCTCACAGCGCATGCCTCATCCTGTGAGGATTCTATAGTGTTCAGGGCATCTACATGTCTAATTCACTCTTTAATTTCACAATTCAATCATCACGTCAACGTATCTTTGTTCATCTTGGTAAACCGTTCATTTCATAAACCATCTGATAACATTACCACAATTGAACTGTTAAGCCTTACCACATCTCAAACTAAGAAACATTGATATCACAATACTTATTTCACAGAACGCCCTATCATTAGGGTTTCATTTACCTCATTCACTTATCACATAACTCGCATAAGGATTGTATACATCACACATCAAGAATAACATTGAATCAAGATGTTTATATGAAAACCTTTAACTTTCCATTCCTTTAGGGTTTCACCCTCCTTACTGATATATCAAGCAAACATTGATATCATCGAATGAAATGCAAGTTCTTATCTAACATATATGTAATATGCATACAAATAAAACAATCATTCATAAGTAGGGAGATTCAACTAGGAAAACTTCTTTATTCAATTATACAACAATTTTAGTCATAGCCGAAAATCCTACTTTTTAGTATAATCATGTAACCTCTATAATTAATTTAAGAATTCTCATTTAGATGGGTTGCACTCATTTCTAATCTGATTTCATAATCTGAACTTCATCACAATAGAGGAATAATCCATATCAAATCATCTTGCAAAAGCTAGATCAAATTGACCATTTAGGGTTGTACTTGCATACTAATCAATTGAAAATTATTAATGATTTAACTGATTTTCGTGCAATCTACTATTTAAAGGAAGTACCCACTCACCCTAAGGTGTGAAAACACCCTAAAAACGTAGCCCATCTTTGAAGATCTCAAATCCATATCAAGGTCCTAGAAACATATGTGATTTCTTCTTCCTTTCAACCCTAAACGTGACCTGTTGTAGGTAGAAGACGAGATTAGATGTTAAGACAAACCTCCAAATCACTGGATCAAGGGTTTTGATCAAGGGGAAGTGAAGAGAAGGAGGAATCGACGGTTAAAACCACTTACCAAATTGAATCTATAACAACCCCTTTTTATTTCTATTGTTCTTCACGTTCTTCCCCAAAAACCACCCTCCAGGTCGCCCCCTCACAGAGCAAGATGTCTAATATGATAGAGGATCGAATCGCGGTTCCAACACACTTTGTTTCGTTGAAAACGGATAAGTATTGCTTGAGATATGATTGTTTTATGATTGACTGATCTTGGCGGCGTCGACCGCGGTCGTGGTGTCGACGCAGCGTCGGTCACGGTTTACACCACGTTCGCGGTGTCGACGCAACGTCGGTCGCGGTGCTCAATATATGTTTACTAAAAAATGGCATAACTCATCCATTTTAACTCCGAATTGGTTCATTTTTTTTGTTGGATTCGTAATTGAATTCTCTACAATTCTACCATATTTTGATAATACCATCAAATAAAATATCATTTATTAATTATTTCCTCCAATGTCATTAGCTCTCTTCTTGCACACGTGTATGGGTCAATACTATGTTAACCCCAACTCAGATCATTATAGTATGCTTAAGTCATGATTATGAGTTGCCCAAACAAGTATTTAAGGTCACTAAGGTTAATATAAATCACAACATAGAATATTACTAACAAAAACATGACAAGCATTAAGATTATCTTAAATCTCTAGGATTACCAGCAAAGCTAGGAACGGGTTGTAACACAAAAGTTGATACTCACATGCCTCATACCAATAAAGAGGTGACCGACAATGTCTCCCATACAAAGCCTCGTACGGTGCCATATCTAAGCTTCTCTAATAGTTGTTGTTGTAGGAAAACTCAATTAGACTCAGATGAACATCCCAACTGCTAAGAAACTATAAAAAACATGCTCTTAGGAGATCCTCTAACGTATGAATGGTCCTTTCTGACCAACCATTTGTATGTGGGTGAAAAGTTGTGCTAAACCTCATATGTGTACCCAAAGTTGTATGCAGACGTTCCTAAAATCTACTCGTAAATTGAGGACCTTTGTTAGACGCTATCGTAACTAGTATACCATGCATATAGACTATCTCATCAACGTAGATTTGTGCCAACTTCTCTATTATATAAGTCATCTTGACTGATAAAAAGTGAGTTGACTTAGTCAACCGGAAAACTATCACCCAAATGGAATCATGACCCCTCAGCTATCCTTGGAAGACCAACTACAAAGTTCATGGTTATATGATCCCATTTCCATTGTAGTATGGTCAAGTTGTAGTGTCCCTGTAGACTTCTGATGCTCTACCTTAACTTGTTGACAAACCAGACACTTGGCAACAAACTCTACCACGTCACACTTCAGATCTGGCCACCAATACAAGTCTTTCAGATTATGATGCATCTTTGCACTACCAGGGTGCATCACATACATCTAGGAATGAACCTCCTCAAGCACCATCTCCCTCAGACCATCAACATCTGGAAATACTATTATGCTGTGGAAACACACTGTCCCATCATCTATCTCATGAAATCCATCATGCTTTCTACTGCCAAACTCTAATCTCATATTCTATATCACGACATCATTCTTCTATGTGTCTCTAATCTGCTGTATGAATGTCGTCTTAACTTGCAACTGTGCCAACTATCATGTCAATAAGGAAACGTCCAAATGTATGTTCATCTACCAGAGCGACACTAACATATCACATTTGTGACTCGCCATGGAGTGCAACTATGCTTTGTCTGTAGATGATGATAATGATGACTTCCTGCTCAATGCATCAACTACCATGTTTGCCTTGCTTGGATGATAGTCTATCATGAAGTCATGGTCTTTGATAAGATCCATCCATCTTCTTTGCCTCATATTCAACTCCTGCTTCAAGAAGACATACTAAAGGTTCTTGTGGTCTGTGAAGATCTGAAACTTCTCCTCATACAGATAGTGCCTCCAAATATTCAAGGCAAGAACTACAATTGCTAACTCCAGATTGTGAATTGGATAGTTCTCTTTGTGTTTCTTAAGGTGTTACAAAGAAAAAGAAATCATGTTCTTGTCATGTATCAGCACACATCCCAAGCCATTCTTTGACGCATCACAGAAAACAATGTAGCCTTGCCCTTGCTCTGGAAACACCAACACTAGAGCACTTATCATCTTCTACTTCAGCAACTAGAAATAACATTGACATTTATCATCCAAAACAAAAGGAACACCCTTCCTAGTCAACTTGGTTAGGGGTAATGTTACAACACTGAAATGCTTGACGAATCTCATGTAGTAACCTGTCAGACCTAGGAAGCTTCAGATCTTTGTCAGTGTCTTACGATGCTCCCACTCCAGCACAGACTCTACCTTCTTTGTGTCTACACAAACACCCTTAGCAGATATGACATGACCAAGAAAAGACACCTCAAATCAACCAAAACTTACACTTGATGAACTTGGCATACATTCGGTGCTGCCTTAACAACTCTAACACCTACCAAAGATGTTGCTCATGTTGTTGACTGTCTCTATAGTAGATGAAGATATCGTCTATTAACACAACTATAAACTGGTCAAGACATAGTCTGAACACCCTATTCATCAAGTCTATAAAAGTTACAGGTGCATTAGTTAACCCAAACGACATAACCACAAACTCATAGTGACCATACCTAGTCCTAAAAGCAGTCTTAGGTATGTCATCCTACTTGATCCTCGACTGGTTGTATCATGACCTCAAGTCTATCTTAGAGAACATTGTATCACCTCTCAACTGATCAAATAGGTCATCAATCCTCGATAAGGGGTAAGTCAAAATGAAAAAGTTCCATATAACTTATCACGAGCCATGGGTTGACCACTCCATCTGGTTGACTCATAGCATAGAATCTAGTCTTCGCCTATTGTCATCCTCGTCCTCTGCCAGATGGTCCATATGACCCTACATGTGATGTCTGACCACGTCCTCTACCACCACCACTGATGTAATGTTGTTGTTTCAAACCTTAGTGACTCTACTCGACTGTTGTGTCACTTCATCCTTCATGGGGCAAGACCATCTCACATGCCTGACTTTCCACACTCGAAGCATGTCCTAGATCCATAATGTGGCCTACACGGCCCTATCACTGATACTGACACTGCACTGATTTCCCTTGTTAGCGGAAATCCGCGACCTCTCCCTTTACAAGGGGACCACTGTGACAATACTCATGCTCTTTACTTAGGAAAAGTTGAACTCTGCTATGACTGTCAGTACAATGGTGATGAGAACCCTGACTTCTTAAAGCCACTAGATAATTGTCCTTGGAACTGAGTTGGTTTCTTCCTAGCATTGGCTTCACACTTCTCAAGAGCAAACCTCTCAATCCTCCTCATGGAATCCACAGAGGTAGATAAATTATCCCTATTCTACAAATAAAATGATGGCATAAACAACTTAGAGCTCAGATCCTTCTTGAACCTTTAGATTCTCTCCTTCTCCATGGTTGCCATGTGAGGAAAAAATCTCAAAATCTCCATAAACCTTGCTTCATAGTTGTTGATAGACATCAAACCTTGGTGCAACCATTTGAACTGAGATGTCTTTCTCATCCAGGTATGTCTCATTAAAGTAGTGGCTCACAAAATCTCATGAAAACTCTTCCCAACTCATAGTAACTCCTGGTCTCTTCTCCACTTCTATGGCCCACCAATGGCCAGCACTGTCCTTCAACATGTAAATAACATACTTCACCTTGTCCACATCTGGGATGTTTAGGATCTTAAACACATTCTCCATCTCGGTTAACCACATATCGACATATGTAGGGTCTATTGTACCCACATACTCGATAGCTCCTATGGGCTTAACCTCTCAAATGTCTTCCGGGGACCCTGAGATTCCACATTAGGGACAACTGCCCTAGGTTGAGGTGTAGACACCCTATCCTCTAAGTGCATAATTGTCACCATGAGTTGTCCAACATGGACTGGAAAGTTGGATTGGCCATGGTTATAGGGTTAAAAAAAGGTGATGCAGACTATTATGGCCCCGTCACAAGTACTCTACCTTCGGGAACCGACCTCCTACCACCACCTCCTAGCGCGACATAGCTACTCTCAGCATGCCCTTCACGTTCTCTAGACATATCTACATGAGCATAATCTATGATCAAATATGTGGGATTATGTAAGAATAGAGACAAACCTAAGTCTTATGTCCATGTAGACCCAACAAACCCTAAGCTCTAATACCAACCAAGTCGTGGCACTCTGCCATGCTAAACAAGATTACTCAAAGCCGAAAACATCATCAATCACTAATTAACCACATAGTAGGAAAAAGGGATAACTAAAACCGAATAACATGTCTAGGAACATTTACATATAATCCCAACAACCTTCATAAAAGCCCATACCATACCATGTATTTACATATATGTCCAGTGGCCTCGACCACAACATGTATACAAAACATGGTTTAACATATACATGCCATATACAACATCAACATACTACCAAAAACTCAAGTTGATACATATCATCTACAAAAATCCCCTGCCTAGACCTAAGAGTAAAAGGATGACTCTAGGACACACTAAACACTAGTCAACCTTCTGCTCCTACTAATCTCCAAGTTGTTCTTCTTCACCACCGTGAACCTAATGACGTTGCTTACGATCACATAAAAAGATGTAGTGACCCACAAGGTGAGACCCATGTCCCAATAAGATATATAACTCTCAACAATGTTTATTGTTTACATCATGTTATATAATTAAGCATGTAATGCAACTATGATAGATAATATTACAACATGGAAAGATAAACATGATATTTGGAGTAACATATAAAGCCATCACCTTTTAAATGGTTGATTTCTCTTACTGTATCATACATAAACTAAACATTACAAGAAACAAGACATGAGTTTTCAACCAATGTGAATCGTTGTTTAACCCTAAAAAGTTATGCTACATGGCTGGATTACATCTTTTATTGAGACCTGGGAAGTTTGAGGCATACCACTCAAACTTCCAACTGACCACTGCGAAGTCGTAATCAATTATTCACAAGATATAGGAGAGACAGAATCCTAAGATCTCTTTCCCTCAGTTAGTACAAGTCTAGCTCAACGACATACCAGTCAAGCTGTAATCAACCTAGTCCGCCCTTGGTATGTAGGCCATTGATAACACCAATTTTTCTGATGTTTTTTCCCTTTATTCTGTTATCAAAACTGCCCTTTTCTGCTATTTTCCTCTCTTTTAT
This sequence comes from Alisma plantago-aquatica, assembly GCA_963693085.1. Classification (NCBI taxonomy): domain Eukaryota; kingdom Viridiplantae; phylum Streptophyta; class Magnoliopsida; order Alismatales; family Alismataceae; genus Alisma; species Alisma plantago-aquatica. The sequence goes on along the minus strand of OY856411.1, from coordinate 397,918,303 downwards.
TAGTACTTTCACAATAATTGGCCAAGCAACACTCTTAATCCAATACTTCCATCTTTTGCATAATTTTCCTTCCATTTTGACCTAATAAGGCCGTCCCGGCCCACAAGCAACAAGTCCAACCTGCATCGGCCTATCAACGGTCTGATACAAGCACTGCCCGACAGGGTGGCACGACGCAACGACGTGCGACTAGGGGATGCGCGACTAGGGAAGCTGACAGACGACACACCCCTTACCCGACAGGGAGCCGAGCTCACCATGACAACCCAAGCTTGTCGCACGACACCAGCCACCCACCGGCAGGTGCCGCCCGTCACGTGACCGACAGCAAACATCCCTGCATTGGGCGATATGTGTATCTGTTGTCCATCAAACTCGCGAATACAGAGGACACGTGGCGCTACGAGCACCATAACTTCCACCAACCGCTGCCTATAAATAGCAGCTACAGGAAGCCGAAAACACAGTTCAGACAGGTCGGAAGGTCGGAACCCTGTGCAAGTTACCTGAGGAGAACTGCAGAGAGAGAGAGAGAGTATATCGTGCTTCAGTGTTGTATCGGGCGATCCTAGGTGAGCTTTTCTCCATCCCGAGAGGGAGGTGAACGGTTCACTTAGGGGCGTCCCAGGCATCACTGCAAGCCGATATCGACCGACATGGATCTCCGCCTTAAGTGACCGATAGATGGTCACCCTAGCCCGACACGATATCAAACTCGATACGCTTCGCCCGTCACAGCGTGCCGCCCGACATGAGCGTATCGGTTAGGGTGCTTGAGCGATACAGTCGGCCATCACAGTGTGCCACCCAAGAGGGTGTGCCACCCGACACTGCTGTATCGGGTGAGGCTCCTGACCGGTATCGGGCTGGAGGGTCCACTGTAGCCTATCGTCCTTCTACATCAAGAAGGCGATACCTATCTTTACTTCTATTATTTAATTCTTTAATTCCTGCATTGTAATCAAACCTTTATATGTTTATGGAAATAGAAAAGCTTAATTACTTGCTGCTCTATGCTTGGTGCAATGTGTTGGATGATTGCTATGTTTGATATCCGAACTCTAGTTTGCATGTTTGGATCGCGTTTCGCTTAGCTACCGAATCGTGTTTTCCCGTCGCAACATCTTCGAGAGTCGTGTTGTTGTTCTAGTGTTTGGTCCGATTCTGGAGTACGAGAGTGCCTGGAACGGAGTTGTTTCAGTAACACTCCACCCTAACTTAAAGTCCAGCAACCTCGAGAGGGGTGTTGATGCTTGGTTAGAGGTACCGCTCTGAGAGGAGGGGTGCAGGATGTTACTGATGCCGCTTGTTTGACTGAAGTCTTATCCTTCATACCTTGCTCTAGCTCTAGTTTTATCTTTCTATTTCTGTTGCATGAAAACCCCTAAAAACTGCTAATTGACTAAAAACCTTAAATCTCTCTAGTAGCTCCAGTTGGAGATAGTTTTCTTGTTTTGTTTGTGACATCTTGTTGTTTCCCTTTTGGGGAATTTATTATCTCTTTATACCTACCGGAGTGTAGCGTGTCGATTCTGGGTTCTCAACACTACCACCCTTGTCCCTGTGTTCGACCCCGTATATCTACTTCGACCTCGTAAGCAAAGTTGCGGGGGCCTAGAAGGATTCAGGTTTATGAATGTAAAAGCTCGACTACCTCAAATCCGCCTCCAATTTTGGACGCGCGATTTAGGCCGGTCAACTTTTTGGCGCCGTTGCCGGGGACAAGGAAAAAACAGTACCGTAGACGAATCCGAATCCACTAACTACACCCCAGTGCCTCAAGCTTAGAAATGAGCATGACAACACTCTTTTTCTTTTTCTTCTTATTGTTATTCTTTGCCTAAAAGTAAAAATTCAATTGTCTAAACTTGATTTTTCGTGCCATTTCAGGAACTCTAAAGAATTGTGACCTATTCCACCGAGCTTTGATACCATGTCTCGTTGTGAGCAGTCTCTTTCTGAGAGTGGATGTCAGGGCCAAGGCGAGAGGTCGAGCCAGCCTAACTTGGTTGGTCAGCTTTCCACCTACATAAAAAGACAGGACACCATCATCAGCCAACTGGTGCAGGGTGCACTTCCTAGCTCTGAAACTCTGAATTCCATGCAACGCCAGATGGAAAGCTTGCAAATGCTCCAGCGTGAGGTCGATCAGCGACTGAACCAGATGACTGCTCTGATGAAGGTTCCTGCAGTAAAAGCACTCCCCATACCCTGAAACTGCCAGAATGGCAGTACTGAGGTCTGGAAGAACGCTGGAGCGCCCTGATGAAGTCAGGCCTGAGCCCGAGCCAAGGCCTGAGGGTGCAACTCCAGTAGAGGAGGAAGAAAGACAGGCATACATTCGAGAGTCTACGCAAAGGTTCCTTGAAGAGCTACCTGGCGGAAGGAAAGCTTACGCTCCCAGGATTCTGTTCCCGTATAAGCTGATAAAGGCGAATCTGAAAGAGCGTCATGAGAAGTTCATGGAGTCGATCAGGAACCTGCATATCGAAGTGCCCTTCCTTGACGCATTGGAGGAGATGCCTACATACGCCAAGTTCCTCAAGGACCTTATCACAAAGAAAAGAAGGGGAGGAAGGGTTGAGACAGTGCACCTAGCTCCTGCTTCCTCTACCTTCGTGAAGCCCGGCCTGCCAAATAAGAGAAGGGACCCCGTAGCCTTCACAATCCCATTTGCCATCGGGGACAATGTCGAGCAAGGGTCTAGCAGACTTGGGGGCAAGCATCAGCCTCATGCCCCTAAGTTTCACGCAAATGGTGGGTTTAACCGACATGGCTCGAACTAACATGAGGATTGAACTGGCGGACCACACCTTTAAGAGACCCGTCGGCATTGTCGAAGATGTGCCGATCAGGGTTGGCAATTTCTTTATTCCCTGCGACATAGTCGTCATCGATACAGCTGAAGACCCCCGTTGCCCGATCATCTTTGGACACCCTTTCTTGGCAACAGGGAGAGCGTTGATTGATGTCTCCGAGGGGATGATCACTTTGAGGGTCGGAAGTGACCATATGGACTTCAAGCTGAAGGGGATCATGAGAAGTTCGTCCCTGTCTGAATCAGCGTGTTTCACAGATAGCTGCAATAAATTATGCGAGGAAATAGAGGAGGATATCCAGACAGTAGACCCCCTCGCGAGGGTCATAAGCTGTCAGGATCCCGACCTCAAAGATCCTAAAGTCGCGAGATATCTCGACCTTTTCAACCTTTCTGACGAAGACTTGCAAGAAGAGGATAAAGTGGTGGAATCTGCGAAGTATGCCTCTATCGAGGGGGAGCCTCAAGAGAAGGCACCCAAACCAAAGCCAGAGTTAAAAGCGTTGCCTAAAGGCCTAAAGTATGAGTTCTTTGATAAAGAGCAGAGAAACCCTGTCATCATAAATGTCAATCTCTCAAGCAATCATCTAGACTGACTCCTTGAGGAGTTAAGGCTCCACAGGGGGGCTATAGGATATTCAGTAGATGATATCAAAGGCCTTAGCCCCGCCTTGTGCATGCATCACATCAACTTAGATGAATCTGTCAAGCCTCTGGCTCAACCCCAGAGGAAGATGAACCAGATTCTCAAGGATGTCGTCAAGAAAGAGGATTTTACCAGGTACCCATCTTGCCCGACGATCAGGAGAAAACAACATTCACCTGCCTCTACTGTACTTATGCCTTCAGAAGGATGCCCTTCGGACTCTGCAACGCCCCCGCCACCTTTCAAAGATGCATGATATCGATGTTCTCAGATTTTCTAGAAGATATCGTAGAAGTTTTCATGGATGACTTTTCAGTCTATGGGAAGGACTTCGATAGTTGTCTGAAGAATCTGTCATTAGTCCTTCAAAGGTGCGAGGAGAACAGCCTGGTCCTGAACTGGGAAAAGTGCCATTTTATGGTGCGGGAGGGCATCGTTTTAGGGCATAAGATCTCAAGGCGTGGGATCGAGGTGGATGTAAGCAAAGTCGAAGCAATATCTAAGCTTCCTCCACCAAAATCTGTGACGGGAGTGAGAATCTTCCTCGGGCACGCCGGATATTACTGAAGATTCATCAAGGACTTCTCAAAGATTTCCAAACCACTGTCCAATCTTCTGGTAAAAGATGCTAAATTTGTTTTCTCTAACGATTGTCTCAGTGCTTTTCAGACCCTGAAAAATGCTTTAACATCACCACCTATCCTTCAAGCACCAGAATGGGGTTTACCTTTTGAGCTGATGTGCGACGCTAGCGACTACGCTGTTGGAGCAGTCCTGGGGCAAAAGAAAGATAAAAAGCACAATGTGATTTGCTACGCTAGTCGCACGTTGGACGAGGCTCAGGTAAACTACACAACAACTGAAAAGGAGATGCTCGCGATCGTCTTAGCGTTCGATAAGTTCAGGTCATATCTCATCAGAGAAAGGTCAAGGTATATACAGATCATGGGGCAATAAAATACTTAATGCAAAAGAAAGACGCAAAACCCATACTGTTGAGGTGGGCTTTATTGCTCCAAGAGTTCAACCATGAAATTATCGACAAGAAGGGCGCAGAAAATGTGGTCACCGACCACCTATCAAGGATCTTGGTTGAGAGACAGGGAGGGCCACCCATCAATGACGGCTATGCCGACGAGGCTCTGATGTTGGCAGAAGCTCAAGAAGAAAGTTTACCCTGGTTTACAGACATCTACAATTATCTTGCCTATGGAGAACTGCCTCCTGACATCACGTACAATCAGAAAAAGAAGTTGTTTGCAGATGCCAAAAACTACTACTGGGATGATCCTCTCCTGTTCAGAAGATGTGCTGACAACTTATACAGGCGGTGCATCCCAGAGGAAGAAACCGCGGACATCCTGAAAGAATGCCACACCTCCCCCTACGGTGGACACCTGGGTAGCGAGAGAACAGCTACAAAAGTGATACAGTCAGGATTCTACTGGCCCTCCTTATTTAAAGATGCTACACAATTTGTAAAAGTTTGCAAAGAGTGTCAGTTTACAGGGAACATAGGGCGGAGGAATGAAATGCCAATGGTGAGCTGGATCGAAGTAGAAATATTTGACGTATGGGGGATCGACTACATGGGACCGTTTCCCCCATCCCGGGGGTATCAATACATACTCGTGGCAGTGGACTATGTATCGAGGTGGGTAGAAGCGGTAGCCACCCAATCATGCGACGCCAAGTCGGTTATCAAGCTATTCGAGAAGACCATCTTTCCTCATTTCGGTGTACTGCGCATTGTTATAAGTGACGAAGGGTCGCACTTTGGAGAGAGACAGTTTGAAGCACTCCTGCGCAAGTACGGAGTGAAGCACAAGATTGCTACACCCTACCACCCGCAGACGTCAGGGTAGGTAGAGGTTTCCAATAGACAAATCGAGCAGATCTTGGAGAAAATTGTCAGCCGAACGAGGAAAGACTGGTCTATGAAGCTTGACGACGCGCTTTGGGACACCGTACTGCTTACAAAACGCCCATCGTAACCACCCCCTACCGGCTTATCTACGAAAAGTCCTGCCATCTAGCTTTGGAATTGGAACACAAGGCCCTTTTGGCAATCAAGTTCCTAAATATGGACCTCGACAAAGCAGGAGAAAAGAGGTTTTTGCAGCTTCAAGAGCTCGAAGAGCTGAGAATGAACGCCTATGAAAATGCAAAAATCTACAAACAGAGGACAAAATTGTGGCATGACGCCCACCTCAGGAAAAAAGACGTAAGTGAAGGGGATAAAGTCTTGTTATTCAAGTCCTCCATACGTCTTTTCCCTGGGAAGATACAAACGAGGTGGTCAGGACCGTTCACCGTGTCAAAGATATACCCATCAGGAATGATGGAACTCTACAGCAAGGACGATCCGACCAAAGTCTTCCAAGTGAATGGGCACAGGGTGAAAAGGTTCTATGAGGATGAAGCTTTTGTCAGGAGAGCAGAGATCAACCTGCAAGATATGGGTATAGTCAAGGGCTGAACAAGATGATCCTACACCGGTCGAGCTGGCGACGCAAACTTCAGCGCTACTCGGGAGGCAGCCCGAGTTTTTCTTTCTTTCATAGAGTAGGATGCATTTTTTCTTATTATTTGTAAAAACAAACTTTATGGATTGTAATAAGGCCCGAGTCAGTGCACGCACCGAGCGTACTGACTCTTCTATTTTATGGGCCACCGATGTGTTCTGCTAGGCTTTGAAGAGTAATACCCTCTGAGGTCAAGGGCTTAACCCTTAGCAGATGATGTTTTACCCTTTAATCGCTTTTTCTAGTTTTAGTTTTTGGCCGCCTGCCTTAACCGTATCGGGCAGCAGCTCAGTTGGAGCACGGTCACGCTTGTATCAGGCTACAGTTTCTTGGGCACCGCAAGAGCCGTGACGGATGGTATTCCTGAGAAACAACTGTATCGTGGATGGGGATAAATGCCCTTAATTAGACTGAAGGGACCGTCGTCTTGGGAACAGCATGTCTCAAATGCCAAATGCGCGCCCCAGAACTGCCCGATTTACCCCCAGCTGAGTTTGCTATATATAGTAAGGTGGTTTCAACGTGTCGGGTTGCTACACTTACTCTTTTCAGCCACCTGTAACACATGCAGTAATCTGCCTGTTTTGCTCACGTGTCGGCCATCTTGCCTTCACCCTTGTATCGGGCGATGGCTCCAAAGAGAAAAGGTATAGCCCGAAAGTCTCTCGCCCGACATGGGGTTTTCATATCGTGCGCTGCCTATCGGGTTTACGAGCTCAGTCGACTTCTCTTGTATCGCCCGACGCATATAAAGCATGATTCATCAGCCGTTAGCATTTTCCCGATACGCCATGTCGGGAGTCACGGTTTTCCATCATGACGTCCTGTCGGGCAGTTGCTGCATGCGACCTTGTCGCCCGATATACCCATGTCGGGCAGCGGGTTGTGTCGCGCGGATCAACCTGTATCGTCCGATCCCGTATCGCCATGGATTTTCTTTGAACGATACCCATGCTTTTTCCCGCGAGACAGGTTTTATCGAGTTTTTAGTTTTCCTGTCTAATATTTAAATAATCTTTGAACTTGATAACAGGTATGAATCGTCCACAAAAAACCTCCGGATGAGTTGGCAAACACCGCAGAAGAATCGACGCCGTGGCTGAAGCAACAACAGTCGGACAGAAATGCCAGAATCCCGAGACAGCTAGGCCACCATCCGCCGAAAAGAAAGCAGGAGAAGTGCATTTCCTTATCATAGTCTATCTTCTACGGTGGTTTAGGGCCATCTCCAAAAGAGGAAGACAATAAAAAGAGAGAGGCCCTCTGACTACACACTCCTGGGAACGAAAATGGACTCAGATGGACTGAACTGGGATTAATGATCAGTCCTTTTGTTCATGTTCACAACGGAAGTACCAGGAGTAAAGGGTGCCAAACAATTTTGAGGGTTTGCGCTTGTCCCAGCTGCAATAAGAGCATATTGCAGCTTCCCCAAGGCACAAGCGAACCCGCTAGCTAACCTTCACTGGGCTAACATGACCTCACCCTGTCTTTTTCACTACTATGGGACAAAGTGTGGAGTAAGTTTTGGGGGGGTACCCATGTACCAATGAGGGAGGTATAAAAGCTCCTTCTTCACTTTGTTCTTCTCTTGTATCATGTGTATGTATCCTTGCTAGTACGAAATGCCATGCTCATATAAAAATTTTGAAAATTTTGTTTATATCATTCTCGTAACTCATGTACAAAGTTTCTATTTTAGTAAAAACTTGTCGCAACTTCTTGCAAGGTTAGTTTTCTTTATGCTTAATGAGATGCTAGTTTTGTTATATCTTTCTGATAATGCTGCTTCAAAACAAACAAGAAGATTACGTTTTTTCCGTGCCAAAAATTTTGAAAAATAGTAATAATCTTGCAAACAGCTAAGAGACGAGTATGGAGAAGGAAAAAGCTGCCCAAACAGCAAGAATCTTTTTGTTTCCCCTTACCCAACAAAAATCCCAAAAAGAGAGAGAAGCCTTATGAGAGTGAATAAAAGCATGAGAGTTGTGCCCAATAAAAGAAAAATAAAATATATACACACTTTTTTTTTCAAAAAGTACCCATCTTTAGGCATGGTAGATCCGAGGCAGTGGTACGTAGGATGTGAAATCACTACTCTAAAGCCAACTGGCTTAGACTGTAGGGACCACTTGCCCGCTAACGGACCCTTACCTGGATGGGCTGATGGGAGACATGAAAAACCCCAAAAAGCCTTAGCCTACCCTATACACAACTTTCTTCCCCAAAAATAAAGTTGTTTGGTGTGGAAGCTAACTTCAAAATCACACAACAAAGTCTCGCCAAAGTTGTAGAGAAAAATGTTACTGAAATAATAAGGCAAGGAAATGCATGGTCTTTTGTTTGCAGTAAGGCATCATTATCTCTAAAGGCATTACTATACTTGTTTTACCTCTTGGCCTGAAAGCTATACCAAGCAAGAAGAAGCATCACAAAATAAAGTTTAAATGTTGATTGAGGACAATCAAAATGCTAAGTTTGGGGGAGTTGATAACACCAATTTTTGTGATGTTTTTGCCCTTTATTCTGTTATCAAAACTGCCCTTTTCTGCTATTTTCCTCTCTTTTATTAGTACTTTCGCAATAATTGGCCAAGCAACGCTCTTAATCCAATACTTCCATCTTTTGCAGAATTTTCCTTCCATTTTGACCTAATAAGGCCGTCCCGGCCCACAAGCAATAAGTCCAACCTGCATCGGCCTTCCAACGGCTCGATACAAGCACTGCCCGACAGGGTGGCGCGACGCAACGACGCGTGACTAGGGGATGCGCGACTAGGGAAGCTGACGGACGACACGCCCCTTACCCAACAGGGAGCCGAGCTCACCACGACAACCCAAGCTTGTCGCGCGACACTGGCCACCCACCGGCAGGCGCCGCCCGTCACGTGACCGACAGCCAACATCCCTGCGCCAGGCGATATGTGTATCGGTCGTCCATCAAACTTGTGAATACGGAGGACACATGGTGCTGCGAGCACCATAACTTCCCCCAACCGCTGCCTATAAATAGCAGCTACAGGAAGCCAAAAACACAGTTCGAACAGGTCGGAAGGTCGGAACCCTGTGCAAGTTACCTGAGGAGAACTGTAGAGAGTGAGTATATCGTGCTTCAGTGCTGTGTTGGGCGATCCTAGGTGAGCTTTTCTCCATTCCGAGAGGGAGGTGAACAGTTCACTTAGGGGCATCCCGGGCGGCACTGCAAGCCGATATCGGCCGAAATGGATCTCCGCCTTAAGTGATCGATAGATGGTCACCCTAGCCCGACACGATATCGAACCTGATACGCTTCGCCCGTCACAGCGTGCCACCCGAGAGGGTGCACCGCCCGACATGCGCATATCGGCCAGGGTCCTTGAGCGATACAGTCGGCCATCACAGTGTGCCACCCGAGAGGGTGTGCCACCCGAAACTGCTGTATCGGGCGAGGCTCCTGACCGGTATCGGGATGGAGGGTCCATTGTAGCCTATCATCCTTCTACATCAAGAAGGTGATACCTATCTTTACTTCTGTTATTTAATTCTTTAATTCCTGCATTGTAATCAAACCTTTATATGTTTATGGAAATAGAAAAGCTTAATTACTTGCTACTCTATGCTTGGTGCAATGTGTTGGATGACTGCTATGTTTGATATTTGAACTCTATCTTGCATGTTTGGATCGCGTTTCGCTTAGCTACCGAATCGTGTTTTCCCATCGCAACATCTTCGAGAGTCGTGTTGTGTCTCTAGTGTTTGGTCTGATTCTGGAGTACGAGAGTGCCTGGAACGGAGTTGTTTCAGTAACACTCCACCCTAACTTAAAGTCCAGCAACCTCGAGAGGGGTGTTGATGCTTGGTTATAGGTACCCGCTCTGAGAGGAGGGGTGCAGGATGTTACTGATGCCGCTTGTTTTACTGAAGTCTTATCCTTCGTACCTTGCTCTAGCTCTAGTTTTATCTTTCTGTTTCTATTGCATGAAAACCCCTAAAAACTGCTAATTGACTAAAAACCTTAAATCTCTCTAGTAGCTCCAGTTGGAGATAGTTTTCTTGTTTTGTTTGTGACATCTTGTTGTTTCCCTTTTGGGGAATTTATTATCTCTTTATACCTTCCAGAGTGTAGCGTGTCGATTCTGGGTTCTCAACACTACCACCCTTGTCCCTGTGTTCGACCCCGTATATCTACTTCAACCCTGTAAGCAAAGTTGTGGGGGCCTAGAAGGATTCAGGTTTATAAATGTAAAAGCTCGACTACCTCAAATCCGCCTCCACTTTTGGACGCGCGATTTAGGCTGGTCAGCCATGGTACTAGATACCAGGGTGTATAACCCTATCATCTAAGGTACAACCGCAATTGTCCTCAATTACATCACATATGCATATATCCAAGACAAGACCGCAACCACTCTCAATACGATGTATGATCACATCCATCCTCCAAGCCTTATAATTAGGTGACAAGGATATAACCTCTCCCTGCACCCACATATACTCAATAGTATATGACTCTGGGCTTCCCTTCTAGAATACCTATTTCCCTATCCAGCAAGTTCTGACACTGGCATAGTTCTACAACACAGTGCACTATAAAGTTAGGGTTTCACTTGATTAGTTAATTCCAATTGGGTGAGTTAAGGCCGCATCAATCACGTTACATACAAAGCCTAAAATATTTCTACAAAATATTGGTATATAACAACTCCAGAAGATATAAAATGTATAAGATATGATTCTTATCACAACAGCATAGGGTACTAATCCTTGTTCATCACAAAGAGGATTACACCTCCATTAGGGATGAAGACATGCCTAAAGGCCATTAAGACCATTCACATAATCTCCTACAAGAACATCATTATCTTTCCACACATTGGAGAGGGTTCTACATATAATCATCAAACTAGTGATACACATATTTATCATAAGGTTACATCAAACATAAGGGCTATGATGTTCACAAAGGTAACATAGTAGCGTTACTTGACATTATGAGAGTATCTTTCCATCATAAAAAGGTACAAGGAAGATAGGTGTAATTAACCATCATCACTTAATTGGTTTAAGTTAGGTTCAACAAAGTAGATTGAATGAATGTTACAAATCAACACTTAAGGGTAATCCTTCAGTTTACACACACACACTTAGGCAAAAGCATAAACTCACACACCTAGCATCCCCATCGGATTATGGGTGCACATATCCATAACACGACCATCAAATCATGAGCATCAAACACAAACCATTGGATTCCAAATAGACAAACCATCGAAATCATACACCTAGTGAAACCATCATTTCCTTAGTTGAGGTGGTTAATCATTCCATAGAGGAGTAGAACCATTGGTTGATATCATTGAGAGAAACCATATTTTATACATCAAGCAACACCATCATTTGTGAACAACACAACTCCATCGATTGTGAACCCTAGGAAGACCATCAGTTGTTACAAATAAACCAGCCATCGTTGATAAAGCTAGGAAAGCCATTAGATAATAGACCTAGAGAAGCCATTAGATCTTGGAACTAGTGAAGCCATCAGTTGTGAAACATAGGAAGTCCACCAGATGTCAAGCTAGGTGAACCATTGGATATAAAGACTAGAATCACTATCAGTTGTTAAGGCTAGACAAGCCATCAGATGTCAAAATTTAGTGAAAATAGATTTTATGTATTAAGGAAAATCATCATTTGGTAAGGTTAAAGAAACCATCGATTGAATCACTTGATAAGAGAATCATTGTTATGACCCACTCCAAAGCTAACTAGTAAGTTCAATGATCACAACATCATTAAGATGATTAAGTTAAGTAAGCACAACGCTTAGTGCATCATTAAGTTAATTGAGATGAATTAAGTACTCACTGATGCAATTAGTTCATTGATCAACTGAGATAGTCTAATTAGCATGCTTTCTTACCTTGAGGTTGTAGAGAATCTTGTTCTTGAAAAGTTGCAAAATAAATCACCTCAATCGGACACTCGAGGCGAGAGTTACAACATTTTCTAGAACTTTGGGTTTATGATGCAAATTTTCCCATTAATTGGCTTATAACCCTTTCCCTTTTATTTTTATTTTTTCCTTATCCCTTTCTTCCCCAACAGAATGACTGCTTGAGCGGCACCCAACAACAACGCTCGACCGACCTACGAAGGGAGAGCTAGGAGGACGATTTCGAGCTCTATAGCTCCGATCCAGTAGTAGCGCCACCTTCTCCACCCGTCCTCTTCTTCTTCCTTCCTCCAACCTCGCCCCCACCACAGCCCTAGCGGTGCCCCTAGCAGTAGCATCTATAGCTGCGCCACCGGCCAGAGGGTGATTTGGGTGAGTAGCACCATGAAAATGGCACCAATAGCTCTGGCCATGAGGATAGAGCAAGCATTCGCAACCAATAGCTGCGTTTAGGCACTCACCTAGCAAGGGCAGCGCCCATCAAGCAAGTTGTGGCAATAGCTGCACAAAGCAGTGACCAGGGCCATTCTGGGCGAGGAGCAGCACCAAGCAACACCTTTGAGTCTGGCCTTGAGGCCTAAACACAAATTCACAGCTCCAACTATGATCTAGCACTCAACTAGCTTCCCCTTTAAACCTGTGCATGAGGAAGCTATTGTTCGATTGCAACAGGTTGAAATCCAGAGCAACCGAGGTTGAAGATGATCCCATGAATGCCCGGAAGCGGACTCTGGATGTGTTTCTAGACAAATTCGGACATCTCGAACCGTTGTTAGTAGAATTTCACTCACCAAGCAAGATTTAACTCTGAAAGTCGGATAATTTTGGTTGAATCTGCGTTTTTCACTGGTAACAGAGGTTATCAGGTGCTGTGTAGTATTGGTGTCGCCTGGCTTTTACTTCACAATTTGCTTCTTTACGCTTTGGATGATCTAGTTTATTATCTGATTCAGTGTGGTTCGGATTAGTGGAATTATATGGTTGATCAAAACCTAAATTGCTCAGTTTAAAAGTGGAAAATAGTAGCACACTACCAGTAACTTTACGGTTTGGGTATAAACCCAGGCTGTACAATTTTAGTAATTAATTTGATGCATGATTTTTTTAAAGAAATGATGATGACATGAAAATATTCAATGAAAACCCTAGTTGCACGCTCTCTACTATGTTTAATGTGAGTGATTTAATATTTACACGAGTTGGCACGTTTCTCAGAAATATCATTAGAATTCCTCAGTTATTATGAATAATTCATGTCATAATAAGTAATTAACTCTTAATTGAGTTATGTGATGTACAACTCTGATCTTGTGTTGATGTGCACAATTTTCGAGGAATTATAGATAATTTTCAAGTGTTACTGATGATTACTCATATATCAAGTAATTAATTCTTGTTAGTGTGTTACGATGTTCAATTGTATGATTTCAGCGTATATGTGCCAAGTTGACATGAATTCTATTTATTTAAGAATTTTAGTCTACCTGCATGCATAATAATGTTGATTTCTCAGTAAATTACAAGTGGACATGTATTTAGTTTATGTAAGAACTTGAAATCTTCCTGCATGCTTAATATGTCGAATCTCTCAGCATTTGCAATGCTTGAATATACTGCTTTGTCAAATTTAGAATGATATTCATGTCGTGTTTTAAAGTTCAAGTAAATAGACACAGTACCATAGAGATACCAGAGTCGAGTATAAGTAAGAGAAATGTACAATCTAGTAAGAGCTTTCCTAGGATAATAAAATAATAGATTAAGGGCCCTAACACCATAGAATCCCTATGAGAGGTCTGCGCCTTAGGGATGAAACGATCTACCCCAGCGGTGCGTCCAGTATACGGGGGTCAGAACGTACCCACAGAGCGTGCGGGGAGACAAATCCCTTGAGAAAGTCTCCTAAGAGAAGATAGGTTACCCAACATGAACTGGAAGTCCCGGTGGTAACCCAGAGGTACCCACATAGCATACCAAGTTGAGGCCCACAATGTGTCTCAGACCCTCCGCCTGTGTACTCAACCTAGAGAAGGAGTCCAGTTTATCACACCATAGGAGTGCCGAGGCTAGAGAGCATGTTTTCCTATTGCAGACCAGGACAACAGTCAGACTTAGCTATCCCGGGGTGTCGGCTAAGTCTTGTACGGTGGGATCGTAGTTCACTATGAGTCTTCATATGTAGAGTACACTGCATATGATCAAGGCATAAGATAAAATATGTTCATATAGGTTCATAGAGTTTCTTATAAGTTAAAGAGTTAAGAAAGATTTGAGTTAGTTTCACAATAGTTGTCCTTTAAATGAAATTTTAGTATTCTTTGTTATTTAATCATATCTACAACTTTACAGTAGTTGTTATCTTAATGAAATGTTGATATCTCCTGTTATTTAAATTATATTGCTTAGATATGCTCAGTATAGTATTATCTTGTATTTTATTCCAATTAATAAACATAAATGAGTTATCTTCGATGGTTAGGTGAAATTCTATTCACTGAGCCAGTAGCTCACCAACCTACTGAAACATTTTTCAGGTCAACGTCAGCACGGGGAAGCTGAAGGATCGTATCACCCAAGTACTTAGAAGGTAGTTCATAGTTAGTTAGAGGTCTCTTAGTCCTTTCCCCTCGGTCCTTGGGCATGTGGTATGGTAGAGAAAGAGAAAGAATGAAATGTAATATGTAGTTTAGTTTTCAATTGAATGTTGCACTTTATATTCTGCAAGTAAGATGTAATATGTTGTTTAAACTCTGAGGTATCTTTCAAGATTTAGAAACAGTAAGTTTGTTTCCGCAAGTTTAAGTAAGATTTTAGTATTGTCCAAATTATGAAATTCTCTTTTAGGTAAATTTTAAGTGATTAAGAAAAGAAAAAGTTAAGGGTGTATTTGTATCAAGTGTAATCCTCATTGTCATGCCCTAATCTCATGATTTGAGGTAATTGTGAGATCGGGGTGTGTCAAATAATTTGGTATCAGAGCCTAGGTTGAGTACGTAGTTACTCTAAGTCAAGGTCAGGGGACGATAAGAGACTAATAGGATTAGGACTTAGGTGTTTTCCTTCTAACTACAATTTTCTAACAGGAAGTGTTCTGTTATACTATTGCAGATGGCAGGAAGAGGACGTGGTCATGAGGACCAAGATGAGAGCCACATAGGACCTGATCCTCAGGAGATGGGTCCAGGTGGTGGAAATGATGTGGATGAGGCATAAAGGATGTACAAAATGTTTCTTGAGACCAGGGAAAAGTATAAGATGGAGAGACGAGCTTCTACCTCGAGCAGCAAGGAGCTGATGAGATCCTATGAGCTCGTTAAGAAGCTTGGAGGTACTAAGTTCAATGGAACTACATACCCTACAGTGGCAGATGAATGGCTGAGATAGTTAGAGAAAGTGTTCCGTCTGATGGAGCTATCTGAGGAAAGACAAATCAATCACACAATTTATTTGCTTAAAGGTGATGCAGAGCTCTAGTGGAGTGGAGTAGAAGATAAAAGGAGGGACACAATACTGACTTGGATGGATTTCATTGATGAATTACATATTAAGTACTACCCACCTACCTTTATGAGTGAGAAGAAAAGACAGCTGCAGAATATCAAATAAGGAAGTATGACAATTGGTGCATACGAGGCACATTTCACAAGGTTGGCAAATTTTTGTTCGCAACTTGTTCCTAATGATGTAGAAAGGTGCAGAAGATTTCAAGAAGGATTAAGGTCAGAAATTAGACACACCGTATCAGCCATTGGTCGAAGAGATAGAGAAAACTTTGGGGACTTTGTGGAAGCAGTGAGACGTGTAGAAGAGTCAGTTAATGCTGATAAGCAGATGAGAGTAAGAAAAGATCTAGAGACTTTATTAGAAGGGTACAAAGAAGTGACGGATACAGAGGAGGTGGTGGTTTCTTTACAAAGATAGGACGAAGACTTGGCTGTTTTGGTAGACAAGGATCTAGTTTTTCATCAAGTGGAGGAACACCTATCTCCGGTAGATGGAATACACAGTCTACATGGACACCTCCAACTAGGTCTTCAGGATCTTCAGTGTCAATGACAGGTCCACCGAGGCAAGAGACGTGAGCATGTGATATCTTTGGAAGACCACACTCAGGAGAGTGTTGGGGAATAGAGTTTCAAGGATGTCACCAGTGCGGACAGATGGGACATATCAAGAGGAATTGCCCCCAGTTACAGCAATCAGCATCACAAGGTTCCCAGTCACCGTACCAGAATGTTCCGAGACATGCTCCAACTGGAGGAGCAAGTTCCTCTATAGCTTCAGGTTCCCGAGGTGGTGCAACACCCAGTGCTAGGAAAGGACAACGAGGACATCGTGGGAGAGGAAGAGCTTTAGGATGCTTCTTCTCTTTGACACCACAAGAAGGTATGGTTTCTTCTTGAGTGATTACAGGAGAAATGCTTTTCTTTAACATCATTTCAGTTATAGTTTTGATAGATCTGGGTGCTACTCACTCGTTTATACAATGTTCTTTATCTTGTGAGCTTAATCTGTTAACCCAAAAGTTACCGAATGAGTTGTTGTTGAGGGTTCCGTTAGGTGAACCGATAGTGATGACAGAGTTTTGTCCTGGATGTTTGTTGACCTTTGGTGGTTACACCATTGCGGTTAATCTTATACCCCTAGACATTAACTCTTTTCAAGTTATCTTATGTATGGATTGCCTAGAGACGTATCGAGTTCAACTCGACTGTTAGAAGAAGGAGGCTATCTTTCAACAGGGTGGATTTTCTTGTGTCTTTTCTAGAGATAGGAAAGTTTTGACTATGTGTATCATATCGGCTGCTGTAGCTGATAAGATGTTGCAGAAAGGTTGTGAGGCGTTCTTGGTGCACATAGTAGATACTAGAGCTGAGAAGAGCACAGTCAGTCTATGGGATGTGCCAGTAGTTTGTGAGTTCCCAGATGTTTTCCCAGATGAGTTTCCAGGTCTACCTCCTAAAAGAGAGATAAACTTTGAGATCCATGTGTTGCCAAGTAGTCAACCTATAGCTCTACCAGCCTACAGAATGGCACCTACAGAGTTGAAGGAACTCAAGATTCAGTTACATGAATTACTAGATAAGGGTTTCATTCGACCTAGTTCTTCACCATGGGGAGCTCCAGTCTTGTTTGTGAAAAAGAAATATGGTACTATGAGGCTATGTATAGACTACAGACAGTTGAATAAGATCACTATCAAGAATAAGTACCCATTGCCAAGGATAGATGATATGTTTGATCAGTTGCATGGAGAGACAATATTTTCTAAGATAGAATTGAGATCTGGATATCATCAGTTGAGGATAAAGGTTTTAGATATTCCTGAGTCGGATTTCAGAACAAGATATGGGCATTATGAGTTTATGGTCATGTCGTTTGGACTGACTAATCCCCCAACAACTTTCATGGATATGATGAACCGGATTTTCAAGCCATTCTTGGATCAGTTCATAGTGGTTTTCATAGATGACATTTTGATTTATTCCAGAGATGATGAGAAACATTTGAGGATAGCGTTACAGTTGTTGAGACAACACCAGTTATATGCTAAGTTCAGTAAGTGTGAGTTCTGGTTAGATGAGGTGTCTTTTCTTGGACATGTCATTTCAGGAGATGGAGTAAGTGTTGACCCTAAGAAAGTCGAGTCTGTTCTATAGTGGGAGTAGACTAAGACTCCTACCGAGATCATAAGCTTCTTAGGATTGGCAGGTTATTATAGGAGGTTCATCCAGAACTTCAGTGTTGTAGTGTCACCTCTGACATGCTTAATGAGAAAGAATGCATCGTCTGTCTGGTCAGATAACTGTGAGAAGAGTTTTCAAATCTTGAAGAAGAGGTTGACTACAACACCAGTGTTGATCCTACCCAAGGCAGATAAAGGCTACATAGTGTTTTGTGATGCTTCCAGGAGAGGTTTAGGCTGTGTGTTGATGTAGGAAGGCAAAGTAGTAGCTTATGCATCTAGACAACTTAAGAAGAATGAGGAGAATTACCCGACACATGATTTGGAGTTAGCTGCAGTAGTTTATGCTCTTAAGACATGGCGTCACTATCTTTATGGTGAGGCGTGCCAAGTGTTTACATATCATAAGAGTTTGAAATATATCTTCACCCAGAAAGATCTGAATCTTAGACAGTGGAGATGGTTAGAATTGATCAAGGATTAAGATGTGACGATAGATTATCATCCTGGAAAAGCGAATGTAGTAGAAGATGCCCTCAACAGGTTGTCAAGTTCAACATTGTATGTATTCTCTATGGCATGTTTCAAGAGAGACCTGCTAGTAGAGATGTGGAAGTTGAACTTAGACTTAGCGGTGACATAGCAGAGTGGTTTGATTGCACAGATGCAAGTCAAAGCCTACCTTTTATGATCAGATCAAGGAGCTTTAGCAGAGTGATAGTGAGTTACGACAGATCATGCAGGATATGATAGAGGGAAAAATACCAGAGTTTAGGTTTTTAGATGATGGTTTGTTGTATCAGCATGATAGGTTGTGTGTACCTGGAAATAGTGATTTGAAAGAAAGGATTCTTGAGGAAGCGCATGAATCGATGTATGCTATGCATCCAGGAAACACTAAGATGTACATGAATCTCAAGGAGTTGTACTGGTGGTCATGTATGAAAAAGGATGTAGCTGAGTACGTGGCTAGGTGTAGTGTGTGCCAGCAGGTTAAGGCTGAGCATCAAAAACCTACAGGTACCTTGCAATCTCTTCCTATACCCGAGTGGAAGTGGGAACATATCATAATGGATTTTGTGGTAGGGTTGCCCAGGACACCTAGAGGTTGTGACTCGATATGGGTGATTGTGGATAGAATGACTAAGTCTGCTCACTTTCTTCATGTTAATTCAACTTTTGATGTCCCGAAGTTGGCTAAGATATATGTGAATGAGATAGTCAGATTACATGATATCCCAATTTTAATTATATCAGATAGAGATCCTAAGTTCACATCCAGGTTTTAGAATCAGTTGCATCGTGCTTTGGGCACAAAGTTGAGGTTCAATACAACTTTTCACCCACAGACAGATGGTCAGTCAGAGAGGACCATTCAGACTCTTGAGGAGATGCTGAGAGCATGTGTCTTTCATTTTAGTGGAAGTTGGGAAAAACACTTGATCCTTATAGAGTTTGCATACAACAATAGTCACCATTACAGTCTTGGTATGGTCCCATATGAAGCTCTGTATGGCAGAAAGTGTAGATCACCCGTATGTTGGTACGAGGTGGGTGAAAAAGAGATTCTTGGACTAGAGATGGTGGATTTGACTACTGAAAAGATTACAGTGATCATAGAATAGTTGAAAGCTACACAGGACATGAAGAAGAGTTACGCTGAGAAGAGACATAGACCTCTTGAGTTTGAGGTTGGTGATGAAGTATATCTGAAAGTTTCACCATGGAAAGGAGTGTTGAGGTTTGGCAAGAGAGGCAAACTGACTCCTAGGTTTATGGGACCATATCCTATCATTGAGAGGATTGGAACTGTAGCCTACAGGTTGAAATTGTCATCCGAGTTGGCTAATCTACATGATGTGTTACATGTATCGATGCTGAAGAAGTGTTACCCTGGTACAGAGAAGATAGTGGACCCAAAACCTGCACAACTCAGATCAGATGTGTCCTATGTTGAAGGACCAGTAAAGATAGTTGATCGGAGGATCAAGAAACTCAAGAATCGTGAGATACCGTTAGTAAAATTTCTATGGAGGAACCACAACCTAGAGGAAGCCACGTGGGAGCTTGAGTTAGAGATGCGTAACAATTTTTTTTTCTCTTTTAGGAATTTCGGGATGAAATTCTTATAAGGGAGGGAGATTGTTATGACCCACTCCAAAGATAACTAGTAAGTTCAATGATCACAACATCATTAAGATGATTAAGTTAAGTAAGCACAACACTTAGTGCATCATTAAGTTAATTGAGATGAATTAAGTACTCACTGATGCAATTAGTGCTTTGATCAAGTGATAGTCTAATTAACATGCTTTTTTGCCTTGAAGTTGTATAGAATCTTGTGCTTGAAAAGTTGCAAAAGAAATCACCTCAATCGGACACTCGAGGCGAGAGTTACAGCATTTTCTAGAACTTTGGGTTTATGATGCAATTTTTCCCATTAATTGGCTTATAACCTTTCCCTTTTTTCCCCTTATCCCTTTCTTCCCCAACGGAACGAATGCTTGAGCGGCGCCCAACAGCAGTTCTCGACCGACCTGCGAAGGGAGAGCTAGGCGGGCGATTTCGAGCTCTATAACTCCGATCCAGCAGCGATGCCACCTTCTCCACCTGTCCTCTTCTTCTTCCTTCCTCCAACCTCGCCCCCACCACAGCCCTAGCGGCACCCCTAGCAGCCAATGTCCAGCAGCAGCAGCTGCATCTACGGTGCCGACCAGAGGGTGATTTGGGTGAGTAGCACCATGAAAACGGCGCCAATAGCTCCGACCATGAGGATAGAGCAAGCATCCACAACCAATAGCTGCGTTTAGGCACTCACCTAGCAATGGCAGCGCCCATCAAGCAAGCTGCAGCAGTAGCTACGTGAAGTAGTGACCATGGCCATTCTGGGTGAGGAGCAGCACCAAGCAACGCCTTTGAGTCCGGCCTTGAGGCCTAAACACAAATTCGCAGCTCCAGCCACGATCTAGCACTCAGTTAGCTTCCCCTTTTGACTTGTGCGTGAGGAAGCTACTGTTCGATTGCAACAGGTTGAAATCCAGAGCAACCGAGGTTGAAGATGACCCCATGAATGCCCAGAAGGATTCTAGATGTGTTTCCATACAAATTCGAACATCCCAAACCGCTATGAGGATAATTTCACTCACCAAGCAAGATTTAACTCTGGAAGTCGGATGATTTTGGTTGAATATGCTTTTTTGCCGGTAACATCGGTTATTAGGCGTTGTGTAGTATTGGTGTCACCTAACTTTTATTTCAAGATTTGCTTCTTTATGCTTTGGATGATCTAGTTTATTATCCGTGTGGTTCAGATTAGTGGAATTATATGGTTGATCAAAACCTAAATTGCTCAGTTTAAAAGTGGAAAACAGTAGCACACTACCAGTAACTGTACGGTTTGGGTATAAACTCAGGCTGTACAATTTTAGTAATTAATTTGATACATGATTTTTTTTAAAGAAATGACGATGACATGCAAATACTCAATGAAAACCCTAGTTGCACGCTCTCTGCTATGTTTAATGTGAGTGATTTAATATTTACATGAGTTAGCACGTTTCTCAGAAATATCATTAGAATGCCTCAGTTATTATTAATAATTTGTGTCATAATAAGTAATTAACTCTTAACAGAGTTATGTGATGTACAACTCTGATCTTGGGTTGATGTGCACAATTTTCGAGGAATTACATATAATTTACAAGTGCTACTGACGATTACTCATATATCGAGTAATTAATTCTTGTTAGTGCGTTACGATGTTCAATTGTATGATTTCAACGTATATGTGCCAAGTTGACATGAATTCTATTTATTTAAGAATTTTAGTCTGCATGCATGCATAATAATGTTGATTTCTCATTAAATTACAAGTGGAAATGTATTTAGTTTATTTAAGAACTTGAAATCTGCTTGCATGCTTAATATGTCGAATCTCTCAGCAACAATGCTTGAATATATTGCTCTGTCAAATTTAGAATGATATTCATGTCGTGTTGTAAAGTTCAAGTAAATAGACACAATACCATAGAGATACCAGAGTCGAGTATAAGTAAGAGAAATGTACAATCTAGTAAGAGCTTTTCTAGGATAATAAAATAATAGATTAAGGGCCCTAACACCGTAGAATCCCTATGAGAGGCCTGTGCCTTAGGGATGAAATGACCTACCCTGGCGATGCGTCCATTATACGGGGGTTGGAACGCACCCACAAAGCGTGCGGGGAGATGATGCCATTGAGGAAGTCTCCTAAGAGAAGATAAGTTACCCAACATGAACCGGAAGTCCCGGTGGTAACCCAGAGGTACCCATAGAGCGTACCAAGTTGAGGCCCACATAGTGTCTTAGAACTTCCACCTGTGTACTCAGCCTAGAGGAGGAGTCCAGTTTACGGCACCATAGGAGTGCCGAGGCTAGAGAGCTAGTTTTCCTGTTACAGACCAGGACAGTAGTCAGACTTAGCTATCCCGGGGTGTCGGTTAAGTCTTGTACGGTGGGATCGTAGTTCGCTACGAGTTTTCATATGTACAGTACAATGCATATGATCACAACATAAGATAAAATATGTTCATATAGGTTCACATAGTTTCTTATAAGTTATAGAGTTAAGAAAAATTTGAGTTAGTTTCACATCCGTTGTCCTTTAAATGAAATTTTAGTATTCTCTGTTATTTAATCATATATACAACTTTGCAGTAGTTGTTATCTTAATGAAATGTTGATATCTCCTGTTGTTTAAATTATATTGCTTAGATCTGCTCAGTATAGTATTATCTTGTATTTTATTCCAATTAATAAACATAAATGAGTTATCTGCAATGGTTGGGTGAAATTCTATTCACTGAGCCAGTAGTTCACCAACCTACTGAAACATTTTTCAGGTCAACGTCAGCACGAGGAAGCTGAAGGATCGTATCACCCAAGTACTTAGAAGGTAGTTTGTAGTTAGTTAGAGGTCTCTTAGTCCTTTCCCCTCGGTCCTTGGGCATGTGGTATGGTAGAGAGAGAGAGAAAGAATGGAATGTAATATGTAGTTTAGTTTTCAATTAATTGTTGCACTTTATATTCCACAAGTAAGATGTAATATGTTGTTTAAACTCTAAGGTATCTTTCAAGATTTAGAAACAATAAGTTTGTTTCCACAAGTTTTAGTAAGATTTCAGTATTGTCCAAATTATGAAATTCTCCTTTAGGTAAATTTTAAGTGATTAAGAAAAGAAAAAGTTAAGGGTGTATTTGTATCAAGTGTAATCCTCATTGTCATGCCCTAATCTCATGATTTGAGGTAATTGTGGGATCGGGGCGTGTCAACTAATTTGGTATCAGAGCCTAGGTTGAGTACGTAGTTACTCTAAGTCAAGGTCAGGGGACGATAAGAGACCAATAGGATTAGGACTTAGGTGTTTTCCTTCTAACCGCAATTTTCTAACAGGAAGTGTTCTGTTATACTATTGCAGATGGAAGGAAGAGGACATTGTCATGAGGACCGAGCTGAGAGCCACGTTGGACCTGATCCTCAGGAGATTGGTCCAGGTGGTGGAAATGATGTGGATGAGGCATCAAGGATGTACAAAATGTTTCTTAAGACTAGGGAAAAGTATAAGATGGAGAGGCGAGCTTCTACCTTGAGCAGCAAGGAGCTGATGAGATCCTATGAGCTGGTTAAGAAGCTTGGAGGTACTGAGTTCAATGGAACTACGGACCCTGCAGTGGCAAATGAATGGCTGAGACAGTTAGAGAAAGTGTTCCGTCTGATGGAGCTGTCTAAGGAAAGACAAATCAATCACATAATTTATTTGCTTAAAGGTGATGCAGAGCTCTGGTGGCATGGAGTGGAAGATAAAAGGAGGGACACGGTACTGACTTGGAAGGATTTCATTGATGAATTCCATATTAAGTACTACCCACCTATCTTTCTGAGTGAGAAGATAAGACAGTTGCAGAATATCAGACAAGGAAGTATGAACATTGGTGAATACGAGGCACATTTCACAAGGTTGGAAAATTTTTGTCCGCAACTTGATCCTAATGATGTAGAAAGGTGCATAATATTTCAAGAAGGATTAAGGTCAAAAATTATACACACCATATCAGCCATTGGTCGAAGAGATAGAGAAAACTTTGGGGAATTTGTGGAAGCAGTGAGACGTGTAGAAGAGTCAGTTAATGTTGATAAGCAGACTGAGAGTAAGAAAAGATTTGGAGACTTTATTAGAAGGGGAAAAAGCAGTGGTAGATATAGAGGAGGTGGTGGTTTCTTTTCAAAGATAGGATGAGGACTTGGCTGTTTTGGTAGACAAGGATCTAGTTTTTCATTAAGTGAGGAAGACCTAACTTCGGTAGATGGAATATGAAGTCTACATGGACACTTCCAACTAGGTCTTCAGGATCTTCAGTGTCAGTGACAGGTCCACCGAGGCGAGAGATGCGAGAATGTGATATCTATGGAAGACCACACTCAAGACAATGTTGGGGAACAGAGTTTCAAGGATGTCACTAGTGCGGACAGATGGGACATATCAAGAGGAATTGCCCTCAGTTATAGCAGTCAGCATGACAAGGTTCCCAGTCATAGTACCAGAATGTTCAGAGATAGGATCCAACTGGAGGAGCAAGTTTTTTCTGTAGCTTCAGGTTCCCGAGGTGGTGCAACACCCAGTGCTAGGGAAGGACAACGAGGACATCGTGGGAGAGGAAGAGCTTTAGGACACTTCTTCTCTTTGACACCACATGAAGGTATTGTTTCTTCTTGAGTGATTACAGGAGAAATGCTTTTCTTTAACATCATTTCAGTTACAATTTTGATAGATCTGAGTGCTACTCACTTGTTTATACAACGTTCTTTAGCTTGTGAGCTGAATCTGCTAACCCAGGAGTTACCGGTTGAGTTGTTGTTGAGGGTTTTGTTAGGTGAACCAATAGTGTTGACAGAGTTTTGTCCCGAATGTTTGTTGACCTTTGGTGGTTACACCATTGCAGTTAATCTTATACCCCTAGACATTAACTCTTTTCAAGTTATTTGGGGTATGGATTGCCTAGAGACGTATCGAGTTCAACTCGACTGCTGGAAGAAGGAGGCTATCTTTCAACATGGTGGATTTTCTTGTGTCTTTTTTAGAGACAGGAAAGTTTTGCCTACATGTATCATATCAGCCATTGTAGATGATAAGATGTTGCAGAAAGGTTTTGAGGCGTTCTTGGCGCATGTAGTAGATACTAGAGCTGAGAAGAGCATAGTTAGTCTATATGATGTACCGGTAGTCTATGAGTTCCCAGATGTTTTCTCATATGAGTTGCCAAGTCTACCTCCTGAAAGAGAGATAAACTCTGAGAACCAGGTGTTGCCAGGTAGTCAACCTATAGCACTATCAACGTACAGAATGTCACCTGCAGAGTTGAAGGAACTCAAGATTCAGTTACAGGAATTACTGGATAAGGGTGTCATTTGACCTAGTTCTTCACCATGGGGAGCTCCAGTCTTGTTTGTGAAAAAGAAAGATGGCACTATGAGGCTATGTATAGACTATAAACAGTTGAATAAGATCACTATCAAGAATAAGTACCCGTTGCCAAGGATAGATGATCTGTTTGATCAGTTTCATGGAGCGACAATCTTTTCTAAGATAGACTTGAGATATGGATATCATAAGTTGAGGATAAAGTCTTTAGATATTCCTAAATCTACTTTCAGAACAAGATATGGGCATTATGCATTTTTGGTCATGTCGTTTGGACTGACTAATGCCCCAACAACTTTCATGGATATGATGAACCATATTTTCAGGCCGTTTTTGGATCAGTTCATAGTGGTTTTCATAGATGACATTTTGATTTATTCTAGAGATGATGAGCAACATGAGCAACA
Source organism: Alisma plantago-aquatica (assembly GCA_963693085.1). Classification (NCBI taxonomy): domain Eukaryota; kingdom Viridiplantae; phylum Streptophyta; class Magnoliopsida; order Alismatales; family Alismataceae; genus Alisma; species Alisma plantago-aquatica. Next base: position 397,892,830 of record OY856411.1, on the reverse strand, counting down.
TTTGAGGATAGCGTTACAGTTGTTGAGACAACACCAGTTATATGCTAGTTCAGTAAGTGTGAGTTCTGGTTAGCTGAGGTGTATTTTCTTGGACATGTCATTTCAGGAGATGGAGTAAGTGTTGACCCTAAGAAAGTCGAGTTTGTTCTACAGTGGGAGCAGCCTAAGTCTCCTAATGAGATAAGAAGCATCTTAGGATTGGCAGGTTACTATAGGAGGTTCATCCAGAACTTTAGTGTTGTAGCGTCACCTTTGACACGCTTAACGAGAAAGAATGCACCGTTTGTCTGGTCAGATAACTGTGAGAAGAGTTTTAAAATTTTGAAGAAGAGGTTGACTACAGCACCAGTTTTGATCCTTCCTGAGGAAGATAAAGGCTACACAGTGTTTTGTGATGCTTCCAAGAGAGGTTTAGGCTATGTGTTGATGCAGGAAGGCAAAGTAGAAGCTTATGCATCTAGACAACTTAAGAAGAATGAGGAGAATTACCCGACACATGATTTGGAGTTTGCTGCAGTAGTTCATGCTCTTAAGACATGACATCACTATCTTTATGGTGAGGCATGCCAAGTGTTTACAGATCATAATAGTTTGAAATATATCTTCACCCAGAAAGATCTAAATCTTAGACAGTGGAGATGGTTAGAATTGATCAACGATTATGATGTGACGATAGATTATCATCCTGGAAAAGCGAATGTATAGCATGGCCATGTAAGATCTAGAACTCCTACTTCCAAGGAAGAAATGCGCACAAGGTTAAGAGGTACATTAGCTACTCAAGAACTACTAAGTATGCTCAAACCCTAGTCAAATATTCAAGCTTTTTACTTGTTGCTACATTTTCGAGCAAGGTCTATGCATGGAAAGTTAAGACTAAGCCACAAATGTGAAGAAGGTTATATAACTTGCCTCAAGGACGGTGATGAAGGTCCAAACAGCAAGGTAACTTGAATAGAGAGAAAAGAAACCCTAGCTTGAGCGCTCCACACGTCCAAGCTAGCTCCTTTCTTCAAGAACAAGGAAAACTTAGGGTAAAAGAGAATAAAGAAGGTGTTCTTCAACTGCAAGATCAAGCTCCACCAAGAACATCATGGATCCATCCAAAAGGAAGAGATAATAAGGAGGGAAGTAAGGAAAATGAAGGAAAGAAGATGATCTTACTTTCTTAGACCAAGGAAGAAAGTTAGGAAGCTCCACACGATCTTAGAGAGGGTAGATCCAGACCCTAGAAGCACATGCAAGCAAGCTCATCCAAGATACTTCCTCTAGAGATCGTATCCTCCACCAAGCAAGAGGGTCATAACTCTACAAGAAGCAAGAAAGGGATGAGAGTGTGTAAAGAGATAATTTGGATGGAAGGAGAGAGGAATATAAATCTTAGGGTGAGAGAGAAAGGTGGGTAGAGGTGTCGAGACATGCATGATATGTGTCCCATGGTTGAAACCTCACATCCATGCAAAACCAGGTCAACCATCAGATCTTGATGCTAGGGGGACCATCATTTGTCAACCCCAGGAGCAACGTCGAGTTCCATTATCTGGTGGCTCATCGGATCATGCCCTCACTTGGCCACAAAAGCAAACCCTAACATCACCATCGGTTGGACACAACACATGCAAAACCATCGACCTGGTTGTTCCTCAAAGCAAACCATCAAATCTCATGCCATGCAAGAGACCCATCGGATCCTCCACTTCCATAGTGGACCATCGGATCCCAAGCATACAAAGGAAGACCATCGACCTAAGGCACTTAGGTGAGAAACCATATGTCTCAACCCTAAGGTAGATAACACCTCTAATTTGATGGTGCATCTAGGAGCCCAAGGATGCAACCACATAAAAATGTTATGAAAACTTATGAAAAACATACATGTGAAATTATGGATAAAACCCTAGACATGGAACAATTACATCAAGATAAAAAAACAAGCGTATAAATTGCATAACTTACTCAAATAATGTCCAAACTAGACTAAACTTGAAACTTATCCTTTTCACATGATATCATAGAATTAGTTAGGGTGTTATTAAGGTTTTAAGAATCAAATTAAGATAAGCAAGCATGTTAAACCATAATGAAAGGTTAGGGGTCTTACAGTGACCATGTCATATATTTCCTTTAGTTTAGTTGAGTCTTAAGGATATGAATATGGGAGGATTTGAAGCTTTCAAAATAGGGTGTACAAATGAGAGTGAAAAATATAGAGAATAAGATGCCCAACGATTAGTTAAGAATTTATAAGGTGCAAACATCTGAAAATTTTAGCAATTCAAGGAAATGTTACTCCATTATGATTAAAAAATAAGGAGCAAAAGTGAATTAAAATTAAGTTGAGAAGGAGAAAACCCTAAATTTATCATTGAATCAGTTCCAACCAAGGCTAAGATGATGACATATATAATTAAATTTGAAGTTAGATGTGACATAATGTTAAGTAAGGATAAGATTTCTTTCTTATATTGATGAATTTAGTGAAAAGACAATGGGATGCGATATGAATCACTAACGATATAGAAGTTTTTTCTAATATGAAGGGAAAAGACTACCATTGACTTGATCATGGTTAGGATAAAAGCATAAAGATGACATAGTTTTTGTAAGAAAAGATTGGTTGGCAAGGACATGTTCTAGCCATCGACAATGTCAAGATGGTCATAAGCAAGAGCAAAGGTGGGATCATGTGAAAGGTAGTTTGATCATGAACCAGCTATGAACCAAATGTAATTCAAGATTTTTGATAGTGAGGAAGGAAAAGGACTTGCATGAGAGTATAATTTGATTGAAATTTTTTAAGAATATGAAGACTAACATTCTTAATGCATAGAACCATAAGCATAAATATATGATAAGAAGAATGAATCCTTGCAAGGAAACACATGAATAATGAAATCCTCATGTTGAATGATTAATAAGTATTATATTAAAGAAGAAACTTGAGAAAGATGAAGGGCATATGGAGAAGGGCAACAAAGAATGATGTTATCACAAAGTCCTTAAAATGACACCAAAATCTTTGATATCTCAACAAGAAGATGTATAAAACTCTATAACTTGGAACAAACATAAAGGATTTACCAATGAAAGATAAAGAATATAATTAGCATACACTATGATGATAAAAGTGCATGTGTTATACCAGAAATCTATCAAGAGAGTTATTTGTTAGTTGTTATTCTCTTATGCCTTTGCTTTGGGATTTTGGGGCAAAATCCTATTAGGATGGGTGAGTTCTGAAAAACCAACTATTGTATGTATAGAATTTGTGAACCTTTACAACAAAGTTAATGTGACCCCTTATCAAATTTGCTTATTAAATTGGACTTTATTTTCCATAACTACATTTTGTGAATTATTTTGAAATTAATTGAAATAGTAAAAATCATGTAGTGCGGTAATTAAGATATGTGGTTAATGATTTGGATAATATTTTATTAACATTTGGTTCAATGCAAATTGAAAATTATAAACTAAAAAATGTACCTTGTGTGTTTGCATTGATCAATTGGATTGATCTCTGTAGTAGATCAATATGTATGCGTGTGTGTGTTTTTCCTAAGCTTGATCATGAAATAGGAACCAGATCCAGGCACTTTGACCCCATTAGTGATCAATGCAAACCTAATGTGGGTCATTTTGCCCCACTAGGAGGTCAAAGTATGGCACTCCAACAGTGGGATGGAAACATTTTGGAAGAAAATCCAAAAGAAACGTCAGAATATCCTTAAAATTATAAATCAATATGGCAAAGACAATGTTTAGAAGAATTACAAGAACATTCACATGTAAAATCACATCAAGTCCCTTTATATTCATTAATATGTAGGTAAGTGTATGATATTTCACATAAATGACAAAAGTTGTCGTGTTTTATAAAAAAGATATTCATCATCATATGTACAATACATGCAACATATACAGGGTATACAAGATAAAATCAGAGTCATATATACTAATCATATATATAGTACCTAGATCCAAGTGTACATGGACAAATCTAGGACTAACAAACAAGGCTAGCTCTAACCTTGTTCTCATTAATGCCACCGAGAAGGTCGCTTCTTGGTTCTAAACCCCTAGTGTAGGTATTGAGAACCTATAAAAGATGGAGAACCTTGAAAGTGAGATCAAAGTACTAATAAGAGATAAGGAATATGGAGTATTCTAAGTATGCAAGTTCACTATATATGTTTAGTTAAGCAGTCATATGATAAGCAACAACTTCTACCAGCATCTCTAAGTAGTATAGACAACATACAATAAACAAGCATCATGTACTAGGCACATAGGAGTTGTAAATGCATTACAATATGAATGCAATATAATACTATACAAATAAATCTACATGACTTGACTACAAATTTTATTATTAAGTCCTTGGTAGTTGGAATGTACCACCCAAACTATTGACTAGTGACTACAAAGTCCCCTAGCCCATCATAGAAGATTTTCTAATTATATAGTCTCCTTAAGATCCTGCTACACCTTGGTTGGTGTGAGTATAACAAGTAGAGGCTCTTTAGTCTATGACTTCCATATAAATATCATGTCCATTTGGGAAATCACGTCACAGTACCTATCATACCATAAGGTAGTATTACCATTTGTAATTATGATATCACATATTTCTATTTCATGTTGGCAGGACTACCATTCATAGTAGGAGATATAACATCGACCACACTCATATAAACGTGTGATATTAGGGCGTTGAGGGTATCTTTACCTCATATGATTTTCAATAATATATATTCAACAATATCTGACTCTGAGTACCTTCTCACCATCTTGAAATTGCTATAAGGATACTTGTTTCACTATTCTAACTTTTGAACACTAGATAGTTATATAATCACAAGGAACTACATGAATATGGTGTTTAATTAAAAGTTCAGTCATCTATCATAGATGAAAAGGATATAATTCAAAACATGGTGTTGAAGTATGCACAAATAAGGCATAATAAAAAACAATATTCAAATTTAAACTTAGCATGTATATATAGGCATAAGTTCCACCATTTTGACCATGCAGATTCCATACCATCAGATGTCTCAAAAGCCACACATTTCTATTATAATATCTTTGTATAACAGTATGGAAACGCCTTGCATTTGAACATAATATGACAAGAGTAGCGACAATGTCTAATGTAGCCATTTTAGGGAAAGATACATGTTAAGTTCAACATGTTTAGCAATATAACATTAACAAGGTTAGTATTTTTGTTTTTAAATAGCAAGTGATAGTAAGAACAACAATAATCTTGAAGTTCCCCAAGTTGTATACAAAAACCACATAAAACTACAATTTTATATCATTCAACATGCAGTTAGTGAGAGCTAGTGGTTTCATGTAGGAGTTGCATGAAAAGTATAGTAAATAGAATAATATTACTCATTTAATGGGCTAAAACCATCTCTATATAGAGCGTGCAAAGACCTAGCTCCGTGCTTCACCAAAAAAACTCAAAAAATACCAATTTTTAGAATCTCCAACTCCAACTAGGGAAAAGAAGAGATCTCTAGGTAAGAGGAATTTCTACCATAGAACATGAAGCATTGTATCAAAAAGGGCATAAGAGAGATGACACAACAAGAAAAGATGGGAAGAAAAGGTAGGCATGGATTTATGCTAAAAAGGTTGGGATGATGATTCTAGGCTTCCACACACCTAAATCAAGCTAGATCACCAACATGAACAAGTTCTAGATTCAAAAATACCCTTCTCTAGATCCAGTAGAATATTTAGCTCCAAAACAATCAAAATGAGCTGTCAAGTCAAACTGATCAAGTATTTATTGGCTTGATAGAGATACATTTGCATTTTGACCCAAATAAGAGAACTTTGGGCTCAGACATTGATTGAAGTGCGCAAAAATGCATCTTGAAGCACCTTTCTTGGTCTCTAAGAACACACATTGGGCTCCTCCTGACACGCATCAGACACCTTGCGTTTAGAAGCAGTCACATTGGCTGGATAACTCGCTCAATTTTCCTACATTGCCTTGGCCCTAAACACACATTGGGCAACCAACCAATCTTGAATCGACCTATTAAATACTCAACTAAAGTTGGTAGATTGGTCTACTTGCATCCACCAATGCAAGTATACTAAGGTACATCACCAAATCTTGAACATGTAGTGTTCCCATCATTTGAAGCATATGTGTTCAAAATCACAAGACATGGTATTTAATATTTGTATATTCCAATTAGATTCATAATATAACCAAATAAATCATATAAATCATGAAATCTAGTCTAATAAAGTAAGATTAAAACAAATCTACATCCAAGGCCTTACAACTCCACTAATAGATATTTACCCTTGAAATCCTAAAAAAATATGAATACATGTGACACGTTTCCTCCTCTAACACTAAAATGGCTTCCTCAACAACATGGTGATGCAACAAAACCCTTACCAAAATTATGTCCTTCCTATTGTAATTCTTCACACGATTATGCAATACCTTAATGCCCCCTCTTCATAGGAAACTAGGTGATTTGATAGGATTTAGAGCCTAGAAGTATAAAGATGGATTATGAAAAAGTGTTGTGTATTCTAGCTATCAAGAGTTGCATATGATGCAATTAACAAATGTTGCATACCTAAATAGTCAAGTTGTGGGAGATCAACCCTAGCTAACTCGTGACTTGGATGAAATATGGATCTTGATTCACTAGAAGGTTGTACACTACAATCTTCTGAGTTGATAGTGATGGTTATCAATTTAAAAAAAATTGTGGGAGGGATAATTAATTAAAGGCCTAAATAATGTCATCAAGTTTTCTTTTTAATCAAATCAAATCAAAAGTGTTTTGACAAAATACAAATTCCTTTTGTAGAAATAAATGGAAAAGAACAACACATTTTTGTTGCAAACGATCCTTGAGAAGGACAATCTAAATGGGAATAACTTTTGCGACTAGTTCAGGATATTGGGAATTGTTCTCACCGAAGAGAGCAAGCTCTATGTCTTGGAGACACCAGAGCCATATGAACCCTCTCCTACTACGTCTAAGACGGAGAGGGATGCTTACAAGAAGCATACTGAAGATGTCATGGATGTAAAGTGCCTGATACTATGCTCAATGAATTATGAGTTGCAAAGACAACATGAAAAGATGGATGTTATTGAGATGGTATCACATCTTAAGAACATGTACCAAGATTGGGAAAGAAAAGAGGTATATGATGTCTCAAAGGCATTGTTCAAGTGCAATGTGGTAGAAGGAGATCATGTAGGTCCCCATGTACTCAAGTTGATTGGATATGTGGAGAACCTTGCTAAATTGGGATTTCCTCTAGGCTAAGAGTTGGCCACATATGTGATTCTATAGTCACTACCAGAATTATACAACCAATTTGTCATGAACTACAACCTAAGATAGGGGTGAATAAGGAAGACAATTGTCACCACTGTCACCAAGCTGGACACTTGAAAAGAAATTGCCCTCTTTATCTGGAGGAACTGCGTAAGAAGAAGTAGGGGATAGAGATCTTCACCTTAGGTATATACGTTATCGAGAAAAATATGTCAACTTCTTCATCTTGGGTGCTAGATACCGGATGTGGATCTCACATATGCTCAAATATGCATGATCTGAAAAGAAGTAAACTTTAAGTAAGGGTGAGGTTGAATTGCATGTTGCAAATGGAGCAAGAGTTATTTCCACTACAATTGGAACCTATCATTATCTCTACCCAGTGGGCTTGTACTAGAGTTAGAGAACTACTATTATGTATCTGCCATGAATAGAAACATCATTTATGTATCTTATACGGACAAGAATGGATTCAAATTTCACATTAAGAATGGTTGATGTTGTATTTCCAAAGATGAGATCTTTTATGGCAATGCCCTAATGTGATATGGTATTTATTTTCTAGATCCAGAGATAAATGTTTATAACATAAATACCAAAAGGCTACTCATTGACTCAAACAAAAATACCTTTGGCATTGTCGTCTAGGGCACATGAGTGAGAGACACGTCTCTAGACTCCATAGAGAAGGTTATCTAGACTCTTTTGATTTCGAATCAATAAAGACATGTGAATCTTATTTATTGGGCAAGATGACAAAGACTCCCTTCAATGTTCAAAATGTTAGAGAAAGTGATCTATTAGTTACACATATTAATGTATGTAGACCTTTTAGAACAAATGCCAGATGTGGTTATCAATAATTCATTACCTTCACTGATGATCTCAGTAGGTTTGTCTATGTGTACTTGATGAAGCACAAGTTAGAAACTCTTAGAAAGTTTAAGGATTTTATGAATGCAGTATAAAAACAATTTGGTAACATTATTAAAGCACTTCATTTTGATTGAGGTATAGAATAATTAAGCCAAGAGTTTGAGAACCTTCTATGAGCCCGTGGTATTGTATCACAATGGACTCCTCCTAGAACACCACAACATAATGGTGCATCAGAAAGAAGGAATCACACATTATTAGATATCATGCGAGCAATGATGAGTTTTGCTGATCTTCTGACTTCATTCTGGGGACATGCTTTAGAAACCTCCATGTTGACACTTAACTATGTACCATAGAAATCGGTTCAAAAGACACCATATGAGATATGACATGGGAAATGTCTTGATGTGTCTTTATGAATATTTGGAGATCTGAAGCTTATGTCAAGAAAATGTTTCCTAAAAATCTTGGACCCAAATATGATAATGTTATTTTTTTAGTTATCCCAAAGAAACCAAGGGATACTACTTTTACACTCCATCTGACAACAAAGTGTTTGTTGCTAGGACTGTTGTATTGAAAAGGAATTTATTTCCAAAGGAATTAGTGGGAGAAAAGTATAGCTCAAAGATGTACAAGACCAACAAGAAAACATTGAACCTAAAGAGGTACAAAAGGAACAAGGAGACTCACAAGTTTTTACAAAATCTGAAATTCCTCTTGTGACACATGAACCTTGTAGATCTAATAGGACACACCTTGAACATGAAAGATTTGGTTATGTTGTGACTCAAAAAAGCGGTGATTTGGTCACAAATGATGAGCCAACAACCTACTTAGAAGCCATTGAGGGACCATATTCTGAGAAATAGCTTGAGGCCATGAGATCTAAGATTGAATCCATTTACACCAACATGACATGGACCTTGTTGGATCCACCTGAAGGGGAAAAACCCAAAGGGTGCAAGTGGGTCTTCAATAAGAAGACCAACATGTATGATAATGTACAAACCTATAAGGGCAGATTGGCTACAAAAGGTTTCAAATAAGTTTAAGTAGTTGACTATGATGGAACTTTTTCACTAGTTGTCATGGTTAAATCCATCAGGACCATGCTTGTCATTACAACTTATTATGACTATGAGATTTGGAAGATGGATGTCAAAACCATTTTCCTTAATGGGAATCATCTTAAGGATGTGTACATGACACAACCTGAGGGTTTTATAAATATAAAAGAAGCCAATAATGTATGTAAGATACAAAGGTCAATCTATGGATTGAAGCAAGCATCTCAGGGCTTGAATCTTTGATTTGATAAAACAATCAAAGAGTTTGGCTTTAGTCAAAATGAAGATGAACCATGTGTTTACAAGAAGGGTAGTGGGAGCATAGTTGTATTCCTCATATTGTATGTAGACGACATACTATTGACGGGGAATGGCACCCCTACTTAGTAGATGGTAAAGACCTGACTAAGAAGTACCTTTGCTATGAAGGATTTAGGCTAAGCATCCTATATCTTAGGAATCAAGATCTATAGAGATAGGTTGAGAAGGCTTCTAGGCCTAAACCAGAGCATATACATTGACAAAGTATTGAAGATGTTCAACATGCATGACTCAAAGAGAGGGAAGTGCCCATGTCCCATGGAAGCCGCTCTAAATCCCAATTTTTCAGTTCTTGTGAAGAACATGAGCTCATGAGTAAGATTCCATATGCATTTTCCATTGGATCTACCATGTATGCAATGTCATGTAGTCATCCCAATGTCTCATATGCCTTGAGAATGACTAGAAAGTATCATTCAGATCCCATTGAATATTACTAAACTACCGTAAAGAATATCCTTAAGTACTTGAGAAGAACTAAGGATCAATTCCTTGTTTATAATGGTGAGGAAGAGCTTGTAGTAAAAGGCTATACGAGTTCTAGCTTCCAAACTGAGAAAGGTGACTATAGACCGCAATCTAAATTTGTGTTTTGTGTTAAAAATGAAGCTATAAGCTGGAAGAGGTTCCAAGAAAGAAGCAGTTGCTGATTCTATAATAGATGATGAGTATAGTGTTGCATCCAATACAACAAAAGAAGCTATTTGGATCAAGAAGTTCATAAGTGAACTTGGAGTGGTTCCAAGAATTGGAGACACACTAGAGTTGTATTGTGACAACAATGGAGCTATTGCACATGCTAAAGAACTAAAATCGCATCAACGTTCCAAGCACATACTACAACGATTCTATCTCATATGAGAGATCCTACAATGACGAGATGTGAATATTTGAAGAGTACCAACTGAATGCAATGTTGTTGACCCACTAACAAAATCACTTTCATAGCAGAAGCATGATGGTCATGCAAGGTCACTTGGGATTAAGTTTATGTGTGATTGTCTCTAAGTGCAAGTGGGAGTCTTTTGGTATGTGTGCCCTGAGAGCCAGTGATGATTTTAATGGCATATATTGTAATTTATTTGATTAATAATAAAGGCATTTTCTGTCTATGTGTCTGTTCAATTATGAGATGATGATATAACATGATATATGTCTAAATAATGGCATTTCTCAATGACATATGTCTTCAGATTGAGATCCTAAACAATGAGATCATATATATGATAGTATATATATACATGCATATTATGTTCCTAGTTGGATATTATTGTGGGAGCTAAAAGACAACAATAGTACATAAGACTAGAATGTGTGTTGGTTGATGACAAAATTATTGGTATGTATGCCCAGAGAGCCAGTAATATGATGATTGTAATGGCATAACTTGTAAAGGATTTGATTAATAATAAAGGCAATCTTCCAATTTATTTTGTTTTATTTAGTTATGAGATAATGAAGTAACATAATAAATGTCTAGAGAATAATATTACTCAATGACGTATGTCTTCAAGTGCCTGACTTGAACAAATGGGATATGTCCTAGTCAGATGTTATTGTGGAAGGCTAATAGGCATCAGTCACACATAAGACTAGGGTGTGTGTTGGTTGATGAGAGAATCTCATCAGTCATGACATGTGATATCAAACCAAGCACATAGATACTTGTCAGAGAATAATGTATTGGAAAGACCCACGGTAAGAGTGATACATGAAAACTATAATTGGTAGTTAGAATCATTGCTTATAGTGTCGATGGTGATTGTGGTTTTTAGAGCTGAAGTCAATACACTCATCACATGTCGTTCGGTATAATTTGACATCATCCACAATGATCCTGAATAAGGGTTGCCATAAAGGTGATGATTGGGTGCACTGTGATACATGGGGATGACTGTGAGTGATGTAGATGGGATTTGTCCCTCCTATAAGAGTATGATATCTTGTACACTTAATAAGTGAGACTGAGAAATGCATGACCATGCAAATTTGAGTCAATATGTGATATTGAGCTTACATATATTTCATACAATTTGCTCTGGTTCAAGGAACATGGATTGAATGTTGAAGGTGATGATTGTTCCATGCCTTAAGTTCAATATGGATATCAGTGACAAAGGAACTATACAAACAATGTAACAAAAATCATATATTGTAGGTTGAAGTTGTTCTCCAACTTTCCATTTACTTTGGTAGCAATGATGTGTGTCTAGGCACCACTCTTTGCTTGTTATGTCATAATTGGTTATGGACATTCACTGCTAATGTAATATGGGGCCTATAGGGTCACACATATAGGATACACCTAGAAGAGGAGTTTAAACATGAATGATAATTGAATTGATTGCTAAAGTGTTTAGGTTTCAATTCAAGCAACAAATTAACTGACTAGACTCCCAACTAACCAGTTTAAGGGTTGAACCAACCAGTTGGAGTGTTAGTTGGTTGGATATTACATTGGCTGAATTTTGGATGAGCTGGGGAGCGAACCAACCGGTTCACTTAGGTAAGTGATCAGTTCATTTTCGTCAAATGATCATTTTATGAAGCAAAACACCCGATTCATAGAGCAATTCGATTACATCAAGGATTAGTGCAGATGAAATGTCGTGCATTAATTGGATTAAAATTGCCAATACAACTGCAATTGGGAAACATGATGAAAGGAACGCTTCACTGGGTGAACCAAATGGATGGCATGTCAACCAATCAATTTGCTCAACGAATTGACCATTTTGCCTATCGTAGGTTGTGATTTTTCATGAGATTCTAGTCCCTTCCACCCCTACACAGACTGGGAACCCTGACCCTGACCCTTCTATAAATAGATAGGTACCGGGGGCTTCTCAGATAGATCAATTAGCTCTGACAATTGTTTGTCTTCTTTGGTTGTGGTAGCCAAGTGAACCCGAGCAAGTCCTACCCAATTAAGGGAGGGATAGCAAGAGAGAAAAATTGTGGGAGAGTAAGTTGGTGACTAGTACACCAACGAGAGGTACAACTCCTTCCTGTTTGTTCTAGTAGAATGACAAGAGTTCCAAGTTGTCTGTGTGGACTTCCATAGAGGTGTGGATGTTGTTGCCTGCCACTAGGAGGACAACGTCAACCTACTATCTATGGTGGAGACCAAGGAGTCATTGCAGACGTTGTTGGAGTGCAACTAGAAGGAAGTTGCACAACAACAATGATGAGATTGTCGCTGGACTTGCTCCAGGACTAGGTATATACTCGAAACCATCCTTTCCATTATATAGTTTTTGACATGATCCGCTGGTTCAATGAGGAATATGGCAGTATTTTTTTATATATTTCCGCTACCTACCTGATGTCATATTTCCCTATAGTAGTATCAAATCCACACCAATTTATTATATTTTAGAATAATCGATATGATCAGATTTTTAATTTTACCATTTATTTTTTGCATACAGTGCTAATATTAATGTCCAACCAAATACCACGTACAATCCCAAATTAATATATTTATGACATATATACACAATTTAGACGTGTAGCCCTAAAAGTGAGTGTTGATGTGGATGTGAAGCATGGTTATGGCCAGTAACCCTATATATATGTGCATGATTCTGTGGTTGGTTATTCCTATTTTATCTCAATTTTCATACCGAGCCTCTACCTTATATTCCAATTTCAAAAGTATTATTCTCTCAGACATTTTCTTTCCTCGAATGTAACTCAAGGTTTCTCTACAATCATATAATATTAGGATAATTTAATTTCTTATTACAATGACAAAGACAAGCCACCCACAAAGCTGAATTGGTCGAGTGGAGGCTCATCTGATCAACTGGAGGACCTAGAAGATTGTGGACTGAAGTCCAAACGACCGATGTGACAACCAACCAACGATCTAGGAGGCGAGGCTATTAGTTTAAGGGTTTGACTGATCAACCCAGATTGGAAAGTAGGGATATTCATCAATAATAGGTTTATGCATGAGGTGTAAACCCTAGGATGTGGTAATCCCTTGTGGCTCCAAGGAATTATAATATAATGGACATAACCATCACTTACGTTTATTTCATGTTTTCATTATGGTATATAGCATGTATATGATACATACTATATATGTGGTGATTGGATAATGTATATGTATTTATAAATACAAATTGGCTCAAATAATGTATTAAGTCTTAGATGCTTTTCATAAGAAATACACATAAAAATATTGATTGACTAAGTGTGGACACCCCAAGGGAGGTACACTGTCTATCTTGTGGAATTGTGATGGTAATAATGTGCACTTCCCAAGCGGGGTGCATTATTATCGTGTTGGCTTTTGGGTCAGGCTAAACTATGTGTCCTTAATGAGATTAAGCACCAGAGGCATGCATATGACTATGGAAAAGAGTTGCACATATCATCTATCCAAGAATTGCATATGATGCAATTGACAAAAGTTGCCTACCTTAATAATTGACTATGGACGTTGGCGTTAGCCAACTAATAGTTGCATCATTTTGGATCTTTGCTCACTAGAAGGTTGTATGCTGCAATCTTTCAAATGGATATGTGAGGGCTATCAATTTGAATAAAATAGTGGGAGCCATAATTAGTTAAAGACTTAATTGAATATCGTCAATATTAAATTAAAATTAAATTAAATGGGTTTTGACAAAATGCATTTTATTTATCTTGTAGAATCAAATGGGAATCAAATCATCATTGTGATTGGTCCTTAGGAAGGACAAACTTAACGGGACAAATTTCTATGACTAGTTTTGAACTTTGAGAAGGGTTCTCAATGAAGAGTGCAAGCTCTATGTCCTAGAAACACCAGTGCCAGAAATACCTTCTCCTGATGCACCTAGGGATGAGGTAGATGCTTACTGGAAGCATGCCAACAATGCCTTGGATATAAAGTACCTTATGCTAAGCTACATGAACTATGAGTTGCATGATGAATGTGAATACATAAGGATACTTGAGAGCACATCTTAAGAACTTGAACCATAAGCATGCAAAGCAAGAAAGGTACAATATCTCAAAGGTGCTCTTTGAGTGTAAGATGATAGAGGGAGACTCAGTAGAGACCCATGTGCTCAATATGATTGGACATGTAAAATATCTAGAAGAACTGGGATTCTCCTTGAGCCAAGAGTTGTCCACAGATATGATTCTAATCATTGCCTAAATCATATAGCCACTTTATTGAGTGTTACCACTTGAATAATATGGCCATACCGTTGTCAGAATTGCTTGGCATGCTAATTAATGTCGAAGCAAGAATGAAGAAGGACAAATATGTGATGGTGATCAATAGAGTCAAGTCTAAGGATGAAAGCAAGGTCATGAAAAGTTCTGAGGCTAAGAACAAATCCAGATTATCAACACTCAAGATAAGGAGAAAGAAAAGTACAAGAGGAATCTATCCTTTGTACTTGAAGGCATCCAGGAAGAAGAAGATGGGGATGGTGATCTCCACTTCAGGTATACACGTCATTGAGATAAACCTATATACTTCTTCATCTTAGGTACTAGATACCAGATGTGGATCTCACATATGCTCGAATATGCATGATCTGAAAAGAAGTAGGCCTTTAAGAAAGGGTGAGGTTGAACTGCAAGTCACAAATGGAGCAGGAGTTGCTGCCATTACAGTTGGAACCTATAGTTTATCTTTGCCCGCAAGGCTTGTAATAGAGTTAGTAATCTGCTATTATGTACCTTCCATTAATAGAAACATCATTTTTGTATCTTATATGGACAAGGATGCATATGAATTTCATATTAAGAATGGTTGATGTTCTATTTCAAAAAAAGGGATTTTTTATGGCAATGCTATGATGTCTTATGGTCTTTATTTTCTAGATCTAAAGACATATAATACCAAAAGACTAAAACTCAACAACTCAAATAAAACATATCTTTGGCATTATCGTCTAGGGAACATGAATTGGGAATCACATATCTGGACTCCATAAAGATGGTTATCTGGACTCTTTTGATTTGGAATCAATAGAGACATATGAATCTTGTTTGTTGGGCAACATGACCACGACTCCTTTACCTAGTAACAATGAGAGGGCTAGTGATCTATTAGGACTCATACATACTTATGTATGTGAACCTTTTAGAACAACTGCTAGAGGTGGGTATCAGTACTTCATTACCTTCACTGATGACTTTAGTAGGTATGGTTATGTTTACTTGATGAAACATAAATAAAAAACTCTAAAAAAGTTTAAGGAGTTTATGAATGAAGTACATAACCAACTTGGAAAAGGTATTAAGGAACTTCATTTTGATCGAGGTGGAGAATACTTATGCCAACGGTTTGAGGACCTTCTGCTAGCCCGTGGTATCGTATCACAGTGGACTCCACCTAGAACACCTTAAAATAATGGTGTATCAAAAAGAAGGAATCACACATTGCTGGTTATGGTGCGATCAATGATGAGTTTAGTTCAACTTCCGACTAACTTCTAGGTTTATGCTCTTGAAACCGCCACATTTACACTAAACCAAGTACCATCTAAATTAGTTCAAAATACACCATATGAGATATGGTATGTGAAGCATCCCAATGTGTCTTTTATGAGGATTTGGGGATGTGAAGCTTATGTGAGGAAAATGTTTCCTAAAAAGCTTGGCCCTAAATCCGATAAATGTTATTTTGTTGGATATCATAAGGAGACTAAAGGATATTACTTATATTCCCTATATGATAACAAAGTGTTTGTTCTCAGAGATGCTTCATTCCTAGAATTTTTTATTAATTTACAAATGAATTAGTGGGAGGAAAGTGGAACTCAAGGAGGTTTTAGACCAACAAGAAAGCATTAAACCGATAGATGCACAAGAGGAACAAAGGGAATCAAAAAGTGTTGTGCAATCTTAAATTCCTCAAGTAAAAGAGGAACCTCATAGATCTAGTAGGACACACCTTGAGCCTAAAAGATTTGGATATCTTGTGACTTAGGAAGGCGATGAGTTAGTCATAGATGATGAGACAACAACCTATCTAGAATCTAATAAGGGACCATAGTCTGACAAATGGCTTGAGGCCATGCGATCTGAGATGGAATCCATGTATACCAATAGGTACAGACCGTGGTGGATTCACCTGAAGGGGTAAAACCCATAGGGTGCAAGTGGGTCTTCAAGAAGAAGATAGACATGGATGGAAAAGTACAAGCCTATAAGGGTAGGTTGGTTGTAAAGGGTTTTATATAAGTTCAAGGTGTTGACTATGAAAAAACCTTTTCTCCAGTTGCCATGGTTAAGTCCATCAAGATCATTCTTGCTATTGCAGCTTATCATGATTATGAGGTTTTCTAGATGGGTGTTAAAACCACATTCCTTAACGGGAATATTCTTAAGGATGTGTATATGACACAAACTTGAGGGTTTTATAAATATAAAGGATGCAAATAGAGTCTGTAAGAAACAAAGTTCAATCCATGGATTGAAGCAAGCATCTCAGAGCTGGAATCTTCATTTTGACGAGACCGTCAAAGAGTTTGGCTTTACACAAAGTGAAGATGAACATTGTGTGTACAAGAAGGTTAGTATGAGAATGATTATAATATTGTATGTAGATTACATACTATTGACGGGGAATGAAATCCCTACTTTATAAAAGGTAAAGACATGGCTAGAATATACATTTTCTATGAAAGACTTGGGAGAAGCATCCTACATCTTGGGGATCAAGATCTATAGAGATAGATCTAGAAGGCTTCTTGGACTAAGTCAGAGTACATACATTAACAAAGTGCTGAAGAGGTTCAATATGGAGAGCTCAAAGATAGGAAACCTATCCATGTGTAATGGAGTTATGTAACATACTGAATTCTGGGCATTTTGCCTTTTTGGTCTTCTTTTCCATCTTTTCCTTTCATTTCTATCCTCTATGCATCTTTTTGTACTATTTTCTATAAGTTTTGTCCTTCTTTTCATTCCATATGTCTTTGGACTTGATTTAGTGGAATTATGATGGTTATTGGATAAATGTTTCCCATATATTCATAATATAGGGTTGTATGCACAAATACATCGGTTAGAGTTTAGATAATGGGCCTAAAGTGTAAATTGTACACTAAGCAATAAAAAGAATAAGATATTTCGTCCTAGAACTTTCTAGCACTTCCTAGAATAAGAGAAATAAGAGAAAATCCGAATTTTATATAAGGGAGAAGATAAATGCAATAATTAAATGTAATATGAGAATTAATGGGTAAAGAAGATAATTAGAAAGATTTTTGCACCAAAATTATAATTGGAAAAACCCATCAGGATAATTTGACACTCAAATTTGTTTTCTTGACCCAAAAAGTAACTTAAGGGCCAAGTATCATTTAAAGTGAAACATAAATATAAATATTAATGTCATTATCAAAAGAAAATAGGAAATATGCCAATAAAGTGAAATAAAATACTTAGTGTTCTCAAATCAGAAAAATAACTCCAAATTCGTATTCCAAACATAAAAATAAGCCTTTGGGAAAATTTTCATTTAATTTGGTCAATGTTTAATATTTTATTTAAATTTGGAGAGAGAAAATGATTTAAAGACCAAAAATATTAAATATATGTTGATAAAAATTAATTTATGCCAAAAACGTGTTCCAAACGTTTATTATTACTTGTATACCAAGTTTTGTATTTTTTAGAAGGTTTCTAGATGTCTCTAATAAATTAAAAAGATAAATAGGTGACAAAATTTAAATGAATTAAATAAAAAAATAAAAGTCTTCAAAAAAATATAATAATGACAAAATCGTGTTCTACATATTAAAATAGACCTTTGGATGGATTTTGAATCGATTTGGAAAATATTTGATGAGACGATAAATTAAGGAGAGAGAAAGTATATAAAACATTCAACTCATTAACTAAAATAATAAACAATTTCAAAAAATGAAAATAATAGCAAATTCGTGACTAACATACTTAATATGAGTTATGGGAGAAGTTTTGTATTTTTTGGATAATCTTAATGTCATTAATAAATGAAGAAAGAGAAAATAAGTTTATAAATATTTAACAAATTAAAATTCTCAAAATACAAAACTAATTCCATATTTGGATTCTACACGTCAAAATCAGTCAAGATGTCAATTTTGGTTAATTTTGGAAGTCGTTTGTACCCTCAAATAAGAAAAGTTAAAAAGTTAAATAATTAAAATAGAACTTTATTAGATTGGGAATGCAATTAATACACACGTCAAAAGGACCGTCCGATCATGTGTGGACGGCGTGGATTTCATCTCCTACCTTGGGTAGGAGACAACCCGCCGTGAACAGTAAACGTGAGAAATTGGTCCGATGTTTTTGGCTTTTCTCACTCGTTTCTCATCCGTTTCTCACGATTTTTGTTGCGTTAGAATCGGGAGAAAATTCCGCATCAGTTAAGTATTTACTCACACCCCGATATTCAATATTAAAGATTCGCCTAAGTTGTTTCTCCTACTCTTCGAACCTGTTACATGCAAACGCCTACTTTCCATTGCAAGATCTCCCTCGTCTCTTGGTCTTTCTCTGCGATTAGTCCTCCTTCGCCTTGTTCTCACTCTCCCAAACCCGTAGGCCCTATAAAACCTAAAGTTTTTGGCACTTCTCGCTCTGACCACTATCTTCTCCCATCATCCCCTGTTTTCCTCCCTGTTTTCTTTTCCGAGCCACCTCCTCCTCTCTTCAAGTATTAAGAACTCTATAAAAGCAAGCCTATATCTCCCTAATGCGCCAGGGCATCGATTTCCAGTGTGGGTTACTCGTCGTTTAACCGCGGCCATCGTGTCCCAACTCCACCCGGCGCCTTGGAGCAAAGTTGGTGTTGACGGTGCCTCTATGGCTCAAAGTGTGGCTGCTAACTCCTTAAATCATACGACGATGATCAGGGTAAGCTTCTGACAGCTTCAATTTTCCCAGTTGATGTGAGTTTTCCATTCGCCCCTTTTTCCATATATTGATCCATCCCTAACGTGAAGGTGCAATGTTCACGTTTCAATCGCGCTCTTATTATGTTAACATAGTGTTTGTCTCTGCCGGAACCTTTTGAACACTTTAGGCATGTTTGCCTTGGTTGGTTTCAGTGTTTCCGATCTTCACACACTGCTCCATCGGCGGCAATGACCGGGCAGGATGCTCATGCCGAGAGAGCCATCACGGCTCAGTTCCCTGGGTCGGTGAGTTCGCAGGAGTGTGAGGAACCCCTCAGTGCTTCCAATTTTCTATCGTCGTGTTGGGTGATTGATTGATTGGATTGAATCATCGCAGTGAGTCTGCAGATGTGTTTTCTTACGCGGGGTGAAGGTATTACGAGGAAGATGATTTCGTGTGGTTGTACTTCTCTGCCCTCATTTCACCTCTTTCGCTTCTTTTCCTACTAAGGACATTTTAGTCATTTCTCCCATGTTTCCCTTTGACTGATGACATGGGTGCCTATGATTGGGCCATGTCAACATATCGACCCCATCTCTTGCACATATTGCTTATGTGGCTTTTCCGAATTTTGTTATTGGTTGATTTTATAAAAATCATAACTTGTTCTCTGGTTGTCTTAAAAATAAAAAGAAAATATGTCCCGAACTCAGAAAAAGATTTCCTATCTAATAAAAATAATTTAAATGTCTGATTTTGAGTTTTTTGAGTATGAGTTTTTGAGGATGGTTTAATTAACTAAAAATCACCAAAAATAACCCTAAAAGTCTATATCTTCAAAATATACAATATTATATGTTATTTTGATCAGAAAACCCTAACTAAGATGATGGTGAGGTTTTTCGAGTCTATTTTGATGGTTTGCGTGAAAAGTTAGTATTACTAGGGTTTTCAATCTTTAATGAGTATACTTAATGCTAATTCCTAGATCTAATGATGAATTAGGGAAAGAGGGTTCTAATTTCGTGTGAAGGGTTGGAAAAAGAGTTCTATAACACCTGAGGCTAAGGTATGTGTTTTGTTTGTGCATCTACCTTTCAGTTGGGAAAACATTAATCCATTACCCATACTTTCTTACGAGGTTTAACTTGATCCAAATCCTTAAATCTTGAAACCTAAATTGCTTATTGCCTCAAAAGTAGATGTAGTATTCTCTTGTTTGGGTATTCATACCCCACTGCCATGTTACATATTCATTTTCTTAACCTTGCCATAACTCTTTTGTTAGCATGTAATTAAATGATCTATTTAATGTTTAAGTAGTGGTACTTATGTACAACCACCCATACATGGCATGTATAAAATCGCCCTAGGGGAATGTTTATAATTCTCCCCATTAAAAATTGTAGGTGATTGGAAATGTTTTTATTCTTCCCTCACCTAAGGTTAGAGGTCCGGTAGGTGCCTCAACCCTACTTAGTTAGGTAGACATATTAATTTACATGCAAAACCCTTATTAACTTTGTTAATGGCAAGTTTCATTAAAAATAGCCTCATACTCTTGATGTCACACTTTTCAATAAATCTTTAGCCTATTTTACTTGTTACAACTTTCTTGTCATTTTTAGAATAATCTTGTAACACATACTTTTCTTTCTTTTCCTCTTGCTGGGTGTCTTCCCAACCACCCAGGAGCTGAGCAAGGTGATGGATAAGGCGTGAAGACCTTAGATGTTGATTTGGACTTAGATGATGGACATGTTACTTGGAGACAAAAGTGGAGTAGTTAGATTTTCCTCTACTTAGATCCTCTTTTTGTATAAAGCATGTACACCCATATTGGGGGAAAATTTTATGTACACTTTATTTAAATTGAATATAGTCAAAATTTTATCTTCCGCTGCTATCCAAATTGGATTTTGTTTACCATTGTTTTTAGTAGAGGGTGATTTATTCCACTCTTTACAGCATGGTATCAGAGCCAATGGTAGTCGGATCTTTGACTATTTCAGTTTGTCTCCCTAATTAGAACCCTAGACTTGCATAGTTTCCTTTAAGTGACATGGTTACCCTAGATTTGATCTACCTTGATGAAAGGTTGACTTAGAACTCAATAGTTCCACATTATAACCTTGATGAATAAAATCCTAAAATACTTATAATTAAAATATGCATAACTTGATGTTGTTTAGGTTTGCCTTTAGGTAACTATTAGGGCATGCAGTTGAAGCAAGGTTGTCTAGAAAGGATCAGGGTTTCAGGGACAGGCAAAATTTTCCTCCGCACCACTAGCTTGGTATACGAGGACTCCCGTGCCCTTATGATACCGGCCTGGCCTGCGCTGATACGAATTGTCCAAAATAGTTTGCTTTTAGGCAATAGTGACCTTAGATTCTATGTTGTATATCTTTGGGAACCCTAAGTTTCATATGTATGGTGATTTGTTTGAGGATGGATACCAAGATAGTTTTCTTATGACCTTTGAACCTAGACCTTAGAGTTTGGGTGTTTGTGAGAATATCAGAGTGCGCAGTGGAAGCATGATGGATCTTGATAATGGTTTGGTTAGACTTATCCTTTAACCTTAGTGTAGTAGGTCAAAACCTTTAAGGGGTGGAGTATGGTTAGTTGATGATGTTTGAGTGGTTATATTTCGAGGATGAAATCCTCTTTAGGGGGATGGAACCCTATAACATCTTCAAGTCTATCTAATCAATCTTTAGAAACCCTAACTCCATAGATAGGAGGTTAGCGTGTTCGGATCCTTAGTTTTGACCAAACAAGTTAATAGTTGTAACCCTAACGTGCTTGTTTATATATTAATGAACACATAATTATCATCTAAGGAATAAATCATATGCTTGAACCCTAATGAATATCCAATGCACACAATATGAATATCAATGCTAATTGTCAAGAAGTAAGATGTTAATAATGTCATGAACCAATAAACCCTAATGATATGATGAGTAAGGTTATAATTCGTAATTAATGCATGCTAAGGATGAATAAGTGAAATAAAATGGTCATGTTGACCTAAACCCTAAGTTGTATTCATCTAACCCTAATCTATACATCTTTAATGCCTTTCATGATACATTGATGATGTTAAGTGCCATAATCAGTTAACATACTTTGATACATATAAATGATATATATGATCATCTAATCACATATTAATTAAGTCATCAATATGAATGCATGTTACCTTGTTAACTAATATACATATTATTAGTCACTTAATGTGAATCAAATCATTAATATGACATATGTTCCACCTTGATCGTTAAAATACATATAATGGATTCAATATGGATATGAGATGATTCGAATCCACATAAATGTGCAAAATCAATAATATAAATGAATAAATATGAATAATGATTAATGATGACATTAATGTGAGCAATAACGATAATGTGACCTTGTGATAACGTTAATATGAATATAAGTAACTAATGTGACATTAATTGGAATAATTGTATGCTTAACCACAAATTGAATAGAATGTCTTATTTCATATAAAATAATTTGTTATAATTAATAAAGTGGAATATGAGGATAATGAAGTATAAATGCGAATTATTAAGGACAATGATCAAATATAATAATGAATGTGGAGATAATTGAGTAACCCCTAATTGTGCTAAAATTCATAGTAAGAAAGATGAAATACATATATAATGTTTCATGGATGATAATGAAATATAACCCTTTTGGAAATAAAGCGAGTATGACATTACATAATTAAAATAATGATGATAATGTGATATAATGTTAAAAAGCCAAAAATGTAAATAATGTTAAGTCTCCTAAAAAGAATATCTTAATAATGGACCTAGGTGATCTATGAGAACTCGACTTATGATTAGTTACTGTATATGAAGTTTCTAAACCCTTAGGGGTAGTTGAAGTATATGTTTTGGTGGAAGTTGTATGGTTGGAGGAACAACCTGAAGTTTACCCTTAGGGGTAGTTGAAGTATATGTTTTGGTGGAAGTTGTATGGTTGGAGGAACAACCTGAAGTTTTGGTGATGTGAGGTTACACACTCACCCTTCCCTAATTGCTAGTAATTTCGGGGACGAAATCCTCTTTAAGGGGTGGAGTGTTGTAACATACTGAATTCTGGGCATTTTGCCTTTTTGGTCTTCTTTTCCATCTTTTCCTTTCATTTCTATCCTCTATGCATCTTTTTGTACTATTTTCTATAAGTTTTGTCCTTCTTTTCATTCCATATGTCTTTGGACTTAATTTAGTGGAATTATGATGGTTATTGGATAAATGTTTCCCATATATTCATAATATAGGGTTGTATGCACAAATACATCGGTTAGAGTTTAGATAATGGGCCTAAAGTGTAAATTGTACACTAAGCAATAAAAAGAATAAGATATTTCGTCCTAGAACTTTCTAGCACTTCCTAGAATAAGAGAAATAAGAGAAAATCCGAATTTTATATAAGGGAGAAGATAAATGCAATAATTAAATGTAATATGAGAATTAATGGGTAAAGAAGATAATTAGAAAGATTTTTGCACCAAAATTATAATTGGAAAAACCCATCAGGATAATTTGACACTCAAATTCGTTTTCTTGACCCAAAAAGTAACTTAAGGGCCAAGTATCATTTAAAGTGAAACATAAATATAAATATTAATGTCATTATCAAAAGAAAATAGGAAATATGCCAATAAAGTGAAATAAAATACTTAATGTTCTCAAATCAGAAAAATAACTCCAAATTCGTATTCCAAACATAAAAATAAGCCTTTGGGAAAATTTTCATTTGATTTGGTCAATGTTTAATATTTTATTTAAATCTGGAGAGAGAAAATGATTTAAAGACCAAAAATATTAAATATATGTTGATAAAAATTAATTTATGCCAAAAACGTGTTCCAAACGTTTATTATTACTTGTATACCAAGTTTGTATTTTTTAGAAGGTTTCTAGATGTCTCTAATAAATTAAAAGGATAAATAGGTGACAAAATTTAAATGAATTAAATAAAATAATAAAAGTCTTCAAAAAATATAATAATGACAAAATCGTGTTCGACATATTAAAATAGACCTTTGGATGGATTTTGAATCGATTTGGAAAATATTTGATGAGACGATAAATTAAGGAGAGAGAAAGTATATAAAACATTCAACTCATTAATTAAAATAATAAACAATTTCAACAAATGGAAATAATAGCAAATTCGTGACTAACATACTTAATATGAGTTATGGGTGAAGTTTTGTATTTTTTGGATAATCTTAATGTAATTAATAAATGAAGAAAGAGAAAATAAGTTTATAAATATTTAACCGATTAAAATTCTCAAAATACAAAACTAATTCCATATTTGGATTCTACACGTCAAAATCAGTCAAGATGTCAATTTTGGTTAATTTTGGAAGTCGTTTGTACCCTCAAATAAGAAAAGTTAAAAAGTTAAATAATTTAAATAGAACTTTATTAGATTGGGAATGCAATTAATACACACGTCAAAAGGACCGTCCGATCATGTGTGGACGGCGTGGATTTCATCTCCTACCTTGGGTAGGAGACAACCCGCCGTGAACAGTAAATGTGAGAAATTGGTCCGATGTTTTTGTCTTTTCTCACTCGTTTCTCATCCGTTTCTCACGATTTTTGTTGCGTTAGAATCGGGAGAAAATTCCGCATCAGTTAAGTATTTACTCACGCCCCGATATTCAATATTAAAGATCCGCCTAAGTTGTTTCTCCTACTCTTCGAACCTGTTACATGCAAACGCTGACTTTCCATTGCAAGATCTCCCTCGTCTCTTGGTCTTTCTCTGCGATTAGTCCTCCTTCGCCTTGTTCTCACTCTCCCAAACCCGTAGACCCTATAAAACCTAAAGTTTTTGGCACTTCTCGCTCTGACCACTATCGTCTCCCATCATCCCCTGTTTTCCTCCCTATTTTCCTTTCCGTGCCATCTCCTCCTCTCTTCAAGTATTAAGAACTCTATAAAAGCAAGCCTATATCTCCCTAATGCGCCAGGGCATCGATTTCCAGTGTGGGTTACTCGTCGTTTAACCGCGGCCATCGTGTCCCAACTCCACCCCGCACCTTGGAGCAACGTTGGTGTTGACGGTGCCTCTATGGCTCAAAGTGTGGCTGCTAACTCCTTAAATCATACGACGATGATCAGGGTAAGCTTCTGACAGCTTCAATTTTCCCAGTTGATGTGAGTTTTCCATTTGCCCCTTTTTCCATATATTGATCCATCCCTAACGTGAAGGTGCAATGTTCACGTTTCAATCGCGCTCTTATTATGTTAACATAGTGTTTGTCTCTGCCAGAACCTTTTGAACACTTTAGGCATGTTTGCCTTGGTTGGTTTCAGTGTTTCCGATCTTCACACACTGCTCCATCGACGGCAATGACCGGGTAGGATGCTCATGCCGAGAGAGCCATCACGGCTCAGTTCCGTGGGTCGGTGAGTTCGCAGGAGTGTGAGGAACCCCTCAGTGCTTCCAATTTTCTATCGTCGTGTTGGGTGATCGATTGATTGGATTGAATCATCGGAGTGAGTCTGCAGATGTGTTTTCTTACGCGGGGTGAAGGTATTACGAGGAAGATGATTTCGTGTGGTTGTACTTCTCTACCCTCGTTTCACCTCTTTCGCTTCTTTTCCTACTAAGGACATTTTAGTCATTTCTCCCATGTTTCCCTTTGACCGATGACATGGGTGCCTATGATTGGGCCATGTCAGCATATCAACCCCATCTCTTGCACATATTGCTTATGTGGCTTTTCCGAATTTTGTTATTGGTTGATTTTATAAAAAGCATAACTTGTTCTCTGGTTGTCTTAAAAATAAAAAGAAAATATGTCCCGAACTCAGAAAAAGATTTCCTATCTAATAAAAATAATTTAAATGTCTGGTTTTGAGTTTTTCGAGTATGAGTTTTTGAGGATAGTTTAATTAACTAAAAATCACCAAAAATAACCCTAAAAGTCCATATCTTCAAAATATACAATATTATATGTTATTTTGATCAGAAAACCCTAACTAAGATGATGATGAGGTTTTTGGAGTCTATTTTGATGGTTTGCGTGAAAAGTTAGTATAATTAGGGTTTTCAATCTTTAATGAGTGTACTTAATGCTAATTCCTAGATCTAATGATGAATTAGGGATAGAGGGTTCTAATTTCATGTGAATGGTTGGAAAAAGAGTTCTATAACACCTGAGGCTAAGGTATGTGTTTTGTTTGTGCATCTACCTTTCAGTTGGGAAAACATTAATCCATTACCCATACTTTCTTACGAGGTTTAACTTGATCCAAATCCTTAAATCTTGAAACCTAAATTGCTTATTGCCTCAAAAGTAGATGTAGTATTCTCTTGTTTGGGTATTCATACCCCACTGCCATGTTACATATTCATTTTCTTAACCTTGCCATAACTCTTTTGTTAGCATGTAATTAAATGATCTATTTAATGTTTAAGTAGTGGTACTTATGTACAACCACCCATACAGGGCATGTATAAAATCG
This sequence comes from Alisma plantago-aquatica, assembly GCA_963693085.1. Lineage (NCBI taxonomy): Eukaryota > Viridiplantae > Streptophyta > Magnoliopsida > Alismatales > Alismataceae > Alisma > Alisma plantago-aquatica. The sequence continues at coordinate 397,865,860 of OY856411.1, read as the reverse complement.
CCCTAGGGGAATGTTTATAATTCTCCCCATTAAAAATTGTAGGTGATTGGAAATGTTTTTATTCTTCCCTCACCTAAGGTTAGAGGTCTGGTAGGTGCCTCAACCCTACTTAGTTAGGTAGACATATTAATTTACATGCAAAACCCTTATTAACTTTGTTAATGGCAAGTTTCATTAAAAATAGCCTCATACTCTTGATTTCACACTTTTCAATAAATCTTTAGCCTATTTTACTTGTTACAACTTTCTTGTCATTTTTAGAATAATCTTGTAACACATACTTTTCTTTCTTTTCCTCTTGCTGGGTGTCTTCCCAACCACCCAGGAGCTGAGCAAGGTGATGGATAAGGCGTGAAGATCTTAGATGTTGATTTGGACTTAGATGATGGACATGTTACTTGGAGACAAAAGTGGAGTAGTTAGATTTCCCTCTACTTAGATCCTCTTTTTGTATAAAGCATGTACACCCATATTGGGGGAAAATTTTATGTACACTTTATTTAAATTGAATATAGTCAAAATTTTATCTTCCGCTGCTATCCAAATTGGATTTTGTTTACCATTGTTTTTAGTAGAGGGTGGTTTATTCCACTCTATACAAGTTACCACCTCTAAAGCTCAATGTCCCAATTCTTGAGAAGAAAGGGAGAACATGAGTAAGATTCCATATGCATCGATAATTGGATCCATCATGTATGCAATGTTATGTACCAATCCTGATTTCTCATATGCCTTGAGCATGATGAGAAATATCAGTCAGATCCAGATGATGCTCACTAGACAGCTGTGAAAACATCCTTAAGTACTTGAGAAGAACTGAGGATCAGTTCCTCATCTACGATAGAGAGGAAGAATTGGTGGTAAAGGGTTACACCGATGCAAGCTTCCAACCTGACAAAGATGATTACAGATTGCACTCTATATTTGTGTATTGCCTCAGCAATGGAGTTGTGAGTTGGAAGAGTTCCAAGCAAGAGATAGTTGTTGATTCTACAATAGAAGTTGAGTATATTACTACATCAAATGCAACAGAGGAATTTGTTTGGATCAAGAAGTTCATCTATGAACTTGGGGTAGTTCCAAGCATCAATGATGCAATTGATCTATATTATGACAATAATGGATCTATTACACAAGATAAGGAACCCAGATCACATCATCATTCCAAGCATATACAAAGGTATTTCCATCTCATAGAGAGATTATACAACAAGAAGATGTGACGATTTGCAAAGTACCAACCGAGAATGATGTTGTTGACCCCTTGACAAAAGCACTTTCATAGTAGAAGCATGATTGAGAGACCTCGTCATGCTAAATGAGATTACTCAAAACATAAAATGCGATCAACTTCTAATTAATCACATAGTAAAAAATGTGGAATAACTAAAACCAAAATTTACATCAGGAACAAGTTATGAAGCATCTACATAAAGGCCCATCTTTTCCATTCTCATATATTATAACAAAAATTTACATGTGTTCAATGGCCTCAGCCACCTCCTGAGTACAAAACAAGCATTTACATGTACATGCCATATCTACATACACTAGCATACTGCCAAAATCTTGTGTCGATACAAATATCTTATCTAGATAACACCTCCAATACATGAACCTGAGAGTACAAGGACGACACTAGGACCCTACTACTAATATATACAGCTGACCAACCTTCTAAATCTATTGATCACCAGGTTGGTTCTCTTCCACAGCATGACCTCAACCTTGTTGCCCGCGACCACCTAAAAAGATGTGGTGACCCACGGGTGAGACCCAGTCCCAGTGAGAGATATAACTCTCTCCAACAGATATTGATTACAACATATTAATTAACAATAAATAAATTGATCTGATAGGGTATTAAATAAGCAATTTAAGTAAATTTAGCAGTTAAAGCATACTAAGAAGTTAAGCAAATAAGTTTTAGAAAAAAGTAGGATTGCTCAATTTTCATAAATCTACTTCATGTATGATCTGTGTAGTATAAAGATAAAACATGGGTTTCTCAACCAATGTGATACGTATTTAATCGTAGAAGATATATACTACACAACTTGGATTACATCTTTTATTATGCCCTGGGGAGTTTGAGCTGTACCACTCAAAGTCCAAATGACCACCGCTTGGTCGCAATCAGTTCCATATAAGATCAAGGAAGAGTCAGACTCCAAGATCTTCTCCATACTCAGTTAGTACGAGTCTGCACTACAGTGACATCTCAGTCTAACTGCAAAACAACAACATATAGTCATGTAAACAACTAGCCCACCTTGGTACAGGTCATGGCTCTAGAATCCAAGGTATACAAAGCAAAACCTTTATCACATTATAATCACCAAGACACGACCACAACCATTCTCAAAAAGAGGGCTAGGTATGATCACATTCATCCTCCCTAAGTACTTGGGGTCAGGGCAACATGTACCCCACATATTCAACAATATGTGCTACAAGTTTCCCTTAGGAATACTCATTTTACCATCCAACAACTTTTGAAACTGAAGATGGTTCTATGGCACATGGCTCTACATGATTAGGGTTGCACTTGATTATTTATGGCCAATTTGGATGAATTAAGCCTTCATCATACAAATGGACATACAAACCCTAATTCATTTCCATCAAGTGTATAAGCATTGCAACTTCAGAAGATATAAAACTTTTTAGGTATAAATATTAATCACATTACCACATGCTATCACTCATTGCACTATATCGAACCACATATGTCATCATATTATTACAAGATACCAATTTCTTATCACAAGATCTAGGATTTCAACCCTTATTGGAACATGAAGGAAATTTCATCTCAAACAAGTCTTCAACATGCCCAAGGGTCATTAAGACCATCACCTTATTTATTTCAAGATCATCAACACATTCATGCCTTAAATAGGGCTCAAAAGATTATCATCACATATATGTCCAATAGGTTTTAGCATGGTGAGATACTATGATATTCAATTAGCACTACATTAAGGTTTCCAACATAAAGAGGATGTATTAAATTGTTTCATTAATCATTCAAGAGGTTTGATTATAATCAATCACCCTAAATTAATCATATTAGAATTGGTGTAACAAGCCATGTTTCATTAAGGGTACACATCCACTTGTAATGGTGATTTATCAAATTTATTCATACGAGGGAAAAGGTAAGACTACAAATTAAAGGCATTAAACCATCAAATTCTTATCACTAGGACCCACATATAACACTATGATTGTGACGTACAAACTGGTCTTAAGCAATGAAACAAGATTAACTAATGCGGAAGCGATCGTTAGCAGCAAAATTACTAAAAATCACTATAAATTAAAACTTTTTACAAAGAGATCCATAAACTGAAAAACTCTTTCATAGAGAACCAAAGTACTTTAAATACATTCTGGTTTACTAGTACATCTCTTGTACCAAATCTTCTTGAGAGTTACAAACATCAGCTGCCCTGTTAGACTATACATAGGCAGTATAAAAATCTCAAGGCATCAAGCCAAAATCTCAGATCAATATTAAACAACTACTGACTCCTAAGACCTGAGAGTACAGAGACAACACATATGACTCTCTATATACAGGACCTGACAACCAGTGTCTCCACCTGAGGATTCACTGTTATCCTGGTTGCTACTGCTGGTGCTGTTCTTCCGTTGCTGTAGGGTTTCTACCTGTTCTGCGGTGTCTACCTAAAAAGTTGAATCCCACGGGGGTGAGACAATTGAAAATTGACCCAGTGAGAGATATACCTCTTCGCCATAAACATTATTATTGCAACTAATGGAATATAACTGAGCAGAAGATTCATAAGTATTTAACAGCAAATAATTCAATATATAAACAGATTAGAGCAGTAATCCCTATTCCAGTTTCTTTAGCTATATCTTGATAAAGCAGTCTATTGTTTATTCAACAAGGAATTGAAAAGCATAGATAACATTTCTTCATTTAGAACATACTATGCAAAGTAACATAAACCAATGATTCTCGTATTTCAACCTTAAGCAAATATGCTACACGACTGATTACATTTTACAAGCATACTTAATACCCTGAGGAGATGAGGCATACCACTCATACTCCAATCGACCATTGCAAAATCAAAATCGGTACCATACACAGGTCAATAGAAGATTCAGATTCCCATGATCTCATCTTCCTCAGTCAGTGTGAGGACCAACTGTAGGACATCTTGTGTCTCTACTGAATAGCTTTCCAGGGTATACTGGCAACTTCGTTATTAGAGTTATAGTGGCATGCTGCACTCTCTTCGTAATCGAGAGATATTATAATTATCTCACATCGATCCGACATTAGGATCATAGAGAGATTAATGATACATCCATCCCGGTCCTTAGGAGGTTAGTGATACATCCATCCCGGCATAAATAATGAAGGATTGAGAGATTTAATGTTTACCTCACATCAATTCCTCCATTAGGGCGTAAGGATATTCACGCCCATAACCCCCACATACTCAAAAGTATGCCCTCCATGAGTTCCCATTGGAAAACCTGTTCACCATCACCAAACTACTGACGACAATGGATCTATGGTCAGGGCTCTACATGATATCATTTCACTTGATTAGTTAAGTACATTACAATATTCTTTTAGCATCAAGCATGTTTTCAGACATAAAACAGTATAACAGTTGCTACAAAGAATGAATATTGTTTCTATCAAGTTCTTTTCATAGCTTTGTTAAACATTGGGATCTCAATCCCTTATCACATCAGGGTATTCTCATCCCTTATAAACTCATCATCATGATAATGAAATATGGGTGTTCAAACCCTAATGAAATATGGGTGTTCAAACCCTCAAATCATCAAAACATTTGTTACCAATTTATCAGGTAACTTAATGCCTTCAGGTCATCTGATCACTGTAAACATAATAATTGCAGTGCAGGTATTTCACATGTCTCTTAAAGCCCAATAATATCTCTTGTTACCTCTCACTGGGCAACACAACATATTATGGCTCACAAGGCCCATAAAGCAAATTCAATAGCAAAGCATCATAGCTCATACCTGGCTATGTCCACCATCTCATGAAACCTGCATAATTAGTGCACATGATAACAATTATATAAATTACAAATCAACACTATGCATTGTAAGAGTAACATCACTATTTCCTCCTTTTGAGCTAAGATTTCCCAATTTAGGTCAATTAGGAATACTATATCTCATTGCCCAGATTTGGGTCATGATTATCATCATACTACCCAAAATTAGGGTTTCATACATTACAACCCAAGATTAGGGCTCCACATATCTTTATCCTATATCAGTGTAGGATTTCTTATCAAAGTATCACATACCAGCACATAGTATCACCTTGAATCAGGTTTTACATCTCATCATTGTATTAAGGTTTCATTTTGACCTTAACCTTATCTAGGACTCCACATGACATCACCCTTACCTTAGGGTTACACATGACATCACCCTTACTTAAGGTTTCTTATGATTTCACCCTCAATTAGGGTTTCTCATAACATCATCCTCAATTGGGGTTTACTATTCACATTCGATCAGGGTTTATTATTAATATTCCCTGAATTAGGGTGGCTCATATGTATTTTCCCTAAATTAGGGTCATACTATTACCATAGATTAGGATTTCACCTATCATTGCCCTCAATTAGGGTTATCCCATCATAGATTAGGGTTTCACCTTTGATTGCCCTCAATTAGGGTTAAGGTACATTGACCTTCTTAATTAGGTTTCATGATCTCCTTATCAATGATCATACCCTAGTTACATGTTCATTCATGTTGGAAGTGTTGAGACTTAACCACTACATGATAATAATCCATGTAGGAAGTCCTCTCTCTCTCTCTCATCCTTTATAAGATGATATTTACTTCAGACTTGATTGGATTAGGTCAACTCATCTTGAATGAAGAGTTGACACCAAGTATTGTGTTATTACTTCCATGATCATCAAAGATTAATCATTTACAAGGTACTAATCACCCTATCCTATTAATGGTTCAATTACCATAATCATCCTTGAACTACATCATGTAATGATCAATTAAACATTTGACCTTTAATCGCCTTGAGGGTCCATACAGTTTTGATTAATTACTTCCAACCGGTCTTGGTCACTTAGACCCCAAACGGTATTGACCAACTAGACCTCAAACGGTCTTCCTTTAAATATCTCCAAACGGTCTAAGACCGTTTAGACCTCCAAACGGTCTAGGTCTTGCGGTTTGAAACCGTTTAGCAAACTAGGTACTTGAAACCGTTTGACAAAGTAGGTGTTTGAAACCGTTTGAGTCTCAATCGGTTTGGGATCGTTTGGTCCCAAACGGTCTTGAGTCCGTTTGGTCCAAACCTCCTCAAAACTGATTGGACCAAAAATGGTCTCAACCAATCATATTAATTTAGGGTTTCCAAGATCAATTCCTTCATCAATTGAATCCATGTACTTACTCATCAATTGGACTTAAGCATCATACTTCAATTGAGCTTAATACATCATCCTTCAATTGATTCAACCTTCAATTGATCATTAATTAGGGTTTTGAACCCAATTGAATTAGGGTTGAAATCGATGAACCTTCAATATTAGTCATTGTGGAATTAGTTGCTTTGAAATCATTGGACCACCATTCAGATTGGGCATGACCTTACCTCAAACATTCTTGAGGTCGTTTGGATGACCTCCACATGGTCTTGAGACCGTTTTCCCCATCCATCATTAAAAATTTGTTAAGTTCAATTAGGGTTTGAATCATTGGATTACTCATCAACTAGTTATTGATTTACATTTCAATTTGACATCTTTGGATCTTCAACTACTCAACCCTAGACCTCCAAATGGTCTTGAGACCGTTTGGGTGATCTCCAAATGGTCTTGAGACCGTTTGGGTTAATCAACCCAAAGATTTAACTCACTTAATTGCAAAATCAACACTTAGCGTGATTAGGGTTTCTAATTGAATGATTGTCCATATAGTGATTTAATCAATTGAAACCATTGGATCCTCATCCAACAAGTACTAGGGTCATGACCTCAAATGGTCAACCCATCCAAACGGTCAACCTTTCTAAACGGTTTGGGATTCCAAACTCCAAACGGTTTGGTGAAACTATTTGCAAGGGAAATTTGTTGGATTATGTGCCTAAGATGATGTCATCATCATCTACCTTCGTTCATTCAAAAGCTACTGCCGTTTCCATGGTAATTACAACAATGGATCAAGGGAATTTCAAATAGAACAAATCGTTCAACAAATAATGGAGATTTGAATGCAATAACAACATTTAAGGGTTTAAGTTATATAACCCGCCTCCAATTGAGATACAAAGTTTGGAGCTTCACGTCAACAATGGTGGAGGAAGCTTTTACAACTATCCCAAGGCTCGTCCTCAAGCTTTGGAGTGAAAAGATTGGCTAGGATTGAAGAGGGAGTGAAATAGAGAAGAAATCATGCAATGTTTTATGATTTCCACCATGAAATCAAGATGAAAGAAGATCAAGAAGCATACCAACAGGTTGGGGGTCTTCCTCTTGCTGCTCCTAGCTCCCTTGGTCATTTTGCAAACAAAGAGAGGAAGTGGGTTCGGAAAAAGCCTCTCAATTGAGTTGGAAAGGGTGTTTTTATAAGAAAAACAATGAGAGAGAAAATGTCTTATAAAATTCTTTTAATTCCAAAATTAGTGCCACCTATTCCCCTCAATTCCTTGGCCACGAAGCCATCATTATCCTCTTGCAAAACCTCTTCATTATCCAAGAATTAAAAGAAAAAAGGAATTAAGCACCTTAAACATATTATACTAATATCCTCTTTTAAGTGGATATTACTTTTTCTTTTAATAATATGAGAGAGTTATCCATTCCCTTGGATATTTTTGTTGCATTTACAAGGCACAAGGATGTTCAAACTTGAGAAAATTCAACCATATGGTTTTTGTTTGAAGGTCCTTCAATTATATTTATTTATTTTTGCATTAAATTGAATTAGGGTTTCAATTATGCTTAAATCTTGATTATTTTAATATCAAGATTCTCTCTCCTACAAAGTAATTCAAATGAGGCATCCCTCTCATTTTATTTGCTCTAAATGATGCCAAGAAACATGTGGGACCCTCTAGAAGTGGTATTTTGCATATTGAACCCTAGGTTTTGGGTAAATTGCACATTACACCAAAACTAGGTTTTAATGCACAAACATTGCTCAGCAAGCTCTATCTTGGTTCTCAAGCTTGTGGAAACCATACCACTGCATTATTCTCATGATCATGATGCCTCAACATCTGAGAAACATATTATCATGTACAATTTACAAGTTAATCCCTCAACTTGGGTAATTTGCACTTTAGTCCAAAACTAACAAAACAATGTTTCAACATTATTCAAAAAGGACTAAAATTGAAATATAAGTTCCTCATGAGCCTTAATTACTTTCCAAGAAATATGAACAAGCATCTAATCAACATTATTAAGCAAAACATCTAGGGTTAAAGCATAACCCAGGTCAGGGATGTTACAAATTATCCACCCCTTACAAGGATTTTGTCCCCGAAATCATCAACAAAAACATTTAAGAGAAAAGAGTAGGATATTTCCTTCTCATCTATTTATCTAGTTCCCATGTAGCTTCTTCCATGCCACGGTGATTCCAAAGGACTTTTACAAGACATATGTCTTTCTTTTTCATCTTTTTAATTCTTTTATCAAGGATCGTCACAGGTCCTTCAACATATGATATGCCATCATTTAATTCTATCTCTACAGGTTGTAGAACTAATTCTGTGTTAGGATGACACTTTCTCAGCATAGAGATGTGAAACACTGGATGTAGCTTATGCAACTCAGGTGGTAACTCCATCTTATAAGCTACCTTTCCAATTCGTTCAATGATTGGATAAGGCCCCATAAATCTAGGAGCTAACTTCCCCTTCCTTACAAATCTAAGAAGTCCTTTCCAAGGTGAGACCTTGAGATATACTCTGTCTCCAACTTGGAATTCTAAAGGTCTTCTCCGTTTGTCAGCGTATGATTTCTGTCTATCCTGTGCAGTCTTTAACTGTTGTTGAATTACTTTAATCTTCTCCGTTGTCTGCTGCACTAACTCAGGACCCAAAAGTTGATTTTCTCCAATTTCATACGAACATAAAGGAGATCTACATCGTCTACCATCTAATGCTTCATATGGTGCCATGTCAATACTGTGTTGATAGCTATTATTATAAGCAAATTCTATCAAGCTCAGGTGTAGATCCCAACTGCCTACAAATTGAAGGACACATGCCCTAAGCAAATCCTCCAAAGTTTGTATGGTCCTTTCAGATTGTCCATCTGTCTGGGGGTGAAAGGTTGTACTAAACCTTAACTGCGTACCCAAAGCTTTATGAAGTCGTTCCCAAAAATGAATCATGTACTGGGGACCTCTATCAGAAATGATAGTGGCTGGAACCCCGTGCAACCACACTATCTCATCTACATATAACTGTGCCAGCTTCTCAACAGTGTAGGTTGTTTTGACAGGTAGGAAATGTGTTGTCTTTGTCAACCTATCAACTATCACCCATATGGAATCATGACCTTTGGTTGTTCTAGGCAAACCAACCACAAAGTCCATGGTAACATGATCCCATTTCCACTGTGGTATAGGCAAAGGTTGCATTGTTCCTGCGGGCTTTTGATGTTCAGCTTTAACCTGCTGACACACCAGACACCGCATAACAAACTCAGCTAAATCTTTCTTTAATCTAGGTCACCAATACATATCTTTCAAGTTATGATACATTTTGGTGCTTCCTGGATGCATAGCATACATCGAAGAATGAGATTCTTCCAGAACTAACTTTCTCAAGTTATTGGCATCAGGTACTACTATTCTACCATGGTACAAGACTACCTGATCCTGTGACTCATGAAAGCCATCTCATTTCTCACTACCATACTCTGACCTAATCTGCTGAACTATAGCATCAACTTGCTGTGCTTCTTTAATATGTTGTCTCAGAGTTGGTTTTATGTGCATCTCAGCTAACAACCTGGATAACAATGATACTTTAAACTATACATTGTTTTGCCTTAAGGATATAAACATATCCCTCTTAGAGCACACTAAAGAATTCAACTGTGATTTGTCTAAGGCTGGTGTTGCTGATTTTCTACTTAGTGCATCAACAACCACATTGGCTTTCCCTGGATGATAATCAATTGTACAATCGTAGTCCTTGATTAACTCCATCCAGCGGCGTTGCCTCATGTTTAGCTCATGCTGTGAGAAGATATACTTTAGGTTCTTATGGTCTGTGAAAATCTAGAATGTTTCTCCATAGAGATAATGTCTCCAGATCTTCAAAGCATGGACCACAATAGCTAGCTCTAGATCATGTGTTGGATAATTCTCCTTGTATTTCTTAAGCTGTCGAGAAGCGAAAGAAATCACTTACTTATCCTGCATCAACCCACATCCTAAGCCATTCTTAGATGCATCACAGAAAACTATGTACCCTTTTCCCTGCTCAGATAATACCAGCACAGGTGCACTTGTCAATCTTTCTTTCAACAATTGAAAAGAATGTTGACACTTGTCATTCCAGACAAAAGGAACTTCCTTCTTGGTCAACTTGGTTAGGGGTAAAGCTATTGAACTGAAGTTCTTAATGAACCTCCTGTAATAGCCTACCAACCCTAAGAAACTATGTATCTCCGTCGATGTCTTAGGCTGTTCCCATTGCAGGACAAATTCTACCTTCTTAGGATCAACACGAATACCTGAGGTAGATATTACGTGTCCAAGAAAAGAAACTTCTGGAAACCAGAACTCACATTTGCTAAACTTAGCATACAACTTATGCTCTCTTAGCAAAGTCAGGGCTTGACGGAGATGCTGCTCATGCTGTTGAGCATCTCTACTGTATATCAAGATGTCATCTATGAAGACTACTACACACTGATCAAGAAAAGGTCGAAAGATTCTATTCATGAGTTCCATGAATGCAATCGGTGCATTAGTTAGTCCAAACGACATAACTATGAACTCATAGTGACCATACCTTATCCTAAAGGCACACTTAGGTATGTCACCCTCCTTGATACGCAACTGATGATATCCCGACCTTAGATCTATCTTGGAGAAGACAGTTGCACCACACAACTGATCAAACAAGTCATCAATCCTTGGCAGAGGATACTGGTTCTTTATAGTTACTTTATTCAATTGCCTGTAATCAATGCATAACCGCATCGATCCGTCTTTCTTCTTAACAAAGAGGACCGGATCACCCCATGGTGAAGTACTCAATCGAATAAAACCCTTCTCAAACAACTCCTATAGTTGTTTCTTAAGCTCTGCCATCTCAGCAGGTGCCATTCTATAAGGTGTTTGTGCTATAGGTTGCGTGCCCGGGACTAGATTAATTTCAAAATCAATCTCTCGGGCGGAGGTACACCTGGAAGTTATTCAGGAAACACATCTTCAAATTACCTAACTATCGAAACTTCATAAGGATTATAACTCTCCATGGTGGTATCTACCACATGTGCTAAGAATGCAAAACATCCTTGCCTCATCAACTTCTCAGCTACCATAGCTGACACAAGATAGGTTGGAAGAATCTTTCTGTCTCCTTGAAAGATCCATGTGTCACTATCATCTGTGAACACAACTTGCTTGGACGCACAATCTAAGACAACCTTGTACTTTTCTAGGGTGTCAATCCCAAGAATTATATCAAACCCATGCATCTCAAGTGGTATAAGATCCACTTGAATGCGATGTTCAGAAAAGAAAAGAGTGCAGGAAGAACACACCTCCCCCAACACTGCAGATTCCATTAAAGGAGTTCCTAACTTCAAACTCTCTGCCCTATGACCAACAGTCATATTCCAGTCAAGAATCACTCTTTTAGTGATGAAAGAATGTGTAGCACCCGGATCAATTAAAATAGATACGACACAGAATATAGACATATCAGAATAAAATAGTCCCATCTGACCTGCCACAACCTGAGGGTTGACTACTGCATCAGGCTGATTCATCACATAGAATATCATCATCGCCTGTGTTTGACTCGGTGCTCGATTACTGGGTGCCGACGATCTAGCTTGGGACGCTTGTCCACGTCCTCTAGCTCCACTGGGAAACTGTCGCCTCTGAGAGCCTTGCTGACTCTGCCTCTGAGGTTGAGTCACACTTGCTTCTCTGGCTCAACAATCCTTCATCAGATGCCCCATCTTTCCACATATAAAACAACCTCTGTTCCCTAGCTGTGGTCTGGATGGTCCTGTTACCGACACTGAAGCTGAGCTATGGGATCCTTCTGGCGGTAAACTATGGCATCTACCCCTATTAGACGTCAATTGCGTTTGGGTATTAAACCTTGGTGGTGCTATTGGTGCAGAAAACCTCAATTTCTTAAAAATTTTGGACCCTTGTCCATGAAACTGGGTAAACACCTTCTTACTCATAGTCTGTCACTTCTCAGTCACGAACCTCTCTATCCGTCTGACAGACTCCAAAAAAGTAACAAACCTCTCCCTATTCTCTAAAGCAGACACATGAGTGGTCAAATCGACATTCAATCCCTTCTCAAAATGTTGAATCCTTTCTTCATCAGTCGCTGCCATATGCGGACAGAACCGCAGAAGCTCCATGAAATTAGCCTCATACTCGCTAACGTTCATTGGTCCTTACCTTAATCTCTCAAATTGAGAGATCTTCTCATCTAGGAACGTCTTAGGAAAGTATCTATTGACGAATTCTCATCGAAATACTTCCCATCCGATCTCCACACCTGACCTCTTGCCTTCTTCTATGGTCCACCAGTGACCAACACTCCCTTTAAGAAGGTACACTGCGTGTCTAACCTTCTCAACTTCTGGGATGTTAAGGATTCTAAAGTCCTTCTCTAGTTCATTCAGCCACATGTCTGTGTCTGTTGGGCCAGTTGTACCAGCATACTCTGTGGCTCCAACTCGGCGAAGTCTCTCAAATGTCTTGCAGACTCCATGTCCTTCAAGGTGGGTAGGTGCCCTAGGTGCAGGTAATGGCATCCTATCTGTCATATGAGTCATGGCGGCCATAAACTATCCAAACATGGCTTGGAAGGCTGGGTTCCCCATATCTGCTTGATTGAACTGGGGTTGTTCAGGTACATGCTCTGTACATGCTCTTCCCTACCTTGGTCTCTTGCACCTCGTCCTGGTGCAGCAACGCTGCTCTCAGCAGCATGTTCATCATGTGATCCAAACATCTTTAGTTTTTCTTCTCCTCCTATATGAGTAGAAGACACTATCAGATAAACTGGAAGACACTAGAACATACTCAACAACCTTAATCCTATGTCTCTATAGTCTCAGCGAACCTAGAGCTATGATACCACTAATTTGTGACATAAAAACTGGTCTTAAGCAATGAAACAAGATTAACTAATGCAGAAGCGATCGTTAGCAGCAGAATTACTGAAAATCACTAAAAATTAAAACTTTTTACAAAGAGATCCATAAACTGAAAAACTCTTTCATAGAGAACCAAAGTACTTTAAATACATTTTGGTTTACTAGTACATCTCTTGTACCAAATATTCTTGAGAGTTACAAACATCAGCTACCCTATTTGTCGCGCCCCAATCTCACATTAACCGCAAACCACGAGATTAGGACTCGGAAGGTGGGATTTCACATATAAGCCAACCATTCATCACTTTTTAAAACAATTAACAACATTAATAGGAAAAATTGATTTATACTGTAAATGAAACTAAACAAGCTGCGGAAGCACTTCTATTAAACTGACAAGAAATATACACAGAGTCTGCAGTATAATACGTTGTCCGATATAAAATAAAGCATAACAGTTAATTTACATATGTGTACACAATATCTCTCTCACTCACACCTTGTCCCGAAGATCGAGGGGAATGGACTAAGAGACCTCTAACTAGACTAACTACAAACCTTCTATCAACTAAGCATTAGGATGATATGATCCTTCTGATTCCTGATGCTGATGCTGACCTGAAAATGTTTGAGTAGAGGTATGAGCCTACTCGCTCAGTGAATAACATTTCACTTAGCTATCACTAAACAACTCGTCAGGTTTATTAACTGAAAATAAACAGATATACAGTTCAAACAGGGCAGTTCTATTGACATGGTAGATATACAGATAATAACCACACTTCTAAACATCAACAGGAAACTCAGATAGATATGCAGTTATGTAAATTTACTGTGAACCTACTTGATTATTTATTCATTTTATTATTATGCCCTAAATATATGTAGTGTACTCTGCATATAAAGATCCGCATCAAGTTCATGCTACGGTCCCACCGTACAAGACTTAGCGACACACCCGGGAAGTGCTAAGTCTGACTACTCGTCCTGGTCTGCACAGGACACAGGCTCTACGGCCTCATTGCACATCCACGTGTGCTGCACAACCACGTGTGCTCTCGACTCCTCCTTAAACCTGAGTACACCGGCGGAGAGTCACAGGGTTACCTTCGTGACACAAGCACGAATGGTGTTAGATAACCAAGTTTTCTTTTTTATCGCAGTGCCATCGTGACACAAGCATGATTGTTGTTAGACACTGCCTCTCTCTTTCCTCGTTTGTTCGCGACACAAGCACGGATGATGTTGCAACACGAGTTTCACCCCAAAGTTGCAGACCCGTCTAAGGGGTTCTACGGTGTTAGGGCATCTAGGTCTATTAAATAATTAACAGATAAACAATTTAACTGAAATAACACATTATAACTGTAAACACAGAATTTCCTCTTTCTCATCAGTCTTATCACACATTTCAAGTTCCAATGAACTTATCATACTAATACTGAAGCAATTAGACCTTTAAAATGAGTTAAATAATGATTTCTAAATGAACTGCCACTCACCACTTGAAACTCGGCCGAACACTATGGAACTCGGCCGAACGCTTCCCAGATTCTGAAACTCGGCCGAACAATCTCGGCCGACCAACTGGAAACTCGGCCGATCCCCTGGGGAACTCGGCTGACCAACTCACCGCTTGAAATACCTACAAGGAAACTCGGCCGATCAGAACCCAAACTCGGCCGACAAAAACGCTGTTCGCTTATCTAATTAGGAAACTCGGCCGACCAAAGACTCAAACTCGGCCGATCCAAAAACACTGTACAATTGCCCTAAAAAGGAACTCGGCCGACCGAATTGAAACTCGGCCAAACCACGCACAGGCAGAACATAAAAACGGCCTGCAAAAGTCGATTTCTCTCGAATCGACGGGCAAATCTCGAACAAACACCGCGAAATGATCACAATCGATGCATATGACTAAACTGCACCTGAAGGGAAGAAGGAAACGAGTTAGGGCTGCACCGTGCACCCCAAATCCTCTAGCCGTTTTCCTTGCAACCGCAGCTCGAGCTGCCAACCCGGATCAAATCGACGGAGAAGAAGATCAACGGAGGGAAGAGGACGAGCTGCAGCAGCTGATCGGAGCAAAACGGAGCTTCGACGTCTCTCCCTACTCAGCTCCCTCTCTCTCTCTCTCTCTCTTTCTCATGCAAGGAAGAAGAACGCAGAAGCGTTCTCTCATTTATGTGAAAGTGAAACGAGATAAGTGAGAAGGAGAGAATAAGGAAGAAAACCTAGGGGCCGAATCGCAAAGTTCGAAACTTTCAAAAATTACAAACGGGTCCCTAAAAGCCCAAAAACATGCAACTTTTGACTCGAAAGTCGGATTCGAACGATTTCTCTGGCAACGCTTCAAGCGTAAGATCCTACACGCTTTAGAAGCTAGAAAACACACTAAGTACATATCATAACCATTTTAAACATTATTAACAAAAACATGCTTCTAACTCAACACATCAGCTAAACTCATGCTTAACAGCATACTTACGGGATAAGCTCGACGCGGGTCGTAACAATCTCCCTCCCTTATAAGAATTTCGTCCCGAAATTCCTAGAAGAGAAAAGGAAACTTTCCATGCATCTCAGACTCTAGTTCCCACGTAGCTTCCTCAAGATTATGGTTTCTCCATAAAACCTTTACTAAAGGAATCTCGCGGTTCTTAAGCTTTTTGATTCGGTGATCAACTATCTACACTGGTCCTTCAACATAGGACACATCTGTTCTAAGCTGCGCCGGTTCTAGATCTACAATCTTTTCCGTACCGGGATGACACTTTTTCAGCATAGACACGTGGAAGACATCATGAAGATTTGCCAACTCAGACGGCAAATCCAACCTGTAAGCTACAGGTCCAATCCTTTCAACAATAGGATATGGACCCATATACCTAGGGGTCAACTTACCCCTCTTGCCAAACCTCAGCACTCCCTTCCACGGTGAAACCTTCAAGTAAACCTCGTCACCAACCTCAAACTCAAGAGGTCGACGTCGTCTTTCTGCATAACTTTTCTGTCTATCCTGAGCAGCTTTTAACTGATCCCTGATCACAGATATCTTTTCTGTAGTCACATCGACTAGCTCAGGTCCAAGAATTTCCTTCTCACCCACCTCGTACCAACAAACTGGCGATCTACACTTCCTGCCATAAAGAGCTTCATATGGATCCATTCCAAGACTAGAATGGTAACTGTTATTATATGCAAACTCCATTAGGCTTAAGTGTTCTTCCCAGTTGCCTCTAAACTGTAGCACGCATGCTCTCAGCATGTCTTCAAGGGTCTGAATGGTCCTCTCAGATTGACCATCTGTCTGTGGGTGGAACGCTGTACTGAACTTCAGCCTTGTGCCCAACGCATGATGTAACTGATTCCAGAATCTAGATGTAAACTTTGGATCTCTGTCAGAAATAATGGCAACTGGAATCCCATGCAACCTGATTACCTCATCCACATAAACTTTAGCCAGCTTAGAAGCGTCAAAGGTTGACTTGACAGGAAGAAAGTGAGAAGACTTAGTTAGTCTATCCACAATCACCCATATCGAGTCTGAACCCTTAGGCGTCCTGGGTAATCCTACCACAAAGTCCATCGTGATGTGTTCCCATTTCCATTCTGGTATAGGAAGCGACTGCAAAGTACCAGCAGGTTTCTGATGCTCAACCTTAACCTGCTGACACACCCCGCACCTAGCCACGTAATCAGCCACATCCTTTTTCATGCCAGACCACCAGTATAGCTCTTTGAGGTTCCTGTACATCTTTGTGTTACCTGGATGCATAGCATACATAGAAGTATGCACTTCCTCAAGAATCTGCTCTTTCAACTCACTGTTCTCAGGTACACACAACCTATCATTAAGATACAACATGCCTTCATCAGAAAACCTGAATTCTGACCTTTTACCTTCCGACATATCCTGCATAATCTGCCTCAACTCATCATCACTCTGCTGTAATTCCTTAATCTGATTATAAAAAGTAGGTCTGACTTGCATCTGAGCAATCAACCCACTCTGTCCAGTCACATCTAAGTCCAAGTTCAATTTTCGCATATCTACAAGCAAGTCTCTCTTGAAACATGCCATAGAAAATGCATTGGCTGTTGAACTTGACTTTCTACTCAAGGCATCAGCTACAACATTTGCCTTACCCGGATGGTAATCGATTGTCACATCATAATCTTTGATCAGCTCAAGCCATCTGCGCTGTCTCAAATTCAAATCTTTCTGAGTGAAGATATATTTCAAACTCTTATGGTCTGTAAACACCTGACATGTCTCACCATACAGGTAGTGACGCCATGTCTTAAGAGCATGAACTATAGCAACTAATTCCAAATCATGAATAGGGTAATTCTCTTCATTCTTCTTAAGCTGTCTAGATGCGTAAGCCACAACTTTGCCTTCTTGCATCAGTACACAGCCCAAACCTCTCCTGGAAGCATCACAGAACACTGTATAGCCTTTTTCTGCTTCAGGCAAAACCAACACTGGTGCTGAAGTCAACTTTTTCTTCAAAATCTGAAAACTTTTCTCGCAGTTATCCGACCAAACAAATGGTACATCCTTCCTCGTCAAGCGTGTCAAAGGTGATGCTAACACACTGAAGTTCTGTATGAACCTTCTGTAATAACCTGCTAATCCCAAGAAACTTCTGATCTCAGTAGGAGTCCTAGGCTGTTCCCACTGAAGTACAGAATCAACTTTCTTAGGGTCAACACTAATTCCACCTCTCGAGATAACATGTCCAAGAAATGCTACCTCGGCCAACCAGAACTCGCATTTGCTAAATTTAGCAAACAACTGGTGTTGTCTCAATAACTGCAACACTACTCTCAGGTGTTGCTCATGCTGTGCATCGTCTCTGGAGTAGATCAGAATATCATCTATAAAGACTACAATAAACTGATCTAGGAACGGTTTGAAAATCCAGTTCATCATATCCATAAAGGCTGCTGGGGCATTGGTCAGCCCAAACGACATGACCAAAAACTCATAATGCCCGTACCTGGTTCTGAAAGCTGTTTTGGGAATATCAGAAGCCTTTATTCTAAGCTGATGATATCCGGATCTCAAATCAATTTTAGAGAAGATCGTCGCTCCACGCAACTGATCAAACAGATCATCTATTCTTGGCAATGGATACTTGTTTTTAATAGTGATCTTGTTCAGTTGCCTGTAATCTATACAGAGACGCATGGTACCATCCTTTTTCTTAACAAACAGGACTGGAGCACCCCACGGTGAAGAACTGGGTCTAATGAAACCCTTATCTAGCAACTCCTGCAACTGCACCTTGAGTTCCTTCAACTCTGCAGGTGCCATTCTATAGGCTGGCAGTGCTACTGGATGACTACCTGGATATATCTGAATTTCAAAATCCAAGTCTCTGACAGGAGGTAGGCCTGGCAAAACTTCTGGAAAAACATCAGAAAACTCACAAACCACGGGCACATCATAAACACTGGCGGTGCTCTTCTCTGCTCTGGTGTCAACTACATGAGCAAGGAACGCCTCACATCCTTTCTGTAACATCTTATCAGCTACAGCAGCTGATATTATGCACGTAGGCAGGACCTTCCTGTCTCCAATAAAGACACAAGAAAATTCCCCTAGTTGAAAGGTAGCTTCCTTCTTCCAACAATCGAGTTGCACTCGATATGTCTCTAGAAAATCCATACCCAAGATGACTTGAAAGGTATTTACATCCAAGGGTATGAGATTAGCAGCAAAGGTGAAACCTCCAAAAGATAACAAGCATCCGGGGCAAGACTCGGATAAACCTGTTGGTCCACCTAGTGGAACCCTCAACACTAACTCATCTGCCAACTCTTGAGTTAACAGATTAAGTTCACCAACTAAAGAACGTCGTATATAAGAGTGAGTAGCTCCCGGATCTATCAAAACTGAAACTGGTATACTATTAAACAGAAGCATCTCTCCTGTAACAACTTGTGAAGAAATTATACCTTCCTGAGGTGTCAAAGAAAAGAAACGTGCTGAAGCTCTCCCTCTACCACGCTGTCCTCTCTGACCACTCCTGCCACTAGACACTCCACCACCTCTAGAACCAGAAGCCACAGATGAACTCGGAACATCATGGTATTGAGGCTGGAAAGCTTGCGATGCTACTTGTCGAAGTTGAGGACATTCCCTTCTGACATGTCCTATCTGTCCACAGGCATAACAACTAGAACTCCAACACGGTCCAGTATGTGGTCTTCCACATTTGTCACATGACGGTAATTCTTGCCTCTGGGGACCTGTCACTGACATTGACGACCCAGAAGACTGTCCACTATCGGCACTGCCCCATCTTCCCGGGTTGTATCCTCCTCTGCCTCTAGAAGTAGTGACATCCTCAGATCTCTGTCTGCCGAAACAACCAAAGCCACGCCCAAGTTTAGAAAAGAAACCTCTACCTCCACCTCTATATCCACTACTGGATTGCCCTCTACTGAAGTCTGCAGATCTCTTCTTAGACTCAGGCACCTTGTCAGCATTCACAGATTCTTCAACCTGTCTAGCAGCCTCGACAAACTCACCAAAGTTCTCTCTGTTCCTCCTACTAGTAGCAGAAATTGTATGCCGAATTTCTGGCCTTAGCCCTTCCTGAAACCTCCTGCATCTTTCTATGTTGTCGGGAACAAGCTGCGGACAGAAGTTCGCCAACCGTGTGAAAAGTGCTTCATACTCAGTAACTGTCATGTTCCCTTGCGTAATATTCTGTAACTGCCTGATTTTCTCATTAAGAAAAGTGGGTGGATAGAATTTGAGATGAAACTCCTCAGAGAAATCCTGCCAGGAAAGCTCTGTTCCTCTCCTCTTTTCTTCCACACCACGCCACCACAACTCCGCATCACCAGTCAAAAGGTAGACTGCATGATTAATCTTCTTCTCTTCTGGAAGCTCCATCAGGCGGAAGACCTTCTCTATCTATCTAAACCATTCATCAGCCTCTGCTGGATCTGTAGTGCCACTAAACTCCATGCCACCAAGCTTCTTTACAAGCTCATAAGATCGCATCAGATCTTTACTGCTGGTAGAAGTAGAAGCTCGCCTATCAGCCTTGTACCTCTCTTTGGTTTCCAAGAACATCCTGTACATCCTGGATGCTTCATCCATGTGGTCACCACCACCTGGACCCAAGTACAAAGGATCGGGGCCAACATGGCTCTCAGCCTGATCATCACGATCAAAGCCTCTTTCTGCCATATGCAATGATATAACAGAACATTTCCTGTTAGAAAACTACAGATAGAAGAAAGACACCTAAACCTTAATCCTATTGGTCTCTTATCGTCCCCTGACCTAGACTTAGAGTATTCATATACTCAACCTATGCTCTGATACCAAGAATTGTCGCGCCCCAATCTCACATTAACCGCAAACCATGAGATTAGGACTCGGCAGGTGGGATTTCACATATAAGCCAACCATTCATCACTTTTTAAAACAATTAACAACATTAATAGGAAAAACTGATTTATACTGTAAATGAAACTAAACAAGCTGCGGAAGCACTTCTATTAAACTGACAAGAAATATACACAGAGTCTGCAGTATAATACATTGTCCGATATAAAATAAAGCATAACAGTTAATTTACATCTGTGTACACATTCTCTCTCTCACTCACACCTTGTCCCGAAGATCGAGGGGAATGGACTAAGAGACCTCTAACTAGACTAACTACAAACCTTCTATCAACTAAGCGTTAGGATGATATGATCCTTCTGATTCTTGATGCTGATGCTGACCTGAAAATGTTTGAGTAGAGGTATGAGCCTACTCGCTCAGTGAATAACATTTCACTTAGCTATCACTAAACAACTCGTCAGGTTTATAAACTGAAAATAAACAGATATACAGTTCAAACAGGGCAGTTCTATTGACATGGCAGATATACAGATAATAACCACACTTCTAAACATCAACAGGAAACTCAGATAGATATGCAGTTATATAAATTTACTGTGAACCTACTTGATTATTTATTCATTTTATTATTATGCCCTAAATATATGCAGTGTACTCTGCATATAAAGATCCGCAGCAAGTTCATGCTACGGTCCCACCGTACAAGACTTAGCGACACACCCGGGAAGTGCTAAGTCTGACTACTCGTCCTGGTCTGCACAGGACACAGGCTCTACGGCCTCATCGCACATCCACGTGTGCTGCACAATCACGTGTGCTCTCGACTCCTCCTTAAACCTGAGTACACCGGCGGAGAGTCACAGGGTTACCTTCGTGACACAAGCACGAATGGTGTTAGATAACCAAGTTTTCTTTTGTTATCGCAGTGCCATCGTGACACAAGCACGATTGTTGTTAGACACTGCCTCTCTCTTTCCTCGTTTGTCTGCGACACAAGCACGGATGATGTTGCAACATGAGTTTCACCCCAAAGTTGCAGACCCGTCTAAGGGGTTCTACGGTGTTAGGGCATCTAGGTCTATTAAATAATTAACAGATAAACAATTTAACTGAAATAACGCATTATAACTGTAAACACAGAATTTCCTCTTTCTCATCAGTCTTATCACGCATTTCAAGTTCCAATGAACTTATCATACTAATACTGAAGCAATTAGACCTTTAAAATGAGTTAAATAATGATTTCTAAATGAACTGCCACTCACCACTTGAAACTCGGCCGAACACTATGGAACTCGGCCGAACGCTTCCCAGATTCTGAAACTCGGCCGAACAATCTCGGCCGACCAACTGGAAACTCGGCCGATCCCCTGGGGAACTCGGCTGACCAACTCACCGCTTGAAATACCTACAAGGAAACTCGGCCGATCAAAACCCAAACTCGGCCGACAAAAACGCTATTCGCTTATCTAATTAGGAAACTCGGCCGACCAAAGACTCAAACTCGGCTGATCCAAAAACGTTGTACAATTGCCCTAAAAAGGAACTCGGCCGACCGAATTGAAACTCGGCCGAACCGCGCACAGGCAGAACATAAAAACGGCCTGCAAAAGTCGATTTCTCTCGAATCGACGGGCAAATCTCGAACAAACACCGCGAAATGATCACAATCGATGCATATGACTAAATCGCACCTGAAGGGAAGAAGGAAACGAGTTAGGGCTGCACCGTGCACCCCAAATCCTCTAGCCGTTTTCCTTGCAACCGCAGCTCCAGCTGCAAACCCGGATCAAATCGACAGAGAAGAAGATCAACGGAGGGAAGAGGACGAGCTGCAGCAGCTGATCGGAGCAAAACGGAGCTCCGACGTCTCTCCCTACTCAACTCTCTCTCTCTCTCTCTCTCTCTCTCTCTCTCTCTCTCTTTCTCACGCAAGGAAGAAGAACGCAGAAGCGTTCTCTCGATTCTGTGAAAGTGAAACGAGATAAGTGAGAAGGAGAGAATAAGGAAGAAAACCTAGGGGCCGAATCGCAAAGTTCGAAACTTTCAAAAATTACAAACGGGTCCCTAAAAGCCCAAAAACATGCAACTTTTGACTCGAAAGTCGGATTCGAACGATTTCTCTGGCAACGCTTCAAGCGTAAGATCCTACACGCTTTAGAAGCTAGAAAACACACTAAGCACATATCATAACCATTTTAAACATTATTAACAAAAATAGGCTTATAACTCAACACATCAGCTAAACACATGCTTAACAGCATACTTACGGGATAAGCTCGACGCGGGTCGTAACACTATTAGACTATACATAGGCAGTATACAAATCTCAAGGAATCAAGCCAAAATCTCAGATCAATATTAAACTAACTAGTAACTCCTAGGACCTGAGAGTACAGAGATGACACATAGGACTCTCTATATACAGGACCTGAAAACCAGTGTCTCCACATGAGGATTCACTGTTGTCCTGGTTGCTGCTGCTACTATTCTTCCCTTGCTGTAGGGTTTCTTCCTCTTCTGCGGTGTCTACCTAAAAAGTTGAATCCCATGGGGGTGAGACAATTGAAAATTGTCCCAGCGAGAGATATAACTCTCCGCCAGAAACATTATTATTGCAACTAATGGAATATAACTGAGCATAAGATTCATAAGTATTTAACAGAAGATAATTCAATATATAAACAGATTAGAGCAGTAATCTCTATTCTAGTTTCTTCAGCTATATCTTGATAAAGTAGACTATTGTTTATTAAATAAGGAATTATAAATCATAAATAACATTTGTTCATTTAGAACATACTATGCAAAGTAACATCAACCAATGATTCTCGTATTTCAACCTTAAGCAAATATGCTACACGGCTGATTACATTTTACAAGCATACTTAATGCCCTGAGGAGATGAGGTATACCGCTCATACTCCAACCGACCATTG
The DNA here is from genome assembly GCA_963693085.1 of Alisma plantago-aquatica. Classification (NCBI taxonomy): domain Eukaryota; kingdom Viridiplantae; phylum Streptophyta; class Magnoliopsida; order Alismatales; family Alismataceae; genus Alisma; species Alisma plantago-aquatica. Next base: position 397,842,155 of record OY856411.1, on the reverse strand, counting down.
CGAAATCAAAATCAGTACCATACATAGGTCAATAGAAGAGCCGGATTCCCATGACCTCATCTTCCTTAGTCTGTGTGAGGACCAACTACAGGACATCTTGTGTCTCTGCTGAATAGCTTTCTAGGGTATACTGGAAACTTCGCTATTAGAGTTACAGTGGCATGCTGCACTCTCTTCGCAATCAAGAGATATTATAATTATCTCACATCGATCCAACATTAAGATCATTGGGAGATTAATGATACATCCATCTCGGTCCTCGGGAGATTAGTGATACATCCATCCTGACATAAATAATGAAGGATTGAGAGATTTAATATTTACCTCACATCAATTCCTCCATTAGGGCGTAAGGATATTCGCGCCCATAACCCCCACATACTCAAAAGTATGCCCTCCAGTAGTTCTCATAGGAAAACCTATTTCACCATCACCAAACTACTGACGATGATGGATCTATGGTCAGGGCTCTACATGATATCATTTCATTTGATTAGTTAAGTACATTACAATATTATTTTAGCATCAAGAATGTTTTTAGACATAAAACATTATAACAGTTGCTACAAAGAATGAATATTGTTTCTATCAAGTTCTTTTCATACCTTTGTTAAACATTGGGATCTCAATCCCTTATCACATCAGGGTATTCTCATCCCTTATCATCTCATCATCATGATTATGAAATATGGGTGTTCAAACCCTCAAATCATCAAAACATTTGTTACAAATTTATCAGGTAACTTAATGCCTTCAGGTCATCTGATCACTGTAAACATAATAATTACAGTGCATGTATTTCACATGGCTCTTAAAGCCCAATAATATCTCTTATTACCTCTCACTGGGCAACACAACATATTATGGCTCACAAGGCCCATAAAGCAAATTCAATAGTAAAGCATCATAGCTCATACCTGGCTATGTCCACCATCTCATGAAACCTGCATAATTAGTGCACATGATAAAAATTATATCAATTACAAATCAACACTATGCATTGTAAGAGTAACATCACTATTTCCTCATTTTGAGCTAAGATTTCCCAATTTATGTCAATTAGGAATACTATATCTCATTGCCCAGATTTGGGTCATGATTATCATCATACTACCCAAAATTAGGGTTTCATACATTACAACCCAAGATTAGGGCTCCACATATCTTTATCCTATATCAGTGTAGGATTTCTTATCAAAGTATCACATACCAGCACATAGTAGCACCTTGAATTAGGTTTTACATCTCATCATTGTATTAAGGTTTCATTTTGACCTTAACCTTATCTAGGACTCCACATGACATCACCCTTACCTTAGGGTTACACATGACATCACCCTTTCTTAAGGTTTCTTATGATTTCACCCTCAATTAGGGTTTCTCATAACATCATCCTCAATTAGGGTTTACTATTCACATTCGATCAGGGTTTATTATTAAAATACCCTGAATTAGGGTGGCTCATATGTATTTTCCCTAAATTAGGGTCATACTATTACCATAGATTAGGATTTCACCTATCATTGCCCTCAATTAGGGTTATCCCATCATAGATTAGGGTTTCACCTTTTATTGCCCTCAATTAGGGTTAAGGTACATTACCTTCTTAATTAGGCTTCATGATCTCCTTATCAATGATCATACCCTAGTTACACGTTCATTCATGTTGGAAGTGTTGAGACTTAACCACTACATGATAATCATCCATGTAGGAAGTCCTCTCTGTCTCATCCTTTATAAGATGATATTTACTTCAGACTTGATTGGATTAGGTCAACTCATCTTGAATGAAGAGTTGACACCAAGTATTATGTTATTACTTCCATGATCATCAAAGATTAATCATTTACAAGGTACTAATCACCCTATCCTATTAAGGGTTCGATTACCATAATCATCCTTGAACTACATCATGTAATGATCAATTAAACATTTGACCTTTAATCACCTTGAGTGTCCATACAGTTTTGATTAATTACTTCCAAACGGTCTTGGTCAGTTAGACCCCAAGCGGTATTGACCAACCAGACCTGAAATGGTCTTGCTTGAAATATATCCAAACGGTCAAAGACCGTTTAGACCTCCAAACGGTCTAGGTCTTGCGGTTTGAAACTGTTTAGCAAAGTAGGTACTTGAAACTGTTTGACAAAGTAGGTGCTTGAACTGTTTGTTCTAAACCTCCTCAAAACCGATTGGACCAAAAATGTTCTCAACCAATCATATTAATTTAGGGTTTCCAAGATCAATTCCTTCATCAATTGAATCCATGTACTTACTCATCAATTGGACTTAAGCATCATACTTCAATTGAACTTAATACATCATCCTTCAATTTATTCAACCTTCAATTGATCATTAATTAGGGTTTTGAACCCAATTGAATTTAGGGTTGAAATCGATGAACCTTCAATATTAGTCATTGTGGAATTAGTTGCTTTGAAATCATTGGACCACCATTCAGATTGGGCATGACCTGACCTCAAACGGTCTTGAGGTCATTTGGATGACCTCCAAATGGTCTTGAGACTGTTTGTCCCATCCATCATTAATATTTGTTAAGTTCAATTAGGGTTTGCATCATTGGATTACTCATTAACTAGTTATTGATTTACATTTCAATTTGACATCTTTGGATCTTCAACTACTCAACCGTACTCAACCCTAGACCTCCAAATGGTCTTGAGACCGTTTGGGTGATCTCCAAATGGTCTTGAGACCGTTTGGGTTAATCAACCCAAAGATTTAACTCACTTAATTGCAAAATCAGCACTTAGCCCGATTAGGGTTTCTAATTGAATGATTGTCCATATAGTGATTCAATCAATTGAAACCATTGGATCCTCATCCAACAAGTACTAGGGTCCTGACCTCAAACGGTCAACCCATCCAAATGGTCAACCTTTCTAAACGGTTTGGGATTCCAAACTCCAAACGGTTTGCAAACCGTTTGGCCAAAAATCTTAAAACCGTTTGCAAGGGAAATTTGTTGGATTATGTGCCTAAGATGATGTCATCATCATATACCTTCATTAATTCAAAATATACCACCATTTCCATGGTAATTACAGCAATGGATCAAGGGAATTTCAAATAGAACAAATCGTTCAACAAATAATGGAGATTTGAATGCAATAACAACATTTAAGGGTTTAAGTTATATAACCCGCCTCCAATTGAGCTTCAAAGCTTGGAGATTTATATAAAAAATCGTGGAGGAAGCTTTTGAAACTCTCCCAAGGCTCGTCCTCAAGCTTTGGAGTGAAAAGATTGGCTAGGATTGAAGAGGGAGTGAAATAGGGAAGAAATCATGCATTGTTTTATGATTTCCACCATGAAATCAAGATGAAAGAAGATCAAGAAGCTTACCAACAGGTTGGGGGTCGTCCTCTTGATGCTCCTAGTTCCCTTGGTCGGTTTGCAAACAAAGAGAGGAAGTGGGTTCGGAAAAAGCCTCTCAATTGAGTTGGAAAGGGTGTTTTTATAAGAAAAACAATGAGAAAGAAAATGTCTTATAAAAATCTTTTAATTCCAAAATTAGTGCCGCCTCTTCCCCTAAATTCCTTGGCCACGAAGCCATATTCATCCTCTTGTAAAACCTCTTCATTATCCAAGAATTAAAAGAAAAAAAGAATTAAGCACCTTAAACATATTATACTAATATCCTCTTTTTAGTGGATATTACTTTTTCTTTTAATAATGTGAGAGAGTTATCCATTCCCTTGGATATTTTGTTGCTTTTCAATTCACAAGGATGTTCACACTTAAGAAAATTCAACCATATCGTTTTTGGTTGAAGGTCCTTCAATTATTTTTATTTATTTTTGCATTAAATTGAATTAGGGTTTCAATAATGCTTAAATCTTGATTATTATAATATCAAGATTCTCTCTCCTCTAAAGTAATTAAAATTAGGCACCCCTCTCATTTTATTTACTCTAAATGATTCCAAGAAACATGGGGGACCCTCTAGAAGTGGTATTTTGCATATTGAACCCTAGGTTTTGGGTAAATTGTACATTACACCAAAACTAGGTTTTAATGCACACACATTGCTCAGCAAGCTCTATCTTGGTGCTCAAGCTTGTGGAAACCATACCACTACATAATTCTCATTATCATAATGCCTCAACATCTGAGAAACATATTATCATGTACAATTTGCAAGTTAACCCCTCAACTTGGGTAATTTGCACTTTAGTCCAAAACTAACAAAACAATGTTTCAACATTATTCAAAAAGGACTAAAATTGAAATATAAGTTCCTCATGAGCCTTAATTACTTTCCAAGAAATATGAACAAGCATCTAATCAACATTATTAAGCAAAACATCTAGGGTTAAAGCATAACCAATGTCAGGGATGTTACAAATTATCCACCACTTACAAGGATTTCGTCCCCGAAATCATCAACAAAAACATTTAAGAGAAAAGAGTAGGATATTTCCTTCTCATCTCTTCCTCTAGTTCCGATGTAGATTCTTCCATGCCACGGTGATTCCAGAGGACTTTTACAAGATATATGTCTTTCTTTTTCAGCTTTTTAATTCTTTTATCAAGGATCGTCACGGGTCCTTCAACATATGATATGTCATCATTTAATTCTACCTCTACAAGTTGTAGAACCAATTCTGTGTCAGGATGACACTTTCTCAACATAGAGATGTGAAACACTGGATGCATCTTATGCAACTCAGGTGGTAACTCCAACTTATAAGCTACCTTTCCAATTCGTTCAATGATTGGATAAGGCCCCATAAATCTAGGAGCTAACTTCCCATTCCTTCCAAATCTAAGAAGTCCTTTCCAAGGTGAGACCTTGAGATATACTCTGTCTCCAACTTGGAATTCTAAAGGTCTTCGCCGTTTGTCGGCATATGGTTTTTGTCTATCCTGTGCAGTCTTTAACTATTGTTAAATTACTTTAATCTTCTCCGTTGTCTACTGCACTAACTCAGGACCCAAAAGTTGATTTTCTCCAATTTCATACCAACATAAAGGATATCTACATCGTCTACCATATAATGCTTCATATGGTGTCATGTCAATAATGTACTGATAGCTATTATTATAAGCAAATTCTATCAAGCTCAGGTGTAGATCCCAACTGCCTACAAATTGAAGGACACATGCCCTAAGCAAATCCTCCAAAGTTTGTATGGTCCTTTCAGATTGTCCATCTGTCTAGGGGTGAAAGGTTGTACTAAACCTTAAATGCGTACCCAAAGTTTTATGAAGTCGTTTCCAAAAATGACTCGTGAACTGGAGACCTCTATCAGAAATGATAGTGGTTGGAACCCCGTGCAACCACACTATCTCATCTACATATAACTGTGCCAGCTTCTCAACAGTGTAGGTTGTTTTGATAGGTAGGAAATGTGTTGTCTTTGTCAACCTATCAACTATCACCCATATGGAATTATGACCTTTGGTTGTTCTAGGCAAACCAACCACAAAGTCCATGGTAACATGATCCCATTTCCACTGGGGTATAGGAAAAGGTTGCATTGTTCCTGTGGGCCTTTGATGTTCAGCTTTAACCTACCGACACACTGGACACCGCATAACAAACTCAGTTACATCTTTCTTTAATCCAGTCCACCAATATATATCTTTCAAGTTATGATACATTTTGGTGCTTCCTGGATGCATAACATACATCGAAGAATGAGATTCTTCCAGAACTAACTTTCTCAAGTTATTGGCATCATGTACTACTATTCTACCATGGTAATAGACTACCTGATCCTATGACTCATGAAAGCCATCTCGTTTCTCACTACCATACTCTGACCTAATATGTTGAACTACAACATGAACTCGCTGTGCTTCTTTAATCTACTGTCTCAGAGTTGGTTTTATGTGCATCTCAACTAACAACCCGGCTAACAATGATAGTTTAAACTGTACATTATTTTTCCTCAAGGTTATAAACATATCCCTCTTAGAGCACACTAAAGAATGCAACTGTGCTTTGACTAAGGCTGGTGTTGCTGATTTTCTACTTAGTGCATCAACAACCACATTGGCTTTCCCTGTATGATAATCAATTGTACAATCATAGTCCTTGATTAACTCCATCTAGTGGCGTTGCCTCATGTTCAGCTCATGCTGTGAGAAGATATACTTTAGGTTCTTATGGTCTGTGAAAATTTGGAATGTTTCTCCATAGAGATAATGTCTCCAGATCTTCAAAGCATGGACCACAACAACTAGCTCTAGATCATGTGTTGGATAATTCTCCTCGTGTTTCTTAAGCTATCGAGAAGCGAAAGAAATCACTTGCTTATCCTGCATCAACACACATCCTAAGCCATTTTTAGATGCATCACAGAAAACTATGCACCCTTTTCCTTGCTCAGGTAATACCAGCACAGGTGCACTTGTCAATCTTTCTTTCAACAATTAAAAAGAATGTTGACACTTGTCATTCCAGACAAAACAAACTTCCTTCCTGGTCAACTTGGTTAGGGGTAAAGCTATTGAACTGAAGTTCTTAATGAACCTCATGTAATAGCCTGCCAACCTTAAGAAACTATGTATCTCTGTCGGTGTCTTAGGTTGTTCCCATTGCAGGACATATTCTACCTTCTTAGGATCAACACGAATACCTGAGGCAGATATTACATGTCCAAGAAAAGAAACTTCTGGTAACCAGAACTCGCATTTTCTAAACTTAGCATACAACTTATTCTCTCTTAGAAAAGTTAGGGCCTGACGGAGATGCTGCTCATGCTGTTGAGCATCTCTACTGTATCTCAAGATGTCATCTATGAAGACTACTACACACTGATCAAGAAAAGGTCGAAAGATTCTATTCATGAGTTCCATGAATGCAGCTGGTGCATTACTTAGTCCAAATGACATAACTATGAACTCATAGTGACCATACCTTGTCCTAAAGGTAGACTTAGGTATGTCGCCCTCCTTGATACGCAACTGATGATATCCCAACCTTAGATCTATCTTGGAGAAGACAGTTGCACCACACAACTGATCAAACAAGTCATCAATCCTTGGCAGAGGATACTTGTTCTTTATAGTTTCTTTATTCAATTGCCTGTAATCAATGCATAACCGCATCGATCTGTCTTTCTTCTTAACAAAGAGGACCGGAGCACCCCATGGTGAAGTACTCGATCGAATAAAACCCTTCTCAAGCAACTCCTACAGTTGTTTCTTAAGCTCTGCCATCTCAGCATGTGCCATTCTATATGATGTTTGTGTTATAGGTTGTGTCCCTGGGACTAGATTAATCTCAAAATCAATCTCTCAGGGCGGAGGTACACCTGGAAGTTCTTCAGGAAACACATCTTCAAATTCCTTGACTATCGGAACTTCATAAGGATTATAACTCTCCATGGTGGTATCTACCACATGTACCAAGAATGCAAACCATCCTTGCCTCATCAACTTCTCAGCTACCATAGATGACACAAGACAGGTTGGAAGAATCTTTATACCTCCTTGAAAGATCCATGTGTCACTATCATCTGTGAACACAACTTACTTGGACTCACAATCCAAGACAACCTTGTACTTTTCTAGGGTGTCCATCCCAAGAATTATATCAAACCCATGAATCTCAAGTGGTATAAGATCCACTTGAATGTGATGTTCAGAAAAGAAAAGAGTGCAGGAAAAACACACCTCCCGCAACACTACAGATTCCATTAAAGGAGTTTCTAACTTCAAACTCTCTGCCCTATGACCAACAATCATATTGCACTCAAGAATCACTCTTTTAGTGATGAAAGAATGCGTAGCACCCGAATCAATTAAAACAGATACGATGCAGGATATAGAAATATCAGAATAAAATAGTTCCATCTAACCTGCCACAACCCGAGGGTTGACTATTGCATCAGGGTGATTCATCGCATAGAATCTAGTCGTTGTTTGTGTTTGACTCGGTGCTCGATTACTGGGTGTTGACGATCCAGCTTGGGATGCTTTTCCACGTCCTCTAGCTCCACTGGGAAACTGTCGCCTCTAAGAGCCTTGCTGACTTTGCCTATGAGGTTGAGTCACACTTGCTTCTCTGGCTCGACAATCCTTCATCAATAAGGGTATAGGTCCAACCATTAGATCCATTAAATCAAGTGATCATTGGTCTATACTTAGGAGCTTGACTCACCATCAGTTGTGGTGACCTATTCCACCATCAATTGTGACATATGGGCCACCATTGATTGATAGGATCATCACTACTATTATTTCCCACCATCAGATGTTACATTATTATCACCATTGGTTGATACCCCCATTAAGGCACTAACTATTTATCATTAAGTCTAATTGAACCAAAACTTGACCTAAGGGGTGACCATCGATGTGGGCTCCGATCTCCAAAACCACGATATAAACTCAGCGGAAGCATTCGATTAGCAGCGGAATACAAAAATCATCGGAAATTAAAACTTTTTGAGACAAGATCTTAAAAACCATAAAACTTCTTTCATAGAAAGGAGATAAATTGTTTACATCTCTGTTAAATTACTTCTTGAGTAATTATACACAACATGATACAAAATCTCAAGAGTCAAAACCCAAAAATCTTAGACCACTAACTCCAAGGATCTGAGAGTACAGAGATGACATAGGACTATCTAACTACATGAATCAGTAGTCAGTATCTCCACCTGAGATTCACTGCCGCCCCTGGTGCTGCTGCTGTTGGTATAGATCACTTGTAGGCTGGTTCCTCCGTCCTCGATGACCACCTAAAAATTTGAAGTCTACGGGGTGAGACAATTATAAATAATTGTCCCAATGAGAGTTATAACTCTCCACTAGAAGCTTTATATAACAATCAAAGAACAACATAAGCAATAAAAGCTTTCAAGGCAATCAACAGCAGATTGACATTAAGTAGAACAACAACATTTAGGAAATGTGAACAACATATGTACTATGCAGAGTAACATCATTCATGTATCTTGTAGTTTAACCTAAGCATATATACCACGCGGTTGATTATGTTTTACAAACAATATTATGCCCTGCGGAAATGAGGTATACCGCTCATACTCCAACCGATCACTATTATGTCACATCAATATCATACCTAGGTCATCAAAAGAGCAGAATTCTTATGACCTCATCTTCCTCAGTCAGAGTGAAGATAAATATGCAGGACATCTGGTGTCTCTACTACTATAGCTCACCAGGGTATTCTGGTACTTCGCTATTAGAGTCACAGTGGCATTCTGTACTCTCTTCGTCATCGAAAGATTTCTTGTTTATCTCTTATCGATGTGGTATAAGGATTTCCTCGAGAGAATTGTATTACAGCATAAACATATAGTGAAGGGTTGATGGATTAAGATACATCTACATCAATTCCCACACTAGGATGTAAGGATATACACATCCATATTCCCCCACATACTCAAAAGTATGTGATCCAGGAATTCCCTTAGGAAAACCTGTTTCACGATCATATAGCTTCTGACAATGATGGATCTATGATCAGGGCTCTACATGGTATGATTATACTTGATTAGTTAGGTACATTTCAATATTATTTTAACATCATACATGTTCTCAAACATTAATCATTAGAATAGCAGCTATGAAAGTAGAATACTAAAATGAAACAAGTCTAATTCTCATTAACTATCATTTCATAATCATTTCATCACAAGTCATCTAATTAGCATGACCTTGATGATACTCATGGCTCTCACAGCCTATCAATCTCATAAGTTGCCACTTACTGGACAACAGGGTATTTCACTATTCATAAAGCTAATAACATGCTTTCAATGAATATAGTATCATAATCCATACCTGGATATGATCATCCTCATATAGGAACCTTCATAGTTAATTCAACTGATAACAGTAAATAATTCATTTCAAAGGAGTTGTACCTTCCTACTCTTACAAGAGTTAGGTTCCCTGATTTTCATCAATTAGGGTTTACTATTCACATTACATGTCATCACCCTAGAATTAGGGTTTACTATTCACATTACATGTCATCACCCTAGAACTAGGGTTTAATATTCACCTCATGGTGAATTGAACTCATAACATCATCATGTATGAGAAACATCACCATTGATGCCTTCAAATTAGATTAAGATTCATCAATTATCATAATTAGGGTTTCCATGATCTCACATAGGTGGATCATACCCTAATCGTGCACATTCATGTACATTGAAGGTATTTTACTTGAATTGCAACCATAAATGGTACTTTCTCTCTCCTATTACTAATAGATGGTGATTACATCACTCTATATTAGGTTGGGACAAGTCCTCATTGATTGTCATAAGCCAAATCACCATTATCATGTAATTAGGGTTTGATTAAAACAAGGTATCCTTCCATTGAACCCTTCAAGGGAATTTTGGTAAATTACACCATTGATCACCTTCATGGGTCAATTCATTGTCACTTAGTCCCTTAATGTCCTAGGGTACCATTAGGGTTTATATTAGATCACCATTGGACCAATTACATCTTCAAACGATTAAGTATAAACAGCCCTAAAAGTCTCCAAACGGTTTCAACCTTCAACCTCCAAACGGTCTTGAGACTGTTTGGGGGCATTGACCGTTTGGAAGGTTTGACCTTCAAGACCGCATGGATCACCAAGACCGCATGGGTGCATTGACCGTTTGAGAAAGTTGACCTCCAAACCGTTTGAAGCTATGCGACTTGAAACCGTTTGACCTTAAACGATCTTGAGATCGATTGGTCCAAACGACCTTGAGTTCGTTTGAGACCAAAAGGTCTTGAGACTGTTTGGCCCCAAACGGTCTTGAGACCGTTTGGTCCAAATGGGCTCAAACCATTTGGACCTCAAAAGAGACTCCAAGGTTATAATCGATTATGGTTATCTATGTTGAGACCTTCAATTGGTCAAATCCTTGTTAACCACTTGTAAAGTGAGTCAATTAGGATTAGCTTTAATCAATTGGACACCAAATTGACCCTCAATTGAAAGCCAATTAGGGTTGAATCCAACTCAATTATGGTTTTCAATCGGCTAATCATCAATGTTCAACAATGTGAATCAAATTGAGGTTGAACCCATCAATTAACCTCCAATTGGGCCCAAACTTGGCCCAAACGGTCTTGAGATCATTTGGAAATCCTCCAAACGGTCTTGAGACCATTATCCCAAAGTTTTATCAAAAACTAAGTCGATTGGATAAGGATTGAACCCTAATTAGGTCTAAAATTAGCATTTTTATCAATTCATCAACCTATTGTGATTGGACCCCCAAACCATCAAATCACCTTAACCCTAGACCTCAAAACGGTCTTGTATTGTCCCCAAACGGTCTTGAGACCGTTTGGATGAACCCCCAAATGGTCTTGAGACCGTTTGGGTCCTTCAACCCAAAGTTCACCAAAATCTATCCTTGAAATCAGCAATTCAACCCGATTAGGGTTTAGGGGGTTGAAGTGCCTTCAACTTGTGATTGGTTTGGAATTAGGTTATGATTCTTTATAGATATTAAATTCAACATGTTTCCAACAGACCACCAAATGGTCTTCCCTTGGTCAACCCTATCAAACGGTCTTGAGACCGTTTGATTCTAAACGGTCTTGTAAGACCGCATGAGATCAAACGGTTAGAGACCGTTTGATTTCAAACGGTTTGCAAACCATTTAGACCAAAGGGTCCAAGGTCATTTGATAAAGTTTCCTAGGAATTCACACCCATCATATTCAACCTATGTTCAGGTCGCTTACTCCACGGATTGCTTGCAAAAGTGCAAGGAAGAATGGGGAAGAAGAAGAACTAAGCATAATTTGCAAGAACATAGTTATGCATAATAAAGCAAGAAGTTTAGAGTTATAAAACCCACCTCAAATGTTGTTCCTAGAGCTCCAAGCTTCCAAGCTTCAAGCCTTTAATGGCGTCTTGAGCTCCACAGGTTGGCCAAAGATGATTCTCCAAGGAAAAGATGGGGATGGTCGGCTAAAACAAGAAACCTAAGTAAATTAACCATAGAACCAACCTTATACAAGGATTTCCTCCAAGAATCCGAGCTAGAAGATGGTTTTCTTCTTACCTTAGAACTAGTTGGTCATCTCCTTGAGTTCTAGAGCTCTGCCTTGGTCGGTTGAACAAGATGAGAAATGAAGAGGAGAAAGGATACGTTTACTTGGTTTGCAAAGAAGTAGGCTTATATAGTTTAGGTTGATTTTCACCATAAGAACCCTTAGAACATAGATTTCTCATCTAAGTCCCTCCTTCCTTCTAAGGCACGTCCAAACCATCATAAATTAAGCAAAGCTCATCAAAACTCAAGATTTAAGGGTAAAGAAAACCAACATGCAACCTAAGGTACATATATGAAGGGTCTCCTTACTCATACTAAGTGATTTTACTACAAAGGTCATTCTTCTTATCTGATTATTCAATTGAAGCGCCTCTTTCATCATTCCTACTCTAAATGATGTCAAAAGTCATAAAAGATATTCTAGAAGGTGTATTTTACAAGTTGCACCCCCCCCATTTTGGGTGATTGCACTTTACTCCAAAATTAGGATTTTTAAACACAAGGATTGTTCCACAAGCTGCATCTTGATGCCCAAGCTTGGGAAATCCATCATACCTCATCATATTCACTCATATGATGTCTCATCATCAAAGGAACATCTTAAACTGTGTAATTTGCAAGTTAGACCCTCTATATGGGTAATTTGCACATAGGTCCCTGCATTACAAAACAATATCATAACATTGTTTAAACAGAACAAAATTGAAAGTGTATGTTCCTAAGGAACTTAATTACATGCCAGGGAGTAATCATAAGTATTTAATTACATATTTAGGCAAAACATCTGGGGTTAGTTTATAACCCAGGTCAGGGATATTACAAATTGTCCACCCCTTACAAGGATTTCGTCCCCGAAATCAACAAAACATATTAAGAGAAAAGAGCAGGGTATTTCCTTCTCATCTCATCCTCTAGTTCCCAAGTGGCTTCTTCGACACCACGGTGATTCTAGAGGACTTTCACAAGACTTATGTCTTTCTTCTTTAGCTTTTTAATTCTGTTATCCAGGATTGACACTGGTCCCTCCTCATAAGTTATATCTTCATTCAATTCTACTTCCATAGGTTGTAGAACTGACTCGGTATCAGGGTGACATTTCCTCAGCATAGAAATGTGAAACACAGGGTGTAACTTCTGCAACTTCTGAGGTAACTCTAGTCTATAGGCTACCTTTCCAACTCGTTCAATGATTGGATAAGGCCCCATAAATCTAGGAGCTAACTTCCCCTTCCTTCCAAAACGAAGGACTCCTTTCCAAGGTGAGACCTTAAGGTACACTCTGGATCCAACTTGGAACTCTAAGGGTTTATGACGTCTGTCAGCATAAGACTTCTGCCTATCCTGTGTAGTCTTAAGTTGTTGTTGTATAACATTGATCTTCTCTATAGTTTGCTGTACAAGATCAGGACCTAACAACTGATGTTCACCAGTCTCATACCAACATAAGGGTGATCTACAACGTATACCATACAAGGCTTCACAAGGTGCCATATTAATACTATGTTGATAGCTATTGTTATAGGCAAACTCTATCAAGCTTAGGTGTGGATCCCAACTTCCGGTAAACTGGACAACACATGCTCTCAACAAGTCTTCCAAGGTCTGTATAGTCCGTTCAGACTGTCCATCAGTATGTGGATGAAAGGTTGTACTAAACCTTAACTTGGTGCCTAAGGCTTTGTGTAACTGCTCCCAAAAACGACTTGTAAACTGGGGACCTCTGTCAGAAACTATAGTGACAGGAATTCCGTGCAAACACACTATCTCTTGAACATACAACTGTGATAACCTTTCAGCATAATAGGTTGTTTTGACAGGTAAGAAATGCGCTGTCTTTGTCAACCTATCAACAATTACCCAGATGGAATCATGTCCTTTGCTTGTCCTGGGTAGGCCTACAACAAAGTCCATGGTCACATGGTCCCACTTCCATTGTGGTATGGGTAAAGGTTGTATTGTTCCTGCAGGCTTTTGTTGTTCAGCCTTAACTTGTTGACACACAGGACACCTCAGAACAAACTCAACAACTTCCTTCTTCATCCCAGGCCACCAATACATATCTTTCAAATTTTGATACATTTTGGTGCTCCCTGGATGCATGGCATACATCGAAGAATGAGCTTCTTCCAAGACTAACTCCCTCAGGTTATCCACATCTGGTACTATCATCCTCCCATGATAACATGCCACCTGATCATCTGAATCATGAAAACCATCTCGCTTTTCATCACCATACTCAGATCTAATCTGCTAAACTGTAGCATCAACTTACTGTGCCTCCTTTATCTGCTCTCTTAGGGTAGGTTTAATATGCATCTCAACTAACAAGCCGGCTAACAATGATACCTTCAACTGCACATTGTCTTGCCTTAAAGAGATAAGCATATCTCTCCTAGAGCATACTAAGGAACTTAGTTGTGCTCTATCCATGGTTGATGTTGCTGATTTCCTACTCAAGGCATCTGCAACAACATTGGCCTTCCCTGGATGGTAATCAATTGTACAATCGTAGTCCTTGATTAACTCCATCCAACGATGTTGCCTCATGTTAAGCTCATGTTTAGAGAAGATATACTTAAGATTCTTATGGTCTGTGAAAATCTGGAATGTCTCTCCGTAGAGATAATGTCTCCAGATCTTCAAGGCATGAACCACAGCAGCCAACTCTAGATCGTGTGTCGGATAATTCTCCTCGTGTTTCTTAAGCTGTCGAGACGTAAAAGAAATCACTTGCTTATCCTGCATCAACACGCATCTGAGTCCATTCTTGGAGGCATCACAGAAAAATATATATCCTTTACCTTGTTCAGGTAGCACAAGCACAGGTGCACTTGTGAACCACTCCTTCAACAGCTGAAAAGACTGTTGACACTTATCACTCCAGGCAAAAGGAACATCTTTTCGGGTTAACTTGGTTAAAGGTAAGGCTATAGAACTAAAGTTCTTAATGAACCTTCGATAGTAGCCAGCTAACCCTAAGAAACTACGAATCTCCGTCGGTGTCTTCGGTTGTTCCCACTATAGAACATATTCTACCTTTTTAGGGTCAACACGAATACCCGAGACAGATACCACATGCCCAAGAAAAGATACTTCCGACAAACAGAACTCACACTTGCTAAACTTAGCGTATAGCTTATGTTTTTTTAGCAAAGTTAGAGCCTGACGGAGATGCTATTCATGCTACTGAGCATCTCTACTATAGATCAGAATGTCATCTATGAAGACGACAACACACTGATCCAGGAAAGGTCAGAAGATTCTATTCATGAGTTCCATAAATGCAGCTAGTGCATTAGTCAGTCCAAACGACATAACTATGAACTCATAGTGACCATACCTCATCCTAAAAGCTGACTTGGATATGTCACTGTCCTTAATACAGAGTTGATGATATCCAGACCTCAAGTCTATCTTTGAGAAGACAGTTGCACCACGCAACTGGTAAAAAAGATCATCAATCCTCAGCAGAGGATACTTATTCTTTATTGTTACTTTATTAAGTTGTCTGTAATCAATGCACAACCGCATTGACCCATCATTCTTTTTAACAAACAAAACTGGAGCACCCCAAGGTGAAGTACTTGGTCAGATGAAACCTTTCTCAAGTAACTCTTGAAGCTGTTTCTTGAGTTCTACCATTTCGGCAGGCGCCATCCTATACGATGTCTGGGCTATGGGTTGTGTATCTGGGACCAAATTGATTTCAAAATCAATTTCCCGAGGCGGTGGTATATCGGGAAGTTCTTCAGGAAACACGTCTTCAAATTCCCTGACAACAGGAACTTCAGTAGTGTTGGGACTCTCCATGGTAGTATCTACCACATGGGCCATGAATGCATAACATCCTTGCCTCATCAGCTTATCAGCAACCATAGCTGACACAAGACAGGTGGGTAGAATCTTTCTTTCTCCTTGAAAGATCCATGTGTTGCTTTCATCAACAAACATAGCCAACTTGGATTCACAATCCAAAACAACCCTATACCTTTCCAAGGTATCCATCCCAAGGATTATATCAAATCCTTGCATATCAAGTGGTATAATATCCACTTGAATGCGATGATCAGAAAAGAAGAGGATGCAGGGAGAGCATACCTCCTGCAAAATAGCAGACCCTCTCAACGGAGTCTCAAGCAACAAACTATCTATCCAATGACTGACTGTCATATTGCAGTTGCGAATCACTCTTCGAGTGATAAAAGAGTGCGTAGCACCCAGGTCAATCAAAATAGATACAACACAGGATTTAGACATATCAGAATATAAAAGTTCCATCTGACCTGCCACAACCCGTGGATTGACCACTGCATCTGGTGGGTTCATAGCATAGAACCCTGCTGTCGCCTGAGGTTGAGTTGGTGCTGACGATCCAGCTTGAGATGCTTGTCCACGTCCTCTAGCTGCTCCTTGAGACTGCCTTATCTGTGATCCCTGTTGATTCTATCTCTGAGGCTGTATCACACTGACATGCCTATACCTGCAATCCTTCATCAAGTGTCCCACCTTCCCACAGTTGTAGCAGTTTCTTTCTAGTTGTTGTGGTCTTGGTGGTCCTGTGACTGACATTGATGCTGAACTGCGAGTCTCTTGTGGCAGTAAACTCCGTCCTCTAACTCTACTTGGGGACCAATGAGTCTGAGCACTAGATCTGGGTGGTGGAGGTGTAGGTGTAGAGAATCTAGGCTTCTTAAAGTCTCTAGATAAAGAACCCTAGAACTGCGGATATCTCTTCTGGGTTTGCCTCTTCTCAACTACGGATCTTTCTATCCTTCAGACTGACTCAACGAAGGTAGCGAACCTTTCCCGATTCTCTAGGGCAGACACGGGAGTAGTCAAGTCGACATTCAAACCCTTCTCAAACCTTCTGATGCTTTCTTCTTCTGTGGTAGCCATGTGCGGATAGAACCGCAGCAACTCCATGAACTTAGCTTAATACTCGCTAACGTTCATCATTCCCTGCCTCAATCTCTCGAACTGAGAGATCTTCTCATCCAGGAAGGTCTTTGGAAAATATCTGTGGACAAATTCCCGACGAAAGTCTTCCCACGAGATCTCTATTCCATGTCTCTTCTGCTCTTCCATGGTCCACCAGTGTCCAACACTTCCTTTGAGAAGATAGACAACATGTCTAACCTTCTCGGCTTCAGGGATGTTCAAGATTCTGAAGGCTTTCTCCAACTCGGTTAACCACAGATTAGCATCTGTGGGGTCCGCTGTCCCAAAGTATTCGGTAGCTCCGACACGATGAAGTCGCTCGAACGTCTTACCGATACCTTGTCCCTCAGGCTGGACAGGTGCCCTAGGTGTAGGCATGGGCATCCTATCGGTGATATGTGTCATGGCAGTCATAAACTGCCCGAACATGGTTTGAACAGCTGGGTTACCCATATCAGCTGGGTCAAACTGAGGTGGCTCTCTGGGAGGCTCAGGTATGGGCTGCTCTATTTCTAGGTTCCTTGCACCATCTCGAGGTGCAGCGACGCTACTTTCTGCCACGTACTGCTCATGTGGCTCAGACATCTTTATATATCTTCTTCTCCTGAGGAGCAGAAGATTCTATTAGATAAGAAAGAAACACTAAGGATAGACTCGACATCCTAAGTTTTATGTCTCTGTAGACGTAGCGAACCTAGAGCTCTGATACCACTAAATTGTGGGCTCCGGTCTCCAAAACCACGATATAAACTCAGCGGAAGCATTCGATTAGCAGCGGAATACAAAAATCATCAGAAATTAAAACGTTTTGAGACAAGATCTTAAAACCCATAAAACTTCTTTCATAGAAAGGAGATAAACTGTTTACATCTCTGTTAAATTACTTCTTGAGTAATTATACACAACATGATACAAAATCTCAAGAGTCAAAACCCAAAAATCTCAGACCACTAACTCCAAGGACCTGAGAATACAGAGACGACATAAGACTATCTAACTACATGACTCAGCAGTCAGTATCTCCACCTGAGATTCACTGCTGCCCCTGGTGCTGCTGCTGTTGGTATAGATCACCTGTAGGTTGGTTCCTCCGTCCTCGACGACCACCTAAAAAGTTGAAGTCTACGGGGTGAGACAATTATAAATAATTGTCCCAGCGAGAGTTATAACTCTCCACTAGAAGCTTTATATAGCAATCAAAGAACAACATAAGCAATAAAAGCTTTCAAGGCAATCAACAACAGATTGACATTAAGTAGAACAACATCATTTAGGAAATGTGAACAACATATGTACTATGCAGAGTAACATCATTCATGTATCTCGTAGTTTAACCTAAGCAGATATACCACACAGTTGATTATGTTTTACAAACAATATTATGCCCTGCAGAGATGAGGTATACCGCTCATACTCCAACCGATCACTGTTAACTCGCATCGATATCATACCTAGGTCATCAAAAGAGCCGGATTCTTATGACCTCATCTTCCTCAGTCAGAGTGAGGATAAATATGCAGGATATCTGGTGTCTCTACTACTATAGCTCACCAGGGTATTCTGATACTTCGCTATTAGAGTCACAGTGGCATTCTGTACTCTCTTCGTCATCGAAAAATTTCTTGTTTATCTCTTATCGATGCGGTATAAGGATTTCCTTGAGAGAATTGTATTACAACATAAACATATAGTGAAGGGTTGATGGATTAAGATACATCTACATCAATTCCCACACTAGGATGTAAGGATATACACATCCATATTCCCCCACATACTCAAAAGTATGTGATCCAGGAATTCCCTTAGGAAAACCTGTTTCACCATCATATAGCTTCTGACAATGATGGATCTATGATTAGTGCTCTACATGGTATGATTATACTTGATTAGTTAGGTACATTTCAGTATTCTTTTAACATCATACATGTTCTCAAACATTAATCATTAGCATAACAGCTATGAAAGTAGAATACTTAAATGTAACAAGTCTAATTCTCATTAACTATCATTTCATAATCATTTCATCACAAGTCATCTAATTACCATGACCTTGATGATACTCATGGCTCTCACAGCCTATCAATCTCATAAGTTGCCACTTACTGGACAACAAGGTATTTCACTATTCATAAAGCTAATAAGATGCTTTCAATGAATATAGTATCATAATCCATACCTGGATATGATCATCCTCATATAGGAACCTGCATAGTTAATTCAACTGATAACAGTAAACAATTCATTTCAAAGGAGTTGTACCTTCCCACTCTTACAAGAGTCAGGTTCCCTGATTTTCATCAATTAGGGTTTACTATTCACATTACATGTCATCACCCTAGAATTAGGGTTTACTATTCACATTACATGTCATCACCCTAGAATTAGGGTTTACTATTCACCTCATGGTGAATTGAACTCATAACATCATCATGTATGAGAAACATCACCATTGATGCCTTCAAATTAGATTAAGATTCATCAATTATCATAATTAGGGTTTCCATGATCTCACATAGGTGGATCATACCCTAATCGTGCACATTCATGTACATTGAAGGTATTTTACTTGAATTGCAACCATAAATGGTGCTTTCTCTCTCCTCTTACTAATAGATGGTGATTACATCACTCTAGATTAGGTTGGGACAAGTCCTCATTGACTGTCATAAGCCAAATCACCATTATCATGTAATTAGGGTTTGATTAAAACAAGGTATCCTTCAATTGAACCCTTCAAGGGAATTTTGGTAAATTACACCATTGATCACCTTCATGGGTCAATTCATTAGTCACTTAGACCCTTAATGTCCTAGGGTACCATTAGGGTTTAGATTAGATCACCATTGGACCAATTACATCTTCAAATGATTAAGTATAAACAACCCTAAAAGTCTCCAAACGGTTTCAACCTTCAACCTCCAAATGGTCTTGAGACCGTTTGGGGGCATTTACCGTTTGGAAGGTTTGACCTTCAAGACCGCATGGATCACCAAGACCGCATGGGTGTGTTGACCATTTGAGAAAGTTGACCTATAAACCGTTTGAAGCTATGCGACTTGAAACTGTTTGATCTTAAACGATCTTGAGATCAATTGGTCCAAACGACCTTCAGATCGTTTGAGCCCAAACGGTCTTGAGACCGTTTGGCCTCAAATGGTCTTGAGACCATTTGGACCTCAAAAGAGACTCCAAGGTTATAATCGATTATGGTTATCTATGTTGAGACCTTCAATTGGTCAAATCCTTGTTAACCACTTGTAAATTGAGTCAATTAGGATTAGATTTAATCAATTGGACACCAAATTGACCCTCAATTGAAAACCAATTAGGGTTGAATCCAACTCAATTAGGGTTTTCAATCGGCTAATCATCAATTTTCAACAATGTGAATCAAATTGAGGTTGAACCCATCAATTAACCTCCAATTGGGCCCAAACTGTTGGTATGTATGCCCTGAGAGCCAATCA
This sequence comes from Alisma plantago-aquatica, assembly GCA_963693085.1. Taxonomy (NCBI): domain Eukaryota; kingdom Viridiplantae; phylum Streptophyta; class Magnoliopsida; order Alismatales; family Alismataceae; genus Alisma; species Alisma plantago-aquatica. The sequence continues at coordinate 397,821,724 of OY856411.1, read as the reverse complement.
TGGGATGGTTGGTGGGATACATTAAGATTGATTTGATAAACATCAAAGGCGAGCTTCCAATTCTTTCTGGTTCAGTCATATGAGATAGTGATAGAACATATTGAATGTCTAGAGAATGACAGTACTCAATGACGTATGCTTTCAGGTTGAGGACCTGAACGATGAGATCATACAGATGCTAAGAGTTTGTACATTCTTGTTATGTCCCTAGTCGGATGTCATTGTGGAAGGTAGATAGACAGCAATGACACACAAGACTAGATTGTGGTGTTGGTTGATGACAGAATCTCATTAGTCATGATATAGAGATATCAAACCAAACACATAGGTACTTGTTAGAGAACAAGTGTACCGGACAGACCCACCGTGAGTTTGACACATGGAACCATGAGATGGTAGTCACAGTCAGTACTCACAGTGATGGTGGTAAGTGTGATTCTTAGACCTGAAATCACTACACACAACACATGTCATTGGGCACACTTTGACATCATCAAACGCAGTCCTGAAACATGGGTTGTTATAAAGGTGATGATTGGGTGGCTTTGACACATGGGGCTTTTGAGGGGTGAGTGATAGATATGGGATTTGTCCCTCCTAAGGGAGATTGATATCCAAGGCTACTTGATGAGTAGGATTGAGATAGGCGTGCACACGCATGTGTGAATCAGTATGTGATATTGATGTCATACATATCTCCTTCAATCTACTCTGAGATCAAGAAAGTGAATGAACGTTGACAGGATGACTGTTCCATGCCTTGAGTTCATTCGGGATATCAGTGACAAAGGAATTATACATTCACTGTAACACCATTCACGGATTGTAGGATGAAAGTTGTTCTCCAACTTTCTACTTTCACTTGGGTAGCACTGATGTGTGACTAGGCACCGCTCTTTGCTTGTGAAGTCATAAGTGTTATGGACTTTCACTACCAACGTGAAATGGACCTGCAGGGTCACACACATAGGATTTAACCTGGAAGAGGAGTTTTGTCCACAAAGCAATGTTTAGATTGATTACTAAAGGAGTTTAGTAGTTCAATTAAACACTCAATCAGTCGATGGCTCAATATCGTATGGTTCAAGGTGTTAGACGCATTGATTGGAGTATCGGATTGATTGAAATCGCAATTGACTGATTTTGCCCAACCTGTGCTCCCAACCGATCAGTTCATGTGATGAACCGGTCGGTTGAGGTTGCTGAACCGGTCGGCTGGAGTGTCCAGGCCGATCGGCTCATACCCAGGTTGAAATGACCGGTTCAAGAGTTGAACTGATCGGCTCAACTGGTGCAACCGACCAGTTGGGAAAGTCATGTCGGCAAGAATTTTCCTTTGGTTTCAAATTGCCCAATTCGATTGGGAATAACATTGGTATTCGATACCAATTGAGAATGAAACAAGGAAAGTCTTTTTGAGCCGGATTAGGACCATGAACCGATCGGTTCAGGGAACCAACCGATCGGTTGGAGTGCCCCAAACGATCGGCTCAGGTCCAACCGATCAGCTCAATGGCCGAACCGATCGGTTCAGTTGTGAACCGATCATTTCAAGTTGCGAACCGGTTGCTTTTTGTGGAAAATTCTCGAACCCTTCTACTCCTCCTTTAGTCCCATATTGCCGGACACAGAGAACCCTGTCCCATGACCCGCCTATATATATAGGGGTATTGGGAGCTTCTCAAAGTACAACTCAATGCAAGCCGGTTGCTTTGCGAAGTTGTTGTTCTCTCTGGTTTTGGTAACCATGAGAGAGCCCGAGCAAGTGCTTCCCGCAAAGGGAGGTGCAGCAAGGGAAGGACAACTGTAGTTGCAACTGGTAGCAGGAGAGTGTGTTGGCGACTAGTACGTCAACAGGAGGGTGCGACTCCTTCCACTTCCTTGTGGGACAAGGAGAGTGGAGTTCCAGGTGGTCCGTGTGGACTACTACAGAGGCGGGAGGACACTGCCGCTTAGGAGGACAACTGTCATCTGACAGTCCGGTAGGAGGAGGAGTCGTCAGTCCCGGTGCGACCAGGAGCTGCACAGACATCGTCCAAGACCGGAGTTGAAGACCGCGCATTGCGTGAGGTATTGTCGCCGAGCAAGCCTCAGGACAAGGTATGATTCCACAAACAATCCTTTCCTATTATATAGACGTTGACACGTTTCCTCGGTATGGGTTGGGGGAGAAATTTTTTTTGTTTCCGCTGCCTTCTCTGTCTCCCCTAAAACCCAACAGTGGTATCAGAGCCACGTCAACTGCTCTATATTTTAGGAATATCGATATGATCGATTTTGGTTTGTCACCTTTATTTATTGCATGCGATGCGAATAATATTGTCTTTATGCATGTCCAATCTTAAATCCACAAATCCCTAATTACATATATGATATGTATTATTAATGCACTTGATACGCGTCACCCTTAAATGAGTTTTGTGGTGGATGTGTGTAGCATGATTATGGCCTATAAACCCCTATCTGTGATTGGTTGTTTGTGGTTGCTTGCATCTCGGTCTGCGCACCGATCTTTCCTTTCTCCTATTCCTGATGTAACTCGAAATAATTCGAGATTCTTTCCTACCTTTTCTCCCCCCGAATGTAACTTGGGGTTTCCCCTTTTATATCAATGTAATAAATAGGATAGATTTTATTTCCTGTTATGTCAAAGACCGGCGACATCAAGACAACTGTTCAGACGATCGACTCATGGCGTGAACCGATTGGTTGACCTTCCAGACGGTCGGTTCAAGGAGTGAACTGATTGGTTGATGTCCAGTTCGAGGAGCGAGACGAGCGGGTGGCGGACATGACGAGATGCACGACGACTAGGCGAACCGATCGGTTGGAGGAGCCAACCGATCGGCTGGTGGCACCCAGACGACCGGCTGGAGAGTACAGATCATTCTTGAGATGAGTTGATCAACTCAGAAGGCAAGGCACAGAAGTTCATCTTATACAGGTTGCATATGATGTAGACCTAGATGACCGTGATTCCTCTTGGCTCCAGGAATCACATTAGGATGGCCATAATCATCGCTTTTTATCGTTTGTGCATATAGCATGTATATGATACGTACTATGTATTGTGGTGATTGGATATGTATATGTATATAAAACCAAATCCCTCATTAAAATATTAAGTCTTATATGCCTTCCATTAGAGGCACACATGAAAAGCTCGATCGACCAAGCGTAGGTTACGCCAAAGCGTGGTGCGCCGTCTATCTTGTGGAAGTGTGAAGGGTAGACATGTAGGTTCTGCCAAAGCAGGGTGCATGTTCTACCGTGTCAACTTTTGGGTTAGACTTAACTGGTGATTCTTAGAGTGTCTAAGCCCAGAGGCAAGGAATGTTCATGGCAAGGAGTTGTGCATGTTCATTCAATAAGAGTTGCATATGATGCAATTGGCAAAAGTTGCCTACTTGAGAGATCTAAGTTGTGGGCGATCAGCCAAAGCTGACTCATGACTTAGAGGATTTCAGGATCTTGCCCACTAGAAGGTTGTACGCTGCAATCTTCCGAATTGATGGTGAGGGCTATCAATTTGAAGTAAAATAGTGGGAGCGATAATTAATTAAAGGCCTAATTTTATCGTCAACTTTTCAAATCAATCAAACAAGTCAAAAATGAGTTTTTGGACTAAAATTGCATATATAAATGGTTAATCAACAAATCATTTTATTTGCGATCGGTCTTTGAGACCAACAAATTAAATGGGAATAATTCCACGATTGGTTAGGATGATGAGAAGTGTTCTCAGTCAAAGAGTGAAAGCTCTAAGTCCTAGTTATACCAGAACCAGATGAACTCGATCCCACCACATAAATGGCTGAAAGTATGCTTATGGAAGCATATCGAGGATGACATTGATGAGGAGTGCTTGATGTTGTGTTCTCTGAACTATGAGTTGCAGAGACAACATGAGACATATGATGTCTCCAAGACACTATCCTAGTATGTCATGACAGAAGGAGATCCAGTAAGGGATTCACACACTCAATGTGATTGGGTATGTTGAAAACTTGACTGAGAAGGATTCCCTCTGAGCCAAGGGTTGGCTATTGGTATGATACTACAAATGTTGCAAGAATCATACAATTCATGATAAGCTACAACATGAACAACTTTGACAAGCGTTGACAGAGTTGTTGGACATGTTGAGGATAGTAGAGGCAAAAATGAAGAAAGACAAACCATAGTCTTTGATGTGATCAAAGAAAAGGTAATTCTTAAGGGCAAGGACAAGGGCAAAGCTAAGAAGTGTTCTGATGCTAGCCAAAAATCCAAGCCGTCTTCAGCCTCAAGGCACATGGGGAAAGGGTGTATGAGGGATTGCCCTCTATATCTGGAAGAACAAAAGAAGATGAAGGAGGGGATGGAGATCTCCACCTAAGGTATCAGGAAATGAACCGCTTCTTTATCTGAGGTATATGATACCAAGATATGGATATGTCATATATGATATGCAATATCCACAAAGAAGTGATGGCCTTTGCGAAAGGACCAAGAAAGAAATACCCATCATTGGAGCAAGTGTTGCTGCCATAGATAGGAGTATCTTTCAGTTTATTTCAGCCTAAAGGGCACGAAATAGAGTTGAGAACTGCTATTTCATATATTGCTAATAGATAGAAACACTTTATTATTGCATATTGTATGACAATGATGGCAATTAATAAAGTTGATGTTTCAATCTCAAAGATATGATCTTTGTGGCAATGCCTTGTTTATCTTGTGATACATGGTATGCATAAGATAAAATGATACCTAAAGTTATTGATAACTCAAACGATCAAATTAGCATCAATCATGAGAAATTCATTTCTAGTTTCCATATGATGGATAAATCTAGACTCTTTTGGTTAGAGAACCAGTAAGAGACATGAATCTCTTGTACATGATTAATCAATCTTCACTAATGGTAGTGGGAGAATGATTGTCCTATTAGGTATAATACATGTGATGTATTTACATACCTATTGGAGCGAATGCTAATACTTCTAATGGTGTTTAGAGAAATACCAATATGAATATCTTGAAGTGTTCAAGATTTTCACAGATGAAGTGCAAATTTGGTAAAATGTTAATTCTTGATGAGATCAATGAATGAAACACTTGAACCAAATGTTTGAGATCCTTACGAGTGATTATGATAATGTATCATAGTGAACTCATGATTAAGGCATGGTGATGTCTAAATGAAGAAGGAATCATACTCTAAGGAGTTAGAGAATGATTATAAAATAACTGAATTCTTCTTAATAAATGAATACCCCACACTAATAAAAGAAATCAAGAATCACAAGGGTTGTGAGTTCTTATATCTTTAACAGATACACCTCAATTATCTATGTGATCAGTTGTTCATGTGATGAGTCAACTATCAAGATGAATATGAGGAACCGATTCTTGAGTTATGGTTTATGACCATTACATCCTAAATGACATCCATGTGAACCATAAGGTATGACCTTGATGGTAGCACTCATTGGATCATATCCATAAGTGCAAATGAGTCTTAGGTGTTAAGACACATGGATAACATTTTGAGAAGGATGATGCTTATTGATTGCAACTTAATGACTAAGACATTTGGCATATGGATACTAAAACCGCATTCCTATGAGGAATAAAACAAGGATGTGTACGTGACACAACCTATAAGGTTTATGAATCCACTAATGCAAATGAAGTCTATAAGTTACAATGGACTAATCAATGTGATTGATTGAGTACAAGCAACTCAGAATTGGATCTTTACTTTGATGATATAGTCAAAGGGTTTGACTGACATGTCAAAGATAAAGAAGGGATCTGTGATTTAGTGGGAGCGTGCTCACATTCCACATGTTGATGTGAAATGGAAATGTTCTAGAATGGAAATACAAAAGTGGAAATTATCGTTAAGGAAGATAGAGATGTTTCCTATATGATAGGAATAGAGATCTATAGAGATAGTTCTCAACAAATCTCTTGACCTGGAAAAGAGAGAGCATACATTGGCAATCTGTATTGAAGGGTTCAGTATGCACAGATTCAGTGGGAGAAAACTTGTCCATGTTATATGGATATTAGTATCCCAAGGCCAAGTGTCCAATTCTTATGAAGAATGGGAACACTAAGAATAGATATGGATCTATCATGTATGTAATCATCCCATTGTCTTGCATGTATGACATGGCAAGAATAAGATGCATTCATCATCTTGTATGTAGGACATGGCAATATGATATGCTCATCCTAATAACTCGTATGTAGGACATGACGAGTGGATGTCTGTCTACTTCCAGTAAGGGTTACTGGAATACCATAAGAACTTGATAAGCACTTGGGAAGTACTAGTTCTATGGAGATAAGGAAGAGTTCGATGTAAAGAGTTACATTGATGCGAACTTCTGAAAGGACAGAAAACTAATCCCAAAATATACATAGGATGTATAAAAGTGAAAGTTGGTTAATAATTGGAAATGTTCCAATAAAACTATTTAAAAGGAAATGCCGAGTATCTATGTGTTAGAGAACAGCAGTAGATACTATATGGATCTGGAAGTTCATGAGATGAACTTATAGATACTCCACTCATTGATGACAAGTCTGGAATCCTTGATCATGCAATGTGGCTAAAGGTTAGCAAAGGAATACTAGATCGTATATTACGGCAACTCCATCTCATACGTGTGACGCACAACGAAGAGATGTGAGACATGCAATTTGTACAGACTTTGGCAAGGTGTTGCCATTACTCACTATGTTGGCACTAGAGCACAGTAACATGTGAGACATGTTTGAAGATCACTATGAATATGATTCAAGGGTGATTGGCTCGCAGTGCAAGTGGGAGTCTGTTGGTATGTATGCCCTGAGAGCCAATCATTGGATGGTTGGTGGGATACATTAAGATTGATTTGATAAACATCAAAGGCGAGCTTCCAATTCTTTCTGGTTCAGTCATATGAGATAGTGATAGAACATATTGAATGTCTAGAGAATGACAGTACTCAATGACGTATGCTTTCAGGTTGAGGACCTGAACGATGAGATCATACGGATGCTAAGAGTTTGTACATTCTTGTTATGTCCCTAGTCGGATGTCATTGTGGGAGGTAGATAGACAGCAATGACACACAAGACTAGATTGTGGTGTTGGTTGATGACAGAATCTCATTAGTCATGATATAGAGATATCAAACCAAACACATAGGTACTTGTTAGAGAGCAAGTGTACCGGACAGACCCACCGTGAGTTTGACACATGGAACCATGAGATGGTAGTCACAGTCAGTACTCACAGTGATGGTGGTAAGTGTGATTCTTAGACCTGAAATCACTACACTCAACACATGTCGTTGGGCACACTTTGACATCATCAAACGCAGTCCTGAAACATGGGTTGTTATAAAGGTGATGATTGGGTGGCTTTGACACATGGGGCTTTTAAGGGGTGAGTGATAGATATGGGATTTGTCCCTCCTAAGGGAGTTTGATATCCAAGGCCACTTGATGAGTAGGATTGAGATAGGCGTGCGCACGCATGTGTGAATCAGTATGTGATATTGATGTCATACATATCTCCTTCAATCTACTCTGAGATCAAGAAAGTGAATGAACGTTGACAGGATGACTGTTCCATGCCTTGAGTTCATTCGGGATATCAGTGACAAAGGAATTATACATTCACTGTAACACCATTCACGGATTGTAGGATGAAAGTTGTTCTCCAACTTTCTACTTTCACTTGGGTAGCACTGATGTGTGACTAGGCACCGCTCTTTGCTTGTGAAGTCATAAGTGTTATGGACTTTCACTACCAACGTGAAATGGACCTGCAGGGTCACACACATAGGATTTAACCTGGAAGAGGAGTTTTGTCCACAAAGCAATGTTTAGATTGATTACTAAAGGAGTTTAGTAGTTCAATTAAACACTCAATCAGTCGATGGCTCAATATCGTATGGTTCAAGGTGTTTGACGCATTGATTGGAGTATCAGATTGATTGAAATCGCAATTGACTGATTTTGCCCAACCTGTGCTCCCAACCGATCGGTTCATGTGATGAACCGGTCGGCTGAGGTTGCTGAACCGGTCGGATGGAGTGTCCAGGCCGATCGGCTCATACCCAGGTTGAAATGACCGGTTCAAGAGTTGAACCGATCGGCTCAACTGGTGCAACCGACCAGTTGGGAAAGTCATGTCGGCAAGAATTTTCCTTTGGTTTCAAATTGCCCAATTCGATTGGGAATAACATTGGTATTCGATACCAATTGAGAACGAAACAAGGAAAGTCTTTTTGATCCGGATTAGGACCATGAACCGATCGGTTTAGGGAACCAACCGATCGGTTGGAGTGCCCCAAACGATCGACTCAGGTCCAACCGATCAGCTCAATGGCCGAACCGATCGGTTTAGTTGTGAACCGATCATTTCAAGTTGCGAACCGGTTGCTTTTTGTGGAAAATTCTCGAACCCTTCTACTCCTGCTTTAGTCCCATATTGCCGGACACAGAGAACCCTATCCCATGACCCGCCTATATATATAAGGGTATTGGGGGCTTCTCAAAGTACAACTCAATGCAAGCCGGTTGCTTTGCGAAGTTGTCGTTCTCTCTGGTTTTGGTAACCATGAGAGAGCCCGAGCAAGTGCTTCCCGCAAAGGGAGGTGCAGCAAGGGAAGGACAACTGCAGTTGCAACTAGTAGCAGGAGAGTGTGTTGGCGACTAGTACGTCAACAGGAGGGTGCGACTCCTTCCACTTCCTTATGGGACAAGGAGAGTGGAGTTCCAGGTGGTTCGTGTGGACTACTACAGAGGCGGGAGGACACTGCCGCTTAGGAGGACAACTGTCATCCGACAGTCCGGTAGGAGGAGGAGTCGTCAGTCCCGGTGCGACCAGGAGCTGCACAGACACCGTCCAAGACCGGAGTTGAAGACCGCGCATTGCACGAGGTATTGTCGCCGAGAAAGCCTCGGGACAAGGTATGATTCCACAAACCATCCTTTCCTATTATATAGACGTTGACACGTTTCCTCGGTATGGGTTGGGGGAGAATTTTTTTTTGTTTCCGCTGCCTTCTCTGTCTCCCCTAAAACCCAACACAAACTTGGCCCAAATGGTCTTGAGATCGTTTGAACATCCTCCAAACGGTCTTGATACCGTTTGCCCAAAGTTTTATCAAAAACTAATTCGATTGGATAAAGATTGAACCCTAATTTGGTCTAAAATCAACATTTTTATCAATTCATCAACCTATTGTGATTGGACCCCCAAACCATCAAATCACCTTAACCCTAGACCTCCAAACGGTCTTGGATTGTCCCCAAACGGTCTTGAGACCGTTTGGATGAACCCCCAAATGGTCTTGAGACCGTTTGGGTCCTTCAACCCAAAGTTCACCAAAATCTATCCTTGAAATCAGCAATTCAACCCGATTAGGGTTTAGGGGGTTGAAGTGCCTTCAACTTGTGATTGATTTGGAGTTAGGTTATGATTCTTTATAGATATTAAATTCAACATGTTTCCAACCGACCACCAAACGGTCTTCCCTTGGTCAACCCTATCAAACGGTCTTGAGACCGTTTGATTCTAAACGGTCTTGCAAGACCGCATGAGATCAAACAGTTAGAGACCGTTTGATTTCAAACGGTTTGCAAACCGTTTAGACCAAAGGGTCCAAGGTCGTTTGATAAAGTTGCCTAGGAATTCACGCCCATCATCTTCAACCTCTGTTCAGGTCGTTTACTCCACGGATTGCTTGCAAAAGTGCAAGGAAGAATGGGGAAGAAGAAGAACTAAGCATAATTTGCAAGAACATAGTTATGCATAATAAAGCAAGAAGTTTAGAGTTATAAAACCCGCCTCAAACATTGTTCCTAGAGCTCCAAGCTTCCAAGCTTCAAGACTTTAATGGTTTCTTGAGCTCCACATGTTGGCCAAAGATGATTCTCCAAGGAAAAGATGGGGATGGTCGGCTAAAACAAGAAACCTAAGTAAATTAACCATAGAACCAACCTTATACAAGGATTTCCTCCAAGAATCCGAGCTAGAAGATGGTTTTCTTCTTACCTTAGAACTAGTTGGTCGTCTCCTTGAGTTCTAGAGCTCTTCCTTGGTCGGTTGAACAAGATGAGAAATGAAGAGGAGAAAGGATACGTTTACTTGGTTTGCAAAGAAGTAGGCTTATATAGTTTAGGTTGATTTTCACCATAAGGACCTTTAGAACATAGATTTCTCATCTAAGTCCCTCCTTCCTTCTAAGTCACGTCCAAACCATCATAACATAATCAAAGATCATAAAAACTCAAGATTTAAGGGTAAAGAAAACCAACATGCAACCTAAGGTACATATATGAAGGGTCTCCTTACTCATACTAAGTGATTTTACTACAAAGGTCATTCTTCTTATCTGATTATTCAATTGAAGCGCCCCTTTCATCATTCCTACTCTAAATGATGTCAAAAGTCATAAACGATATTCTAGAAGGTGTATTTTACAAGTTGCACCCCCCATTTTGGGTAATTGCACTTTACTCCAAAATTGGGATTTTTAAACACAAGGATTGTTCCACAAGCTGCATCTTGATGCCCAAGCTTGGGAAATCCATCATACCTCATCATATTCACTCATATGATGTCTCATCATCAGAGGAACATCTTAACATGTGTAATTTGCAAGTTAGCCCCTCTATATGGGTAATTTGCACATAGGTCCCTGCATTACAAAACAATATCATAACATCGTTTAAACAGAACAAAATTGAAAGTGTATGTTCCTGAGGAACTTAATTACATGCCAGGGAGTAATCACAAGTATTTAATTACATATTTAGGCAAAACATCTAGGGTTAGTTTATAACCCATGTTAGGGATGTTACAATCGATTGTAACCATTGGTTGACACCCTTGGTCACCACCATCAGTTGTCATGGTGTGACCATCAGTTGACATGGTGTCACCATCGGGTGATGTAGTAGTGAAGGAAAAAGGCTTGAAAACCCTAGTTTAATCCATCGATTGTTAGGTTCTTAGCACCATAAATTGAGATACTAACCTGCCCTAGACCATCCTATACCTTACGAAGGTTGTAAACCTATTTATAGGTTCATTTTAGAACTAGAACAGATCAAGCAACGTCATAAAAATCTAAAAACCTATCAAGCATAGCTTCTATATGTATGGATCTTCATTTTTAAGCAAGAACATAAGCAAATAAGCTTGGAGTAAGAAATATAGGTGGAGAAGGTTATAAAAATCACCTCTACTGATAAGAAAAAACTTCTAGTAGTAAGTATATTGAGCAAAGAAAGTAAGGAAACCCAAGTTTTAGATCTAAACTCAGCCAAATAGGTACCCTTCTCCACGAGGAAGCAAAACCCTAGAAGAAAGAGCAAGAAAAGATAGGTTTTTGAGTTCTAGAGCAATTTCTACCATGGAACAACAAGATTCCAACCTAAAGAGAGGTAGGAGGAACAAGAATAGAGAAAGAAACGGAGGAAAGAAGGAACTACTTACCCGTTTAGGTTAAGTTCACCAAGAAGAATCTTTAGAAACCCTAGACAGAAGCAAATCGGAGCCCTAGATGCTTCTTCCAAGGAGATCACCTTCTTCTTCCACCTTGGATAGGTTTTCCATAGAAGAAAAAAAAGAGAACAAAGATCTTAGAAGGAGGGAAGTAGAAGAGAGAAAAAGCTTCGGTTTGGAGGCTATGGATAAGTATATAAAGCATGGAGGATAAGGTTGAGAAGAAGCATGAGGTGTAAAAGAAGATCTCCATCTGTCCATGGATTAAATCTTGGATGGACGAGAAAGTAGTAGGTCCACTAGATGTTGGGGACTTGTGGGCCATTAGTTGATGGTCTCCCAGGCTAGCCACTGGTTGTTGGTCTAAGGTTACCTTCGTTTGATCATGTCCATAAGTGAACCATGGGTTCAAGTAAATCAAACCAGCTTGAACCATCAAACTAGGGCCTTCTGGTGATGACCACCAAATTTTCCACCAGATGTTGGCCACCCGATGATGCCCAAGCAACTAGAGCCATCGGTTAAAAGCCTTTAGGGTTACTCATCCATGGGGGGGGTAACCCTAATTCAACCTAGAATGGAATCTCCTCCAATTCAAGGTACAATTGAGCATTCTGTGGCTCAAAAAGCTCAAGAATGATGAGAAAATATAGAAGGAACATAATTGATGGAACAATTTGCAAAGAAAACCCCTCAATTGGGTAAATTGTAGAAAAGTCCAAAATGTACATAAATTTGCATAACTTGCTCAAATAGTGTCCAAATTGAACCAAATTTGAAACTTAAGCTTGTCTTACAATTAAAAAAGCATATCAAAAGATTAGATTAAGGTTATAAGAATTCACTTATGGTAATTAAGTATTTTCAACATTTTAAGAAAGTTCAAGGGCCTTACAATGATGGTCATGTTAGATTACTTGGAATAACATTCATGGGTGATTGATTCTAATTGCAAGTGGGAGTCTGTTAGTATATATGCCCATAGAGCCAATCACATGATGATTGTAATGGCATAACTTGTAAATGATTTGATTAATAATAAAGGCAAGCTTCCAATTTATTATGTTTTATCCAGTTATGAGATAATGAAGTAACATAATAAATGTCTAGAGAATAACATTACTCAATGACATATGTGTTCAACTGCGTGACTTGAACAATAAGATCATATAGATGTTAAGAGTATATACATTCTTGTTATGTCCCTAGTCAGATGTTATTTTGGAAGGCTGATAGACAACAATAACACATAAGACTAGAGTGTGTGTTGGTTGATGACAAAATCTCATCAGTCATTATATGTGATATTAGACGAAGCATATAGATACTTGTCAAAGAATAGTGTATCGAACAGACCCACCATAAGAGTGATACACAGAAACTATAATTTGTAGTTAGAATAATCTCTTATAGTGTTGGTGGTGATTGTAGTTCTTAGACTTGAAATCACTACACTCATCACATTGCATTCGATATACTTTGACATCATCCACCGTGATCATGAATAAGGGCTGCCATAAGGTGATGATTGGGTGCACTGTGACACATGGGGATGACTGTGAGTGATGTAGATGGGATTTTTCCCTCCTACAAATTTAGAATATCTTGGCCACTTGATAAGCAAGACTGAGAAATGAATGACCATGCACATGTGAGTCAATATGTGATATTGAGCTTACATATATCTCAAAAAGACTACTCTGGTTCAAGATACATGGATTAAATGTTGAAGAGAATGATTGTTCCATGCCTCGAGTTCAATCTAGATATCATTGGCAAAGGAACTATACAAACACTATAACACCAAACATAGATTGTAGGCTTAAGTTGTTCTCCAACTTTCCATTTACTTGGATAGAAATGATGTGTGATGATGCACTGCTCTTTACTTATGATGTCATAATTGGTTACGGACATTCACTGCCAACATAATACAAGACCTATAGGGTCACACACATAGGATACACCTAGAAGAGGACTTTAATCAAGAATAATAATTGAATTGATTGCTAAAGTGTTTACGCATTCAATTCAAACAACAAATTAACTGATTGGACTCCCAAGTGACTGGTTCAAGGGTTGAATCAATCGGTTGGACTGTCAGGTTGATTGGATATTGCATTGGCTGAATTTTTGATGAGCTAGGGAGCAAACCGACCGGTTCACCTAGTAAACTGATCAGTTTATAGTCACCAAACGATCGTTTTGTGAAGCAAAATGCCCAATTTGTAGAGCAATTCAATTGCATCAAGGATTAGTAGTGATGTAATGTTGTGCATTAATTAGATTAGAATTCCACTACAATTGTGATTGGGAAACATGACAAAATGACCAGTTCATTGGGTGAATCAATCAGATCACATGCCAACCGATCGATTTGATCAGTGAACCAACCATTTGGCCTATTGCATATTATGAATTTTCATGAGATTTTGGTCCCTTCCACTCCCACACAGACTGGGAATCCTGGCCCTGACCCTCCTACAAATAGAGGGATACAAGGGGCTTCTCAGATAGATCAATTGCCTCTAATAATTGTCTGTCTTCTTTGGTTATGGTAAATGAGAGAACCAGAGCAAGGCCTACTTGATAAAGGGAGGGATAACAAGGGAGAACAATTGTGGGAGAGCAAGTTGGTGACTAGTACACCAACGAGAGGGACAACTCCTTCCTGTCTATTGTAGTAGAATGACAAGAGTTCTAGATTGTCCGTGTGGACTTCCATAGAGGTGTGGAGGTCGTTTCCTTCCTCTAGGAGGACAATGTCAACCTGTTGTCTGTGGTGGAGACCAAGGTTCTACCGTAGACACCTTTTGAGTGAAATTAGAAGGAAAATATACAACAACGATGAGGAGATTGTCGCTAGACTTCCTCTAGGACCATGTATATCCTTGAAACCATCATTTTGATTATGTAGTTGTTGATACAATTTGCTGGTTTAATGAGGAATATGACAATATTTTTTTTGTTTCTACTGCCTACTTGATGCCATATTTCCCTACAAAAATCGCATTTGTCATGATATATGATATCAAACCAAACACATAGGTACTTGTCAAAGAATAGTGTATCGCACAGACCCTCCCTATGAAGTGATTATGTATCATAGTTATAATCACATCTCAATGTGATAGTGTGATCATGATTCTTAGACCTGAAGTCACTACACTCATTACATATTGTTCAATGTATTTTAACATCATCTAACATTGTGACACATTGGGATTGACTGTGAGTGATGTAGATGGGTTTGTCCCTCCTACTAGAATAGATATCCTGACCACTTGATAAGTGAGACTGAGAAAATATATGGTCATACTCATGTGAGTTGATATATGATATTGAGCTCATATGCATATCTATAGTTTGATCTGGTTCAAAGAACATGGAATGAATGATTAAGAGGATGATGATTTCATGCCTCGAGTTCAATCTGGATATCTGAGAGAAAACAATTATACAATCACAGTCACACAAAAAAGATGGACATGGAATAGGAGTTTAATCATGAATAATGTTTAACTTGGTTACTAAAGTGTTTAGGTAATCAGATTAAACAAGATTGGGAGTCGACCGACTGGAGTGTCTAGTCGACTGATTGGAGTGTCTAGTTGACCGACTGGTGTGCCAATTGATCGAATGGAGAGTCCAGTTGACCTACTGGGATGTACAAACATGGCCAAATGGAAATTACTCAATCCACCAAGTGGAATGTCCAATAGGGAAAGTAAACATACTTCTACTAGTTTGTCAAAATGAACCAATCAACTGATTGGAATGTCCAACCGACTAATTGGTCATGCAATGATGTTGATATAATGACATGAATCGATCATTGCATTGAAAGACAATACTTTTGCAAAAGGAAACTATTCGAATAGACTGAACGGTCAATCTCAGATAACTTATGTGAAGCTTAACTCATTGAAATATCTCCTATGGATGAATGCTTTACATTGTCCTTGAATCTCGAGAGAATGTGGATCTTATTGAATCATAACATCCCAAGGAGTGTAGAGAAGACTACCCTAATTGGTAGAAAAACAACAGACTAGTGAAATCCTAGTTATGCAGATTGCATCCAAGTTTATGTTCTATTCTACAACCAAAAAAATCTAGGAAGCTGCAAATAAACATTTTTCTCACGAGAAGAATGCTCTACATTTTTATACTATGTATGATTGCCTCTTTTCACAAAGACAAAATAATCCTCTAGTATTTTGGCACTATACAATCCATTTCCCAAGAACTTAGTTTCTACCAACCGTTGAAGATTGATGTTCAGATGAAAGATCGAGATGATCTAGTATCAAAAAGGTTTCTTTCCAGCCTAAATCCTATCTATGCTTCAACCAGTAGTGTGACGACCGTCTCGTGAAAACAAGATTAACTAATGTGGAAGCGTTAACTAAGCAGCGGATTATAGAAAATCACTAAAAATTAAAACCTTTTTCAAAGAGACCCAATCATAGGAAATCTCTTTCAACAAGAACCAATGTATTACATTTACATCATGGTTCATA
Source organism: Alisma plantago-aquatica (assembly GCA_963693085.1). Classification (NCBI taxonomy): domain Eukaryota; kingdom Viridiplantae; phylum Streptophyta; class Magnoliopsida; order Alismatales; family Alismataceae; genus Alisma; species Alisma plantago-aquatica. The sequence continues at coordinate 397,805,701 of OY856411.1, read as the reverse complement.
AGTATATATCTTATACCATCTCTTTTCAAGGGTTACAACATAAACTTCCTTGTTAAAAGCTAAACACAGACAACATAATAACCTCGAGGCATCAAGCCAAAATCTCAAAACGATACATTAAAAGCACTAAGTACTAACTCCGAGGACCTGAGAGTACAGAGACGACACATAGGACTTCTATCTACCAAACACGATAGACAACACACTCAACCTGAGTTGTCACTGCTGTCCTTGTAGCTGCTGATGTTATTCATCCGAAAGATATTATCAGTCTCTTTCACACTCGTCCACCTAAAAATGTTGGTTCCCACGGGGGTGAGACAATTGAAAATTTCCCCAGCGAGAGATATAACTCTCCGCCAGAAACATCATTATTGTAGTTTAATTAATATAAAACTGAGCAGAGGATAAGCAGTTTAGATCATTCTCATCTTTTAAAGTATTACACCTATCTATGATTGAACAATAATTCATCTATTCTCTTTATAAGAAATAGAAAGAACATGTATAACATTTATCTACCATACATTTTCAACATCTCAAGCTTTGCTCATGTCATTCATTATTCTGATGTGTCACCCATGATTCATTCTTGTTTCTATTTGTTGGCCTTAGCCAATCTGCTAAACAAGTATTCAATTATGCCAGACATGTGATTATATAAATCATCATGTATTATTCAAGCATTAAACTATATCAATCAGGTATAAATGTTTCAGGCATTGGACTATACCAATCCTGATTACACATCCAGGCATTGGACTTTAACCAAACCTAATTACAGGCATTACGCCTCTGTCAGGTATTTCTAATTATAGAGGCATGGATAGCATGCGAAACATAACTATCAACATGAGATATCTAGAATCATGATTATAATCAACAGTAGCAGTAAAATATCAACATAAGCATGACTATTATATGTACACATTTACAGTCTTATGCATATCCACAACATAAGTATAACTACTATCTCTTAATTTCACTAAGCATCATCTTTATGTAAAGAGAATAAACAAGGGTTATCATCCAATGTGAAGCGTCATGTATAACCCTAAACAGATATGCTATACGGCTGTATTATATCTTTTATTATGCCCTGGGGAATTTGAATCGTACCATTCAAAGTCCAACCGACCCCTGCGAAGGGCTATTCGGTTCCGTACAAGATCTAGGAGTACCGGCATCCTAAGATCTCTTCCCCTCGGTCAGTACGAGTAAACTGCAGTGACATACCAGTCAAACTGCCAACAGTGACATATAGTCAACTGATAACAACTAGTCCGTACTTGGTACAAGTTACGACACTAGAAAATAGGGTATACAAAACCCTCTAATCCGAGGTACAACCGCAGCTATCCTCAATCACATCAAATATTTGATGCATGACCATAGCCATCCTCTGTAACCTGCAATTGTGGATGACAAGTATATATATATATACTCAACCTGCCACCCCCGCATATTCAACAATATGCGCTCCGAGTTTCCCTTAGGAATACTTGTTTCACCATCCAGCAAGTTCTGACACTAAAGATGGTTCTACGGCACAGGGCACTACATGATTAGAGTTGCACTTAATTAGTTATGCCAATTGGGTGAATTAAGGCTGCATCAAACAAGTGGACATACAAACCCTAATTCATTTCTAGCAAGCATATAAATATCAAAACCTAAAAAGATATAAAACATATGAAACATAATTTCTCATCTCAGCATCACATGGTAATATTCACTTGCCATTCATTAGATTACACCAATTATCATAATCACAGGATATAAATCCTTTTCACAATAGCACAGGGTATCAACCCTTATCAACATAAGAGGAATACACCTCATTCAGGGCTCAATCATGCCCATGAAACATCTTGTTACTTCTTACCAGGTAACATCTAACCATATGGCTCACAAGGCCATTAAACATCTTGTCACCTCTCACTAGGCAACAATAACATATTAACTCATGTAATATAATAGTAACACCACTATTTCCTACACAGGGTTAGGGTTTACTATTCACATCAATTAGGGTTTCATGTTCATTTTATCAATCCAACCCTAATATATTGTTCCATACATCTAGGAGCATCCATCGACATTCCAAGTATTTAATATTCTTATCATTTATCATTAAATGATCATCAACATAAGGTATGAGTTTATCTCTCATCCTTATCATGGTATGATTACCTCATACTCATTTTAGCTTACTTATCAAGTATGTTAAACTCATTAAATTTCATTGTAACAATTTACATAACACTCTCCTTGTGTATCTTATCCAAAAATATTGGATTTGAGATGCATCAAGGTATATCAACCCTAAAATTCTAAATGTGATATCTATCATGTCTCAATATATCACTTCCCTCATCACTTCTATCTTACTTGAGTTTATTAACTTATCTTATAATAAGGAATCTCACATCTTAATACTTTCATCCACTAACCTATCACCTTTACCATGATGTGCATAGATCACACACAAGGATTGTCCAACTATCTTCAATGATATGGACTCATCTCAAATTAAGGCATTTCTTGTTATAAGGTTGCCTATAGTCAACCACTTGAGATATTTCATCATTATAGGGTATTACTCATTATTTCATCATTAAGGTTTACTCATATCATTACCCAGACATTAGGGTTATGATTTATCATGATATTGCCCATGATTAGAATTCCATGCACTATAGCCCAAATTTAGGGTTTTACATAGCTTTACTCTGTGTTAGGTTTAAGGTTTCATATGACATCGCCCTCAATTAGGGTTTCACATGGAATCATCCTCAATTAGAGTTTCTCAGGGAATCACCCTCAATTAGGGTTTCACTAATCATCCCAATTAGGGTTTCATTCAATTACCCATAAATTAGGGATTCATTATTCCTCCAATTAGGGTTTGGTATTTCATTACCTTAAATTAGAGTTACCCAAGTCATTACCCTTAATTAGGGTTACACTATTACCCTTAATTAGGGTTACACTATTACCCTAGATTAGGGTTTCACTCAGAATTTCCTTAAATCAGGGTCAAGGTTCATTAACCTTCTCAATTAGGGTTTCTTGATCTCTTTACTAAGGATCATACCCTAAATAACCATATGAATCATACTAATGTATGAATTCATTTATATCATTCTCTCCACTTGATTTGGTTACATCAACCATCCGATCAAATACAAACAACTATGTTTGACATAGTTATTGCTTCCATAAACAATTAGGGTTTGCTTAATTGAATAGCCTTCAACTCACGATTCCTTGGGAGTTAATCACTCAAATTTGGTGAGTCATTATAACACATCATTAGGAACAGTAATAACAAACATTCAACTCTTGGTCAATGTATTCAAACGGTCTTGAGACCGTTTACTCAAAAAGGTCAATTAAATCAGATTGAAAATCAGCACTTAATTCAATTAGGTTTCCCTAATTGATTAGGCTTCAACTCACGATTACTTGGGAGTTAATCCCTCAAATTTGGAGGGTCATTAACCAACATCATTATAAACAGGAATCCCAAACGGTCAATGCTTGGTCAACACACTCAAACGGTCTTGAAACCGTTTTCCCAAACATGTCAAGTTGATCAGGTTGAACATCAGCATTTAATTCAATTCGATTTATCTAATTGATTGGCCTTCAACTCACGATTCCTTGGGAGTTAACCCCTAAAATTTGGAGGTTCATTAGACTACATAATTAGGAACAATATTCCCAAACGGTCAATGCTTGTTCAACCATATCAAACGGTCTTGAAACCGTTTTCCCTAAAACGGTTTGCTGAAACCGCATAGCCAATCAATTTAAAACGATTTGGAATAGATATCAAGACCATTTGGCTTGGTACTTTTCTTTGGATAAGCATCTAGGATGATTTCATCATCCCCTTCCTTCGAACAACCAAGAAAAGCAACCGTTCTTGATGGAAATTGCAGCAAGGAAACAAGTATGTATCAAATTGAAGAAAACAATCAACAAAGCATAATTGATTGATGCAATAGCAATGATTAAGGGTTTGAGTTATAAAACCCGCCTCCAATTGAGCTCCAAAGCTTCAAGCTCACGCCATTAATGGTGGATGAAGCTATAGCAACTCCCCCTAAGCTCGTCCTCAAGCTTTTGGATGAAAAAGTTGGCTAGGGTTGAAGAGGATATCCAAATAAGAAGAAATCAATGATTTATTTTTTATTTCCACCATGGAATCAAGGAGAACGAAGGTCAAGGACCTTACCAACAGGTTGGGGTCGTCCTCCTGCTCCTCCACAGCTCCTTAGTCGTTTTCCAAGCAAGGGTAAAGAAAAGAATCCGAAATAGCCTTTGTTTTGGCTTGGTAAAGGTACTTTTATAAGAAACTTGATGAGGGAGAAAATGCATTATTAAAATGCATTAAATTCCAAAAATATGGCCGCCTCTTCCCCCTCAAATTCCCCTAAAAATCCTTAAGGACGAGGCTATCTTCATTTCCTCTTATTCCTCTTCATTATCCATCATTTAAAGAAAATCAAATTAAGCACCTTAATATTTATTATATTAATATCCATATGTGAGTGGGTTTTCTTTTCCTTATAATAATGGTGAGTGGAATTTCACCTTCTTAGGATATTTTCGTTCCTTATCTTGGAAAAAGAACGTTCATCCTTATTCAAAATCAACCAATAACATTTTGGTTGAAGGCCCTTTAATTAATACATTCATTTTTGCCCTAATTTGAATTAGGGTTTCACTTATGATTAAATCTTGATTATTTTAATATCAAGATTCTCTCTCCTCCAACTTAATTCAAATGAGATGCCCCTCTCATTTTCTTTTCTCTACATGATGCCAAGAAACATTAAGGACCTTATTGAAGTGGTAATTTGCATATTGAACCCTAGGTTTTGGGTAAATTGCACATTACACCAAAACTGGGTTTTGATGCACAAGGATTGCTTTACAAGCTTAAACTTGATGCCCAAGCTTGTGAAAACCATAACACTACATCATATTCATTCTTATGATGTCTCAACATCAGAGGAACATCTTATCATGCAACATTTGCAATTTAACCCCTCAACTTGGGTAATTTGCATTTTAGTCCCAAATAAGCAAGCATTGTTTCAACATTGTTCAAACGGGACCAAAATTGAAACATAAGTTCCTCATGAGCCCTAATTACTTTTCCCAATATAAGATTAAGAATCTACTTAATATTATTGAGCAAAATATCTAGGGTTAACTCATAACCCAGGTCAGGGACGTTACAAATTATAAACCCCTAACAAGGATTTCGTCCCCGAAATCCCAGATAAAGGAAACAGATGTCATTCATTCACCATATCAACATGTCTCTTCATAATACCTCATTGTTATGGAGACATCATACATCCTTTATTAATTTTATGTTTATGCAAAGCATAAACCCCTAACATATGATGTTCGTATCATTTTATATAATCAGACTAATTTCATAGTTGACCATCCCAAGTAATCAACATAAATCATCTGATATTTCTCTAGATACCAGGATCCCTTGCCTTGGTATCTATTTCATATGTTAACAACACATCACATCTTTATCTTCCTTTCCTCTTGGGACATCAGTTGTTACATATATATTCACCTTAGAGCCAAAGCCCAAGATAAACTGGTACTTTTCTAAGTATCCATCACTTTAACATTTTTATCTTATGCGCATCAAGTGTCCTAAGACCCACTTGATTGCCATGTCCTTGAAAGGAAAGAAAACAAGGATTCATATTCCTCTTATCAATTCATGTATTTTCAACTATTCATGAATCATTTACTCTTTAGCTCTTCCTAGGTTCCTTGCCTTTAGCATAGGAATTATAAGGATGATTACATGACATTATCCATTTAGCGTGTTTATGATCATCTCATGATCTCATCATATTTCCCATTTCTTCGTTAGGGAAAATACATTTATTATACTTACATCATTATTGAACAGGTTTCATTTCCCTTATTCTTATCCTTATCTTATGAGGAGTACACTTTTAGTTCCTCATACAACATGCTCATTTGAGATTATCTCAGACTTCTCTTTCTTATACTTAGTATATCACACATTTATTCATTCCATATTTCTGATTTCATGATACTCATTAGATTGTATCAGAATGACTGCTTGATCAGGGCAATCAGAGAGATTACAATCTAAGAGTTTCCATACTCACTTTATCATCAATAGTTGTATACCTGGCCAGGGTATATAAATACTGAGATTAGGTAGTATGCACTTTATTTGCGATCATATTCCTCACTTTTAATATCATTATACACACATGACTTTCCCATGTTCCAACATGACTAAGTCATTTAGGAACTCTTTTAAAGCTCAAACTTCTGTATTAAGGACTGATAACCTAGATCGTAAAGCTAGTATCCAGTCCACTATATGCATTACTGTTGCTCTAATCTACCCAACAGTAATACTTAAAGAAAGATTTTCTTATCATAAATGGATCAACTAGGAGACTCTTAGGCAATTGTCTCTGTCTTGCCTGCTCCCATGCACCTCTTCTTGGTGCAATATTGCTGCTCTCAGCAGCAATCTCCTCATGTGACCCAGTCATCTTTAAGTTCTTCTTCTCTTATATGAGCAGAAGACATTATCAGATACACTAGATGATACCAGAACAGACTCTACTACCTTAGTCCTATGTCTCTGTAGACTCAGCGAACCTAGAGCTCTGATACCACTAAATTGTGATGACCGTCTCGTGAAAACAAGATTAACTAATGCGGAAGCGTTCACTAAGCAGCGGATTATAGAAAATCACTAAAAATTAAAACCTTTTTCAAAGAGACCCAATCATAGGAAAACTCTTTCAACAAGAACCAATGTATTACATTTACATCATGGTTCATAAGTATATATCTTATACCATCTCTTTCAAGGGTTACAACATAAACTTCCTTGTTAAAAGCTAAACACAGACAACATAATAACCTCGAGGCATCAAGCCAAAATCTCAAAACGATACATTAAAAGCACTAAGTACTAACTCTGAGGACCTGAGAGTACAGAGACGACACATAGGACTTCTATCTACCAAACACGATAGACAGCACACTCAACCTGAGTTGTCACTGCTGTCCTTGTAGCTGCTGATGTTCTTCATCCGAAAGATATTATCAGTCTCTTTCACACTCGTCCACCTAAAAATGTTGGTTCCCACGGGGGTGAGACAATTGAAAATTGCCCCAGCGAGAGATATAACTCTCCGCCAGAAACATCATTATTGTAGTTTAATTAATATAAAACTGAGCAAAGGATAAGCAGTTTAGATCATTCTCATCTTTTAAAGTATTACACCTATCTATGATTGAACAGTAATTCATCTATTCTCTTTATAAGAAATAGAAAGAACATGTATAACATTTATCTACCATACATTTTCAACATCTCAAGCTTTGCTCATGTCATTCATTATTCTGATGTGTCACCCATGATTCATTCTTGTTTCTATTTGTTGGCCTTAGCCAATCTACTAAACAAGTATTCACTTATTCCAGACATGTGATTATATAAATCATCATGTATTATTCAAGCATTAAACTATATCAATCAGGTATAAATGTTTCAGGCATTGGACTATACCAATCCTGATTACACATCCAGGCATTGGACTTTAACCAAACCTAATTACAGGCATTAAGCCTCTGTCAGGTATTTCTAATTATAGAGGCATGGATAGCATGCGAAACATAACTATCAACATGAGATATCTAGAATCATGATTATAATCAACAGTAGCAGTAAAATATCAACATAAGCATGACTATTATATGTACACATTTACAGTCTTATGCATATCCACAACATAAGTATAATTACTATCTCTTAATTGCACTAAGCATCATCTTTATGTAAAGAGAATAAACAAGGGTTATCATCCAATGTGAAGCGTCATGTATAACCCTAAACAGATATGCTATACGGCTGTATTATATCTTTTATTATGCCCTGGGGAATTTGAATCGTACCATTCAAAGTCCAACCGACCCCTGCGAAGGGCTATTCGGTTCCGTACAAGATCTAGGAGTACCGTCATCCTAAGATCTCTTCCCCTCGGTCAGTACGAGTAAACTGCAGTGACATACCAGTCAAACTGCCAACAGTGACATATAGTCAACTGATAACAACTAGTCCGTACTTGGTACAAGTTACGACACTAGAAAATAGGGTATACAAAACCCTCTAATCCGAGGTACAACCGCAGCTGTCCTCAATCACATCAAATATTTGAGGCATGACCATAGCCATCCTCTGTAACCTGCAATTGTGGATGACAAGTATATATATATCCTCAACCTGCCACCCCCGCATATTCAACAATATGCGCTCCGAGTTTCCCTTAGGAATACTCGTTTCACCATCCAGCAAGTTCTGACACTGAAGATGGTTCTACGGCACAGGGCACTACATGATTAGAGTTGCACTTAATTAGTTATGCCAATTGGGTGAATTAAGGCTGCATCAAACAAGTGGACATACAAACCCTAATTCATTTCTAGCAAGCATATAAATATCAAAACCTAAAAAGATATAAAACATATGAAACATAATTTCTCATCTCATCATCACATGGTAATATTCACTTGCCATTCATTAGATTACACCAATTATCATAATCACAGGATATAAATCCTTTTCACAATAGCACAGGGTATCAACCCTTATCAACATAAGAGGAATACACCTCATTCAGGGCTCAATCATGCCCATGAAACATCTTGTTACTTCTTACCAGGTAACATCTAACCATATGGCTCACAAGGCCATTAAACATCTTGTCACCTCTCACTAGGCAACAATAACATATTAACTCATGTAATATAATAGTAACACCACTATTTCCTACACAGGGTTAGGGTTTACTATTCACATCAATTAGGGTTTCATGTTCATTTTATCAATCCAACCCTAATATATTGTTCCATACATCTAGGAGCATCCATCGACATTCCAAGTATTTAATATTCTTATCATTTATCATTAAATGATCATCAACACAAGGTATGAGTTTATCTCTCATCCTTATCATGGTATGATTACCTCATACTCATTTTAGCTTACTTATCAAGTATGTTAAACTCATTAAATTTCATTGTAACAATTTACATAACACTCTCCTTGTGTATCTTATCCAAAAATATTGGATTTGAGATGCATCAAGGTATATCAACCCTAAAATTCTACATGTGATATCTATCATGTCTCAATATATCACTTCCCTCATCACTTCTATCTTACTTGAGTTTATTAACTTATCTTATAATAAGGAATCTCACATCTTAATACTTTCATCCACTAACCTATCACCTTTACCATGATGTGCATAGATCACACACAAGGATTGTCCAACTATCTTCAATGATATGGACTCATCTCAAATTAAGGCATTTCTTGTTATAAGGTTGCCTATAGTCAACCACTTGAGATATTTCATCATTATAGGGTATTACTCATTATTTCATCATTAAGGTTTACTCATATCATTACCCAGACATTAGGGTTATGATTTATCATGATATTGCCCATGATTAGAATTCCATGCACTATAGCCCAAATTTAGGGTTTTACATAGCTTTACTCTGTGTTAGGTTTAAGGTTTCATATGACATCGCCCTCAATTAGGGTTTCACATGGAATCATCCTCAATTAGAGTTTCTCAGGGAATCACCCTCAATTAGGGTTTCACTAATCATCCCAATTAGGGTTTCATTCAATTACCCATAAATTAGGGATTCATTATTCCTCCAATTAGGGTTTGGTATTTCATTACCTTAAATTAGAGTTACCCAAGTCATTACCCTTAATTAGGGTTACACTATTACCCTTAATTAGGGTTACACTATTACCCTAGATTAGGGTTTCACTCAGAATTTCCCTAAATCAGGGTCAAGGTTCATTAACCTTCTCAATTAGGGTTTCTTGATCTCTTTACTAAGGATCATACCCTAAATAACCATATGAATCATACTCATGTATGAATTCATTTATATCATTCTCTCCACTTGATTTGGTTACATCAACCATCCGATCAAATACAAACAACTATGTTTGACATAGTTATTTCTTCCATAAACAATTAGGGTTTGCTTAATTGAATAGCCTTCAACTCACGATTCCTTGGGAGTTAATCACTCAAATTTGGTGAGTCATTAGAACACATCATTAGGAACAGTAATACCAAACATTCAACCCTTGGTCAATGTATTCAAACGGTCTTGAGACCGTTTACTCAAAAAGGTCAATTAAATCAGATTGAAAATCAGCACTTAATTCAATTAGGTTTCCCTAATTGATTAGGCTTCAACTCACGATTCCTTGGGAGTTAATCCCTCAAATTTGGAGGGTCATTAACCAACATCATTATAAACAGGAATCCAAAACGGTCAATGCTTGGTCAACACACTCAAACGGTCTTGAAACCGTTTTCCCAAACAGGCCAAGTTGATCAGGTTGAACATCAGCATTTAATTCAATTCGATTTATCTAATTGATTGGCCTTCAACTCACGATTCCTTGGGAGTTAACCCCTAAAATTTGGAGGGTCATTAGAATACATAATTAGGAACAAGATTCCCAAACATTCAACGCTTGTTCAACCATATCAAATGGTCTTGAAAGCGTTTTTCCTAAAACGGTTTGCTGAAACCGCATAGCCAATCAATTTAAAACGATTTGGAATAGATATCAAGACCATTTGGCTTGGTACTTTTCTTTGGATAAGCATCTATGATGATGTCATCATCCCCTTCCTTCGAACAACCAAGAACAGCAACCGTTATTGATGGAAATTGCAGCAAGGAAACAAGTATGTATCAAATTGAAGAAAACAATCAACAAAGCATAATTGATTGATGCAATAGCAATGATTAAGGGTTTGAGTTATAAAACCCGCCTCCAATTGAGCTCCAAAGCTTCAAGCTCACGCCATTAATGGTGGATGAAGCTCTAGCAACTCCCCCTAAGCTCGTCCTCAAGCTTTTGGATGAAAAAGTTGGCTAGGGTTGAAGAGGAGATCCAAATAAGAAGAAATCAATGATTTATTTTTTATTTCCACCATGGAATCAAGGAGAACGAAGGTCAAGGACCTTACCAACAGGTTGGGGTCGTCCTCCTGCTCCTCCACAGCTCCTTAGTCGTTTTCCAAGCAAGGGTAAAGAAAAGAATCCGAAATAGCCTTTGTTTTGGCTTGGTAAAGGTACTTTTATAAGAAACTTGATGAGAGAGAAAATGCATTATTAAAATGCATTAAATTCCAAAAATATGGCCGCCTCTTCCCCCTCAAATTCCCCTCAAAATCCTTAAGGACGAGGCTATCTTCATTGCCTCTTATTCCTCTTCATTATCCATCATTTAAAGAAAATCAAATTAAGCACCTTAATATTTATTATATTAATATCCATATGTGAGTGGGTTTTCTTTTCCTTATAATAATGGTGAGTGGAATTTCACCTTCTTAGGATATTTTCGTTCCTTATATTGGAAAAAGAACGTCCATCCTTATTCAAAATCAACCAATAACATTTTGGTTGAAGGCCCTTTAATTAATACATTCATTTTTGCCCTAATTTGAATTAGGGTTTCACTTATGATTAAATCTTGATTATTTTAATATCAAGATTCTCTCTCCTCCAACTTAATTCAAATGAGATGCCCCTCTCATTTTATTTTCTCTACATGATGCCAAGAAACATTAAGGACCTTATTGAAGTGGTAATTTGCATATTGAACCCTAGGTTTTGGGTAAATTGCACATTACACCAAAACTGGGTTTTGATGCACAAGGATTGCTTTACAAGATTAAACTTGATGCCCAAGCTTGTGAAAACCATAACACTACATCATATTCATTATTATGATGTCTCAACATCAGAGGAACATCTTATCATGCAACATTTGCAATTTAACCCCTCAACTTGGGTAATTTGCATTTTAGTCCCAAATAAGCAAGCATTGTTTCAACATTGTTCAAACGGGACCAAAATTGAAACATAAGTTCCTCATGAGCCCTAATTACTTTTCCCAATATAAGATTAAGAATCTACTTAATCTTATTGAGCAAAATATCTAGGGTTAACTCATAACCCAGGTCAGGGATGTTACAAGTAGTGTCATTCTAGCAACAAACAAGTTATTGATCCTTGAAGAAGCCTTTGTGAGAATTTAGCAGTCCTCATTTGAGTCTATTTCTTCTACCAGGAGAATAACATTATGAGAATCATGCCTCTCTTGCTACTGTTGCCAAAGGAGCTGGATGGGGTGCTGGTCGAGGATGAGGCAATCGTCCAAAATGGACTTTCTGAGGGAAACTTGGATGTCTAGAAGAGAAATGCTATTCTAAGCATGGTCGACCCCCTATTGGTGTTGCACATTATACGACTATTCGGTCAGGATCATCTACATTTGGAGCTTCTAAATAGGTGCAATCAGATGTTACAATCTCTAAGGAGGAGTATGATCATCTTCTTCTGGGTACCTAGCAAGCTTCTCTTGGCACCTCTGTCAATCTAATTTTAGATACATGTAACCAGGGGACTTCACTTGTTGCCTCTCACCCATCTTCTACATGGGTGATGAATTTTGGGATATCCCAAAATATGATGAGTATACAATCTGTGCTTCTTTCTTCTGACGTGTATATCCCACATTCTTATGTGACACTTACTGATGGTTCTATCAGATGAGTCTAGGAATGTGGCACTATACAAGCATCATGTGATTTCACTTTATAGCATGTACATTATGGACCAGACATTCCATTTAACTTAATTTCTATTGCTAAGATGGTTGATTCTTTAAAATGTTTGGTAATATTTGGGGACTATTTCTTTGTGTTTTAGGATCCCAGGATCTAGAAGACGATTGGTGAGGGATCTAGGAAAGGTGATCTATACTTCTTTGAAGGTGGTCACCCACCTCACCAGATCCCATCCACTGTTTTTACCGTGTTCAGCTGCTCTCCCTTACAATGGCATTGTCACTATGGGCATCCCTCCTTGAAGAGTCTTTAGAAGCTCGTACCAAGCTTAACCTCAGTAATGTTGTTAGAGTGTCAGTCATGTCAACTAGGCAAGAGCCATCACATTTCTTTTCTGGGTCATGTTGTGAAACATTCTAAGCATCCTTTTGATCTTATTCGTAGTGAAGTTTGGGGTTTTGTTAAAGATCCAAGTTATAATGACTTTCGATATTTTCTATCTTTCATTGATGATTTCTCTCACATGACTTGGGTATACCTACTTAAGCCCTAGGGTGAAGTTCTATTTGTCATTCAAACTTCTCATCAGTTAATTAAAATCCAGTTTGATGCTCATATAAAGATTCTTCTAACTAACAATGCTCTGCAATATGTTTAAAAGGCTATCTTTAATTTTTATAATTCTGTTGGAAAGATTCACTAGCCGACTTGTCCTCATACACCTCAGAAAAATGGGGTTGTTGAACGCAAAAACTTCCATTTACTTGATGTAGCATGAACACTACTTTCTTAGATATCTATGCCAAATAAAAATTGCTCTAATGCTCTTCTCACTGCATGTTTCTTGATTAATCGCCAACCATCTTTTATCTTACATGGGGATACTATTTTGTCTATTTTACAACCTGATGAGCAACCTTTTCCTATTCCTCTTCATATGTTTGGTTGATTGCACTCGCTTATGTGTTTAATCCACATGTTGACAAGTTGTCTCCTCGCATAGTTCATTGTCTTTTAAAATATTCTCCCACACAAAAGAGTTACCGATGTTACTTCCCTTGTCTCCATTGTCTTTTTGTGTCGGCTGACATTTCCTTTCATGAGTCTACTCCTTTTTCTTTAGTGACTCTATGTAGAGTAAGGGGGAGCACAATCTTGAGAGTGACTATATTTTTAAATGTGAGAGAGAGCCACCTCTTCTTGTGCCTTGTGATGAAATTGTTCTGGATACTCCACCACCACCACCAGCATGTGTTTCCTAGTCGACACGACGTTTTGTTGTGTCTAGAATTTACTCTACCACCCTCTCTCAACAGAAATATTGTTGGTATGTATGCCCAAAGATCCAATCATATGATGATTTAATGGCATATCTTATAAAATATTTGATTCATAATAATGGTAATTTTCTAATTCATTCTATTTTATTCAGTTATGAGATAATGGTGTAACATAATAAATGTCTAAAGAATGATATTACTCAATGACGTATCTCTTCAGGTTGAGGAATCTGAATGATGAGATCATACAGATGTCAAGAGTATATGCATTATTGTTATGTCCCTAGTCGGTTGTTATTGTGGAAGGCTAATAGACAACAAAAGCACATAAGACTAGAGTGTGTGTTGGTTGATGACAAAATCTCATTAGTCAAGATATGTGATATAAAACCAAACATATATGTACTTATTAAGGAACAATACTGTATCAGATAGACTCAGCTTGAGAGTGATGCATGGAAACCATGATTGGTAGTCAAAATCATCTCTCATAGTGATGGTGGTGATTGTGGTTCTTAGACCTAAAATCACTACACTTATCACATGATGTCTAATGTGCTTTGCCATCATCGACCATGACCTTGAATAAGGGTTTCCATAAAGGTGGTACTTGGGTGCATTGTGACACATGGGGATGACTGTGAGTGATTTAGTTGGAATTTATCCCTCCTACATGAGTTTGATATCCTGGACACTTGATAAACGAGACTGAGAAATGCATGACCATGCTCATGTGAGTCAATATGTGATATTGAGCTTATGTATATCTCAGTCAGTCATATCTAGTTTAAGGAACATGGATTGAATGTTGAAGAGGATGACAATTCCATGCCTCGAGTTCAATCTGGATATTAGAGACAAAGGAACTATACAATCATTGTAACACCAAATATAGATTGTAGGTTGAAGTTGTTCTCCAACTTTCCAATTACTTGGGCAGTAATGATGTCTTGCTAGATACCACTCATTGCTTGTGATGTCATAAACCAGTTATGGACATTCACTGCCAACGTAACTTGGAACCTATGAGGTCACACACATATGATACCCTTGGAATAAGAGTTTATTCATGAATAAAGTTTAAAATTGATTACTAAGTTGTTAGGTATTCAAGTTAAGCAACAATGACTGAGAATTGATTGACTGTACTGTGAACCGACCAGTTCAAGTATTGAACTGACTGATTCAAGTGTCAAGTCAATTGAACCATCATTGGCAATCGGGTCCATGAGACGACAAGTTCAGAAAGTGAACAGATCGGCTCAGGTCCATGAATCCAGGTTGTGAACCCATGGTTTGGCTGATCATTTTGATTGGATCAAGGATTGATGTTGATGTCAAGTTGCAAAATTAATCAAATATTAACTGCCAATACATTTGCGATTGAAAAACATAGTGAAACCACCGATTCGAGTGTTGAACCGACCGTCTCACATGTGAACCGAATCGATCAGTTCAATGCTCGCAGGTTTTAAAAAATTCATGAAATTTTGTCTCTTCAACTGCCGCTCAGACGGGAAGCCCTGACCTAGCCCTCCTATAAATAGAGGGGTATCGAGGCCTTTCCAGAGACACAACAATAAAATCTAACAATTATTGTCCTCTCTGATTGTGGTAGCCGAGAGAGCTCGAGCAAGTCCTACCCATTAAAGGGAGGGATAGTAAGGGAGAGAGAATTAGGAGAGCAATTTGGTGTTAGCACGCTGACTAAAAGGGACAACTCCTTCTTGTCTGTTCATCTAGAATGACAAGAGTTTCCAGTGGTCTATATGGACTACTACAGAGGCAAGGAGGCCATTGCCACCCGCTAGGAGGACGCAAACAACCGCTGTCTGTGGTGATCAACCATGAATCTGCTGTTGTTGCCGTCAGGTGTAACTTGAAGAAATACACACGTTACTGCAAGGGATTGTCACTGGACTTGCTCCAGGACCAGGTATAAATGTTGTGATCCTCCTTCTCGTTATATAGTTGTTGATGTGAACTACTATTTAAAGGGAATATGGCAAGTGAATTTTTTTCGCTGCCTGATCTGATATTTCCCAACAAGTATGCCCTTGAACTCCTTACAGAGATAGGCATGGCAAGTATAAACCCATCTCCATGCCTATGAACTATCATACTAAGACGTTTTATTTTGATGAGAAATAATTTTTCTAATCCAACAAAGTAAAGAAGGATTGTAGGGAAAGTGATTTACCTGACATTTATTCAACCTGATATTTTTAATGTTGTGGGAGTAGTTAGCCAGTTCATGAGTGCGCCTAAGACGTCACACTGGATGGTAGTCACCCGAATTTTTTCATTATGTTAAAAGATTGCCAGGGAAGAGCATTTCTTATTTATAGGACAAATCTCGCACATACATTCTTGAAACTCACTGGGTTCACAGATGTTGATTGAGCAAGTGATGTTGGAGATAAAACACTCTACTTCTTGCTATTGTGTGTTTCTTGGGTCACATTTGATGACTTGGAGGAGCAAGATCAGAATGTGGTATCATGATCCAATATAGAGGCTGGATATTGAGCTATAACACATGCTTGTTGTGAGCTATAGTGGGTTATGTATGTTTTGTCAGAAATGGGAGTGTCTGACACCAATTTCTCTCCTGTGTGATAACCAGACAACCATTCATATTTCTAGCAATCATGTGTTTCATGAGCGGACCAAGCACATTGAAGTAGATTGCCACTTCGTTTGTAATTTGGCGATCTTCAAGAAGATTCAAACTCCTCATATTCGGACTGGACAACAAGTGGTAGATATCTTCACTAAGCCACTTCCATCTTCAGCTTTCAAGTATATGAATTCCAAACTAGGCATGCATGATGTGTTTGAGAAGGAGTGTTAGAAAATAATTTCTTTATTTATGTATCTCTTTATTATTTCTATTTCGTATTGGGTCTAGTATGTAAATGTTCTCACACTATATAATGAAGGAGAACCCGTTCTAACCGGGTATCGTTTTGACCCGATTCCATTCACATCATTTTGCATACACCATTTGTTTTGTTGGATAAAAATTAGCCTATGCCTAATAAAAAATGTCATCTTCTTCTTTTGAGCTGTTTTTATGCTAAACAGAGTGCCATTTCCTTACGTTCGAACTAGGAAGGCATTCATGATCAGCTTTCTCTCAGAAAGTTCAGGAAGTACTCATTTAGTACTCAATAAAAGTCATCTTTTAATTTATCAGGTTTAGAATATACAAGATTCCCCAAGTGTATGCTTATAACATGCCTCCAAATAATGAAAATCATATCTTAATATTGCTATTCTAAATTGAACTGTCAAATTATTTTCCCTTTGATTCAAATGCAAAATAAAGTCATGCACACATATGAGATTACCAACTAAACAAAAGTCAATCGTTTTGACATCACCGGGTTAAGCTGAAAGGAGGAGAAACAAGAGTTTCACAAAGTAATTAATTATCTTTTTCGTCCAAGGAGAAAATAGACGGCAAGTTACTTTTGGACAAGAGCTGCGCACGTCTTCAGCAACGGAGCCTGCTGTGGGAAGCCAGGACAGCTTGAGCCGGGCACGGCAGCCGCCACGGCTCCAGAAGTGGGTCAGGGATCTCCGGAATGTCCATAGGGATCCCGCTAACATCCTGAACCATGCGCAGCACCGAGTTAAGGTTCTCCAGCCTCGCCGTCAGCTCCGCCAGCTGTCCCCTCAGCACGACGTTCTCGGACTCCACCCCTTGGCACCGCTGGGCCACCTCCTCGATCCGCCGCCGGATGGCATCGTTCTCGCTCCCCAACCGACTGGAATCACGGATCAGATCCTCCATATGCTGCCGTTTCCGCTCACGTGACCGTCGCGCGGACTCCCGGTTTGACTCCATCCGCCTGCGCTTCCTTGGGTCGATGGGTGGTGCAGACTCGGAGCTCGATGAATGGCGAACTCGAACCGCAGCCATAGGGTATCGGTCAAAGTATATCGATGATTGTTTCAGGAAATTGGCTGCTAAGCGAGAGATAGTTATGTAAGAAGAAGGACTACGGCTTGAACTGTCTGTTTAAGAGAAGACGTAGAACCAGTAGAGGAACACGACTGAGAATGACTGCAGGCGGGGCCTCTTCCGCAGGACGGCCGAGAAGCTCATAAAGAGCACCAGAGATATCAATTGAATCAAGCCGCCAGCCTCTTCAAAGGCATTCAGAAGTGACACTTACTGGTAAAAGCCAAATCTTTGTTTGCCTATTGCACCAAGGACGCAACTTTACGCTTTCAGACAGCCGAAAGGTGAGGTATTGCAAAATGATCTCTTAGAATTTTCAAATCCAAACAGAAGGAAGGACAAGTATATCGATCGACTACCGAAGAGTCGAAGACAGATGTCTGGAGCTTACTGCGTGTTAATTTATCCAGAAAAGACTAGACCGGATACACGATCTGGAGATCAGCCCAACTCCTCGAAGCTGGAAGAGGACAATGGGTGAAAGTCGGAGCGCGTCTTATCACCACGGATGGCTTTGGGAAGTGAACGGGAAGAGCGGATTGGGGCGAACGGGACGGAAGGAGGCGAGGTGCTAGCTGTAGAAAACAGATTGCAATGGAAGATGATGGGGTGATTGGAAAGGCCTATCAAATATATATGGAGACAGACTTGAGAGTCCTAGATAAGCAAGGCGAAAAGATAACGCCTGGAACTTTCCTTCTATTGGTTGAAAACGAAAGAATGCAGGATTTACATGCCTTCTGAAAAAGAGGCTATATTTTAGAGTACGCTACCCGATTTATAGGTTGTTTCTCTTCTGTAAAAGCGCAGCCCAATATCTCTACAATTAATGGGAGTAGTTACGAGTAGACCTGTCAAACGGGTGGGTGGATTGAGTTTGGGTTGAGTCATTGCGGGTGCGGGTCTGACGGGTGCGGGTAAAAAAGATACACTTTTAAATGGGTGGAAGAAAAATATACCCAAACCCGACCCAGCGGATTACGGGTTGCCCGCGGATGCTCATATAAAATGTGTACAATCAACAATAAGTTACAAGTTGCTTTCTTTAATACTAAAAACAACATTTGAAACAACTTGTAACTATTATTTTTATGTCAAATATAGTATAAAAGAACCAACCAACTACTATGTTTGACGTCAAACTATTCGATTATTTTTTATATATGAAAAAGTAGCACCTAGTTGTATGTTGATATAAATTAGGAAAATCGATGTACTTTTCATAGATAAATATCACAAGAAAAATACATAATTTTTTCATGTAACATTAGGCATTCCTAATATTACAAGTACTTGTTATTACCTATTGCAAACACAAAATAAAGAGAATACAATTGTTGTTAGTAAAGGTAAAGAATTAACTTATACAAAACAAGCAACATCTTTTAATAGGTGTATGTATATATTATGTATATAAATATATTTGCTTCAATTAACTGGGTCACCCGCGGGTGCCCGTGGATCACCCGCGAAACCCGCTTAATAAATGAGTGGGTATGAGTTTGGGTGATTTTCAACGGGTGGTAAATTTTGCCACCCAAATCCAACTTAAACGGGTCGATCCATGGGTGTCCGCGGATTTTGACCCAATTTGACAGGTCTAGTTACGAGGAGAGAGAAAAAATAGGAAAAAAAGGAGGAAAAAAAGAACGTAAGTTCCTGTAAGTGTAGGAAACATAGAGGACTCTCTCCTATTGTCTTCACTAATTTTTTAGGAGAGAGAAATACAACTCATTAAATTGACATTAAATTGAAGTAAGAAAAAATTATTTCTCTCATAACTTTCACCCTTTGATTTTTTTTTAATAAAATAAACTATTAATTTTGTATAAAAAGTATTTTCAAACAAGACTAATATTAATATTACTTAAAAAATATATAGAGAGAGGAGAAAAGCATGTGTTAGTACTGTATGAGAAATAGATACGTACATACATACATACTGCATGAGAGAGGGAAAAATAAGACAGAAAGAAGAAGTACACGTTAGTACTGTATGTGAAACAAATACGTAGAGTACAAGTACGTACAATACGAAAGACGAAAAAATGTCGGACATAGAAAAGAGAGAAGTAAACACTAGTATTGTGTGAGAACAGATATGTAAAGTACGAAACGTACAGTACGAGAGAGAAAAAGAAATAGAACATTGAGTAGAAAGAACTACACATTAGTGTTGAATACGAAACTAATATATATATATATATATATATATATATATGAGACGTATAGTACGTAGATGAAATGAATTACGACTTAGTGAAGAGAGAAGTACATACTAGTGTTGTATCATATATAAATACGTACAATGCGAGATATACTATACGAGAGAGGAAAATAAATAGAACAAATAAAAGAGAGAATAGAAGAGAGAGGATTTATTGTACGAGAAACAAATACATACTAGACGAACGGTATGAGAGAAGAAAAGAAATAAGACATAGAGAAGAGAAAAATTCACATTAGTATTGTATGAGAAATAAGCATATACAGTTTCTACGAGAGGTACGATACGAGAGAGGAAAAGAAGTAGAAAATGAGAAAAGAGAAGTACACATTAACGTATATCATGTGCGTATAGTACACATACGTATAGTACGAGACGTACCGTACGAGAGATGAAAAGAAGTAGGACATAGAAACGAGAGAAGTAAACATTATTGTTGTATGAGAACAAATATGTAAAGTATGAGACGTACGATAAGAGAGAGAAAAAGAAATAGGACATAGAAGAAAGAAGTACCCATTAGTGTTGCATTCGAAACAAATACACAAATTTTCTATGACGCATACGATACAAAGAGGAAAACAAATAGGACATAGTGAAGAGAGAAGTACATATCAGTGTTGTAGAATAAATAAATACATACAGTACAAGATATACAATACGAGAGAGGAAAATAAATAAGACATAAAGAAGAGAGAATAAAAGAGAGAGGTACACATTATTATTGTATGAGAAACAAATACGTACGAGACGTACGGTACAAGAGAGGAAAAGAAGTAGGAAATGAAAAGAGAGAAGTACACATTAATGTTATATCAAAAATAAATATGTACAATACAAGAGGTACAACACGTGCGTACAGTACAAGAGGTGCAATGTGCGTACAGTACGAAAGATAAGAGATGTATATATATCTGACATTATTTTTTCTCTAAAGTATGTCAACATTAATATTTTTAGAAAGTATTTTTTATAAACATGTTTTAATTTTGGGAAAAAATTCATTATAGATTGAAAGTTATGAATAGAATAATTTTCTCTCTCATTTTTTCTTTTACTTCTCGTATTATTATTTTTTCAAAATATATAAATATTATACCCATTTAAAAGTATTTTTTATAAGGAATTTAGTGGTTTTTATTTCGTTAAAAAATTCTTTATAGATTGAAAGTTACGAACAAAAGAATATTGTCTTTTTTTTCTCTCTCTGATTTACTTCCTTCCTCGTTATTGCATATTGGACAAGTGTACATAAGCATCCCGTCCCGAGGCCCGAATGGGCAGGCGGGTGTGTACATTGTCAAGAATTTTCCATATTTTAAAGGAATTTACACCCGCGTTGCTTTTAGCCGCCAGCGGTCTCGCAGCTCACGGTTTGAATGCATGAGGGATGGCGGGGGGCGGCCGCTCACCATTGGATACGCTTTGCCGTTTTCTTTGGGTGGTCTCGTTCTCCCATCTATCTCATGTTTATCCGTTCCTATCTAACTTCTATTTTAACCGTGATGTGCATTTCGTAAGCAGAGTTCGATGCTGAGATGATTACTCGTTTATAATATCAGACTCAACTGGTTTTGCAGGAAAGTAGGAAGCTCCATCTTAATTGATACGTACAATCACAGTTTCCCCTCATGCAGACTCCATATCGTGTGTTAGTTCAATTGTTGATGAATCCGAGCAAAGAGGTAAAGATGGTGACAAATGCATATAAATTTAAATGCAGATATCCTCAATGATGTATCCACTAGGAGCATGTAATCTTCATCATTTAGGAGGTGATAATTGTGATAATCATCATCTGGTGAGTTACAATAATATGTATACGTGATAAAATAGTTGCTACAACCTAGCAACACCGTCTAACAGATGAGAAGGGTCATATGAAGAGATTAGATAATATTGGCAAAGTGTCAAGACTGAAGGTTGGTTGCATATTGAGAAAGTGAACGATAAAATAGCAACACGTAATGCTTTTGGTGTATGCGTGGGGACTCCCAAGCATAAGATAACACTCGATTGAAGTTATCATCCCGTAGGAATGACTTGATCAGAATTCTCTTGCAATGCAAAGTCCTAGTAGTTCTCTTCAATTGCGAGAAGTTGTTGTGAGGATCCAAACTTATGATTGAACTTTGAACGTATACAACATGTACAAAATTTGTGAGGATCCAAACTTATGATTGAACTTTGAACGTATACAACATGTACAAAATTTGGTATGACCTGCTCTATTAGTTTGGTACAAAACAAAACTAAGAACCCATCACATCTTTATCTTCATAAGGGATTCCTTTTACTAGGGATTTACAACCAGCATAGGGAATATAATACATTATAAAACTATTCTTTCTTCCCAGGACTCTTAGGGAAGGTATGAGCATATAACATCTCTACCTTCTAATTTCCACTCCTTGATACAAGACTAAGTCATACCACATGTTTTTCACATATTCAGATTCATCTTTCTCCCACCATGAATAACAAGACCGAGACCTCTATCCTAGCCCTTTGAGCCCCCTTAATTCATTTCACATATTAGTCTCCCACCCGTGGATCTCCCTAAATATCCCACATATTTGCCCTCAGGATCTAATTTGTCTCCAAGCCTCCTTCTCATGTCTCTTTGTCCACTACAAGGAAGGCTCATTTAGCCACCTACTAGGGATATTGAGGGAGGTTTACAATGTTCACAAAATGTCACTATCTTTGTGGAATGACCCAAACTTAGGTTTACCTAAACACTAGATTTAATTTATTTCCTTATAGCTTAATCCTTTTGATAAAAGTTAAACTAAAACCCTTATTTTAAAATGGACTAAATTTTGAAACTCATTACCCTAATTTGTGGGATTAAGATGAATGTGAATGTGAATGTACTAAGTACTCAGAATCCCTAGTGTCAACAACTAATCAAAATAGGTCACATTAATAGTAAATACTATTGCATGTTGTATGAATAGTTAAGTGTAGCATATCTTAAATTTACATTTTTGGTGAGCTTAGTTGTTTAATTATAGATCCTGAATATACAGCTAACCTAAATTGTTATATCATGTTCCTTTTACACAAATGAAAGAAGTGATATATGACCAAGTATTCCTAACCCTATTGATGATGAAAGTATGTTAACTTAGTATATATGCATGTGAATAAATGCTTAAAGGGTCAAAATAGGGATAAGTATACACAAAATAGAGTTAGGACTACTTACAATTATGTTTTCATGGACCATGTTTGAAATTGATTAATATTATGTTCAAGTTGGCTGATTTCAGAGATTGATACAGTTGCTTATGAGATGCAACATTTTGGACCTGACCAAATGGACCAAGAAGTCTTGAAGTTGATACACTTCATAGAAAAGCCAACTTATTTTAGATTTTTTGATTTTCTGCTTCCTTTTATCACATAGATTGATGCAATTCATTTGACCTGGGAAATTGACAAATTTCATATGAAATCAGGTTGATTTGATATGGCCTATAACTCCATCTTTTTTTTGTGCTTCAAATTTACCAATGCAAGCCTATTGGGAAATGAAATTGCCCCATTTCATAAGAGTCTCATATGATTTGTTACTTTTAAAATATTTTAGACATGCAAGCACAAACACACACACGTAGACACACATACGCGCACATGCACATGCACACACACATAGATACACACACATATATATATATATATATATATATATATATATACATACATATATATACATATATATATACATATATATATACATATATAAATATACATACATATATATACATATATATATATGTATACATATATAAATATACATATATATACATACATATATATGTATATTTATATATGTGTATATATATATGCATGCTTTTGCTTTCCATCTTTCAATTTTACTTTGCAAAAGTAAATTTTCTTTTTTTTGGAACCCCTCTTTACTGATTTTGGGTGAACAAAGGCAACTAGCGGAAAGTTTGAGCTTTTTATGGAGATTCTTGTAGAAGAACACTTATTTTCTTATTTCAACAAAGGTCATGTATATCTTAGTTTCCATATTAGTCATCCTCTCCATCTCTCTCTAGTTCATTCTTCTCTCAAAGAAAAAAGTTTAGACCCTTGTATCTTCCAATCTCATTTTCATAGCTAGGGAGGCTGCTGGACCCTAAATCTACCCAAGCTTGACTTTTGGGCGTATTCTACTAGGTTTTGAGAACGCTACAAATTTTCTATCTTCTTGTTGTTTTTTGAGGTGAGCAAACACGTATGATGAGATATGTGATGCGATTTTGTTTTCTAGTTTCTTAATTATGCAAAGCAACAAATCTATATTTATATTCTATGGCTCAACCATTTTTTTGAGAAAGTAGATCTAAAAAATATTGTTTATGCTTCCTTTTGCTATTAATATGTTTGAAAAATCATTGATTCTTGATATCTCCTATGTTTCTTATGCATGTGCATGGAATTGACCAAGAACTTGAAGCAATGCCGAAGTTGTTTCTATCTATGCTTGAATTGTTCCAGCCTTCACTAGTGAACATTCTATGTTAAGGATATGTTGAAAAGGATGAAATTGCATTATTCTAGCATGGTGGTAAAGTTAAGCTGAGATCAGATGGATATTATACACCTTATGAGAAATGAATGACATATGTGATCATTGTGAAGGTCTAGGACTAGGCATTTAATGCTTTGCTATTGAAATGCTCATCTATGATGCCTGCTAATGTGGAAACCCTAGTTTTACTTAGTATACAGTTTCACTTGAACCTAAGTGTAACTCTACAAATGAATCTCTTTAGGAAAGCAAGCTATCTAATAATGAAAGTGAAATCTTGAATCATATATATATATTGGTTATCCACACACCATAAACCTTCTTTAATGTTGAGTTGGGTAGAAAATGTGTCAATGTGGTAAGGGAATAATTAATGTGAAGATGACCTAGAATTGACTAGATCATGAGTGATAATCTACATCAGGTTAGGGGAACTCACAAAGGTGGGATCAAGAACCTAACTCTAGTTTTGAGTTCAGATATGATAATACACAAAATAGAGACCCCAACCTAGGATGTGATGTGGGAATCTTGCAAATTTTAAGTAAAAGCAATATGATAAGTGATATATTTAGTGGTACATCCAAACTTTTACAAAGGTGTGGGAGGGAAAGGTAGTGATATACCATATCTAAGATACATCTTGTATTATCATGTTTTATCACATACTTATTCAAACTCCTAAGACCATAGAGAAAGAAGAGATGAAAGAAATATGTAATAATTGGAGGAAGATAATTAATTCATTGGTATCATTTTTCTCATTAAGATTGCATACATTTTTAAAAGTCACATGTATTAAGAAACTTCTAAGTTACTTCATATGCACTTTACTAAGTACCCCATCGATGCATTTCAGGAACATTCATATTTTTATGATTCCTGATTCATAAATATATTTTGCTTCATCTGAGAATATATTAAGTGTTCATGACTTCATGAGATATAATACAACTCACAATCTAACCCAAAGTACTCATTAGGGTGCAGACCACCACTACTGGCCATGAAAGACTCATTTCATTATATAAGGCCATACTAAGGGCAAGACCTCATAGGAAAACAAGACACATATGAAATTCTATATTCCACCTCATATTACTACAATACACCACTGTACCATATTTCACCTTAAAATTCAAAGGTATGTGAGAGTTATATCAAATATAAGATTGGACATAAAATGGACCAATCTTATGCATTAATGGGCTACATTGAGATTATAGGTTTAACTCAAATGAAATTTCAACTGTGTAATGGTTCTATAAGTGCCTTAAGATAATTTCATATCCATAGCCATGAAGTAATAATAATATGTATATTGATTTCCATATCATATGGAACCAACTTAAAGTGAACATAACTTTTTTAATAATATTTCACATGTATTTCAGATTTCAACATTAACATGTTTAAGTGGTCATGAGATTATAATTGGGAACCAATTTTATAAGGTTCTCTAGAACATGAAATTTTTTATTCCCCCTTCAATCATCTAGATCAGTTCTCAACAAATAAGCTTTTATCATGTAAGGCGAGCATAGAGCAAGAGCAGGGTATATTAGAGAAAGTTTAAGGATTCACGTGTAAAAGTAGGCAAAAGAATGCTAATAGTTTCTCTATTGCTTGCCTAATGGGTGAAGGAAAATCCCAAATAGAAAAAATCCATAAAAAATGATGACAGATATTCGAGCTTTGCCCCATGATATCCAAAAGAATAAGGTGTATCAAGAGCGAAGAGGGATTAAAAGAAGTATTTGTAACTAATTGGTCAAGTTTCTAACTTGTAGCACCTAGATCTTGGCCATGGTAGAGTGGTAAATAGGGTGGAACAACAAGTTAAGAGATATTAAAATATGGATGTTACATGGTTAGGGTTGGATACAAAGTTCTCAAGCTTGAAAATACCTCAAAGAATCTTGATCAACAACTTATATTAACATGTCTCACCATGCAAGCTTCTTCCAAGAACAAAGGTTGCCTAGGAGATTTTGATTTACCTAGGGGACTTCCTCCAAGCTTTCCAGTAGAACTTGGGTGTCAAATGATCCTCTAGGTTGATGGGAAGGGGCTTATATAGGCTAAAAAGGGTGAAAATGAACAAACTGACCTTAACTATTGTCCAGGATTTCCATCCACCCAGTCCATTCATCCATCCAAAATTTACAACATGCACCTAGAACTTTCATCCACCCATAACTTTTGTTCACCCAGAAGTTTCATCAATCCAGAAGTTTCATCGATTGAAAACTTTTATAGACCCAGAACTTTCATTCACCCAAAATTTTCATCAGTTGTTGAGTCAAGGTTTCCTCGACATAGAGTCCCATTGGTCCTCATAAACTACCACATTAACTAGAATTATAGTTAAAACCTCTAGGACCCATCAAAACAGCTATAAAGCTCATCAAATTAAGTTTTCTTATAAAGGAAAGCATCCACATACTCAATTTTACAATTAGGCCCTTGATTATGGTGAAATTTCATTGTAGTCTATAAGTGTACATGAAATTGCAAATCAAGGCAAGTAAGGTTCGATAGAAGTTAGGTAAAGTCGTATCTTAACCAATTGATTTTTTTTTTTTGGGGGGGGGGGGGGGAAGCCAGGAGGCTATTTTATTCATCTTGCCCTCTTCTTGCAAGCCAATACGGGAAAAAATTACATTCTACTCGGCTAATGCGGGAAATAAACTTGGAAGTACTACTTCCATTACACTTCTCTTTGATTAAAATGTTTTCATATAGTCGAGAGGTCTAGGTAGATCATAACACCCTATAGGTAACTTATGGTACTTTTTGACCAGAGTGTCGGCCATAAGGTTGCTCTCTCGTGGTCTGAAGTCAATTCTCCAGCCTCAGTTTTTTGCTAAACCTTGTTTGATTCTTTCCAACAATCTCGCAAACCTTGGAAACTCACCCCCATCTGAGTGAATCATGTCAACGAAACTCTTGCAGTCTGTTTCTATTACGAGATGTGCAATGCCATTTCTTTCAGCCATAACGAGAGCAATATCGACTCCTATAATTTCAGCATGAGTGGCTGACTCTGCCACAATGCTTCTGACATGTCCATCGATCCAGCAACCTTCATGATCCTGTGCTATAATAGCGACAGTGGCTTTATCACGCTTCCACACTGCATCAGTGTTCATTTTGATACTTCCTTGTGGGGGAGCTCTCCAACATTCGTTATTAGTCACATACTGTTCTTTTGAATCTCTGTTGCAGGCTTTTTCGACTATGTGAAGATCATTTAGTATCTTCTATACTTGTCTCTCCGCAGTAGACTGTTGGTTCTCGAACACATGCAGGTTTTGAGCTTCCCATATATTCCGACAAGTGACTAAGAACAGTTTCCTCCATGCTGCTTCTTGCTTCATTTGCTTGTTCAACCAACATCGTTCCTCTTGTTGGGTGAAAATGGTGAGTTTACCTCCATTCATAAGCTTTCTCCAGATCTCCTTAGCAAACGCACAATCTCTAAGTGCATGAGTTAGTGTTTCCTTGTACTTTGTTGAATTTACGGCTCAGACAAGCATGTGTATGGAGGAATAATTATGTTTAGATATTATTCACATAGTTTTAAATTAAGTCCTTGTACTTTGTTGAATTTCCAACTTGCAAGGAAAGTTGAAACTAGGGAAACCAAAGTGCAAAATGAACCAAATTAGAGATATCTTTTAATCAATTGGTATAAAATCCTACACAATCATAATAACAAAGGAATATTAGAGGATATTTAGGGAAAAACAAGGTTCATGGTCTAACAACAATTAGTGTCAGCAAGAATGAATATTGATCTCTCCATTCTACAACCACATATATTGATTAAGACATGTATAACAAACAAAATAATGAAAATATAAGGTGGGTTGATGGGTTTCAGAAAAACCATTTTCCATTAATAGAGGAAAATTAAGGATTAGAGTTTGAGAAGCATCAGAAGATCATCCTGAAAGTCATACAAATCATTTTATAGATTAGGTGGTACTTCATTTTCTCAGGATTCTTTTAGTTGTTTTATCCTTTCCATGATGAGTATTCTACCCTCTTTGATATCACAATCAGTTTTGGGCAGTACATTTGACTACATCTAGATTGAGTGTTCCTTATTAAACTTATGTGTGGAATATTGGTATACATATCTTTAAAACATAGATACCACTATTCATCATGCAAATTTACTCAAGAACATTCAACATAACACCAAAATGTTGTGTCGGTGATGAAGAGAGCCCACGATGTGGTAGTTCTGATTAGGGAAATGATAAATGATTATAAGAACTCCTAGACAATGAAGGATACCCCCCCTTAAAGGATTTTAGATGGATTTTGGAAACGATCTTCTAATACTATTCAAACTCCAATCCTTCTTTCTAACTCCTCTAGTGAACAAGATCTTTCCAAAAGCCATCAACCCACCTAATTTTTTTTATTGATTTGTTCATTCTACATGTATTAATCATTATAGGTGGATTCAAAGTGCAGATATCATTATTATTTTTGACACTAATGATGAAGTCAAGGACAAAGGAGCCAATAGTAGGAATGACTCTCCTCTTGAAAAATGAAAGAAGATTGCATGTTCTACTTTAAAAGATGAGAATGAGGTATAGGAAGAACCAAAAAACTAAGTACAATTTGGACTGATCCAGGTTGCAAAGAATGAGTTGACCTAAACGACACCCATTCCAACACAAAGATCTGTTGGTATGTATGCCCTGAGAGCCAATCATGGGATGATTGGTGGGATACATTAAGATTGATTTGATAAACATCAAAGGCAAGCTTCCAATTCTTTCTGGTTCAGTCATATGAGATAGTGATAGAACATATTGAATATCTATAGAATGACAGTACTCAATGACATATGCCTTCAGGTTCAGGACCTGAATGATGAGATCATACAGATGCTAAGAGTTTGTACATTCTTGTTATGTCCCTAGTCGGATGTCATTGTGGAAGGTTGATAGACAACAATGACACACAAGACTAGATTGTGGTGTTGGTTGATGACATAATCTCATTAGTCATGATATAGAGATATCAAACCAAACACATATGTACTTGTTAGAGAACAAGTGTACCGGACAGACCCACCGTGAGTTTGACACATGGAACCATGACATGATAGTCACAGTCAGTACTCACAGTGATGGTGGTGAGTGTGATTCTTTGACCTAAAATCACTACACTCAACACATGTCGTTGGGCACACTTTGACATCATCAAACATAGTCCTGAAACATGGGTTGGTATAAAGGTGATGATTGGGTGGCTTTGACACATGGGGCTTTTGAGGGGTGAGTGATAGATATGGGATTTGTCCCTCCTGAGGGAGTTTGATATCCAAGGCCACTTGATGAGTAGGATTGAAATAGGCGTGCACATGCATGTGTGAATCAGTATGTGATATTGATGTCATACCTATCTCTTCCAATCTACTCTTAGATCAAGAAAGTGAATAAACATTGACAGGATGACTATTCCATGCCTCGAGTTCATTCGGGATATCAGGGACAAAGAAATTATACATTCGCTGTAACACCATTCACGGATTGTAGGATTGAAAGTTGTTCTCCAACTTTATACTTTCACTTGGGTAGCACTGATGTGTGACTAGGCACCGCTCTTTGCTTATGAAGTCATAAGTGTTATGGACTTTCACTACCAACGTGAAATGGACCTGCAGGGTCACACACATAGGATTTAACCTAGAAGAGGAGTTTTGTCCACAAACAATGTTTAGATTGATTACTAAAGGAGTTTAGTAGTTTAATTAAACACTCAATCAATTGATAACTCAATATCATATTGTTCAAGGTGTTGGACACATTGATTGGAGTATCGGATTGATTGAAATCGCAATTGACTGATTCTGCACAATCTGCACTCCCAACCGATCGGCTCATGTGATGAACCGATCGAATGAGCTTGGTGAACCAGTCAGCTCAAGTGTTGATTCGATCGGCTCGAGATCAGGGTGAACCGATTGCTTCAAGTGTCAAAACGATCGATTCAACTGGTGCAACCGAGCAAGTTGGGAAAGTAGGATTGGTGAGAATTTTCCTTGCGTTTCACTTGCCCAATTTGATTGGAACAAGGATTGGTATTTGATACCAATTAGAAATAAAAGAAGGAAAGTCAATCGGAAAATGATCAGGACCACGAACCGACCGGCTCATGGGCCCCAACCGATCGGTTGAGTGTCAACCGACCGGCTCAGGTCCCCAACTGACCATTTCAGAAATGAAACGATCGGTTCAGGTTGTGAGTTGGTTGTTTTTTGTGGAAAATCTCGAACCCTTCTACTCCTGCTTTAGTCCCGCATTGCCCGGGATGGAGAACCCTGTCCCATGACCCTCCTATATATAGGGGTATTGGGGGCTTCTCAAAGTACAACTCAGTGCAAACCAGTTGCTCTGTAAAGTTGTCGTTCTCTCTGGTTTTGGTAACCGAGAGAGCCCGAGCAAGTGCTACCCGATAAGGGAGGCACAATAAGGGAAAGACAACTGCAGTTGTGACTGGTAGCAGGAGAGTGTGTTGGCGACTAGTACGATGACAGGAGGGTACAACTCCTTCCAATTCCTTGTGGGACAAGGAGATTGGAGTTCCAGGTGGTCCGTGTGGACTACTTCAGAGGCGGGAGGTTTCTGCCGCTTGAAGGACAACCTTCAATCCCGTCAATCTCGGTGCGAACAGGAGCTGCACAGACACCGTCCAAGAAGGAGGTGAAGACCACGCAAGGCGCGAGGTATTGTCGCCGAGCAAGCCTCGGGACAAGGTATGATTCCACAAACCATCATTTCCTATTGTATAGACGTTGACACGTTTCCTTGTTCCGGGTTTGGGGGAGAAATTTTTTTTGTTTCCGCTGCCTTCTCTGCCTCCCCTAAAACCCAACAAGATCAATGATGACTTGAAATATAATGAACCTATAATGGTCATTTGAAAGAGAATGAGCCTTTGTTGGTTATTCATTTGGAGACAGTCAGCAAAACATCGACCATGTTCTTGTGACAACTAAACAGTTAGTTATGTTGTGATGTAATTACAACTACTCTACTATCAATATAAAATTTAGTTTATTTATACTAGTATTTTTCTATATATTTAAATGTGCACATGATGGAGTCCATACCATCGATTGCTATTGGTTCACCCTCAACTAATGATGATGGATGTGTTACACCCTAGTGATATCTACTAAAATTTTGGGTGCCCCAATTCTCTTTAGCATCTGAAGTTCAATAAATTATAAATTATGCATTTAATCTAGAAAATTTTGGGGTGCCCAAAAATTTCTTTAGCATCTTAAGTTCAATAAATTATACATATCCATTTAATATTTTTTTAACATTAGGAAAATACATCAATTTTGGTTTGAAGGGATATAAAATATATCATAATACACCAACAAGAAGAAAGAAATATACCACCATGCCAATAAATTTTACCATAATCAGTGTAAGTATCTAGTTTGATGTTATTATAGTTCTATCTAGTTTTGTTCTCTTATATTGCATAATTTTCTACTTTATCTTTTATCATTGGAAACAAATAATTATATTAAATTTATGACAACATAAGTGTATATTGTAGCATCTCAACGATCAACCAAATTTAGTTGGAGCATTAGATGACCTTTGAGAAACTTAATCTGAATTCTTCCTCAAACATGTACAACTTGGTATCTGATGGAAAGAAGTACACATTTGTAACAAGGTGTGTTCCTCTAGTAATGTGTTGATTGCTTTTCCACTCTAATGTATGTTTGTCAACTTGTTGGCATGGAACCTTTTTTTAATGATGTAATTGTTTTATTATTAGTCATGTTGTGTGAACTTATGATATACAACTCACTACAATGTGAAGTACATAAAATGATATTTGGGTTATAGTCTTTCTTTGAAAAAGAGATGAGTGATTGGGTGCTTTATTGTATTCACAACAAGGTAATGTCAATGAATGATTACATGTGTTTTGGTACTCAGTGCTATGTGGTTTTTCCATTTTGTTTCTTTCAGTCTTTATAGGTTGCATCTGGTGGGAATATTGAAATTGATGTTAGTAGGTTTGGAATTTTTGCAACTTCTTCATAATCATAATCATCATCATTATCGTCATCATCTATGGCTCAATCCCAACCATGTTGGGATCGACTACACATATCCTTCTTTCCCAATCAGATTTATTATGGCTCATACTCTAGTCAAGATGTAAACATTCAAAATATCTCTTTATAATCTCTTCCCAAGTTAATTTAGGTCTACCACTACTTGTTTTAATCATGACTGACATAATAACTTTTCTTTGAATAGGTGCATTTTTAGTCTACGTTGTACATGCCCATACCATCTTAGACGACCCTCATACAACTTATCCTGGATACTCACAACCCCCACTTTGTTCTTGATATATTCATTCCTCAAGTGATCTTTTCTTTTCTTTCAATGTATCCATCTTAACATATGCATTTCTTCCACATTCATCTTGTTGAGATCTTGTTTCTTCACTACCCAACATTCACTTCGATGTAGCATGGTAGATCGCATAGTTGTTCTATAAAACTTGCTTTTTAATCTGAGAGGGATCTTTTGGTCACATACTACTCCAGTTGCACCCCTACACTTCCACCACCCTACCAAGATCTTATGACAAACATCATCTTGAACCTCACCCTCCCTTCCAATAATGGAACCCAAGTAACAAAACTTATCACATATGGGTACATCCATTCCATCCAACTTGACCCCATAATTCAAAATTGTAGATTGGCTAACATTGCAATGCATATATTCAATTTTTCTTCTTCTAATCATATACCTACTACGTTTTGATGCATTACTCAAAAGTTCAAATTTATCATTCAATATTTTTTCTTTCATCAATCAACACAATATCATTAGCAAATAACATGCACCAAGGGATATTATCTTGCAAATGCATTGTTAACTTATCTATAACGAGAAAAAATAGATATTAGTTGAGTTTCTTCCTTGAAGTCCCCCAACGGTGATAGGAGTAGTTTTTTATCTCCTCCTGGAGTCCTAACACCTGCAATTGAGCCATTATACATGTCTTTAATTAGGTCAATGTATTGGATGAGGTGTGTTTTTCTTGGGGGTACACCGAACCACTTGAATTTTGATTGAACGCACCTTTTGCACACACAATGGGGTCTTTTGAATTTGTAAATTCCTAGTAGGCTCACACACATAAATTAACACACTTCACTAGCAAGATCATGGGGTCGTGTTATAGTATAGGAAAGCAACAAGTTAGGGTTCGAACCCAAGGGAGAGAGGGGGTAGTAGAGATAGGTTAGTGTGTGCTAGGTTCCTACTATAGAGTCTAAGGTTGAACGGTTTGAAGTTGGTTTGATTGATTAAACCAAGGGCAAGTAATTAAAAGAAGAACAAGAATCAAAACCTAAATTACCCTAGAAAATTAGTTCTAATGAGAGAGAAAATAAGTTAAGCAAGTAAAGAAGAAAATTGCACTAAGACAAGCAATGCAAGATTCTAACACTACACTAAACTAGAAATTAGGACTAGAGGACTATTAATTACCTAAACTAACAAGAGACTAGCAAGAATAAGACACGAGGCTAATAAAGTAAGTAAAAAGCTAACTAAGATAACACTAACTAAGCAATAAGGCAATTAGGGTGTTAATGCAATTAAAGGGAAGTGTGCATTGTTTGGGGAATGCATTTATCATGCAAACATTACTCTTCCATTTAGATTACCAAACCAAAAAAAAATAGATGCTAAAGAATTGTCATGAATCCTAATTGTCCATAGATGGGATATGATGTATATAAGGGAACTAGTTCCTATCACCTCCTATCCACCTGTGAGAGGTTCACTTGGATTAGGGTTTAGGTGAAATTCTATTAGTATCTAATCAAGTCTAGATGTCTAAGATAGAATCTTGTAGAGAAATTGGAGTTGAGAGCAAATGGAAGGTGGAAATAATGTTTTGGGCCTCACATCACTTACCATCAAGCCTTTAGGAAGCTCCAAGCCAATTTCACTAAATAATTCTATACTAGATACTTAGATTTCTCATCTAGGTATAGGAGAATTTATTAGCATGTAGGAAGATTAATAGCTATCTAGGGATCCACTAATTGGGCCTTGGAAAAATTCACAAATTAGCTACATATAAGCAATTTCCTTAGAATCCTAGGTGATTTCAAGCACAAGCCGCAAAGAAATTTATGGGAAATAAGATAAAAGTAGAACATAATCATTAGCAAACAAAATTTTAATATTCACATATCACTTTTCGTCAACATGATATCAAAATAACATTTTTGACCCCAAACGGTCCACCTAGGGGGCCTAGCTACTCATAATAAAGGAAAATAAAAATGGAAAAAGAATGAGTAGAGGAATGCAAATGTAAGCCCCATAAACTTGCTTAATGAGTTGAATAAGCTTAATTATCATAATTGAATTCTTATAACCCTAAAACAACATTGTGATATTCTTTGAAATCATAATACACGTTTAAGTTTCAAATTTGGATCCAATTTGGACACTGTTTGAGCAAGTTATGCAATTTTATTTTGGACTTTTCTACAATTTACCCAATTGAGAGGTTTTCTTTGCAATTTATCACTTGCATTATGTTCCTTGGATATTCTATCATCATTCTTGAGCTTCTTGATCCATGGGTCACCTATTTAAACTTGGTTTGAAGGTGTTTTCTCCAAGGGTATTTTAGGGTTTACCCCTTCATGGATGAGCTACCTTTAGTAGCTATCAACTAATGCATTATTTGTTTTACTTGGAAATTTAAGAAATGAGGGATAAGCATATCTATATGGATGGTGGGGGAGCTGCTTGTGTGTGTGCTTGTATATTCTTAATAGTTCAAGGCCATGGACACTTGGAAAGATACTAGAACTTCAACTTTTTCTTTTTCTTTATCTTAAAGTTTCATATACTTATCCCTAAGAACAAAAACGAGCCATTTTCTCTCCACCACTTCTCTCATTATATGAACCTCGTTCTCCCTCTGTGCTTCTGCAAATTTCCTGTCCAAGGAAGAAGAAAGAAGGGATCTTCTTGGAAAAAGAATCTAGGGTTGCAATTGACCTCCTTTTAGGGTTTAAAAAGCTTCCTTCTAGTGATCTTGACCTAAAAGAGTAATAATCCCCTTCTTTCCTCCGTTTATTTCTTTTTTATCCTTCCTTCTACCTTTCTCCAGGTCAGAACTGTAACGACCATCTCGCAAAAACAAGATTAACTAATGCGGAAGAGTTCACTAAGCAACAGATTACCAAAAATCACTAAAAATTAAAACCTTTTTTTCAAGAGGTCCATCAAGTAAAAACTTTCCCACATAGAACAAAAGTAACACATTTACATTCTATTTTTCAAAAGTACATAACTTGTATCATCTCTTCATGTGAATTACAAGCATTAACTATCCTGTCAAGCTAAACACAGGTAGTATAAACATCTCGAGGCACTGAGCCAAAATCTCGAAAGCACTAACTACTACTCCGAGGACCTGAGAGTACAGAGATGACACATAGGACTCTATCTACATCTATACAAGGTACAACATCCAGTGTCTCCACCTGAGACTTCACTGATGTCCCTGCTGCTGTTGCTGTTGTCCTTCACCAACTGAATGGTTCCTGCCTTCTCGTCCGCGTCTACCTAAAAATATAGTTCCCACGGGGGTGAGACAATTGTAAATTTGCCCCAGCAAGAGATATAACTCTCCTCCAGAATCATTATTATTGCAACTTAAAAAGATAAATATACACAAACAAATCATATTTGTTTGGCAGTAGTTAATTCAATGTCTAACAGATTAGAACATCATTCTTATTAAAACATTACAACTATAACTTGATAGAACAACATGTCACTTATCCTTTAAGGAATATGAAGAACATGTATGACATTCATTCACTACAACATCACATCATTAAATATCTTCAGTTTTAGATCATATATCTAACACCTAGCATTGTCATTGTGGAGTCATAGCATGTAGCCATACTCTTTTCACAAAGTGTTGGGATCTTAATCCCTCAACTCACCAAGCACAATTCCATTTCTTAACAGGTTCATCATCATGATTATAGTATATGGGTATTTGAACCCAGAACTCACCATAGGATACTTATTATCACTTGTTAGGTAACTTATTACCTTCAGATCATCTGACCAAAGACATCATAATTCTTGCTATACAATGCATTGCACATAGTACACAAAGCTTAATGATTCTTACTACACAAAGCATATGAAGGATTATAAAGCCTATAAAACATTCTCAATAAACAAGCATCATAGACCATACCTTACTATGCTTCTCATCTCATCATCCCTGCATGATTAGTATTCATGGTAACAATTATAATGCTTTCATATCAGTATCATACAACACTGAGTAGTATCATCCCTTTTTAGGGTTCATGATTTCTTTTTCACATCAGTACCATAAAACACTAAGTAATACCATTGTTCCCTCTTTAGGGTTCATGGTTTCTCTTTTATATTAGCACCCTTCATTAGGGTGTTCCATAAATAACCACTTGGGTTCTTAAGATCATATTATTAATGATCAACCCTATTCCATTGCTTCTCAAAGCTAGAAACCAAAAATAGATATCATAAGTATTCAAACATACTTATATATCCTCATCATTCATCATTGAATGTATTATCAACACACAGTATGAGTTTCTCTCTCATCTTTATCAAAATATGATTGTATCATAGTCTATTGATTTGGATTAACCTATTCATAAGGCATGTTATCCTACACTTAACAAAGTGCATTACATCTCAATGTAACAATTGTCATGACACATTTCATGTGTCATCTATTCCAATTATAATGGACTTATAACACATCATGGTATGTCAGAATTGGGGTGTTGGATGTGATATCTATCATATCTTGATGTATCACTTCCCTCAACACCTTCATCATATTTGAGTTTATTCAGTTAACTTGTATTAGGGTATTTCTCATCCTAATACTTATGCACTAGATCATCACATTCATCATGCAATGTATTGGTCATGATTCATCTATTTAGAAAACACAACCATTGTCAAAGGTATGGACTCACCCTTGAGTCAGGGACTATTAATATAAGGATATCCATAATAAACCTCTCTAGGTATTTCATTTGTCAATACATTAATCACCATTCCATCAATAGGAATAGGATTTCCATAATTATAACTTAAGGTTCACTTAACATCTCACAAACATATATAGATTTCACCTAGAATCACTCTTCATTAGAGTTTCACATAACATCCTTCTATATCAGGATTTCACCTAGTATTATGTGAAATTAAGGTTTCACAACACATCACCCAGTGTTAAGGCTTCACATTAGTATTAATGGCACTACCCTATATTAGGGTTTCATATATCTTTATCCCATTTTAGGGATTAGGGTTTACCATTCACATCCAAGTGGGGTTTCTCTTTCCTCATACCCAAATTAGGGTTAAGATATACAATTCCCATTAAATCAGGGTTTCCTTCATTGTTACACTAAGTTAGGGTTACATCATCACCCTGGATTTATAATAACACTCAGCTTTGCCCTAGATTAGGGTTTTCCACATAGCTTTGCTCTAATAGGGTTTCACACATAGCATTGCTCTAATTAGGGTTTCACACATAGCTTTGCTCTAATTAGGGTTTCACACATAGCTTTGCTCTAATTAGGGTTTCACACATAGCTTTGCTCTAGATTAGGGTTAGGGCTCATTGATTAGGGTTTCATGATCTCATTATTATGGATCAAACCCTTATCACATAGTTTACTCATAATGAGAGAATTAGGGCTTAATTATATAATCATTCATCCCTCTCATTCTCTCTCTCATCCTCTTTAGGATGTTAACTATTCCAAGATTAATCTAGGTCAACTCTTCAGTTGAGTACACATAGCTAGGGTTAACCTTCACAATCATCATTGGTCTACATCTTTAATGATTACATAGTTGATTGACCTTTGATCATACTAGATGTCCAAATGGTCTAATAATTTAAACCATCAATTGTATAAGGAATTCAAAAGAATTGACCAATTAAACTTTCAATTCCCCAAAGTGATTAATTGGGTTAACCATTGAAATCTT
The DNA here is from genome assembly GCA_963693085.1 of Alisma plantago-aquatica. Lineage (NCBI taxonomy): Eukaryota > Viridiplantae > Streptophyta > Magnoliopsida > Alismatales > Alismataceae > Alisma > Alisma plantago-aquatica. The sequence goes on along the minus strand of OY856411.1, from coordinate 397,766,815 downwards.
CAAATGCATTGAGTATCTAAATAGGTTCACCATATTGGACCTTCAATTACATGAGGTATTCAAATGGATTAACCATGTTGATCTTCACAAAGTTAATTACTTAGACCCTCAATGATCTTGGTTCTCATACATCAATTGGTTGAAAACCATTTGAACAAGTTATACTTGAAACCAATCAGACAAAGTAGGTATTGAAACCGTTTGCACTTTGGATCTCCAAATAGTTTGAGATCGTTTGGTCCCAAACGGTCTTGAGACTGTTTGGACTCAAACGGTCTTGAGACCGTTTGGTCCAAACCTTCTCAAAACCACATGGACCAAAAAGGCACTTCAACACTCAATCGACTCAATGTTTCAATCCATGGACCAATTATAAATTGAACCACTAAAGTATTTACCAATTGGACCACTGAATCACCATTCAATTAGACCTTCAATTTAGGGTTTTGAACCCAATTGAACTAGGTTTGATAATCAAGAAACCATCACTTAGGGTTTGAAATCGAGGATCCATCAATGGTTGACATTGTGGAACCAACTCAATTGAAATCAATGAACTATCATAATCACATGATATGACCTGACCTCAAACGGTCTTGGGTTACCACCAAACGGTCTTGAGACCATTTGGTTGATCTCCAAACGGTCTTGAGACCGTTTGCCAATTCCATCATAAAAAACCATGACATCCAATTAGGGTTTTGAACCAGTGGATCGATTATCAAATCAGCACTTAGTTGCAAATCAATTTGGTACCTTTGGACCTTCAAACACTTATCCATACTTAACCCTAAACCTTCAAACGGTCTTGGGTGACCCCCAAACGGTCTTGAGACCGTTTGGGTGATTCCCAAACGGTTTTGAAACCATTTGGGTCAATCAACCCAAAACATCAACTCAACCAATTTCAAAATCAACACTTAGTCGATTAGGGTTTGCAAATAAGGAATCAATTACATTTGAATCCATCAAGGACAAACAATTAGAACCATTGGATCAAGATCCAAGTACCACAGCATATATATTCAAACGATAAACCATCTCAAATGGTCAACCATTCCAAACGGTTTGGAACCCAAACCACTAAACGGTTTGCAAACCGTTTGGTCACCAAACGGTTTGGTGAAACTGTTTGGTCCCAACATTGAAACCGTTTGCCCTAGATATTTGGGGAGGTGTGTGCTTATGATGATGTCATCATCATCAAGCTCCAAACTCACGAAATGTGCTGTGATTTCCATGGAGATTGCATCAATTAACCAAACTCAATTTTGGAAATGTAGAAATGATCACCAATTGATAAGGAATTGATTGCAATAATAAAATTGAGGGTTCAAGTTATAAAACCCGCCTCCAATTGAGCTCCAAAGCTCCAATCTCATGGAAACAATGGTGGATTCAACTCTTTTCACTATTCCAAGGATCGTCCTCAAGCTTTGAGTGAAAAGAATTGGTTAGAATTGAAGAGGGGATCGAGTTATGAAGAATTCATACATCGATTTTCGATTTTCACCATGGATTCAAGGTGAAAGGAGGTCAAGAACCTTAAAAATAGGTTGGGGGTCGTCCTCCTGCTCCTCCACAGCTCCTTGGTCGTTTTCCAAGCAAGGGGAAGGAAAGGAATCCGAAAAAGCCTTTGTTTTGTCTTGGAAAAGGTACTTTTATAAGAAAATTGATGAGAGAGAAAATCTCTTATAAAAGTCTTTTAATTCCAAAATTGTTGCCACCACTTCCCCCTTGGTTTCTTGCATGCAAGGGCATCTCTATCCCCACCTATCTCCCTTCCATTATCCATGAATTAAGGGAAAAGAAATTAAGCACCTTAACCCTTATAATAAGAATATCCATATTTGAGTGGAAATTCTTTTCCTTATAATAATGGTGAGTGGAATTTCACCTCCTTAGGATATGATCGTGCCTTTGCAAGGCCTTAGGCTCATCCACACACATATGAATCCAACCATTTTAATTTTGGTTGAAGGCCCATTAATTAATACATTCATTTTTGCCCTAAATTGAATTAGGGTTTCATTTAGGATTAAATCTTGATTATTTTAATATCAAGATTCTCTCTCCTCCAACTTAATTCAAATGAGGCGCCCCTCTCATTTTCTTTGATCTAAATGATTCCAAGAAACATTGGGGACCTTATTGAAGTGGTAATTGGCATGTTGAACCCTAGGTTTTGGGTAAATTGAACATTACACCAAAACTAGGTTTTAATGCACAAGGATTGCTTTACAAGCTTAATCTTGGTGCCCAAGCTTGTGAAAACCATACCACTACATCATATTCATTATTATGATTTCTCCACATTAGAGGAACATCTTATCATGCACCATTTGCAATTTAACCCCTCAACTTGGGTAATTTTCACTTTAGTCCAAAATAAGCAAACATTGCTTCAACATTGTTTAAATAGGACCAAAATTGAAACATAAGTTTCTCATAAGCCCTAATTACTTTTCTCAAGATAAGATTAAGCATTTACTCAACCTTATTAAGCAAAACATCTAGGGTTAACACATAACCCAGGTCAGGGATGTTACAAATTATCCCCCCTATAAGGATTTCGTCCCCGAAATCCCAGGAAAAAGGAGAGACAAATTATTCAATTGTCATACCCTCAAGTCTCAACATAATATCTTAATATCATGGATATATCATGGATTCTATAATCCACACAAAGTTCCTTTCATTGATTCAACCTTATCAATGTTTATGTTTATGCAGAGCATAAACCCCTAACATATGATGTCCATATTATTGAAAGGAAAAAGCATAAAAGAGCATACTTCTATCATCACCCAAGAATATTTATCAAAAGGAAAAAAACATATATATCTAATAGTGGTAATTCATTCAGCCATCCTTTATTTGTTTGGAAAATTTCACTGTGAAATTTTACTAAGTACTTTGTTTTGAAACTATCCACTGAGCAAGTTCACTAAGTATGTTCACTAAGTAATTTGTTTTGAAAATATCCACTGAGCAAGTTCACTGAGTATGTTCACTAAGTAATGTGTTTTGAAACTATCCACGGAGAAAGTTCACTGAGTATGTTCACTAAGTAATTTGTTTTGAAAATATCCACGGAGCAAGTTCACTGAGTATGTTCACTAAGTAATTTGTTTTGAAAATATCCACGGAGCAAGTTCACTGAGTATGTTCACTAAGTAATTTGTTTTGAAAATATCCACGGAGCAAGTTCACTGAGTATGTTCACTAAGTAACTTGTTTTGAAAATATCCACGGAGCAAGTTCACTGAGTATGCTCACTAAGTAATTTGTTTTGAAAATATCCACGGAGCAAGTTCACTGAGTTTGTTCACTAAGTAATTTGTTTTGAAACTATCCACAGAGCAAGTTCACTGAGTATGTTCACTAAGTAATTTGTTTTGAAAATATCCACAGAGCAAGTTCACTGAGTATGTTCACTAAGTAATTTGTTTTGAAAATATCCATGAAGCAAGTTCACTGAGTATGTTCACTAAGTAATTTGTTTTGAAAATATCCACAGAGCAAGTTCACTAAGTATGTTCACTAAGTAATTTGTTTTGAAAATATCCGCAGAGCAAGTTCACTGAGTATGTTCACTAAGTAATTTGTTTTGAAAATATCCACGGAGCAAGTTCACAGAGTATGTTCACTAAGTAATTTATTTTGAAAATATCCACGGAGCAATTTCACTGAGTATGTTCACTAAGTAATTTGTTTTGAAACTATCCACAAAGCAAGTTCACTGAGAATATTCACTAAGTATGTTCACTAAGTAATTTATTTGGAAAATTTCACTTAGCTCTTCCTATTTAATTTCATTATACTCTCTAGATTGTTTTAGAATGACTACTTGATCATAGTAATAAAAAAGATAACAATCTAAGAGTTTCATACTTGCTTAATCTACAATAATCATATACCTAGCCAGGGTATACAAGTATTGAGATTAGGTAGTATGTACTTTATTTACTATCATTTCCTCACTTTTCATATCATTATACACACATGATTTCCATTTCTCAATTTTCTCCAAGCATCACTTCTATATTTCATCTTATATCACAAAGATAAGAGAAATCATAAAACATTTTAACGGGCACTGAGTAAAATGTAAATTCTCATCTTCCTTGTGTCCTTATAGGACTTAGTCAAAGGAAGTTCAAAAACAACTACTTTCATATCTTTAACACATAGAATCATGAAATGAAGTATCAGGATGAATATATTTTATTTAAGTATTACCCCTCAAGGTCACCTACCACATTAGGTTGATTTCAACACATAGTGTCCAGTTATCTCATGTTGCTGCTTTTGCCTTTACTTAGTGGCTACAGCCCTGGTGCACTAGGCATTTATTGGACTGGTGATACCAAAAACTTTGGCTTTTCAGAATATTCAGGCAAATGTCTCTAGAATTGTAGAGACCTTACCTTAATTCATAACTTATGGCCCCTCCTTGGGCACTACCATCACAGATGTACTATTTGTCCAAACTTATGGCAGAGTCTACTTTCTTGCCATTTATTAATCTTTCCCACATTTCCAATGTTCTAACATGATCATGTCACTCAGGAATCCTTTCAAAGCCCAAAGTTTATGCATTAAAGACTGGTAACTTAGGTTGTAATACTAGTATCCAGTCTTCTATATGCATTACTATTGTCCTATCCTGCCCTTCAAGAGCATAACATAGGATTCTCTATCCTGATTAGGTCAAGGTGGGAATTCTCAGGCACTTGTCCTCCTCTTGCCTGGTCCCATGCACCCTCTCCCGGTGCAACAACATTTCCCTTAGCAATGTGTTCCTCATGTTCTCCAGTCATTTTCAAGTTCTTCTTCTCCTATGTGAGCAGAATATACTATCAGATAAACTGGAAGACACTTAGAACAGACTCTACAACCTTAGTTCTATGTCTCTGTAGACTCAGCGAACCTAGAGCTTTGATACCACTTAATTATAACAACCTTCTCGCGAAAACAAGATTAACTAATACCGAAGGGTTCACTAAGCAACGGATTACCAAAAATCACTAAAAATTATAACCTTTTTATCAAGAGGTCCATCAAGTAAAAACTTTCTCACATAGAACAAAAGTAACACATTTACATTCTATTTTTCAAAAGTACATAACTTGTATCATCTCTTCCTATGAATTACAATCAATAACTATCCTATCAAGCTAAACACTAGTAGTACAAAAATCTCGAGGCACTGAGCCAAAATCTCGAAAGTACTAACTACTACTCTGAGGACCTGAGAGTACAGAGACGACACATAGGACTCTATCTATGTAAGGCCCTTGAACTTTCTTAATGAGTTGAATGAGCTTAATTACCATAATTGAATACTTATAACCCTAATCTAACATTTTGATATGTTTTGAAATCATAAGACAAGCTTAAAGCTTCAAATTTGGTCCAATTTGGACATTGCATGAGCAAGTTATGCAATTTTATGTACATTCTGAACTTTCCTGCAATTTACCCAATTGGAAGGTTTTCTTTGTATGTTGTCACAAGAATTACAATCCTTATAGTTTTCCTTATCATCCTCGAATTTTTGGGCTATGGGGATCCTAGTTGTTCTTGGTACCAAGGTATTCCTCTTCAAGGACATTTTAGGGTTTTCCCCCTTTATGGATAAGGATAAAGATAAAGATAACGATAAGGATAAAGATAAAGATAAAGATAAGGATAAAGATAAAGATAAGGATAAATATGAGGATGAAGATAAGGATAAGGATGAAGATAAGGATAAGGATGAAGATAAGGATAAGGATAAGGATGAAGATAAGGATAAGGATAAAGATAAAGATAAGGATAAAGATAAAGATAAGGCTAAAGTTAAGGATATGGATAAAAGAGAGAAAGTGTGGGTAGTAACTAAGGGAGGTGTTGCATGGACATAGAATCTTTAGGCTATTGACACATGGAAAACTCCATGAACACCTCAAGCTTAACCCCTTTCCTATACATGAAGCTATATATACCCCTTCCTATCCCCAATTCGAAGTCATTGCTCACTCCCTCTTTCCTACAGCTTATAGAACGGACCTTTCTATGTTTGGTTGCATAACAAAGTGGTCTAAGGTAGAAGACAACCTCATTTTGGAAAAGAAAGTCTCTTAGAGCTCCATCTAGCCCTACATAGGGTTTCTAAGGTCATCTTCTAGGGCTTTTGACCAAGGCAAGTTATTTTCTCCCTTCCTTCTCCATTTTTCTTGATCTTCTCCTTCCGTAGACCATCCTCTAGGTTGGAACCTTGCTGTTCCATGGTAGAATTTTCTCTAAAGATCTAAAACCCTACCTTTCTTGCTCCTTATGTTTAGGGTTTGCTCATTTGATGAAGAAAGGTGCTGGATGGATGAATTCATAGCTTATTCTTGGATTTTCTACCCTACCTGCTCGAGATTTCTTCTGTGTGGGGTTTCATCTTCTCATTAGAGGCAAGTTTTATAACTTGTTCCACGTTTATTGCTTACCATAAGCTTTCTGGATCAGGTTCTTGCTTGAAAATGATGATTCATGCACTAAAAAGCTATGCTTGACTTGGATTTCGATTTTTATAATGTTCCCTATTCTGTTTTCAGTTCTAGATGAACCCGTGATCATGTGTACATTATAAATAAGGTATAATTTGACTTGGATCAGGTTGGTTTGACAACCTATGGTGCTAAGAACCTATCAAACAATGGTCAATTTTAGGGTTTAAAGCTGATTTATTCTGTAAACCATGACCCGATGATGGTACCATTGCAACAACCAATAGTCTTACCTTTTAAACATCCAATGGCTCTGGGTTACATTGTGGTATGGCAATATGGGTGGAATGATGATGGAACAAATGGAGGGTTACCCTTAATAAGTTAGTCTTACCTATTCACTCATATGAATAGAAGGGAAGATAATCATGTTGTGTTGATATGTAACCCTAATGAGGTATAGCTTGTTACACCTAGCTTTAAAATAACTAAATGATGATAATTGGGTATGAATCATCCTTGAATGACTAATATAATCATGGAGAGTTTGTTATTATTGTTGAAACCCTAGTATGCTATAACCTGATGGTCACACCTTGATTTATGTGTGGGTTCATACTTGAGAATAGTATGGAATGTGAAGGTGATGCTTCACCTTATGCATCCATGATCCAATGGGGATGTCGTGAGTTAGGGTTTGGGTATGAGTGCCGGTTAGTAACATTGATATAATTTATCATGTTGAACCTCACTCTAATGCAATTAGATAAAGATGAGTATTTATGTTTAACATTCTTATATGATGGAATGATGGTAGAATAACCTCCTTACTATGATCATAACCTTGATATGTTAATTGGTGGTTATTATAGTCACATGGTTGATACTTTCTTATGCTAAACATGTGTATAATAAATATGATGAGAGTTAATCATATCTAGATTCCTTGCATGTTGATGTAATAAAGGAATGTTCTTAATGTTAATATAACTCTGCTATGATTACCACCTAGTTCATAAATGCAATATTGTACTGATCTGGTGTATTATATATAATTGATGTTGTTGAGCCTTGTTAAAAGGCATGCAAAGATAATAATGATCTTACAGGGAATAATATGATGGTCTTAATGACCTTTGGGCGTGGTTGAGCCCTGAATGAGGTGAAATCCTCTTATGTTGATAAGGGTCGGTACCCTATGATATTATGAAAAAGATTATTATCTTGCGATAGCATGATGATTGGTGTAGTCTCATGAGTGGCAAATGAATAGTACCATGTGATGATGAAATGAGAATTTATGTTTCAGACATTTTATATCTTTTCAAGTTTTGATATTTATATGCTTTCTAGAAGTGAATTAGGGTTTGCATGTCTACTTGTTTGATGCAGCCTTAATTCACCCAATTGGTATAACTAATCAAGTGCAACTCTAATCATGTAGTGCCCTGTGCCGTAGAACCATCTTCAGTGTCAGAACTTGTTGGATGGTGAAACGAGTATTCCTAAGGGAAACTCGGAGCGCATATTGTTGAATATGCGGGGGTGGCAAGTTGAGTATATATCCTTGTCATCCACAATACAGATTGTGGAGGTTGGCTATGGTCATGACTCATACATCTGATGTGATTGAGAATGGTTGCGGTCGTGTCTCTATGGTTATAATATGATGTGATTAGAGGACAACTGCAGTTGTACCTCAGTGTTTGGGTTTGAATACCCTGGTTTCTAGTGTCGTGACCTGTACCAAGGTCAGACTAGTGGTTTTCATCTTGACTATATGTCGTTGTGGTGGCAGCTTTGACTGATATGTCACTACCTTTTTACTCGTACTGACCGGGGGGAAGAGATCTTAGGATGCCGATACTCCTAGATCTTGTACGGAATCGAATAGCCCTTCTCAGGGGTCGGTTGGACTTTGAATGGTACGATTCAAATTCCCCAGGGCATAATAAAATATGTAATATAGCCGTATAGCATATCTGTTTAGGGTTATACATGACGCTTCACATTGGATGATAACTCTTGTTTGTTCTCTTTACATAAAGATGATGCTTAGTGCAATTAAGAGATAGTAATTATACTTATGTTATGGATATGCATAAGACTGTAAATGTGTACATACAGTAGTCATGCTTATGTTGATATCTATACTGCTACTGTTGATTATAATCATGATGCTAGCTATCTCATGTTGTTAGTTATGTTTAGCATGCTAGCCATGCCTCTATAATTAGAAATGCATATACTGCTAATCATGCTTATGCAAATACTCATGCTTATGTGATAGCTTTGCTTATGATATTGATCTATTCAAACTGTTAGACATGCTAATGTTGTTAGATATTCTTATGATGCTAGACTTATTCATGTTAATAGAGATAACATGTTACTAGACTTTCTTATGCTAGTTATGCATATGCTATTGAATCTCTTATACGGTTAATAAGGAAAATGATGATGATAATTGTTATCTGCTCCTTTATGTATTTTGTTAATCATCAATATTGTTGATCTTATTTGTTATATCTGATTAAACTATTTAACTACTTAATTACTTAAAATGTTGTAATCAATAAACGTTGTTGATGGTTATATCACTTGCTGGGACTGGGTCTCACCCTTGTGGTTCGCCACATTTTTTTAGGTAATCGGAAGTGACAAAAACAAACATGTGGAAGCCAAGAGGAGCTATGGTAATGAATATTTGATAAAGTTGATTAGATGGTTAGTTTGTTCTAGAGTCGTCCCTGTACTCTCAGGTCCTGGCGAAATAAAGTTTGTATATAATGTTTCAAATGAATCGGAATTTTGTTAGCATATTAATGCTTGTTTGTGTGGCATAACATGGATACAAGAAAGATGTCGGGATCCTTCAAACGTTTTTGAGCGGGTGTTGGTGTTGAAATCGGTTTTAATTTACCCATATTTTTGGGTATGTGATTAATTAGCGATTGATTGTGTGTTAACTTTTGAGTAATCTCATTTAGCGTGACGGGTCCTGACAATCTACATCTATACAAGGTACAACATCCAGTGTCTCCACCTGAGACTTCACTGATGTCCCTGCTGCTGTTGTTGCTGACCTTCACCTACTGAAGGGTTCCTACCTTCTCGTCCGCATCCACCTAAAAATGTAGTTCCCACGGGGGTGAGACAATTGTAAATTGCCCCAGCGAGAGATATAACTCTCCGCCAGAATCATTATTATTGCAACTTAAGAAGATAAATATACACAAAGGAATCATATTTGTTTGGCAGTAGTTAATTCATTCTCTAACAGATTAGAACATCATTCTTATCAAAACATTAAAACTATAACTTGATAGAACAATATGCCACTTATCCTGTAAGAAATATGAAGAACATGTATGACATTCATTCACTACAACATCACAACATTAATTATCTTCAGGTTTAGATCATATATCTAACACCTGGCATTGTCATTGTGGAGTCATAGCATGTAGCCATACTCTTTTCACAAAATGTTGGGATCTTAATCCCTCAACTCACCAAGCACAATTCCATTTCTTAACAGGTTCATCATCATGATTATAGTATCTGGGTATTTGAACCCAAAACTCATCATAGGATACTTATTATCACTTGTTAGGTAACTTATTACCTTCAGATCATCTGACCAAAGACATCATAATTCTTGCTATACAATGCATTGCACATAGTACACAAAGCTTAATGATTCTTACTACACAAAGCATATGAAGGCTTATAAAGCCTATAAAACATTCTCAATAAACAAGCATCATAGCCCATACCTAACTATGCTTCTCATCTCATCATCCCTGCATGATTAGTATTCATGGTAACAATTATAATGCTTTCATATCAGTATCATACAACACTGAGTAGTATCATCCCTTTTTAGGGTTCATGATTTCTCTTTCACATCAGTACCATACAACACTAAGTAATACCATTGTTCCCTCTTTAGGGTTCATGGTTTCTCTTTCATATCAGCACCCTTCATTAGGGTGTTCCATAAATAACCACTTGGGTTCTTAAGATCATATTATTAATGATCATCCCTATTCCATTGCTTCTCAAAGCTAGAAACCAAAAATAGATATCATAAGTATTCAAACATACTTATATAACCTCATCATTCATCATTGAATGTATTATCAACACACAATATGAGTTTCTCTCTCATCTTTATCAGAATATGATTGTATCATAGTCTATTGATTTGGATTAACCTATTCATAAGGCATGTTAGCCTACACTTAACAAAGTGAATTAAATCTCAATATAACAATTGTCATGACACATTTCATGTGTCATCTATTCCAATTATAATGGACTTATAACACATCATGGTATATCAGAATTGGGGTGTTGGATGTGATATCTATCATATCTTGATGTATCACTTCCCTCAACACCTTCATCATATTTGAGTTTATTCACTTAACTTGTATTAGGGTATTTCTCATCATAATACTTATGAACTAGATCATCACATTCATCATGCAATGTATTGGTCATGATTCATCTATTTAGAAAACATAACCATTGCCAAAGGTATGGACTCACCCTTGAGTCAGGGACTATTAATATAAGGATATCCATAATCAACCTCTCTAGGTATTTCATTTGTCAATACATTAATCACCATTCCATCATTAGGAATAGGATTTCCATAATTATAACTTAAGGTTCACTTAGCATCTCACAAACATATATAGATTTCACCTAGAATCACTCTTCATTAGAGTTTCACATAACATCCTTCTATATCAGGATTTCACCTAGTATTATGTGAAATTAAGGTTTCACAACACATCACCCAGTGTTAAGGCTTCACATTAGTATTAATGGCACTACCCTATATTAGGGTTTCATATATCTTTATCCCATTTTAGGGATTAGGGTTTACCATTCACATCTAAGTGGGGTTTCTCTTTCCTCATACCCAAATTAGGGTTAAGATATACAATTCCCATTAAATTAGGGTTTCCTTCATTGTTACACTAAGTTAGGGTTACATCATCACCCTGGATTTATAATAACACTCGACTTTTCCCTAGATTAGGGTTTCCCACATAGCTTTTCTCTAATAGGGTTTCACACATAGCATTTCTCTAATTAGGGTTTCACACATAGCATTGCTCTAATTAGGGTTTCACACATATCTTTGCTCTAATTAGGGTTTCACACATAACTTTGCTCTAGATTAGGGTTAGGGATCATTGATTAGGGTTTCATGATCTCATTATTATGGATCAAACCCTTATCACATAGTTTACTCATAATTAGAGAGTTAGGGCTTAATTATATAATCATTCATCCCTCTCATTCTCTCTCTCATCCTCTTTAGGATGTTAACTATTCCAAGATTAATCTAGGTCAACTCTTCACTTGAGTACACATAGCTAGGGTTAACCTTCACATTCATCATTGGTCTACATCTTTAATGATCACATAGCTGATTGACCTTTGATCATACTAGATGTCCAAATGGTCTAATCATTTAAACCATAAATTGTATAAGGAATTCAAAAGAATAGACCAATTAAACTTTCAATTCCACAAAGTGATCAATTGGGTTAACCATTGAAATCTTCAAATGCATTGAGAATCTAAATAGGTTCACCATATTGGACCTTCAATTACATGAGGTATTCAAATGGATTAACCATGTTGATCTTCACAAAGTTAATTACTTAGACCCTCAATGATCTTGGTTCTCATACATCAATTGGTTGAAAACCATTTGAACAAGTTATACTTGAAACCAATTGGACAAAGTAGGTATTGAAACCGTTTGCACTTTGGGTCTCCAAACGGTTTGAGATCGTTTGGTCCCAAACGGCCTTGAGACCGTTTGGACTCAAACGGTCGTGAGACCGTTTGGTCCAAACCTTCTCAAAACTGCATGGACCAAAAAGGCACTTCAACACTCAATCGACTCAATGTTTCAATCCATGGACCAATTATAAATTGAACCACTAAAGTATTTACCAATTGGACCACTGAATCACCATTCAATTAGACCTTCAATTTAGGGTTGCAAATCAATTTGGTACCTTTGGACCTTCAAACACTTATCCATACTTAACCCTAAACCTCCAAATGGTCTTGGGTGACCCCCAAATGGTCTTGAGACCGTTTGGGTGATTCCCAAATGGTTTTGAAACTATTTGGGTCAATCAACCCAAAACATCAACTCAACCAATTTCAAAATCAGCACTTAGTCGATTAGGGTTTGCAAATAAGGAATCGATTACATTTGAATCCATCCAGGACAGCCAATTGGAACCATTGGATCAAGATCCAAGTACCACATCATATATCTTCAAATGGTCAACCATCTCAAACGTTCAACCATTCCAAACTGTTTGGAACCCAAACCACCAAACGGTTTGCAAAAACTGTTTGGTCCCAACATTGAAACCGTTTGCCCTAGATATTTGGGGAGGTGTGTGCTTATGATGATGTCATCATCATCAAGCTCCAAACTCACGAAATCTTCTGTGATTTCCATGGAGATTGCATCAATCAACCAAACTCAATTTTGGAAATGTAGAAATGATCACCAATTGATAAGGAATTGATTGCAATAATAAAATTGAGGGTTCAAGTTATAAAACCCGCCTCCAATTGAGCTCCAAAGCTCCAAGCTTACGGCAACAATAGTTTATGCAACTCTTTTCACTATTCCAAGGGTCGTCCTCAAGTTTTGAGTGAAAAAAATTGGTTAGAATTGAAGAGGGGATCGAGTTATGAAGAATTCATACATTGATTTTTTATTTTCACCATGGATTCAAGGTGAAAGGAGGTCAAGAAGCTTACCAACAGGTTGGGGGTCGTCCTCCTGCTCCTCCACAGCTCCTTGGTCGTTTTCCAAGCAAGGGGAAGGAAAGGAATCCGAAAAAGCCTTTGTTTTGACTTGGAAAAGGTACTTTTATAAGAAAATTGATGAGAGAGAAAATCTCTTATAAAAGTCTTTTAATTCCAAAATTGTTGCCACCAATTCCCCCTTGGTTTCTTGCATGCAAGGGCATCTATATCCCCACCGAGCTCCCTTCCATTATCCATGAATTAAGGGAAAAGAAATTAAGCACTTTAACCCTTATAATAAGAATATCCATATTTGAGTGGAAATTCTTTTCCTTATAATAATGGTGAGTGGAATTTCACCTCCTTAGGATATGCTCGTGCCTTTGCAAGGCCTTAGGATCATACACACGCATATTAATCCAACCATTTTAATTTTGGTTGAAGGCCCTTTAATTAATACATTCATTTTTGCCCTAAATTGAATTAGGGTTTCACTTAGGATTAAATCTTGATTATTTTAATATCAAGATTCTCTCTCGTCCAACTTAATTCAAATGAGGTGCCCCTCTCATTTTATTTGATCTACATGATGCCAAGAAACATTAGGGACCTTATTGAAGTGGTAATTTGCATGTTGAACCCTAGGTTTTGGGTAAATTGCACATTACACCAAAACTAGGTTTTAATGCACAAGGATTGCTTTACAAACTTAATCTTGGTGCCCAAGCTTGTGAAAACCATACCACTACATCATATTCAGTATTATGATGTCTCCACATTATAGGAACATCTTATCATGCAACGCTTTCAATTTAACCCCTCAACTTGGGTAATTTGCACTTTAGTCAAAAATAAGCAAACATTGCTTCAACATTGTTCAAAAAGGACCAAAATTGAAATATAAGTTTCTCATGAGCCCTAATTACTTTTCTCAAGATAAGATTAAGAATTTACTCAACCTTATTAAGCAAAAAATCTAGGGTTAACACATAACCCAGGTCAGGGATGTTACAGGAACCTTGTTGTTCCATGGTAATAATTGCTCTAAAGCTCTAAAACCCTACCTTTCTTGCTCCTTATGCTTAGGGTTTGCTCATTTAATGAAGAAAGGTGCTAGATGGACGAGTTCACAGCTTATGCTTGGATTTTCTACCCTACCTTCTCATGTTTTATTATGTTTGGGAGTTTATCTTCTAATTAGAGGCAAGTTTTGTAACTTGCTCCACGTTTATTTCTTACCATAAGCTTGCTAGCTCATGTTCTTACTTTTAAATGATGATCCATGCACTACAAAGCTATGCTTGACTTGGATTTTGATTTTTATAATATTCCCTATTCTGATTTTAGTTATAGGTGAACCTGTGATCATGTGTACATTATTCCTAAGTTATAATATGACTTGGATCAGGTTGGTTTGACAACCTATGGTGCTAAGCACATATCAACCAATGGTCAATTTTAGTGTTTAAAGCTGGTTTCTTCTATAAACACATGACTCGATGGTGGTTCCATTGCAACAACCGATGATGTTGTCTTCATGACAACTGATGGTGGTTACCAAGGATGACAACTTATGGTCACCCCTTAGGTCAGGTGTTGTACTAATTAGAATCCTAGTGATTAACAACTAAGTACCCTAATGATGCTATCAATCAATGGTGATATTACTTTGATATTCGATGGTGATTAATGAATATAGTGTTGATCTAACAACCTATGGTGACTTAATGGTAACTAATGATGGTGGATCATCTCTCCAAAACTTATGGTTAATTAATCACATAGGTGTAGCATCAATTAAGCCTTAGACTAATGGTTTCTTGGGTCACTTGATGCAATGGTCGGACCTATACTATAATTGATGGTTTTAACATATGAACTTGACCCAATGGTCAAGATATAATGTTTCTTCCTCCAATAAAGTGAAATAATGGCTAATGTAATATGTTGGTCCTAATAATGTGATTTAGAAGGTTTCCTTATATGATCAACTTAAAAATCTTACTTGTTGACGATGGATGCTTTGTTTTAAATGAACAATCAATTATGGGTGTTACCCTACTCTCAACAAAACCTTTATTGTTGTTAATCAAAGGATGTCTAAGGTTAAATGGTGACTTTTATAGATAACAACTCAATAATTTCATAGATGATTCATTCAAGGTGTTTACTTATGTAAACAACCAATGGCTTTACCTTTTCAACATTTCATGGTTAG
The DNA here is from genome assembly GCA_963693085.1 of Alisma plantago-aquatica. Lineage (NCBI taxonomy): Eukaryota > Viridiplantae > Streptophyta > Magnoliopsida > Alismatales > Alismataceae > Alisma > Alisma plantago-aquatica. Next base: position 397,751,311 of record OY856411.1, on the reverse strand, counting down.
AAGTTGATGCCTCAATATTCCAATTATTTTAGGTGAAGCGTGTAGTGTATGTTATGATTCAAATGATGAGAATTTGATATTTCAATACCTTAAACTTGTATTCTTACCCTTTCCCTCATATGATTATGATTTATAATCACCATAATGAATTGATGGGTAACACTAATGAGGTATAACTTGTTATACCCAGCTTTAATATAACTAAATGATGGTAATTGGGTATGAATAGTCCTTGAATGACTAATACAATCATGGAGTACTCTACTACTATTGTTGAAACCCTAGTATGCTATAACCTGATGGTTACACCTTAGTTTATGTGTGGGTTCATACTTGAGAATAGTATGGAATGTAATGGTGATGCTTCACCTTATGCATCCATGATCTAATGGGGATGCCATGAGTTAGGGTTTGGGTATGCGTGTTGATTAGTAAAATTAATATAATTTATCTTGTTGAACCTAACTCTAATGCAAATAGATAAAGATGAGTATTCATGTTTAACCTTCTTATATGATGGCACGATGGTGAAATAATCTCCTTAATATGATCATAACCTTAATATGTTAATTGGGGTTATCATAGCCACATGGTTGATACTTTCTTATTCTAAACATGTGCATTATGAATATGATGAGGGTTAATCACATCTAGATTCCTTGCATGTTTATGTAATAAGGGAATGTTCTTAATGTTAATATAACCCTACTATGATTGTTTATGAATATCTCCTAGCTCATTAATGCAATATTGTGTTGATCTGGTGTATTATATGTAAGTGATGTTGTTGAGCCTTGTTATAAGGCACGCAAAGATAATGATGATCTTGTAGGGAATAGTATGATGGTATTAATAACCTTTGGGCTTGGTTGAGCCCTGAATGAGGTGTAATCATCTTGTGTTGATAAGGGTTGATACCCTATGATATTGTGAAAAGGATGTATATCCTGTGATAGTATGATGGTCTTAATGACCTTTGGGCATGGTTGAGCCCTGAATGAGGTGTAATCCTCTTGTGTTGATAAGGGTTGATACCATATGATATTGTGAAAAGGATTTATATCTTGTGATAGTATGATGACTAGTGTGGTCTCATGAATGGCAAGTGAATAGTACCATGTGATGATGAGATGAGAATTTATGTTTCATACATTTTATATCTTTTAAAAGTTGTGATATTTATATGCTTGATAGAAGTGAATTAGGGTTTGTATGTCCACTTATTTGATGCAACCTTAATCCACCAAATTGGCATAGCTAATCAAGTGCAAATCTAATCATGTAGTGCCCTATGTCGTAGAGCCATATTCAGTGTCAGAACTTGCAGGATGGTGAAACGAGTATTCCTAAGGGAAACTTGAAGCACATACTGTTGAGTATGTGGGGGTCGCAGGTTGAGGATATATCCTTGTCATCCACAATGCAGGTTGTGGAGGATGGATATGGTCATGCCTCATACATATGATGTGATTGAGGACAACTATGGTTGTACCTCAAATTAGAGGGTTTTGTATACCCTAGTTTCTAGTGTTGTGACCTGTACCAAGGGCGGACTAATGGTTAGCAACTTGACTATATGTCACTGTGGTGGCAGATTTGACTGATATGTCACTGCCTTTTTACTCATACTAACTGAGGGGAAGAGATCTTAGGATATCAGCACTCTTAGATCTTGTACAGAACCGAATAGTCCTTCGCAGGGGTCGGTTGGACTTTGGATGGTATGATTCAAATTCCCCAGGGCATAATAAAAGATGTAAGACAACTGTATAGCATATCTATTTAGGTTTAAACACAACGCTTCATAATGAATGATAGCCCTTGTTTGCTTTCTTTTCATTGAGATCATGTTTAGTACAATAAGAGATAATAGATATGCTTATGTTGTAGTTATGCTCATGTTGTAAACATGCTTATGTTGTCAAATATACTGACACTGATGGTTAAGATGATGTTGATAGCTATGTTTAATATTTCTAGTCATGCCTATGTAATTATATATGCTTAAACTACAAATCATGCCTATGCAGTTAATTGTGCTATGTTGTTAGTTCTACTTATGATATAGATCTATTCCCTTTATTTGAGATGCCAATATTGATAGCCATGTTATGTTACTAGACATATTCATGATGTCAGGGATTATTATGCTACTAGATTGCTTGTGATTTTAGCAAGGAATATGATGATAGTCATATTAATGATAATGATTGTTATTAGATGCAATTTGATGATATTTGAGTGGATATCTATCCAGAGAAATGGATTTATTTGTTATTTATATATGCATTGATGATCATACTTGTTGCTAAGATTATTTGCTTAATTTATTTAGCATACTTAAATTGTTCAATTTGTTAAATTGATTATTAAATACTCCAACTGCTCAGTTATCTACTATTTAAAATGGTGTAATCAATAAGTGTTGTTGGAGGTTATATCTCTTGCTGGGACATGGGTCTCACCCTTGTGGTTCGCCACATTTTTTAGGTAATCAGAAGTGAAAAAAACAAACATGTGGCAGCAAAGAGGAGAGATAGTAATGAATCTTTGAGAAATTTGATTAGATGTCTAGTGTGTCCTAGAGTTGTCCTTGTACTCTCAGGTCTGGGTGGGAAAAGTTTGTATATGGTGTTTCAAATGAATCAGAATTTTGTTATCATATTAATGCTTGTGTGTGTGGCATATACGAATATTGTTCTCCTGTGTATATATGTTGTGGTTAAGGTGATAGAATAATTTGTGTCAAATTCTTGGCATATTATGGATAAAAGAAAGATGTTGGGCTCTTATGCAAATGTTTCTGAGTAGGTACTGACGTTGAAATCAATTTTAATTTACCCATATTTTTGGGTATGTGATTAATTAGTGATTGATTGTGTTTTATGTTTTGGGTAATCTCATTTAGTGTAAAGGGTTCTCATTGCAAAGCCATCATAGGTTGGTGGAGACTCCTTCCTCTCCACCTACTAGTGGCATCAGCTCGACCACCTCCCTTCTGCAAGATGGAATGGCCTAGAATGTATGGTGGAAAGTGGCCAAAAAACCTTAAAAGGAGAATTCCAGAATGGAAAATGATGGAATGGGACTGGAATGGTGTAGTGGGTGGAGTGGATGGATGGGATGGGTATAAGATGGGATGAGAGGTATCTAACCTCATGCTCCAACCACCACCCAAGTATATATATAGGTGGTGGGGAAGAACTAGCCAAGTGAGGGTAAAATGGGAAATGTACTTCAAAATTGTGCTGGGTTTTCTGGCCACCACGGCTGTTTTGGACAACACAATCATGCTAGCCTAGGTGCAAAATGGATGTGCTCAAGTGGAATGGTCGTACTGAGAAATGGAATTTATGTAAGGTGGTTTTTGGGGTTTTGGATGTTGATGGCATGGTCGTGATAGGAAGAATGGTCGTGTTGGTTCGATGGTGCCATGGCCATGCTAGGGTACAAAAACATTATGGGACATAGATGAGTTGGTCATTTTGATGGGAAAAGGTGTGCTGGGGCTTGGCACCATGACTGTGTTGGGTCCTCCTTGGCACGGTCATGCTATCCAACACTGTCCTGCTATTGAGATTAATCTTCAATGCTTGTTTCATGCTCCACTGTGATTTCTTGACTTGATTAGCATGACCGTTCCTTGGCACCACGGCCATGCTATGGTCTTCAACAACACTTTGTCTTCAACATTGGATTTTTCATGAAATTCTTTGCTTGAGTTGACTCTTGGCAAGTAGGGGTAGGTTGAGGGAGACTTTGAACTCTCTATAGGCCTCTCTGGGGGTAGAGAAACCCTAGGATCATCCTCTCTCTATCTCATCCATCCAAGATGTGGTCCAAGTACCTAAAAATCATGCCAAGAATGTCCATAAGTGCATTTGTTAGTGATCCACATATTAAGGAAAATAACATGTAACTTAACAAGTTTAGATGTTATGGAAGTGAAAAAGACACAAAACGAAGCCCTAAAATAAGACCACATTAGATAGGCACACCCTTTTTATGCAAACCCTCCATAAAACTTCCCAAGGTACTTGATCATAGGCCTTTTTCAAATCAATAAACATCATGTGAAGATCTCTTTTGTTTTCTCCATACTCCTCTATAGACCTCCTTATCACAAAAATGTCATCTATTGTTGATCTTTCCGACACAAAATCAAACTTGTTGTCTGATATCTGAGTTATTGATCTTAGCCTTTGCTCAATAATCCTCTCCCAAAGCCTCATAGTGTGGTTTATGAACTTCATACCCCTATAGTTTTTGTAGAACATCTCCTTTTTCTTGTAGATTGGGAGTATAGTACCCAATAGTCCTCACCCAAAGTTCTACAACTTGCTTCCTAAGAAAACAACTTTTCTCTCAATTGATTGTGACATTTTGTTACACCACATCATTCCACTTATGGGTGAAGAACCACCTTCATAAATTAACACCACACCATCTCACTAACTTGAACTATTGTTGCAAATTTTAATGTGTGCATTCCTAACCGATGTCGAAGATAGTTTTTTGAGGCATCCACCTAGGTATATATTTGTAACCAACACCTAAGGTTGAATCTAGATAATGCACTAATCTTTGTTGCTTAATGATAAAATGTCATATTTGAGGATTCACTTCTCCCTAGAATATATAACACATGTAGGTTAAAGGAACTGGTCAATCCCAAAGAAAATAGAAAATGTATATTAAGAGATATGGTGTGCATTATCTGTCAAGATTTTCTAAGAGATATGCGTAGAATTATGACTATACATAAGTACTAAAAAGTATGTGGAAACTATGCTATCAAACTTCAAAATGATTGAGCAATAGTTCAAGGAGAACAAACAATTTTTTGAACTTGGTATATTTTCTCTTCTTGTACATATAAGTGTCCTTAGAAACCTAACCAGAAATGATCATGTAAATCTGAATTGCTATTCAACTACAAGAACACTTGTGCCATTCTCTATGTAGAGTCTTGGAAGTAAAATTTTAATCAAACAATAAGAGATATAATTCCAATTTTTTGTGATAGTGTTGGGTATGTGCCACAACTCCTGGTATATATTTTCTTGGGGGACTTTAAAGGGAAAGCTTAAAGGTATGAAAAATGTGTACCTCCTAGTTTAGTTCAAAGAATGTAGGATTATAACAAATTTATACCTCCTAGATTAGTTTTAATGTATGATTCTAACAATAAATGAATACTACAATTAAAGAAACTACTATCTCTCATACCTAGAATCATGAATAGAAAAAACAAACATAGATTTCTAGAAAATGGTCTTCAAGGTATATCAAGTGGATCAATTTACCATCAAGTACAACAAAGATACCTTCCTAGTATATCAAACAAGTTTACAAGTGTATTAATGAGGATTACACGCAATTGACATGGAATAATCATCATAAATGAGTTGTGCATTTCTAGGGTTTCAAAGTGGCTTACTGTTTGACTAGTAGTGCATTTCATTCTAGGGGTTTTTCTTATATAAAAGAGGTAGTACTTATGAATGAGTCATCTAAACAAATTTTCGCATGCATTATGTTTCTTAGACATAATATGGGGTAAAAAATTAAGATCATTTCTTGATCAAACATGTTATAAATTATATTTATTAGACACAAGTATTTATTGAAATAATGTAAAGATTGGAATTAGGGATATGTAGTTAACAAGAGTGGCACCCTCCATGTCAAATGATGAAGTGAGGAAACCCCATCTTGAATGAAGTGGGTCAGTAGTAATTATTCCATACGTTCACTAAAGTTGATTTCTAGATAGATCATGATAATTATTTCCTACATGGTAGTAACTTTTCCCCTAAAGAAATCATATTTTAATATATACAAAGCATGAAGTTAAAAAGATAATAACCAAACTATGTATAAATGTCACAAAATAGAGTCAAATGATTTTTTACCCTAGATTATGACCAAACCAATCCATGATTTGGGTTTGGGTATACTTATCTATTTTCTAGATTTATTTTATGCTTTCAACTGAAGTATTATATAAATATATGAGGTAAAATTAAATACTAATATATTTCTAGATGTGATGACTCATAAATATTATTGTAACTATTTGTATAGAAATTTCAAACACCCATATCTATTTACACTAGTTAATAACATTAAACATGGAATTGATATATTATTCCAATACATAAATATTTGCAAACTAATATAAATACAAGGTCATAAAATAGAGAAATTGATTATGAGGCTATATATTGTCTTATTATATGCTCAAGGAAGTTTTTCCATATTCAGGAAGGTTTCTAGATTTCGTTATGTGTTTTGTAAATTAGTCATTAAAAAATAAAGGAAATAAAGAAAATGGCATTTTGGGGGTCTGACACATGGTATTGATTGGCTAATAATTTATGTTGGATGCATCAATCTAGTAAGTTCCTCAGATTATATGACCTGCCTTTTGTTTCTACATATTATATTTAGTTTCAACTTCATGTGCATTAGTATAAATACACTTTTGATTTACAACATTCTAATAGATTGTAAACCTAATCGTAGTGTGTCGTCTTTGTACAAAATTTTGACCCTAAGGAAGTAAAAGTATCCCTTTTAGTGATATTAATACTTTTCTAGGACAACCTTTTTTCTCAAAAGAGCACATGTGCCTTTATCCCGTATCCGGTCACACTTATAATTTTTCTTATGCCACCTTTCATGGGGATGAGTCTTTTTTTCATTCACTATCATCATCCTTTGATCTTACCAATGAAATGATCTCGCTCCCTAATTGTTTCCCTTGACCCCATCATCACGACCACCAGTGACATGGGCCAAACCCACAAACTAATGTTTAAGCCCATCAATGAGGGATAGAGTAACCATTCACTTTTAACCACTAACTAAAATCAGCCTTAAATTTTATTTCTTTATATTAATGGAACTAATGAAACATCATGTTAACTTAAAAGAGAAGGTATGACTTAAGCATAATAATCACACACTCACAATTGAGTTTTTCTCTTACATCATAATTAAGTGAAGAAAATAGTTCTTACTTTAATACACATCAAATACATCTTATCAAAAAACTACTCTCAATCCTCACTCTCACATTCCTAGGACTACAGAACAGACCATCTAACTATGTTAATTATTACTTCAGCTGATATATTCTTGATGCAAGTTAGTTTCTGATTCCTTTTGTAGAGTTGGACCCTTGTCTCAAGTTCTCGTACGAGGTTTTTGAACAGAACTTCGATAGGCGAGAGGTGTAAGCATCACGAGGTGTGATCACTAGATTATATGAGATATTGAATCAATGTGTAGAAAATCAACAAGAAACTATGATAATTCAAATATATATTGCTAATAGAATTAAATACAAAATAATACAAGAGTATAAGATAAAAATGTAAATGAATCAACATGGCAACAATTCTGATGATAACCCCAATATATAAATAAACTAAAAACTTTCATTTGTTCTTTCTTATTCCTTTTATTATGCTCTAGACCCACATGAAGTGTACTACAATATGTGAGAGTATCACATCAAGATACAATCTCATTGTATAAGACATAAAGTAGACTCGAGACTCCAAGTCTACTAAAACAGCTTTCGGACCTACAACCAGGTTCGTCACCCGATGGCCTCAATGGCTAATTAGCTAGCCAAATAAACTAGATTGCTCCTCTAAACCTAAGTACCCAAGCGGAGAGTCAAAGTAATCCAATTAACTACCTCCATTAGTGGTTTCACAAGGGCTGACCTAGTGAACAACATCTGAACTAAATGAACTGTACTAGATACCATCATAATCTACAGTTGATGTTGGGTACCTTATTAATTAAGGAAATTGTCATCATTGGGCTTAGTCCCCTTTACCTTTCTGATAGGTTCTAATTACCTCATCATGGACTCTGCCATCGATAGGAACGTTTCCCCCTTCATGGTGTAAACCTATATGATGGATTTAATAGTGTTCATCTCATCTAATGTCTAGTTGATTTTTTAGTTTCATCCATAGACTTACTATTGTATCATTCTTAGCTTAACTTTGTACTTAAGGAATCTATTTACATTTTCTGAACACTGAACATAATCAAAACCACTGGCATCAATGAAGTATTCTAATTGTAAGGAGTGGGACCCAAGAGGGGATCCACTCCCTACTAAATCAAATAGAATGAAACATCTCATGTGCCAAACACATAACTAAATTTTACAAAGGGGTGATAATCCAATTTATTCAAAAGTATGTTTCAAAATACCAAAATGTAGCAGCATAAGATAATAGATCTAACTATTATAATGCTTGATTATATCACAAACTTTCATTGCATAGGGTGATACATAACAAAACCAATCTACAACATAGGAACAATAAAGGGTTATCCAGGATTATTCAGTTGATGTGAAACTTAGCACCAAACCTAATTGGTACCCAAGATCACAAATTTTCCATTAGAATTGGGTTCTAAATTTTCCTTTTATGAATTCTAATAAAATAGGAATTCAACTCCATTATCTCAATATTTATTATTATATTACCCAATTATCATCAACATTCATTAAATTGAGTCATATTATCTTCACATTTTTATCAAAAACTTTATATCATACTAGTGTGCATGAATTTTCATATTTTACTTATCTAATCTATTAATTCCATTAATTAAATGTTATTTAGATGATGGCATATTACCATGCCACCCATGATCTTCAGGTTTTTTTCCCTTCATTAGAGCCCCAAAGTTTGAAAATTGTTTCTCGAGTAATGATTTGTATTTATGGACATGAAAACTCCAATTGTTATTCTAATTCAAAATTAAGCACATTATACCTCTTATTAGACATATCATGGTCATTTTATGAATATTAGTTAGAATAGGAAGCATATGTGACCTTTTTGATGAACTCGCTTACACGTTAGCACCCTATAGTTATTAGGTTAATATGGGTATATCATGAGATGTTGATTATAGAGCCTAAGATCACTTAATGTATTATGATATGTGATGTCAGTTAGAATGTAATTCCAATTAATGTGCTATATTCATTTATAAGACTATAAATGTTAGGGTTACCATTGAGTTATCTATATTACATGCATTAAACAACTATACTAAGGTATAACTCCATCCTTGCCTGGTCAAATCTAAAGAAACAAAAATACTAAACTCCTAAACATGATATAGAGTCAAAATGCTAGGTTTTGATATGTTAAAACACTCCACTCCTTCAAAGGATTTAATCCTCAAAATCTAATCATTCATACACTATCCACTAATAATCTCCACCTCTTAAAAGGTTTAACCTAATATGTCAAAATTAACTATAGGTACAAGGTGTCCAAACTAAACACATAAGGGTTATCTCATTTATGATCATCATAATACTTCCTCGGATTATATGTCCTTATATCATCCTAACAAAGTTAGATACTAGAGTAGTTATCACATCTAGAGAGTTTCTATATAGGATGAGGCTCCTATTAGGAACTTATAGCAGAGGCAACAACCTGAGGGAGATAAAGATTGAAATGGTTACAATAACTGACCAGTTTTGTCTCTGATATCATACTATAAGGATTGGAGACTGAGAGGGCATCCACTCCCTACTAACTCAAATAAAAGGAAACATCCCATATGCCAAACACACAACTAAATTTCTCTAAGGGATGATAATATAATTTATTAAAAAGTATGTTCCAAGATACCAAAAATGTAGCAGTAGAAGATAAAAACATCTAACTATTAAAATGCTTGATTCTATCATAAACCTTCACCACACAGGGTGCTACATAAGAAAACCAATCTATATCACAGAACCAAAAGAGGGTTATCTAGGATTATTCAATTAATGTGAAACTTGGAAACCCACCTAATTGGGATCCAAGGATCACAATTTTGCCATTAGAATTGGGTTTTGGATTTTTGTTTTATGAGTTCCAATACAATTGGGAATCAATTCCCTTATCTCAGTAGCTATTATTATATAACCTATTATCATCAACATTCATTAAATTGAGTCCTATTATCTTCACATTCTTACCAAAAAAGTTACCTTATATTATTGTGCGTGACTCTTCGTATTTCACTTATCTAACCTATTAAGTTCATTAATTCAATGGTAATTTAGATGATGGCACATTATTTATTTTTATGGACATGAACACTCCAATTGTTATTCCAATTCAGAATTAAGCACATTATACCTCCTATTAAACTTATCTTAGTTACTATGTGAATATTAGTTAGCAAAGGAATCATAGATGACATATTTCATGAACTCACTTACATGTTAGCACACCCATAGGTGATTAGGCTAATATGAGTGTATCATGAGATGATGATTATAGAGACTAATGTCACTTGACGTGTTATGATATATGATGTTGATTAGAACCTAATGCCATTAATGTGTTATATTTATTTTCAAGACAATACATGTTAGGGTTACCATTGAGTTATCTATGTTACATGCATTATACAACTATACTAAGGTATGACTCCATACTTTTTTGGTCGAATCAAAAGAATCAAGAATACTAACCTCCTAAACATGGGATTAGAATTTCTAGAGTCAAAATACTAGGTATTGGTATGCTACAACACTCTGCCTCTTAGAAGTATTTTCTCCTCAAAATCTAATCATCCAGTCACTATCCTTCAATACTCTCCACCCCTTCAAAGGTTTAACCTAATAAGTGAAAATCCAATAAAGGTTCAATGTATCCAAACTAAACACATAAAGGTCATCTCACTTATGATCATCATAATACTCCCTCAGATTCTATGTCCTTCTATCATCCTAACAAAGGTAGATACTAGAGTAGGTATCTCATCTAGAGAGTTTCTATATAGGGTGAGGATCCTAGGAACTTATAGGAGAGTCAAAAACCTAAGGAGATAAATATTGAAATAATTAGATTAACCAACCACTTTCGGCTCTGATACCATACTATAAGGAGTAGGACCGGAAAGGGGACCCACTACCTACTAAAATAAATAAAAGGAAACATCCCATATGCCAAACACAACTAAATTTTGCAAAGGGATGATAATTCAATTTATTCAAAAGTATTTTTCAAAATACCAAATTTAGCACCAGAAATAAAATATATAACTATCATATGGTTGATTCTATCATAAACCTTCACCATATAGGGTGATACATAAGAAAACTAATCTATAGAATAGGACCAAAAAAGGGTCATATAGCATTATCCAATTAATGTGAAACTTGGAACCCAAGCTAACTGGGATCCCAAGATATGCTTTTTTCAAGACTTGGGTTTTTTATTTTCCTTTTATGAGTTATAATACAATTTGAATTCAACTTCATTATCTCAATATTTATTATTTATCATCAACATTCATTAATTTGAGTCCTACTATCTTCACATTCTTACCAAAAGAGTTGCATTATATTATTGTGAATGGATTTTTAATTTTTACTTATATAACCTATCAAGTCCATTAATTCAATGTTAATTTAGATGATGGCACATTTTTCATATTTAAGGACATGAAAACTCCAATTGTTATTTCAATTCTTAATTAAGCATACTATACCTCTTACTAAACATATCTTAGTCATTATGTGAATAATAGTTAGCAAAATAAGCATATGTGACATATTTGATGAACTAGCTTACATGTAGCACACCTATAGGTTATTAGGTTATTAGAGCATATCATGAAATGTTGATTATAGAGTCTATTGTCACTTTATGTATTGTGATATGTGATGTCAACTAGAATCTAATGTCACTTAATGTATTATGATATGTGGTGTCAATTAGAATCTAATACCACTTAATGTGTTATATTCATTTTCAAGTCTATACATGTTAGGGTTACCATTGAGTTATATATATTACATACATTATGCAACTATACTAATGTTACAGCTACATCCTCAACTTATGCCCTAATCATAGGATTAGTGGTTATTGTGAGATGTGGATGTAACATCTATAAATTTATGAATAGAGAGATGAGACTACTCGCTCACTGAATGAGTACTTCAAAGAAACAGTATAAAACATTTTAATAGTCAAGGATTCATTATTTAGCAACTGAATTTAAAGTAGAACAAAAATGAACTACAAAAAAATTGGTCATTCACAAACATATAAATAGAAGGATTACACTAGATAACTGCAAACACTAAAACATGCACTGAATATTCTTGATCAAACTCAAATTCATTATTGTCCAAAAAGGAGCATATCTAGATTAGTCAGACTCTTAAATTTATTTCCCACAACTCAGGCCCCCGTAACTATTATATGGCATCCAATGTAGTAGAACAAAACAAACGATTTGCATCTCAAGGAAGGAAAATAGCTCAAAACCCCTAAGTCATGGCCATCATTTGGTGAGTAGAAACCATAATTTTTCACATGGATGCAAGGTATATAGATTCCTATATCAAGGAAGGTTCATGCACAAGGTTTTACGATTCATCCAAGAAGATAACTACTCAAGAACTAGTACCTAAGCTCAAATCCTAGCTTGAGAAAAAGAGGAAGAAATCCTAGCTTGATCACTCCAAAATGAAGATAGCTCCTTCTCCAAGCAAAGAAGCAAAACCCTAGGTCAAGGAAGCAAGAAAGAGATGTTCTTAAAGCTCTAGAACAAGCTCCACCATTGAACACCATGGTCACGACCAAGAAGGAAAAAGGAGAAGGTAGGACAGCAAAGAGAATGAAGGAAAGGAGGGAGATATCACTTACCTAGGCCAAGAAACCAATTAATGAAACACCAAACGACCTCTACTAGGGTATATGTGAACCCTAGGTGCACATTTAAGGAGATCAGTCACCTTCTTATACCTTGGGCTCCTTCTTCTCCACCAATCCAAGGGGGACAAGCTCCAAGCAGCAAGGAAGAAGGAAGAGAGAGCTAGGTGTGTAAAGAGATTGTTTGAAAGCAAGGAGGGAGGCATATAAAGCTATGGGTGAGAGAGAAGAGAAGGTTAAGGTGTCCTATGAGGATTGCCATGTTTCCGTGGCCTAAAGGTTCACGTCCATGAAAATAAAAATCTCTATCGGTTTTGGGAGTCAGTAGGGCCATCAGATCATGACTTCCCAGGGTGGCCATCGAGTTTCAAGGCATGGTCACCATTGGTTTTGGAACCCTAGATCACATGGGTGAAAACCACCATGTATGAACCTATCTATGTGAACCACCAAGGACCCACCATAGGATCCCAACACCATCATATCCCATCACCCAAGGGATACCATCGAGTTTTGGTCTCCAAGGTAGCTCATCGATGAGGGTAAAACCCTAACTCAACCCTATATAGATGTCACCATCAAACCAGGGTACATATAGGAGCCCCAAGGTACAAATAACTCAAAAATGATATGAAAACATGTGATTAATAAAATTCATGTGACAAAATTACAAGAAACACCATAGATATGGGTAAATTGAAGAAAAGTCCAAAACATGCATAAAATTGCATAACTTGCTCAAACAATGTTCAAACTGGATCAAACTTGAAACTTAAGCTTGTGACATGATATAAAAGCACATATTAAGGTTATATTAAGGTTTTAAGCATAAAATTAAGGTAAGAAAGACTGTTCAACTAAAAATCAAGGCCAGGGGTCTTACAATCCTAGTCATTTTTTTATTATCACCACCGTGAAACGATTTACCCAGAGTTATATGACAACCAAATGGTTTGATAGTGTTCTTATACTCCATATGTGAAGTTTGTATGGTAGATGATTTAAACATGATTGGTTTGTATAAAAGGAGAGGATAGAGGTGGAATGCACATACTTAGTCATCACTGGGCCCATGTATTCAATATACATTTATTGTAATACATTTTTCATTCCTTATTTTTTGAAAAATGGAAGAGAGATTGAGTGGAAGCATACTTGAGGAAAAGTATGTTTTAAGTTTAGGGTGGTAATGAAGCCCTCATTTAGGGCTTCATCTTGTGCCATTTTTTACTTTATTCACATCTAAACATGTTAGAATGCATATTACTTCCCTCAATATACATATATCAATCAAATGCACTTATAGATGTTCTTTTCATGATTTTTAGGTACTTTAACCATGATTTGAATGGAAGGGAGAGAAATAGGAGAATCTAAAGGTTTATTCACCCTTAAAGGAGCCTAAAGAGAGTCCAATAGATTCCCCAAACTACCCCAAGTGGTCAAGAATCAACCCAAAGCGAGGAGAATCAAAGATGAGCAAGTTGAAGGTCAAAGTGCACGGAAGAAGCCCCAATGTGGTTGTGGTACATGGCCATGTCCCTAGTACAAATGCTCCATGTCACAGTTAAAGTGCAAGTTTGAAGCTTCTAGCCCCACCCGAGTGGTGACCCGACACCCTCATATTGACCAAGACACACCACACCCGTGGTGACCACCACTCCCGTGGTGACCACCACCCCCGTGGTGACCAAGACCCACCACCCCTAGTGACCACAACGGCCGTGGTACTGACCCTCTAGAATTGTGAATATATCTGACTTTTTCATCCATTTATGCCACTCCACCACGGCCATGTTCACTCCACTCAACCACGGCCGTGGTGACCAAAATGGTCATGGTGGTCAGCAACCCTAACAAAAAATTTCCATCGATTTTCCTATATTGCCCCTTTTTAACCTAGGGCTTCCCCACCACTTATATATACCTAGGTGGTGGTTGTAGCATGAAGTTAGCTACTCCTACAGCCACTGTAGCCTACCTTATCCCCTCCCACTCCGTTCCACCTCCATCTAACCATATCCACCACCAAAGCCTAGTTTTCTAGTGTTTGGCCACTTCCCACCATACATACATGCCATCTCACCTTGGGAGAAGAAGGAGCTCAAGTTGCTACTTCTAGGAGGTGGAAAAGGAGGAGTATTCATAGAGCTCATCATGGTTTTTCACTCCTATACTCATTCTTCTTCCCTTCTTCTTGTATTTTCTTGTTCTATGAGTAGCTAGGCCCCTTAGGTGGGCTATTTGGGGCTCAAAATGTTACTTTGGTACCATGTTGGGGGGAAATGATATTCAAACATATTATGATTTCATTTACTAATGATTATGTTCAATTTGTATCTCACTCCTCGTGAATTGCTTTGTGGTTTGTGTTAGAAATCACCTAGATTCCAGGAAAATTGCTTATATGTGGCTCTTTTTGTGAATTGCTCCTAAGTCCAATTAACAGATCCCTAGTTAGCTATTCACCTTCCTACATGTTAATAAATTCTCCTATACCTAGGTATAAGATATAAGTATCTAGTATAGTATCATTTAGTGTAATTATCTTGGAGCCTTCTCAAGGCTGGAATATGGTGATGTGAGGTCTAAAACCTCAATTCCACCCTACATCACTACCCTCAGCTCCTAATCACCCTAAGAGTTTCCATCCTAGAAACTTAGTCTTGACTAGACCCTAATTCAATTCCACCTAAACTCTTACCAAGTTGAGCCTCGTAAGGCTCCGATTGGTTCACAGTAACTGTAGATTTTTAGGGAACTAATTTTTCAGGAACTTGAGTTCAGTTCCAAAAATGACTTTAGGTGATTTTTTTTTAGTTTTTCCATAAAAATCACTTTCAT
This sequence comes from Alisma plantago-aquatica, assembly GCA_963693085.1. Taxonomy (NCBI): domain Eukaryota; kingdom Viridiplantae; phylum Streptophyta; class Magnoliopsida; order Alismatales; family Alismataceae; genus Alisma; species Alisma plantago-aquatica. The sequence continues at coordinate 397,735,748 of OY856411.1, read as the reverse complement.
GTGATTGGTTTCTGTATCTATTATTATTTAAACTGAATTTTAAAGGAGAAGTATACCAACCAACACACCTTTGCATAATTGTTCATCCTTTCACTTTTTTTCATTCTTCAGATATCTTATTTTCATCCCTATATACTGGTTTCTAGAAACCTCTATCTAATTTGACAAAAAAAATATGAATTGTTGAATTATATCATGCCCTTCTCATATTCTTTTTATAGTCTTGACCCAAAGTTCAATCTCTTAAATAATATATTATTACATATATAATTAAAGAGTGATAGTAGAGTAAGAATGTAAGGTATAGGAAATGTAAGATGAGAGAAGAGTCTATCATGAGAAGATAATTGAAACCATGGATTAAGAATTGTTGTAAGAATCAAGTCTCTGCATTGCTGCATCATATTTCCCTACCTTCTATTTAGAAATATTTTAGCTTTCTAATCTTTCCCGTTAATCAAATAGGATCCCAAACAACAAATTAACCAAGTCAAACAACCCACAAATACCACCACAGCAAATGAAGCTTTCCCAATCTCCTCTGTCCTCACTCACATCTAAAGGTAATCAAATAGTTTAAGAACTGAACTGGAACTAGAGGGAGAGAAAAAAAAGATAAATGTGTGGAGGATCTAGTGCAAGAACTATAGGAAGAGAGGAAAAATATGAATACGTGAATGATCTAGCTTAAGAAATAAATTATCATTATTCATTTTGCATTATTATAAAGATGTACAAATGAGTAGGTTGAGTCCTTTGTGAAAAACATAGTGTGCAGGTCGTAGTGGACAAAAATATGTGCCGCCATGATGAGCGGAGAGCAATTAGACCATGTGCGTGACTTGTTTTCCCATATTTTACTCCGAAACTCAGGAAGTGAGACCTATATATACCTAGGGAACTCTAGAAAATCCTAGGAAACTTGTTTTCCAGAATTTCAAAAAACCAATCAAGAAAAAGTTGTCCCGTAACTTGAGTTCGTAGACTTTTTGTCCACTTATGGTGAACCAATCAAAGCCTAAGGGTAGGTAGGAGATGTTTGGGACTAGTTCCTCAATACACACCTTATCTTATCGATGGCCAGTTAGTAGTTTAGGGCAATTCACTAGCCTCCAACTTGTTATCTGGTTTGGTAATCTAAATGGAAGAGTAATGTTTACATGTTATCACTGCAACCTAATTGACATGTGCATCTCCCAAACAACCCACACTTCTCTTAATTGCATTAAAACCCTAATTGCCTTCTCTTTAGCTAGTGTTATCTAGTTAGATCTTTACTTTCTTAGTCTATTTTTTGCGTTGTTCTTGCCCAGTTCTTGATAGTTTAGGTCTTTAATTGATCTTTTGCCTCGTTTCTAGCTTAGTGTAGTGTTGACATATTCTTGCTTGCCTTAGTGTAGCTTGCTCCTTTCGTTACTTGTCTTGTCATTTCTTGTACATTAGAGGTAATTGTCTAGGGTTATCTTAGGTTTTGATCTTGTTTGTTCTCCTATAATTGCTCTCTTGTTCAACCCTTAGTGTAATCAAACAAATCAACCATCAAACCTTTTAACCCTGGACTCCATGGTAGGAACCTACCCAATAGTAACCTAGCTCTAGTGCCCCCTTTTCTCTCTTAGGTTTGACCCCTAACTTTTCACCCTCCTATACTATAACACGACCACATGCACTTGCTGCTAAATATGCTAGTCTATGTGAGTGTGTCCAACATCTTAGGGATTTATAAATTCACAATATCCCAAGTGTGTTGAAAACCTCTTAGGGTCGTATCTAGTCACCATTCAGTTGATAAGTATGTGACCCTAGGAGAAACACACCACTCTCCTACAAGGAGGCATGGTTTTTGCTATTGGTAGTGGTGATTGTCCTCTTTACTTCGGGCTACCTAAAATAGTTTGTACAGTTGAGTTAGAATTAGAAACTGGACGTGTGAGATGAATTATTCGAGGAAGTCAGAGTTATCAAACTTAAAAGTGTGCAATCAAGTTTATTGCTAGACCTAAGGCATGGGTGTATGCTAAGTAGACTTGGATTCTTAATAGTATTGGTTGTCTTGTACCTAGAAACGGCACCAAAAAATTGACCGACCAAAATCACATGTCTTAAAAGGAGTGGATCTAGAGTAGTTGGACTTAAATTTATATCCTGACACTCATGCCCCCGCAACTATAATATGATGTCTGATGTAGTAAATCAGGGTCAATCCACATGGACAAGGAGTGGTATATGTTAAGAACTTAGAGCCTTGGCTTAGTTACACCAACCAAAGAGTGAGATAAAGCTTTGCATCCCTTACAAAATGATGATACTTCCAACAAACAAGAAAAGTAAAACAAATAAAACAAAACAAGAGGGCTCATAAAATCAAAGAACAAGGTATCAAGTATGGATGGGAACTTGGATTGGGTTTCACCATCTAAGGTCTCTCACCAACATGCAATGCTCACACCCATCATATACCTTTAGCAAGATTACAAGTAATCATCATAGATGTCTATTCCCTCCTCTCTCGATCTTAGGATAGATCTATATTATAAGGTTGTATCTCTCTCTCCAGATGTCAAACAAAGAATTACAATAGAGTCATATGATCATTATCTTAAGCATTCCAACATCCTCATGCTTCATGAAACTCCATAACACTTAGAAAAGGTTAATACTACTCTTTTGAGGTACTAACAATCAAACATCACAAGACTGTAGCTAATCATAAAAGAGAAGCATTAAGACCAAGAGTATGGAGATAATCATTTCTAAGAGCATATATTAAATGGATATAAGTATTTACATGTTGGGAGAGCCTTAATGGCCACTCCCAACCCAAGATATATGTTTAGCCACTCATGGTGGTGAGTATCATTATGCATTTTCTAGTGTAATGAGACATGGACAGGGGATGACGAAATGGATGAAGGAGATGTAGGAGGATGAATAGATCTATAGAAGAAGGGATACACACCAATTGTAACCACAAATGATCAACGCCAAGCACGTCTTCATCAGATGTGGATCTAGAGTGTGCATCGAAGATTGCTTCTCCTCCTCTCAAAGAAGGAAACCACATGAATTAATGATGGTGGAGGTGTGGGATCTCCTTCAAACTCTCATATCTAGAGATCCATTGCTGAAGGCAAGATGGTTGTGTGGTGTGGAAGCACTTAGTCATCTCTCAAACATTGCGACCCCCCTTTACAATTGAAATGGTTGGATATTTATTTGCACGGCTCTCGAGGTAATGGTTGCATTAGTCGTTGAGATTGTAGGTTCCCAATGGCCACTAGGACCATAGATTCAGTGAACGTCTATGGTACTACACCCATTGGTCATTGGTCCTCATGGTCGTTGAGGATACTAAGGTTGATGGTCATTGGTCCTCATGTTCAGTGGTCATTGATGTTGTTGAAGCTAGTAGTTGATGGTGCTCAAAGTCCATAAACTGCAGAGGATGGAGGTCTAGAGACCGCCAATCTTTCCAAGCTCCATTCTTGTGAATTTCATGTACAACAAAAGAAAGAAAAGGGAGTAAGGATGATTACTTCAAAAATGTCAAAACAAGTAAATTTATCAAAATAACACCTTGTTAAATTGATAGTGTGGATGCTAAAATAGGAATTCAAAATCGACAAAAATGGATGTTATCAATGACTTGATCATTTATTTAGTTGCACCTTTGTTCTTCTTTTGAGAACTAGTTTCATTTCATGTCAAGGGACTTATTGAGTACATCTGACTGAAAATAGATAGTTACTCTATTGAGAATTTATATCAAAATCATAGTAAGGGTGAATGTATTAGAGTTCATGATCTAATTACACATTACATGCACTTTATTATATCATGTAACCCTCTTTCCTTAATCAAACTCATCATCTCCTTAATATCTCTTTGTTTTGTCTGAGTTTCTTATCCTCATCTTATAATTTACATGTTCATCTAGTTCTCCTCACTTTAATTCTTCTAAAAATTCTCCGCTTGTATGTACTTGTTGTATACTTAACTATTTTATCCTATTTTCCCTTTGTTTCAGAGTACGTAGATGCATTTCACTTGATTCTACGATCCATTTTTCATAAGTGATTCTTTCTATCTTGGCCCTTACATATGTTTCTCATATCTTTTCCATATTTCATATTTACCGTTCATGTAATACTACTGACCATTAAACTTAATATGAACCTTATATCATTTTCCTTTGATTTATTTCTATTCTATGTCTTGTGTGTCTTTTGATATTCTTAACTAATTTCTTCTTTACTTCCATTTGTTTCAAATTCAATAAAATTTCTCAATTAGTTGTATGGTTAAGCTCATTTTATCCATTATTTCTTCTTCATTTCATGTGTTATATACTAATTTGTCTTTAACCTATATTCTTTCTTCCCTTATCCCCAATTTAGGGTTTTCTTATCTTAGGCCCCAAAGTTGGATCTTAGATGTCAGTTCCAACTAATTCTTAGCTTTTTCAATCTTTCCCTTATATTTCAATATCTTGGTGTATGCACATACTCATTAAATTCTAAGATTACCTCTCCATAGTTAAATTACTCTTATTAGATTAATAAATACGAGTCATTAGATCCCAATAACACATCTTTCTAGAAAAACTAGGCCAAACTTGTAGTCCTAATGCCAAGAGCTACTGAGGATTAATCAACACTTATTCACCTCAAACATGTGGAGAAAATACTGACTTAGGGAAAACTCATTTAAAGATCATTTCTAGCATACATGATACAAAGAATGTAAATAATAACTAAAATAAATTCATGGTGTACAACACTCTTAAAGAACCACATATATTTCTAAAAATTGAATATCCTAATTCAAGTTTATAAGAACATTTCTATTAATATCCAACCAAAGCAACATACTAAATAAAAGTTCTATCACAATCTATCCTTATTCTCTTAATCCTTGTTACTTTCTGATCTTCTAACCCTAATATTTCTAGGGTTTTTCTCTAGCCCATCCTCCCTCTGCATACCTAACCAGGACATCCAAGGAAGAATATATGGAGTAGCTTGATACTACTCAGCCTAAGTATTCAGATATTAGGCCAGGATATCCAAATACTCAGACTTCCCATAGCTATAGACACATAAGACATTAACTGCCACACTTATAACTCTGACTCACTATCCCAATGGTCCCTAACAACTCAGTGTAATCTCTAATACCAAGTTGTCACACTTACATCCTCAACTTATGCCTAATCTCATGATTAGTGGTTATTGTGAGATGTGGGTGTAACAACTAAGATATAACTCCATCCTTGTTTGGTCAAATCTAAAGAATCAAGAATACTAACCTCCTAGGCATGACATTAGAAGTTCTAGAGTCAAAATTCTAGGTTTCAGTATGTTACACTAATAACTAATCAAATAGAAAGTTTATTGAACTTCATATATATCTAATTTGAAACAACCATCAACTAGATTATAGATTCATAATATGACTCAATATTATAGAATTAGGGCAAACCCTATGTTCTAGTGCCTCTAATTCTATCATTTAAAATTCACTACAGACTCATAGCAATTTAATCTAGAGTAAAAGTATTTATAAGACATTACATATATGTTAAAATAATCAAATAGCTCAGTTGAAATCTCATATTTTGGCTCAATAAGTTGTAAACAACATTTGAAACCATACATATTCTTCATGATTTTTGGGCTTATTTTCGGTAAAATAAAGGTTTGAAAGTGAATTTTTTGATAACCCTTACTTGATGTAGCTTACTAATCATGTGTTAGATCTAGATAGACTTGTATTCTGGTCTACTAAGCTTGGATTTGAGCTCCACCTCAGAAACTAGTTCTGAATAGCCTGACGTTGGGTCAATAGACCTAATGAAGTCTACTGGAGGTAAAAGATAATGAAGAAAGGTTTATAAAAAACTTTTTAGGTGATATAGAAGATTTTGAGAAAGTAAAAATGAAAAATGAAGAAATCTACGACTAAAACCAACTTACCAAGTTGTATCAAAGGTAAAACCATAAGTTTCTCATGTTCTGGTTATTCGTCCCCAAATTTGTCACATAATTTTCTCTTCTCTTAACCTTTTTGAGGGTTTAAGGATCAAGATGTTTAGAGTATTGAAAAATAAATCCAATAAAATAGATTTCATCATATTTGGATATGTATAGAAAAAGTTATGGGCATTTTCATGATTGATTGTGTTGGACGACAATGTAGCTCAAAACCATCAATTTGTGAGTCTGACATATCAATGATTTTTGAGTCCATTGAACTATCGATTGTTGAGTCTTTTGAAGCACTGATTGTTTAGTCTTTCAAATCATTAGTTGTTGTGTCTACTGAACCATTGATTTTTCAGTCTGCCAAACCATCGGTTGTTGGGTCTACCAAACTGTCATTTATTGAGTTTGCCAAACTGTTAGTGCCAAACTATCAGTTGTTGGGTTTGCTAAACCATTAATTGTTGACTTTACCAAACCATTGGTTATTGAGTAAGTTGAACCATTGTTTTTTTTAATTTGTCGAACCATCGATTGTTGAGTCTACCAAACCATCAATCATTGAGTCTGTCATTCCGGTGGTTGTTGAATCTACTAAACCATCGATTGTTGAGTCTGCTAAGCCATCAATTGTTGAGTCTGTCAAACCATTGGTTACTGAGTCTGCCAAACCATCAATTGTTGAGTCTTCCAAACCATCGGTTGTTGAGTCTGTCGAACTATTAATTGTTAATTATTATGAACCACTGATCGTCAAGCAAAAGTATTTCTATGTAAAAAGCAAAAGTGCTATAATAATTTAAGTTTTACTCAAATTTGATTTATTATTTTTGCATTTGATTCAAAATTAAATTCTCTACAATTATATAGAAAAGGTTTGACAAAGTTTTAATCAATTATTTCTTTATTATCTAATTCCTTTAATGTTTGTAGATCTCTTTCTACCAACATGTGTGTGTTATTACTATATCATCTAAGGTCCAAACCTTGTAAAATAACAAGTTTTTTAACTAATCAAACAACAATTTTAAGTTAAGATAAAATATTAATAAATCAATTAATAATGGAAAGTGTTAATAAAGATGTAATTGATATTGTGATTTTATTATATCCTCAAATTACCAATAAAGCAAGGTGTGTGTTGTGATAACAGGACTGCGACCAGTTCACATAAGTTGAAGCAGTAGCCCCTCAATTATTATCTAATATAGTCCAATATGACTAGCAGTGGTTCTTCACAAACGTATATGATCTTACACATAAAACATTCCATCATTAAGAAATGATGTCTGGCTCACCTCTCTTGTGTTGCTTCTACTTTTAGCACCATGCTAGAAACCTTTTTATCCCAAAACATCCAACAATTTCTTTTGGACATCTTGGATGGTAATCTACAATGTTGAACTAGATGCATGCTTTATGTGATAATCATACATGGGACTTGGTTGATCCACCAGTACATAAGAATATTATTATCGAGTGTTGGGTGTCTTGGGTCAAACACTACTTTGATTACTATATAGAGAGACTCAAGATACAACTGGATCCTTTGGGTTTTACTCAAACCTTTAGTGTTAATTATTTTAAAACACTCTCCCAAGTAACTAGGATTGACTATGTCCACATTCTCATTTCCTTAGCATCTCATTTTGACTGGTAATTATTCCACCTATATATCAAGAATGCTTCTCTACATGGTGACATCTCGACATTGTTGTAAAGGGGGGAGTCTTGTCACAAAGTTTTCTATCTTTGACACTCCTTATATGGACTCAGTCAAGCCCCAAAGCTTTGTTTAATAAATTTAGTTCAATCCTTGAGAAAATGGGCTTTTATAGTCTAGTACAGACCATTCAAAGATTCTAAAGAGAACAAGTTCTCCTTGTTGTCTATATCAATGACATTTTAGTCACCGACAACGATAAAATTGGCATCTCCAAGATGAAGCAATCATTATAGATTCACTTCCAAACAAAGGACTCGAAAAATATGTGATACTTCCTTAGAATAGAGGTCCTCTCTCCTCCAAAGGGATCATCTAGTCACAAACAAACTCTTCCTTGGCCCTACTTTAAGAGACTGGAATAACAGATGTTAAACCCATCTTAGTGCAAATGTTTTATCACACAAAGGCCATGTGGGGTGCTCTTCTTGGATCCATAAAAATATCATGGTGTAGTTGGAAAATTCATTTATCTAATAATCACTTGATCATGCATCACTTATGTTGTCAGAGTAGTCAGTTAACATATGAGTGTACCGCTTCAAGCTCACTTGTGCAACATCCAACACATCCTACACCATATCAGTAGTGCTCCTAGAAAAGATCTATTCTATAAACATTCCAAAGAAAGATTATTAATTACTAGCTTTGGATACAGAGATATACGTTGGGTAGGATATGCCCAAGATCATCGGTCCACCTCCAATTACTTTATCTTGTTAGGTAATCATCTAGTATCTTGGTGAAGTAAAAGGAATATGCAGTTTCTCGTTCTAGAATTGAAGCTAAATATCAATTTATGGCACATACATGTTGTGACCTGCAGTGGGTACAATCCATTCTCCCTGAGTTTTAAATTTCAATTTAGACTCTAGCTCCTATCTATTTTGTAAACCAGGTTGCTATCCACATAACCAATTATCTAGTATTTCATGAGTGTATAAAACACATTTAGGCATATTGTCATTTTGTACATGACATCATCAAAGCTAAAAAGATTGAGTCATCACATACAAATCAATGATCAAATTGTTGATATATTGACTAAACACTTCTTACATCTCTCTTTTAGGAAATGGATGTCAAGCTGGGACTACACAACATCTTCTCTCCAACTTGTTGGGAAGTTTTAGTATAAGTGGCTCAATGATTAATTTGACTTAGGCAATTTGTATTCACTGTCTCTTTTATGATATAAGTAAACCTTAGAGAGGATACGTTTACTCACTTAAGTGTATCCATGTATCCATAGACTCCTATATATAAGATACCTAACACCTAATCATAAACAAATCAAATTGTAGTTATTCTGCATAGAGCATGAATACATAGTTGAACACATAGTGTCTATGGCTACTATGTCACTTCAGCTATACAAAACACTAGAATTTAGCCAAAAAAAGACCTGGAAATTGAATATGAGGTTTGTTTCTTTCAGTAGGGTGTTGGAGAAGAGGTGAAAACATAAAGGATATAAGGAGAGGTTGGCGGTGGACTGGACTTTGGTTAGGTATCTAGAGATGAATTGGAGCTTTGTAGGGGTTCTAGAGGGGGAGAAACTTGGTTCTAGACTAGGGTCTCACATATGTAGTTAGAGTGAATGTTTGAGCATGTGTAGGATGTTGTGAGGAAATGTACACCTATTCATAGGACATCTCTTCAATGTTATCAAGCTGAAGTAGAGAGGGTTTGATACAAAGCAATCTAGTTTCATGTCTATGTCCCATTAATTTGCCAAAATGCTAAGTAACTTGATTGAAAATCCAATGAGACACGAGATGCATGTTCTAAAAGAGAAATGAAAGGAGATTGGGCTTTTTGTTTGTTTCCTCACAACTTTTGTCGGTGGTTGTATGAATGTTGAAAATAAGGATGCCCCTTCCAAGAATTTGAATGATGGATCTCAACTTCACTGCCCACATTGCCCAAAAATTAGTAAACTTTACATATTCTAGTGACTTGAAATATTGAAAAAAAGATTTATCATGTTGCCTAGTATTTTACAAATAATATAAATATGAGCTTTGATATATCACTAATCCATTTTGACTATTTATCAATCTAACTTAAATACAATATATATATAGATCTATGAGGTATATTCAAAATAATATGAAAAGTAAATGTTCATGAATGATGTCTAATATATATTGTGGTGTCTAACCAACTCATTTATTAAATAAAGAATTTACTATTAAGAAATTAATATCAAAAATAAAAATAAGATAATTCAAATAGAAGACTTTGAGAACATTACAAATGAAATATAATAGATGGTAACTAATCTCAAATGCAAATAAATATCGAATAATATAATAACGAGGACTAAATGGATTTGTACCCTTTTGATACAATTTCAAGGTATGACACCATTAAGACCGCTCAATAATATTCTAGTTGGTGCTTTCAATGTATGGCAAAAGACCATTAAGACCATCCAAGAATATTTGAGTTGATTCGTTTGTAACTTAGACGAAAAGGAAAATACATCTTTATGAGATTCGATACAATGTTAGGAATAAAAAGAAATTTGCTAATAAGGGAAGTAATGGATAGAAATAATATTAAATGTTTCTCGATGTTGGCAACACCATCATAGAGATTCCAACTGGTGTCACGTCAGAGCGACCACATCCTCCGACCCTGGTTGTACCACACTTCCAACTCTATCAACAAAAACAAAACACAAGTGTGAAGATTGGTATGAGTCAGGTCTCACTATGTCAGTGCATACAATTTTACTACTATATTAGAATATACAAAGCTCAATTAGTAAAACTACATACATACAACCCTTCCCACGATCCTGTCAGGGCCAATATCTGTAAGTTGAAAAACTAAAATTAAGAATAACATTTATCTCCTCCTATGTTACGACTTTATTAGGATATGCAAGCAGTGATTTATAATCTAATATTTAGATTAAAAATACGTGAAAAATCCTTTTGTGCTCCGGCATGCACATATGTCTTATTAGAAAAGACTAATTTGTAATTAAAAATATAAAGAATACATACAATTCCTTGTTCTCTTGTATGCATGATATAGATTAGAATACAAAGATCATTTATAATTTAGAAAAATAAAACTTCCATTTGTATACATATAAATATAAGCACCATTTTCTATACTCTTTCCTATATGCAACAGATGGTTTGTATTTTTTGTTTCCCATAAACAAATAGAATCTTTTTTATATACGAAGTAGGCGTTTATACTATAATTTCTTTTTATATATGAACGTAACATACATACATTGCCTCCTATATTCTTTTCAAAAATCTGATAATTCATTTTGCGCAATACAAGGTTAGGTTTCCCCCCTCAGTTTTTGAACGTGTACTTCGACTTTTACATAAAGTGTTTTTGAAATTGATTCTATTTGTTATGGGAAAGACATAAAAACTTGTTGTCGACCATGAGTGGTTAGAAAATTCAACCTCTTCCGTCATCATGCCCGATTGAGGTCTGCCTGAATGATTATTTTTCCATTAAAAAAGAGAGGATAACACGGAAAGATTTGCTTTTAACTTTTCTTATTATAAACACGAAGCTAATCTGAATGAGCATCCAACTCTATCATCTCTCTCCATTTTCTAATGATGAGACTCCGATGCTATTTATCTACGCGGCTGCCCCCAAGAACCGTATTCAGTTGTTCCGGCTAGCTAATTGGCATGTAGATGCACTTTGTGTTAGATATATGGGTGCAACAACCATGCATATAGTATGGGTTAAGCCTAATGTAGTGCAGCTAGTATATGTAAGAAAAATTGTTTTGTCTCTAGTACAAATGACAAAGAAGTTTTATCCCATATTGCTCACTTGTGGAACTTTTGTGGTCCTTATATGTAGGATCACATGGGGCACTAGTGTCCAAGGGGTCCTAGGAGAGGGGGGGTATGCTCACCTCCTTGGTGGGTATGGTTAATACAACACGCACGCACGCACGGGTGCCATGCCAAGTCTGGCCGAGCACGGGATCGGGCTCGGGCTTGGGCTCGGGCTTGTGGACTGTGGACTGTGGAGAATGTCTTACATCTTCTTTTTGTACTAGGATACAACTACATGATTAATTATTCGTTTAATTAATTGTTTCTTTCCTATTTAGATTTATTAATCCTAACAAAAAAATATATTTTTTGCAGAATTTTCTGCAATGTACAAGAGCAACTGAGTGGTCGCGTCTTAACAGGAATATGATTACTGGGGCGTGTAAGGCTATAAATAGGCCTCCGGTCATTAGGATTAAACACATCTTTCGAACACACAGTCGTCAGTCATTTGAGCGTGTTTGCAAACCCTAAAGTCGGAGTCTCTCTCTGCCGCCGTCGCTTCCGTGGTGCTACGTGGAGACCCTCTCCTAGACGTAGCAAGTTCGTCTCCTTTCCTTCCAAGACACAACATATCAAGCGGTGGTTCCTGCGGTTGCTGAGCTACACTGGTGGTGCGCTGCTTCGTCTGCAACGTTCGTCATCAACATAAACGTGAAGTTCTTCTTTAGGTCCATATCGGGTCGACTGGGAGAGCGACACCTATCCAAAAGGGTTGTAAGACGTTGATTTCTTTAAGTATATTATGTTCCTTTCTCAACGAATGACCCGGTTTGATCTTAACTTTATTTACTTTGTTCTCATGTATTGGTTTATTCTAGGTTTTCTTATTTGCAGCGACCTAAACTGTTAACTTAATTGCACCTGTCGTTGTTACATATAACGACTTAATTCAAAATGTATAACATTCTTAAAGAAATCAACGCCTTTCGTTAGTTAACTATGGTTGGTTTTGGAATGAAAATTGACACGTCTAGTATTTCTGGAAAAATTACTGGAACTTATTTTACTCGCTGGCAAAGTAGGATGCAAATCTGACTTACTGTGGTAGGGTATGATCGGTATTTAGAAGAAGACAAACCCAAAGTAGATGAAATTGTTTCTGATAATGCTAATATAATTGTAACCTGGAAGAAGGGTGACAAGATGTGTCGAGGGTTGATTATGTTTGCGTTAAATAACAAACTGTATGACTCATACTCTAAGTTGCATGTTACTACATCTAAGGTTCTTTGGAAAGCATTAGAAAAGAAATACAATACTGAGAATCAGGGAACTGAAAAATATTGTGTTGCAAAATTTCTTAAGTTTCATATGTCTGAGGGTAAATCTGTTTCCGATCAAACACATTATTTCCAACTCTTGGTGTAAGAGCTCATTGATGTGGGCATGACACTTCTTGAAAAAAAAAATTCTATATCAATCATTGAGAAGTTCCCAAAATCTTGGGAGTCGTTTGGCATGACTCTTAAGCACCACAAAGGAGACATGTCAATGAACGATCTTATGATGGATATCAATATTTAGGAAGAGCATCTGAAAGAGAAGACTATCAAAGTACCAACTGATGTTAATGCGACTGTAAATTTTACTGCTGCTAAGAACAAGGATAAGAAATCAAAGAATTCACTTAAACCTAAGGCCAAGATCTAGAAGAAACCGAAGAATAAACCTTGTTGGACTTGTGGATAGGTTGGCCACTGAAATAAGGATTGTCCTTAGAGTTTTGGCCGACCAAAAAAAAAGGATTATCCTTCAAAGAAGGCTAAGAAGCCGCCACATCTGAAATTCAGGAGGTTGTGGTCAACATGATGATTGCATCCTTGAACCTCAATGATGGGTATATTTCTATAAAACCTGAAGTTGTTTCTATTTTTGAACCACTATATTAGATTATAGACATTGGGGCTAATGTGTATGTGTGTAATGGCAAGTCTCTATTTGTGTCTTATCAGACCTCTAAAGGTCGATCCACATGACTTTGGGTGATTCTAGCGCTATAGAAGTCAAAGGCTAAGGACGGGTGGACTTGAAGTTTCCTTCGGAAAAGGTTCTAACACTTCATAGAGTCAGACATGTTCCATCAATACGACGCAATATTATTCGTGGCGTAATTTTAATTAGAGAGGGTTTTAGAATAGATTGTAAATGTAATAAAGCTATTATTACCCGCCTTCGAGATTCTTTGTTTTTTGATAAGGGGTATCTTTGTGATATGGAGAACTTGTTTAAGATTCTTGTAGAACATGTTTCAAATTCCGTTTTAAATTTGAATGACAATAGTTCTTTATGCTTGAATCTTGTATCATCTGATGTTTGACATGCATGTTTGGGGCATGTGAATGTTGGCTCAATGAAATGCATGATGAGTCTAAATTTAATCCCTAAATCTGAAATTAGCAATAATAAATGTGAAATCTATGTGCAAGCTAAATTACCTAGGAAACATTTTCATTATGTGAATAGGAATTCGAAAATATTGGATTTAGTGCATACATATATCTATGAATTTAATGGTATTGCTACAAGGGATCAAAAGCGTTACTTTATAACTTTTATTGACGATGCTAGTAGATACTATTATGTCTTTTTTCTTAGAAGTAAAGATGAGGCATTGGATAAATTTAAAATTTATAAGAAAGAAACTGAAACTCAAATCGGAAAAGTACTTAAATGATTAAGGTTTGATAGGGGAGGAGAGTATACCTCAAATTTGTTTTTGGAATTTTTCCAATTACGTGGTATAGTTCATGAGGTTATTGCTCTATATTTACCACAATCTAATAGGATAGATGAACGTAAAAACTAAACCCTTATAGATATGGTAAATTCTTTACTTCAAACCTCAGGTCTACCCAACTTCATGTGGGGGGAGCTTTGAATACAGCTTGCCATATTCTGAATAGAATTCCCCACAAACATGTAGAAAGTAGTCTGTTTGAGTTATGGAGAGGAAGAAAACCGAGTCTCAAATACCTTCGAGTGTGGGGGTTCCTTGCTAAGGTACTTGTCCCTGAACAAAAAAGGAAGAAATTGGGACCAAAAACGGTTGATGCCATATTCTTGGGGTATGTAGAGGCAAGTTATGCCTATAGATTCTTGATTGTAAAATCTAATATCTCAGGCATTGAAGTCAATATAATTGTGGAATTACATGATGCTACATTCTTTCAGGATGTGTTTCCCATAAAATCTGGTATGCCCAATGAAGTATCTTAAGAGGATTCATCACCACAGGTTCCATTCCCGAGCACGTGGAAAGGATGACAAATGTGGGGAGCGACTCAAAACAAGCTATTTCTAAATCTGATGATTTTGAAGAAATAGTTGAACCAAGGAGAAGTAAATGGTCTAGGACATCCAAGGACTTAAGAAGTGATTTTCTCATTTACAATGTTGAGGATGATCCAGTAACTTTCAAACAAGCTATGGAATCTCCAGAAGCTAAGTTTTGGAAAGAATTTGTTAATGATGAAATCCAATCAATTCTCTCGAATTGAACTTGGGAATTTGTGGATTTGCCTCCTGGTTGTTCTACAGTTGGTTGCAAATAGATCTTTAAGAAGAAACTTAATACATATGGGACAATCAATAAGTATAAGGCTAGGTTAGTTGCTAAGAGTTACATACAGAGGGATGGAATAGATTATTTTGATACATAT
This sequence comes from Alisma plantago-aquatica, assembly GCA_963693085.1. Lineage (NCBI taxonomy): Eukaryota > Viridiplantae > Streptophyta > Magnoliopsida > Alismatales > Alismataceae > Alisma > Alisma plantago-aquatica. The sequence continues at coordinate 397,720,549 of OY856411.1, read as the reverse complement.
TCTCCTATTTCCCGTATGACCACAATCCCATTGCTTATAACATTGGCTTCCATTTATAATCTTTGTATTCATCAGATAGATGTGAAGACCGCGTTCTTACATGGTGATCTTTAGGAAAAGATATATATGGAACAACCTGAGGGATTTTTGGATCGTCAGAATGAGTCCAAAGTGTGTAAACTTGTTAAGTCATTATATGGCTTGAAACAAGACCCTAAGCAATGGCATGAGAAGTTTGATTCTGTGATATCATTGTTTGGCTTTGTTTCTAATGAATTTGATAAGTGTCTATACTATAAAATCATCAATGATGGATTCATTTTATTTTGCTTATATGTCTATGATATCCTACTTTTTGGTTCCAATATGAAAGTAGTAAATGAGACAAAGACATTCTTGTGTAATAAGTTTGAGATGAAAGACATGGGTGTCGTTCATGTAATTTTAGGGCTTAAAATCATAAGGTCTACTGATGGTATAACTCTCTCTCAGTCTCACTATGTTGAGAAGATATTGGAGAGGTTTGAGTACACATCACATTAACATGTTAAGACTCCATATGATTCATCCAAGGCCTTATTCAAGAATGAGACTGGGGTTCCAGTGTCTCAATTATGATACTCTCATATTATTGGAAGTTTGATGTATCTTATGAATTGCACACGACCAGACATTGCGTTTAAGTAGATATACCAGTTGTCCCGACAAGGCCCATTGGAAAGCACTTGATAGAGTTTTGAGGTATATCAAGGGAACATGTTCCCTTGGGATGCATTATGGCAAATATCCTTTTGTAGTCGAAGGATATAGTGATGCAAGATGGATTGCCATCAACTCTGAGAGTAATGGTGTCTCAGGATATGTATTCCTGTTGGGAGGAGTTGTTTCCAGGAGGTCTAAGAAACAGATCATATTATCTCGGTCTACTTTTGAGGTAGAGTTGTGTGCTTTAGATGAAACTGGATTGGAAGTTGAATGGCTACATGGACTTATGTCCAGTTTACCTATGATAAAGAAGCCGCTTCCTACCATTTCAGTTCATTGTGACAGTACTACAACTATTGTCAATATAAAGAGTCACAAGTATAGTCAAAAATAGCGTAGACACATCTAAGTCAGACTCAAGTCTGTAAGGGAGTTAGTGTCTAATGGGGTTGTGGCTGTGGACTACGTCAGTACCAAAGAAAATACAATTGATCCTTTCACTAAAGGTCTTACCCTAGCATTTGTGGAAAAATCCAGGTTAGGAATGAGACCCGAAACCCCTCATTATTCGCAGACAGTAGCAACCCAACCCAATAGAGTGGAGATCTCACAATTGAGTTCAATGTGGTAATAACAAGCTGTCAGGTGAATTGTATGACACTATGTATTTACTTTGATGCTTCATGCATCTATGTGTCTATCTCCTGGGAAACTTGTTAATGCCATGACTACAAGTTAGTAAGAGATTAATTAGTCTCTGACTGGTGTCAAGTCTTAGGATAGGATGTTAGCAGTACATCCTTGGAGACTCCAACTAAATAATTGATGTTGTGTAGGCCGCAATAGAAAAAATTGGGTTGTTCTCTGTTATCAATCATGTCATAAATTTTTTTTTGTATGCATGGCCTTAATGCATTGTTTTCTTTTCTACCATGTCTTTATTGTGTTGTTACCAACATATACTCTTGTACCCAATTCAAGACTTTTGTTCACCTAGTTCCTGCGGGGGTCACAGTTGGATAACTCAGGTAGATTCAAACCGTAAGATATCTACTGAAAGTATAGAATGGAGGAGTGAATGGTAGAGCACACTACACATTGGACTTTGTAAGGGATTATTAGATATATGGCTGCTACAACCATATATATAGCATGGGTTAAGCCCAATGTAGTGCAGCTAGTACATGTGAGAAAAGTAGTTTTGTCTCTAGTGCAAATGGCAAAGAAGTTTTATCTCATATTGCTCATTCCTAGAACTTTTGTGGTCCTTATATGTAGGATCACATGGGGCACTAGTTTCCAAGGGGTCCTAGGAGGAGGGTATGCTCACCTCCTTGGTGGGAATGGTTACTACAACAGACACATGCGTGCCACGCCACGCCTCGCCTCACCTGGCCTGGTCGGGTTGGGCACGGGCTCAGGCTTGTGGATCGTGGATTGTGGAGAATGCCTTCCATCTTTCGTCTTCTTTTTACACTAGGATACAACTACGTAATTAATTATTCATTTAATTAATTGTTTCTTTCCTTTTCTGATTTATCAATCCTAACTGAAAAGTGTCTCTTTTGCTTAATTTTCCGTAATGTTTATAAGAACAACCGAGTGGTCGTGTCTTAACAGGATTATGATTATCGGGGCGTGTAAGGATATAAATAGGCCTCCGATCATTAGGGTTAAACACATCTTTCGAACACACAGCCGTCAGCCGTTTGAGCGTGTTTGCAAACCCTAAAGCGGGAGTCTCTCTCTGCCGCTGTCGCTTCTGTGGTGCTACGTGGAGACCCTCTCCTAGACGTAACAAGTTCGTCTCCTTTCCTTCCAAGGTGCAACCTTTCAGGCGGTGGTTCCCCCGGTTGCTAAGCTGCACTGGTGGTGCGCTGCTTCGTCTGCAATGTTCGTCATCAACACGAACGTGATGTTCTTCTTCAAGTTTGTACCGAGTGTTGGGAATAGGAGTCCGGCCCACATCTGAATTGGATTGGGACTTAAAAAGGAATTGGACGTGTGTTGGCAATCCTAATACGAGTCAAATCCAATAGGAAACAAGAAGATGGTTCTCTTTGTGCATCATGGAGTTGGACTAGGAGTGAGACTGAGATTTGGATTAGGAGTCCTGGTTGCAACTACATGGATGGAGGCCTATAAATAGAGACCATGGGGGAGGCCATTGGGATCATCCCATCAGTTGTTCGTTGTTGGTGCCTTCTGTGATAAAAGAGCTGTAGAACAAGAACAACATGTGGAGCTCTTTTGTGGATAAGAGAGGGCCAACGACTTTGTCTTGAAGCAAAGTAGCATTTGGTAGTCGGCAACACAACAGAGGGCATTGACAGCGGAGGCGGATCTGAGAGTGGAAGACGCACATCAGTCAGTGGCGGCTGTTGGTGTTGTGACTACGGCGGTTGTTTGTCCGATCAGCGGAGAACACACACTCCCTCTCTTAGGCGGAGAGAGCTTTCAGTTTGCAGCAGCGTGCCAAAATCTTAGTTGGAGGAGCCAACTAGAACAAGTACCGCAGGAAACGACGAGGTAGGCGACCTTGTCACCGGTGGAGACGATCGATCAGCGATCGTAGCGGCAACAAGCAATCCCCAACAGCGACAACGGTGACATGAGGAGATAAAGTTAAGAGAGAGATTTTGTACACCTTGATTGTGATTCTCTTCTTCCTTATCTTTGTTCTCGTGTGGGGGGGAGCTACTCAGATTTAGGGGTGATTAAATTTGGGCGGTGTGAGTTGTAATTTTTTATTACATAGTGCTTGTTGACTGGTATTACCCCATGGTTTTACACTCCTTAACTTGGGGAGAGTTTTCCATGTTAAATCTCGCGCCTTGAGTCTTGCAGAGTATTGCCATTTTTTTCCAACAAGTGGTATCAGAATGAGGTTGGAAGGTTGAAGTGGAAGTGACAATGACGTCTGAAGACGGGAAAGTGTGCATCGACAAGTTTGATGGCAAGGACTTTGGCTTCTGGAAGATGCAGATTGAAGACTATCTTTACCAGAAGAAACTCTGCATCAACCTCTGGCGGGGACTAAAACTGAACACATGAAGTAGGAGGACTAGGATCTCCTTGATCGTCAGGAACCTGGAGTGGTTAGGTTGACATTGGCGCGAAATGTTGCATTCAACATTGCTACTGAGAAGACAACTGCGGGACTTCTGAAGATGCTATCAAATATGTACGAGAAGCCAACTGCTGCGAACAAGATATATTTGATGTGTCGCTTGTTCAACCTGAAGATGAGAGAAGGAGCCTCTGTAGCTGATCACATCAACGAGTTTAACGTCATAATCACACAACTGAACTCCGTGGAGATCAAGTTTGAAGATGAAGTTAAATCGCTTATCCTACTCTCCTCTTTACCCGAAAGTTGGTCTGCTACCGTGACAGCAGTCAGCAGTTCGTCAGGAAGCATAAAGCTAAAGCTTGATGATATTCAAGATTTGATCCTGAGTGAAGACATCCGCAAGAGGGAATGTGCCAGATCTGATTCTTCAGGTTCATCTCTACTCGTTGGAGGCAGAGGAAGAAATCAAAGTCACAATCACAGTTCTAACCGCAGAAAGTCGAAGACAAGGGGTAAAGAATGTTACTGTTGTGGAAAAGTTGGACACTTCAAGAAGGACTGCAAGGTCTGGAAGAGGGTGTCACAAGAACTCACCAAAGAATAAGAGGATGATGAGCAGAACAATTCAGCTGTTATTGCAGAGGAAGTGCTTACAGTCCAAGAGAAGTGTCTGAATACAAAGGATGATGTTGAGTGGGCGATAGACACAGGAGCGACATGTTATTATGCATCTCACAAGAAGTTCTTCACAAGATACAGAAGCAGGAACTTTGGCAATGTGAGGATGGGGATTGCTAACTACTCAAAGATCATCGGGATTGGCGATATCTGTGTCAAAACATATATCGGGTGTATTGTCACGCTCAAGGATGTTCGTCATGTTCCAGATCTGAGACTCAGCATAATTTCTGGTTCCTTATTGGATAGGAACGGATATCATCTCGGGTTCGGCGGAGGCAAGTGTAAGGTGACAAAAGGGTGTTTGGTGATATCTCAAGGCAGACTGTGCTACAATCTATATAAAACCACATTCAGAGTGCACAAAGACAAGGTTCAGGAAGTGAAGAAGTCAAAGCCATCTCAAAGAAGACGGAATCATGGAGGACTACAAGGAAGTTCTACAGATAGTCGCATGACTGAGCTGCGGAATTCTCTCAATGATGTCAGAAAGGGTAGAAAAGTGGATTTCTACATGCATCAGGAGATGCACTGTGACGGCTCCCAGTTAGAGAAGGTCGCTCCGAATACTTTCTCGAGACAGCACACGTGTGAGGAAGGAGGACAATACATTGAAGATGTAGTTGCTACACCCAGGCTGGAGGATCAGACTCTTGATGTAGACTTACATCGATGGGGGGAGCGTCATAAGAAGGTTTCTGAAGCTTACTGCAAAAGGCCAGAAACATGGTTTTCATCCAGGAGGGCTCGACTGACCGGTCAGGGGGAGCCGACAAAGTTCCAGGTGTGGCATGGAGAGAGAAGCAGTGTGGTCAAGATACTTCTTCTCTGTTGCTTGGGAACAAAGTGAAGTCAAGGTGGGACTTCAAGAAGAGGGATGAAAACAACAGGATGCTGACATGCTTGAGGAGAATGACCACCTATCGGAACCCATCACTGGTGGTGATGGAGTCCAGAAGATACTTTGGATGATTGATGATGACAACGTCTCCCTTATGGGTCGGAGGGAGAGATTGTTGGGAATAGGAGTCCGACCCACATCCGAATTGGATTGGGACTTAAAAAGGAATTGGACATGTGTTGCCAATCCTAATACGAGTCAAATCCAATAGAAAACAAGAAGATGGTTCCCTTTGTGCATCATGGAGTTGGACTAGGAGTGAGACTGGGATTTGGATTAGGAGTCATGGTTGCAACTACATGGATGGAGGCCTATAAATAGAGACCATGGGGGAGGCCATTGGGATCATCCCATCAGTTATTCGTTGTTGGTGCCTTCTGTGGTAGAAGAGACGTAGAACAAGAACAACAGGTGGAGCTCTTTTGTGGATAAGAGAGGGCCAACGACTTTGCCTCAAGCAAAGTAGCGGTTGGTAGTCGGAAACACAACAGAGGGCATTGACAGCGGAGACGGATCCGAGAGCGGAAGACGCACATCAGTCAGTGGCGGTTGTTGGTGTTGTGACTACGGTGGTTGTTTGTCCGGTCAGCGGAGGACACACACTCCCTCTCTCAGGCGGAGAGAGCTTTCGATTTGCAACAGCGTGCTGAAATCCTAGTTGGAGGAGCCAACCAGAACGAGTATCGCATGCAACGACGAGGTAGGCGACATTGTCACCGGTGGAGACGATCGATCAGCGATCGTAGCGGCAACAATCAATCTCAACAGCGACAACGACGTCGTGAGGAGATAAAGTTAAGAGAGATATTTTGTACACCTTGAGTGTGATTCTCTTCTTCCTTATCTTTGTTCTCGTGTGGGGGGGAGCTACTCAGATTTAGGGGTGATGAAATCTGGGCGGTGTGAGTTGTAATTTTTTATTACATAGTGCTTGTTAACCGGTATTGCCCCGTGGTTTTACTCTCCTTAACTTGGGGAGAGTTTTCCACATTAAATCTCGCGCCTTGAGTCTTGCAGAGTATTGCCATTTTTTTCCAACGTCGGGTTGTTTGGAAGAACGGCGTCTATCCAGAAGGGTTTTAATGCGTTGATTTCTTTAAGTATAGAGAAACGAACGACCTAGTTTGATCCTAATTTTATTTACTTTGTTCTCCTATATTGGTTTATTTTACGTTTTTTTATCTGGAACGACCTAAACTGTTAACTTAATTACATCTGCCGTTGTTGCATGTAACGACTTAATTCAAAATTTACAACAGCCTGTGCCTGCCTCAAATGCCCGTTAGTTATAGATACAGCTGAACCTCTCACATTTTCTCTTTGTATAAATACTAGAATAAAAGTATTATTGCGTTATCATTATTAATTTAACAAACAGTTTGTGTAAGTATTAATATTTTAATGTTGGTGCATTATGACCGATCGGCCCCTGAGTTCTTAGGCAACGCAATTTTCTGTAACAGAAGTTAAAGAAGCTAAGAGCAAAGCCCATAGCTCCCAGTTTGATAACGTCCAGGACGGAGTACGGAGATAAGAAATGTTTCTTTTTGCGCTACGAGAAATCGTAAATAGGTCCCACGTGTGATCATTTGCAGGCAGGACGCAGTACGGAGATAGGAAAGGTATTGAGGTATACAAGTTTGACCCGAGTGATCGGTCTTATATTTATGTTCTTGTATATGTGTACAATATATATCAGAGACCAGTTGGTTTAAACATCTTGATAGACAAATGATTCACGCCTTCACATTCCTTGCAACGGATAGCCAAGTTTGACCCGATGCGTATCATAATTGATCTCATCGTGTTGTCATGGGTTCTGAATGAAAGTAAGACGTGGGTTGTATCTGGACATGAATCGATGTTTCATAGTTCGTGATAACCAGGAAACAAGATGATAAGGTGGGCCTCCTGATCAGGTTCTGTTTCATGCCAATCCTTTTAGATGAGTTCTTAGATTGGTGGGCCATAGTCAGCAACATGGGATATGGACCACCGTCTTAGAATATCATAAGGAAAAAGGACATTGACGCCGACAAATTTGAGAGAACTATATTGGTAGATTTTAAGACAGATAACCAGAACAATCGTCCGTATTGAATTGTATTTCCATGTCCATAGAAGAAGAAAAATTTGTAAAAAGCAGCATGGTTGATCTTCAGACTTAATTGAAATATTGATTTGAACCTTTCGATTTGAACTGTATTGATGGTGCAATATTGAACTGATCCTAAGCTTAGCAAGTCCATCAAACCAGACGTAGTATTACCGCAACCGAGAACTCAGCAGTCCACTAACACGAGTGTGATTAGTTAAATGAAGGATTCTTGACGAATTTGCAAACCAAATGTCCTCTAATTGGTGTGGAAAATAGTATGAAAGCGTTCATGGATTCTGTCGTTTATGGTGATGACCTGTTATCTAACCGTCTTGTACAATTCGTTGCACCGTGAACGAAACATACTTACTGCCTTTACATATTAATTACCTTTTCTTTGTAGAAAGAAAATAATAACTTCTTTGCCGAGAACGAAGTGGGTAGTCGAAGGTTTTCTCCCCATTCTGTAGTGAAGATAACTAGATATTGCCATTTCATCTGACTCATCAACCCAAACACCTAACTGCAGTCTATTTTGTAAGGAAACCAGTTTTTACCAAACGAAATATCAATAAGAACAAGATTGACATTGAACACTATTCTAAGAAATAAATCATACGACAACCAATTAGACTAGAAAGTGATGTGGATGAAACATTATTATAAGGAACAAGTCATGTCATCCGATTAAACCAGAAAGTTGTGTGGGTGTTAAAAGTGGCTGTGGGTCAGAACGAAGAAATGCATTGCACTATCTTAGGATTTGACACCTCGGGTGACACTGCTAAAAAGAATGAGTTAACTACTCATAATAAGGTACATCACTTTTAGAGAAGTCCATCGATAGTAAATACTTTCTAGTTAAGTGTGTCCATCTCGAAGTAGTATTAGGATGGGTAATCTGTTAGAAAGTTGAATTAGATTATACGTAAGTGATAAAAAACACAGTCAAGTTTAGTATTAATCTCTGGGATCAGCCATCCTACTAGAGGGTAGGGGTGAGGACCCGAAAGTTACATATAATACTACATGTAGTTCCTTTCCAATAAATGGGGCCCAAGTGGGCTTGTGACAACCCAGTTTTGAGTTGTGTGCTTCGGACAAGTTGGAAAGCATTATCTGCATTAATGGTGCCACCCTTCCCATGGAAGTCATGAATAAGAGTTGAATGTACATGAGTCACTCTACGTCTATATTGAATATGAAAGAAATTATGAGGCTATGTAGTTGGTCCTTAGTGAACACATCAAGAGTCTGAGTGAGAGAAATTGTAATATACTAAGATATTACGCCTTGGATGAGATAATCTATAAAAGAATGATTGGGATATACATATCAACAATATGCATCTCTTTTTTAGAAAGCGCATGGATAGATATTCCATTGTTAAGCATGCCAGCTCATAACAGTACCAGGTTGGATAAAATGTCTAGAAGTTGAACTAGGCTGAGTATGTAAGAACAAAGAGCACGACCTAAGATAGAGTTGGTCTATAAGATCAATCATAATTTCCAAAACATTATTAGAACCTAAGGCTATGGGCCCGGACGTTATATACATGCTGCTTTTTGGAGAAAGCACATACACCACTACTACAGATATGACATATGGCATTTGTTATTTTTTCAAGAAACACCGATAGTGTAATCTTTAGCGTTAGTTCTTAGTAGAAAACCGCCATAGTTTGACCAGCTGAGAAAGCACGGGATGTGGGGTTTTTTTTTGTCGTCGGTTATATATTGCCCGCAAAAATAGAATTTCATGCAAAAATTTTGTGAGCATTTCATTTTCCTTTAAAAACCCTATGTTGCCAGTTCTTTTCTATATAACTGACGGGATAAAGAGGTGTGTGTGCCATCTGTCTCACTGAAAACAATTGGCATTTCTCGTCAATTGTATCTACAACAATTACGAGAAAGGTGTTCACGTCATGTGTCCCGTAAAAATTTTCCTACCCCCACTTGGTGTTTCTCGTCAGCTGATCTAACCATAACTGATGGCGTAGGTGTCGCTGGGCTATGAGGTTAGGTGTTGGTTTGTCATAGACAACCGACAAAAAATCTAGACATCCAAAGGAAGGTGGAAACAATTATCTACCCTATTTTGATGGACTTAATAAAAACCATAGTGCATTGTGATGAAATTAATCAAAATTGTATGAATTTTAAAAAGTTGTGATGAATTGTATGACTCTGATGAAAATACATATATGTAACCAATATATGATTTGAATATTATCTGTTAATCCTAATAAGTCATTGGTCTGGTTTCTATTAGGTTGTGATGAGTTGTATGATTGTGATGTAAATGCATATATGTAACTTTGTATTTAATGATGATTCATGCTACATTATGCAATGAAAATAGTATCTTTATGATGTTTCTGACACCTAACTTCAATTGGATCTTATCTATACTCTAATGATTACTCTTGCATGAAAATGACTCTAAATAACTTGAATTAACAATGTTGATTCTTGTGTTGACTATCTTGCTCGAATCATTTGATTTCCCCCATTTAATATGTAGATACCCTAATAATTAGATCCTTGATTCAACAGTGATGTATCACACTAAGTCTAAATGAATCCATGTTGTATGATGTAACATGATAATGAACATGCATGACCTAGTTTGAGATATTGAAAATAATATGTTAATAAACCCTAATTTATGAATTCAAATATGTAAATGGACCCTAATTTGTGAATAAACTCCTAATTTGTGAATTTTCAATCTATATATGTAAACCCTATATTCAAAGCCCTAATTTCTAAACTGTGTCGTTGGCCTAGAAACCCATTCGAAATTTACTCATTAGGAGTAAATCTTGGATAGTCCATGATTTAGAACTGTTCTTGAGCACCTCATCTCACTTATGATGTAAGTGTATAATATGTGTTCGATTTCAATAAATTTAACAGCATTTTGCCTTTTATTCTAGGTACATATGTGGTGGGTATTTGCCCATCTACATCGTTGTACTTGGACAACTATGGGGAAATGTTGTCAAAATTTATTGAAATTGAACATGCATTATACACTTACTAGTGATATGAAGTGCTCAAGAATGGGATATGTGGTATACATTCATGAATGTGAATGCTAGTAGATGATTAGGGCACAATTATTTAAACATTTTTTTTCTTGGAATTAACTTACTAGCTAGAACCTGATGGGCTACTCGTCTCCCATCTGATCATATAGAAATGGATAGATCATGGATGTCTAAACCAAATGGTTGCACTCTAGATTTTATTAATGGTCTTAATGATTTTGTAAGATTTGCAGAGGAACATAGCAAACAACCTGGAGATAGGTTCCATTACCCCTGTAGAAATTGTAGCAACAACCTGAAAGATGACATTGTTGACATGATCAATGATCATGTCATGTACAATGGGATTGTACAAGACTATACATAATGGTAATGGCATGGAGAGATTTCTAGTATGAGATCAGAAAATGTTGGTAGTGGTAGTTTTGTCCAAGAAGAAATGGCTGACGTTGTTGATGAGAGCGAACCAATTCTAATAGACATGGTTGATTTGATGTTAGATAGTTGTGGGGTAAATTTTACCGACCCACCCCCCTTATTTAGAAATGTTGTGCATGATGCTGACAAACATTTATACTTAGGTTGTACTAAGTTTACAAAGTTGAGCTATGTGTTGAGATTGTATTCTCTGAAGGCTAACAACAAATGGAGCGACAAAAGCTTCACTTCTCTATTATCTTTGTTGAAAGAAATTCTCCTTGAAGGCAACAAGCTTCCAATCTCAATATGAGAAATGAAAAAGATGTTGTTCCCAATGGGAATGGAGGCTAAGAAGATACATGCATGCCCGAATGACTATGTACAATTTCAAAAGGAATATATCGATCTGAAAGAATGTCTAAAATGTGGGGTGTCTAGGTATAAAAGGACTACATCGGGTAAGACCAAAACTGAGTCTCCTACCAAGGTGATGTGATATCTACCAATAATACCATGGTTTCAATGCTTGTTTTCTAATACTGTAGATGCACAAAATTTATCTTGTCATGCAAAGGTAAAGAAAAACAATAATGGTATGCTACGACATGTGTCTGATTCCCTGCAATGAAAGTGTAAGACCCCTGACCTAGATTTTTAGGCTAACCTTGTTTTCTTTGCATGATAAGATGCTTAAACCTTAATATAATCTTTTGAGATGCTTATATAACATGTGACAAGCTTATGTTTCCATTTTGGTCATTTTTGGATGATGTTTGAGCAATGCATGCCAATTTTGGACCAAGTTACAATTTACCCATGAGTGAGGGTTCTCTTACAATTTGTCACATGAAGAGTGTGCCCTCTATCTCTTAGCATCATTAGAGAGAGAAAGATGCATATCGACTCTTTGCTTGGACCATGGTTGATAATGTGACATCACATGGTGAGATTAGGGTGTCTAGGGTTTGCCTTGTTGATGTGTATCAACCACGTTTGAGTTTGTGAAGTGTTGTGACTGCAACACCTCACTTGGTGAGTGTTGTGACCACAACACTTATCCGAGGTGTGGTTTGTTTTGACCTTGGTGCTCTAGTTCAGGTTTGGTTGCTAAGGTTTGTCCTCTAGTGGAGTGTGTCGACCATGTTGTGCATGGTGACCTAGTGTAGCGATTGCTACATGGGTACCATGATGTGTTGAGATTGCAACAAGGAATGTAGAGGACCTAGGTGGTCACTACACTTCCTAGATTGTATCACCCTTTGATTCATGCACCTGTTAAGTGGTTACATGGCTATTTTCTTGGTGTACAAATGTCCTTTTGATGCTCTCTTGATTTGACACCTCATAACCCCCTTACTTCCCTCCTACCTTGTGTATATAACTGCTCTCCTTCACATGCAATTATCCTTTTCAGCCCTCCTTCTTCTCCACTCTCTTGTGTTCATCCTTGGATCTTTGTGGAGAAAAGAAGGACTGATCTTAGAGCTTTGGTGGCCGACCAACCTATCATGTGGTGATTCTTGGTGATCTTTCCCTTTGGTAAGTGGTTCCTCACCTATGATCACATTTTCTTTTGGCTCTCTACCCTACCTTATTCTCTTTTCTTGGCTGAGAGACTATGGATTGACCGTGGTGGCTATCTTGAGGGAAACTTCTCTTCACAAAGTTCAGAGACTATGGATTAACCATGGTAGTACCTAAGTGAGATGAAGCTTCCTCTCTTTCTTCTTCCCTCCCTCTTGATCGGCCTAGGGTTTGTGTTTTTTTTCATCTTGAGCCATCTTTGACCTTGGTATGTTTTCTCCTTCATGAGATGATCTTCTGACCAAAAGTTTATTTTGGTTGGAGTTTCATCTTCTCTCTTAGAGATCGTGGTCTTAGAGCTTGACCATTTACATAAGACGGGTAATATAACTCTTCTCCCTACTATTATTGCACCATTTCCTACATGCATGTTGTCATTTACATCTTCAAAACGTAATCCTAATATGCTAGATGAATTTATCATGATCAACGGTTTAAATCTTGGTAATAATCTCATATGGTGCCTCTACCTCTATACCCTAATTTTCTTGTACCTGATTTTGGTGGTGATTGTGAAATATATGTTTTCCTCTTACAATTTAACTATGGAACTATATTATCTTGCTTATGGTTTATCTACCTTGGATAAGAGGAGGTTTTGGTTCTTTTATATGCATGAGAAACTTGGTTTTCATCTCTCTCATCATGGTCCTTATGGTGACTTTCCATGACACATGTTTCAGGTTTTAGATGGTCATCTTTGTGTGGAGTTTTCCACTTAGATGATGCTTGGTTTTCTTGAGGTTAATCTTCTATTTTGACCATGGTTTGGTTTTGTTCTGAAGTTGGTTGTGTGGCTGACTTGAGGTTGCTACACCTCTTGGTATTCCTCTGTGGTCGCTTGTGACAAAGTGAAATTTAGCATTAATATGAACTAATTCCAATTTCACCCTCCTATTAACTCATGGTCCCAAATCATTTTTCATGGCTTCATAATCAATATTGATACTCAAAATTGAAATATGGTGATCAATGTGGACTTTATACACATTATAACATCACAAGTTTGATTAATTCATCGTCTTGTCCAATGAAGAAAATCTGTCCATCAAACTTCATCTTTTGGTTCTCAAACTTTTTCTAAATATTCCTCACATGTTTGTGAACCTATGATCCAAATTTCATGTCATTTGGACATTCCTACTATTTACTATGATTTCTTGAAGTTAATGTGTTGAAAATCCTTTTATATCCCTTTATTTGCTCCTTTTTTCACTTGTCCAAGTCAGTGATCCATGGAAAGGGATCGGGGGTGAGTCTCGACCCTTGGATCTCCTTCCCATGGATCAGGGCCAGATCCAGTGGCCATTTGATCATCTTCTACCTCTGCAATCAGCGAGGACCCGAAAGTAAGATCTCTCGCCTACGACCCTATTTCGAAAATCTAAGTGAGCCAAAATCCTCGTCTCGCAATTCCAAACTGATCTAGCCCTAGTTTGACCAGCGTTCATACATCTTTGCTCCACCAAAATGATCCCTTTGCCTTTCTCCTCTCCTCCCGGTGCCATGGCTGCTGCTCCAAGTCCTTTAGCCCTAAACCTAACCCCAACCCTATATAAACACCCCTCGAGATCCACAACAAGAACATCTTGCTCAAAGACACGGTTTCACATGCTATATTGGCCTCAACACCCCCAAATTCCTCAGTGTTTCTCCTCCTGTTCGGATGGCACCACCACCTAGCCCAAATCTAGGCGTTCGTCCTACATAATTCCTCTCCCTAAGTTTTAGCTCCCTTTCAACTTGTATCTTGGAGGCGAACCTAGACAGCCACCTCACTACCCCCAATGGAGCTCCCTATTCCTGGAGCTCCTCCATGCTGACGAGGTCCTCCATTGAGCTTTTGGCTCACATGAGGCCTGTACAGGAGGGGAAAGAGCCCCCAAACCCCTGGTTCAGTGCAGGAAGTTCATGGTCCAAAGGACCCATCCGAACCGCAATTGAACCGGAAAAACCAAGATCGAACTAGTGCAACTCAACCAGCTCACCACCTGACCCACGTGGCATGATTTGGATCTTGTCCTGAATTGAATGGTCCTCATTTTTCAATGAAAGGTATTTTCTTCCCCTCTCTTCCCAAAAATCAAATAAATGGATAGATCTTACAAAAATCGTATCTAATACATCCTAGCTCCAAACATAACAAGTAAATAGTCAATTTTGATCAAAAAAAATCAGGGGATTTATTAAAAATACTTTTGGAACCTAATTTTCTATGGATATTTCTGATATCCCTATATTCGAACTCTTTCTTATTTAGTTTATCAAATGTCTCAATAATGATGTTTAACCTTTGGAAACCCTAGATTTGGACTCTGATGATTATCGTGTAACCTATATCTAATCTAGTTGAATCATATACTCTTGAAAATGAATCATTAGATATCTAGATCTATTTACTTGATTCAACCTTGATTATAATCTTTATGAATAAAGAGTAGTCTTGGTATTGATCTAAAACTTGTAAAACCCTTGATGTACTTTTGACCCATCAATCTAATCTTGAATTCCAATTATACTAAGTATCATGATGATGAATGAGAAATTTGATGATGACTTGGATAATGACCATAAATTAGGGTTAACGCATATGATCCTAGAAAACCTAGGTAAGCCATTCACACTCGAAAATATATGACACTTGAAGAAATGTTGGATATATTGAAATATGATTTGATTATAGGTGAATGACCCAACCCTAAGGTTGACATAGGAAAAGTGAAACCCTAATCTCGAATATTGAAACATGATATTCTGAACATCATGATCTTGACCCTTGATCCAATCTTGTGATTTAGGATCTGACTCGAAGGGTCTACCTATTACTTGTTGATTTATACTCAAAATCCTTGGTGAAAGGTACGCTATTATACCTCATCTTTGGTTGTAATGAAGATACTTTTTATGTATCTGTTGATTGTGTACTTTGCTATATACTTGGTTGAGCTATTGTTCCCTAGTGATTAGGATTCTATATTTCTTATATTATACTTTGAGACAAATTGGAAAACATAAATGACATGCCCATTATGACTGCCCGTATATTGATAATGATGATGATGATGATGATGATGTTGATAATGTTGATATTGAGTGCAAGCAACCCCTCATTCGGAGGTGGACTTGTACATTGACCTCCTATCTCCTATGGTGAGAAGGAGCTTGGTGACCTCCTATTACGACCTCACCTTTCAGTAACCCCCAATTAAGGGAGACCAAGAGGTTGAAGCCGCACCCATTAATCCCAGATCAAAGGTTCGACATATAACCATAAACAATTATTAAATTCTAACAGACTATACTGAAAATGGTAATAAAATTTTTCTTTGCATACCTTGAAAAGTTGGGAACAAACTAACTTCTAACCTCAGCTGAACTATTCTATCTAATTCCTCCTTGTTCTTTAATTATTGAATTCAAAAGGTGTCGCTTTACTGTTTGTACTTTTCATTGTACCTAAAATGTCGACAAACAAAATGTCGGTCAGCCGAAGCTGGTATGTGGGGGGAACAAATAAACATGCAACTATGGTAACAATGTAATCACTCAATTAATCATTTAACAATCAAGATTACATTTTAAGCCAAACTACTCAATCCATACCTATCTACAACTCTGTGTTGTCCCTGTAAGGACTTATATGGTACCTCTATAAAGGTGACTTGATGGACCTACCCTCTAGGCAGCCAAAGTCTTTCATGACCTGATGGACCTACCCTATAGGTAGCCATGTACTAGGTCAGCCATTACGACACAGAGGGGACCGGGATCTGAGCTAGTAGGCACATATCTTATGTGATAATCGTAGTCACGTTATAGTTGCAAGAAATAAATAAATATTCAACAGTTTAGTTGCATTCAATGCGATTAAACATCTGAGAATCCATCGGGAAACTAAAGCGGTTATTCATAATCATAACTACATACCTGTCTTGGAGATCTCAAGCAACAATTTATCCAAATCCAACTAGATGTCCAATCAAGCAAGCCAATCAATCAATCAAGCAAACATTGATCCTGAAAACATGTATAATGTCTAATTGTCACAAGCATATCCCAAACAACTCCTTATTGACTTGGGACACCTTTCTAAGGTTTTTAAGTCTCATTAGGATGCATTAGGGTTTCTTAGATCAATTTCTCAAACTTTATCCTTTTTAGGTCAACAAACCCTAAAACAACTTTTCCACTCATAAAAACCCTAATTACTCAAATTATCCATATTAAGGATCTTTTATGCTCAAATTGGCTTAGGATCATCACATCTCTATTTTATTTGTGGATTTACACAATTAAACCAATTAAAAGACATATTCATCAAAATTAGGGTGTTAAGCTCATTAATGCATAATCATGCACGAAACCCTAATGTAAACCAAATATATAAAAAGATCATCTTTTTAGATCCTATTCTTATTTCTATTAACAACATGTTAATATCAACTTGAATTACGTCATTAAGTCCATTTATCATCAATCTAAGGGTTTTTCCCTAATTAAATCATTAAAGATGATAACTTTATGCCCTTTTCAAAATTCATGTATATTTAAGCACATAAACCCTAAATTAGACTAATCACGTGCAAAGTTCTTCTTTTTTGAACTCAATGTTCATTTAACAGATTAATATCAACTCTAAAGATCCATTAAACCCTATTAAACACATTAATCATATCAAAATAGGGTTTCTTAATCTTTAATTCATTAAAGATGATAATTTACACTATATTTCAAACTATGATCAAATTCAGGCTACAAAACTATTTTTATTGGATTCCTTGTGTTCTTCTGATCAAAATTCATATATTACATGTCTTAATCAGAGTTATCAATTAGGAGTTATGATTTTATAAAGAAAATACCTTTTCGGCCAATCCGAGGCTGCCACGTCATCTATATCCATGCAACGCACCCGATCAGGAAACATTTCGAAAGGTCGCTTTTGCCCTTGGTTAAGTCGACCAGTCTCTTTAACCTGCGGGGGTAGAAACGTCCAATGCACTCTAGGTTGTCTTCAACCTCGGGAAACCTAGTCTTTGCGCCCAATTGGAGCAAGACGGGGCCGTCCTTCATCACTTTTGGCCTCAGCGGCCACCGGGGATGCTTCCCCTACCTCCGCCTGTCCTCTGCGCTCCGCTGGGTACCCTAGATTGCAGCCATGGTGGCTAGTCTAGCATGGCCATGCCTGCTGTGCGCGGCTGCCATAGCAGCAGCGCTGCGGCTACTGCGACCAGCCTAGGGCAGGGCCACGATGGCGAAGCCCCTCCCCCAAACTCATGGGCATCCACCCTCCATCCCGACTACATCCGATCACTCGATGTGCATGAGATAGAGTTGTCTTCGCTGGTTTAGGGTTTGAACGTGGAAGAACAAGAAGAGGAAGAAGGGATACGTGGGAGATCGCTTTTGGGACTCGAACCAGAAGGCCAACCCCTTATATAGGGGAGGATTTTCGCAACCCAAGATATGCATCTACCAAGATGCAAGATCTCGTCCCATTAGGAATCTAATTCCCACATTAAAAGCAAGCTCTCTCTCTCTCCTATTTCTTTGATACTCCTTCTCCTTGTGATATTAGGATTTCGAAAATCCTCTTACTTAATCTCTTTGTTTCTTGCTATTAATCCTTAGGCACGAATTTCAGTTTTTCTTTTAATAGAAAATACTTTTCCTTTTTCAATGCCACCAAAAATTAGTAATAATGTATTATATTACTCTCTTATTTTGCCTTTTTAGTATTTTCTCTTTCTTTCCTCTTTATTGGGACTCCTTGGATCCCAAGACATTCCATTATTTCGAAATTACTTATTATCCTTCTAGATGCATCATTATGCATTATTTTACATTATCAAATGTGTTTCTTATTAAAATAATTCTTTTTGAGGATTTCTCTTTATTTCACTTTTATTTTCCTCATTAGTATTCCTTTTATCATTAGGAATCCTTAGAACACGAAATTCCACAAAGGATCTCCTAATTACACCTTCTCCCACTTATTTCTAACATTTTAACATTATTTTCAATCTCTTTCCTATTAAAGAAATACTTAATTAAACTTTTCTTTTCTTATTGCCTTCTTTTTGCAACTTTGGACTCCTTGGAACCCAAGGAACCCAAAAGGCACGAAATCCATCCTTGGATTACATCTCTTTGCCTTCTAGAGGTTTCTACCTCTTTCTATTCTTCAAATATTCAATTTTCATTTACTATTTTATTAATTGAATTTTTCCTTTCTTCATTTCCTTAGTATTGGGCCCAATAGCCAATAAAGCCCACAAATCAAACAACAAGGCTATTTTAAATGAAAACCAATTATTCTCAACCCAATATATGATTATTTGTTCAAACATCTTTTAATATGAGAAATTATATTTCTCACCACTTGAACCCAAAAATTGGGGTTGTAACATCCTTCCCCTCTTATAGGAATTTTGTCCTCAAAATTCAAACAAGCAAACAAACAAACAATTCAGGATAAGACTTTTCCATGTCCATCATTGGCCCCTATGTGGCTTTGCCGTACTCATGGTGTTTCCAAAGAACCTTTATCATCACATATTCTTTTCTCTGAGTTCTTTCATCCTGGTGTCTATAAACTGCACAGGTGACTCAGGCCATGTCAGCCTCCCTTGGGGCTCACTAGGTTCATTGCTCAGCACATGGTCGGGGTACCTCACATAGTGCTCTGAATCGGACACATGGAACTCATCACACATTACTTTATCCCGAGGGGTTAGGTCAATCTTAACCTTCTCCACCCATCCATTTCCCATGTATCGGGGACTCGGCTCTCTTAGTTATAACTTAGAGGGGTCGGATTTTCATGTCACATTTTCTCCCACAGTAACTTGTATGTCAGTCTACTTTGCATCTGCTCACGACTCTCATCGTTTCTAGGCTCCTTTCAGCCCTTGCACAATCAAAGTGACTTCATCTACACGCACTGGGGTCCCTTTTTCTAACCATCATGTGGTCCTTTTCTAACCATCATGTGGCCCTTTTCACCAACATCACCTTACTGAAGTGGTGACCGACACAACCTCCCTTACAGAGCTTCATATAAAACCCGATACTGGCTATGGTGGTCATTGTCACATCTTTCATAGGATAAGAACTGTCTCTAGATATCACCCTGAACAAGCACGCATGCCCTCATCAGACCCTCTAGTCTGGATCATACTAACCATAGTTAGGGGTGATAACTATACTAACATTGAGTTCTTCATGTACCTACTTCCACTTTATGGAAGTGAACCTTTAGGTCAAACTCAAGAACCTTTGAACTCGCTTCATGGTGTAGTTGAACCATATTTCTCATGTGTAGTTCAATTGGATCTGTCCCTTAACTGAACTCTTCCTTTCTCATATTATCTAGGTAAGGCGACCTACCATAACCCATATTGTATTTCGACCTTCTTTGACCCAGGGAAGACCTATCACAACATCCATAGTGTTGAGCTCCAATTCCCTCTCAGGGACTCTTTTGTCCTCTATATCGATACACTGGGTTACTGGGGTTCGTCCTTTACCTCCTGGCTTGCATGGCCATAAACCACATACAACTTCATCTTAAGCATCCAAAGTGCTATTGCCATTTTCCACGGTGTATGGTGATCTTCAACCATGATTTCCTTTATGTCATGATTCTTTCAAGATCAAATCCTCTGAAACCCTAAACCACTCTAGTCGGGGTTTCGTCACCTTTTCTTCCAAAGAAGTGCTTCTGAGGTTCTACCACCGTCCTTTTATTACATCAAGGACTAGACTGGATAACCAAACAACCATAACTCTTCAATGTATCTTGTTACATCTGAGTGTTATCCAAACACCTCTCCTTTTCGAACTGAAGGTTAGCCAATCACCCCTTTCTAGCTTCTGGTTAAACAAGTCAGATGTATCTCAAACCAGAGCATCCATTACCACTTCACATCCTTAGGTATTAGGTAACATTACACTTCCATGTATTTCACTTATCATGTCACCTCGAACTATATGTTTATTTTCATAAGAACACTCTCTGATTCCATCATCATGATGATCAAACTCAACCTGGTATAACTTGTAAGTTCCACATAGCTCAAGATAAAAACATCCTCATGAGGGGACTACCTCATTCCTCTTAGTGTTTGCAAGCCATCCATCATTCATTCACTTTACTAGGGTAGGTTATCTTCTCTATCTCCATTTCTCATGGTAACGCTCCAACCTACATCATCTCTTATCCTTGGTGTATGACATGCATAATGTCCTATCTCTCACCCCCATAACAAGAGGAAATAAGCATTTGGTTGCAGTCCAAATACATAGTTCTTCCTGTTCCAAGAGTAGAGATGGTGCATCCCACCTTTCCAGTACACCTTTAAATCTAAGTTGCAATGTGCCACATATGTCTCTTCATCACGAACATCATGATATCAGACTAGTCTTGAACCTACTGAGGTTTATATCCTTGGTCATCTCCTCTAGGCTTATAGGGTACCGACTCTTTTGGGGTCATCCCTCTTCCCTCACGCATCCAGAGAGTGCCCTACTCATCTGCCCTTTGGGTCCCATGAGTTCATGAAGGTGATCAATCTCCTAACCCATGGCCCTCAGACAATGATAGTTGTTACCTCCCGACCCTATGGTCATGTGCAACTAGGGAATTAGGCAACTCCTACTTTCGTCGGTTTTATCCCTACCTGACCCTAGGATAGACTTAGGATTCTCCATTATAGTACATGTTCATTTAGAACCTTACCCAAGTCTTCATCATCTCTCTTTCTGCATTCATGGGATGGCCCTCATCCTTTGATAGGGATCATGGCAACCTGTCTACCTTGGTCAAGCTCCATACCGGTTACTTCCATGGTAACACATACATATGCAATAGAGATGGATATCTATGGGTCTGCAGGTTCATTCTCATACCATGTACTTTTCGCTTAGCTTCTCAAGATCCTATGAGACCTCTTTAGGTTACCTTGAACTAGTAAAACTGATATTCACCCTACCAAAGGGGTCCCTCTCCTAGGATGGGAGGAAAACTATCTCTTGACAACAAAGTCACAAAAGCTCTTAGGTCTAGGGTTTACATCCACATGAGCCTACTTAACCCTACCAGGCTATTAAGGCACAAGTAGATCACCTACTGAACCATGCTAGGTCATACTTGTCCTCTCTTCTCAAAGTTGGGTCAAGATCATACCTTTCTTTATTATCGTCCTTGTAAGGACCCTGACCTGCGTTTAGGGTTTACCGTGTTTGTTTTTCTTAACCTTGGTGGTTTGATGCTTTCTAATCACCTTTGAGTGGTGATTAGGGTTTTTGTTGTGCTTTGTTGAGAGTTCGAGGGGCTTCTTGCAAATAACCCAAGTTTAGGGTTTTGTGTGCAAGTTTGCCATCTTGTAAAGATGTGTCCCTCTCTTTGCTTCCTCTAGGGTTGAGAGGAAGGCTTGGGCTTGTTGTTTGAGTTTCTTGGGCCTTGCTTGAGCTTGTTTGGGCCTTGAGGTGCTTTGTTTGGGCTTGCTTGAGCCTTGTTTCGGCCAAGACCAGCTTGTGTCACCCAAGGAAGAGTGTGTGTCAACCTAGAGGTGGTGTGTCGACCTGGAGTAGTGTGTGTCACCCAGAGGAGTTGCTGCTTGTGTCGCCCATGTTGCTTGGTCCAACCTTGACCATGTTTGGTGGACACTTAGTGTATATCTTGGACAAGTGTCTCTTGGTGTGCTAGTGTGTTGGCTTGAACCCTAGGACAAGTGTCCCTTGGGTGGACAACACTTAGCATGGATCTACCTTGGTTTCTCCTCCCCTTCTTTCTATATATGTGACTCTTTCCCTTGCCTTAGCTTCCTTTGCTCTTTTGGTCTCTCCTCCACCTTGAGTGCACGACACTTCTCCCTCTCTTGCTTGTGTCGGCCGAGACACTCTCCTGGAGTTGCAGTGGTGGCTGATACCCTCTCTTGGATCAGCTTTGGTGGATGACATCCCTTGGAGATTGAAGTGCATCTTCTTCCTTGGAGCTTGGAGCTTAAGGTGGGTTGCATAACTTCTAACCCTAACTTCTTTACCTCTTGATTCTTGTTCTTATTCATAGATTAGTAGCTTAGATTGTACCTTGCTTGAGTTTCCTTTGGTGGCCGATCCCCCTCTAGGGTTTAGGGTTCCTTTGTGCACCTTGCTTTCTAGGGTTTAGGGTTTCCTTGTGCTGGAGGTAGGTGATGACCCTTGTTGGGCGACATCCTCTCTGGCCTTGATGATGGGTGATATCCTCCCTTGGTTTGGGTGTGTTGGGAAACACCCTTGTTCTTGTGATGGGTGACATAGTGGTGTCCTTTGTGTTGGTCGACATGGTGACCATGTTGGGCGACATGGTCCTTCTGATGAGCAACACCCTTGTTCTTGAGTTGGGAGAGACCCTCTCTTGTCTTGGTGTTGGGCGAGATGGGTACCTTATGATGGGCGACATGGTGAGTGCTCTTGTGTGGAGTGATAGATCAATCTAGTAAGGAGTTGGCCGATATGGTTGAGTTGGCCGTTGGATGTTGTTGGGCGATACATCTTGAGGTGTTGGCCGATATAGCCTTGTCAAGCTTGATGGTTGTTGGTGTCGGACGACATGGCCATGTGTGGCTTGTTTCCTTGTCTTGAACGATAGACCATGCATGTTGGCCGATAGCCATGTTGACCAATAGGCCATGCATGCCATGGTGGCCGATAACCATGCTGGCCGACACCCATGATGGCCGATAGCCCTAATGGTCGATAGCCATGGTGGGCGACAACCTTGAGTGGTGCTAGCCGATAGGGTTGAGTGTGTGTCGGCCGATAGGCCATGATAGGTTTTAGTGAGGGTTGATAAGAGTTATGGTGTGAGTCTTGTAATCCTATAGTAATAGTCCTTTGTGATGAGGAAGTGATTAGCTATGTACCAATAAACGATGGTGGTGTCTTGTTAGTAATAACAACAATGAGTATGATGCCTTACAATAATAACAGTACTAATACTAGTAATGATGCCAATACGAATAATGTGAGTAATGATGATAATGTTAGTAGTGATGGTAATGAGGAAGGTAATGGTAATAAGATGCATGATGTGACCCTTATGCTTATTTGTTAATAATAAAGAAGATGATAGTAATAATGTTGATCATAATAATGATGACAATAATGGTAGTAATGATATGCATGAAGTAATCCTTGTACTTAATTGTTAACTGAGTATGGTGATAGTTACACTAGTAGCTTGCTCAATGATATGGTAATAATGATGATAGTGGATGGTGACATAATGGTAGTGGTAACAATAGTACTTGTTCTGTATGTTTGAACATCTTGATTACTCATATAGTTCTGAGATAAGGATAAGTATAGATATGGCTTGTTGATGATGTACTTTATACACTTGATCACCAAATAATGTAAGAATGATAAGTAGAAGTATCTTGAATAGCATTTCATGATGGTAGCATATTCCTTATGATTGAATCTACAATTATTGTGTACTCTAACCCTGTAGGAAATGATTAGCCTTGAAAAGGGCTATGAGACACATGTGATGAGTAACATCACTTGGTAATTACTCTGGTTAATAAAATGATATGTATAATGTGTTAAGTTCCATGATGATGATGTGAGCCTTGAGAGGCATTGACAGTACATGATGAGGGATTGAGATCCCATGTTATGTGATGATCCTCGAGATGGATCTGGATGGTTGGCAAGAGGCCAAGTGGTAACATGTGATGTTGGATCCTTGTGATGGATCAGGTTGATGTGATTAAATAATATTATAATGTTATTTACTTTCTGTTATATCTTGCATGTTATACAACTTGGTTGAATCCTACAATCCATCTAAAAGATACTAATTAATCACAGTGAAATATATCATGTAGTTTGCCCTGGCCATAGATCCATCATCATCAGGACTTGGTGATGGTGAAACAGGTTCTCCTACGAGTTAACCTGGAAGCACATATTGTTGAATGTGTAGGTTGCTCCTAGCCTAAAAATGAGGAGGTAAGAGTGTAACTTCAGTTACAGACTCATATATGTATATAGAGCATGGTGAACAGGCCCATGGCTCAGGATATGTGATGTGTGAGCATGAATGCGTTCATGGCTCAGAGCACGGTGAACAGGCCGTGGCTCAGTTTTACTAGAGCCGAGACCTGTACCAAGGCGGGCTAGAGTGAGGGTAGCCTATGGAGCTGACCCTGTGGCTTAGACCACTTCAACATGTGATTGCGGTCCTGCTTGTGTTGTACTCGTATACTGACCACGAGGTGGGAGGTCATGGAGTCCGACTCTTCCATTTGACCTTGTATGGCACCGGCTTGGGTTTCGTAACTGAAGGTTGGATTTGAACGGTACGGTTCAAATCCTCAGGGCATAATAATACGTAACACAGCCGTTTAGTATTTACTGCTTAAGATAAACACGTAACATTGGTTGAGGCCTTGTTTGTGTAATATCTTTGTTATATCTTGCAGGTTATGTGACAACATGTCTTATCTTGATAAGCAGGTTATGTGACATCATATCTTGTTCTGATAATCATGTACATAGGGATACATCTTATCTTGTTAATCATATTCCTTGAGATATATATGGTTATATGCTTTTGTATAGCGGGTAAGCTTTTCGGTAAGAATAATCTGTTTTATATGGACTGCTCTTTTTATACCTGTTATTAGATATTTGTTGTTATAGTATATCTTGCTGAGGTTCTGTAGTTGCGGTGGGGAGTTATGTTTCCCACTGGGAAAATTGTTCAATTGTCTCACCCCGCTGGTTTAACCCCTTTTTAGGTGGTCGAGGTAGACGTGGTCATGGTCGTGGTGTTGCAGCCGAGCAGCTTGAGGAGCAGTAGAAGGCAAGCGATGGATATGTTGCTGTTTTGCATGTTTTGTAGTAGAGTCTAGAGTCATCCCTGTACTCTCAGGTCCTTGGCAGTGTTTTGGATGTTGTTTCACGATGATCGATCGATGATGTTTGTATATCCTGCTGTTGGCCGGATGTGGGCCTTTTCTGTATAAGAACAGGTGGTGAACTCATGTGATGGATGAACAGTTGTTTCTGAGCTGTGGACACGTATCAGATCTCATGTATGTACATATATATGACATGTTTCTGTGCAGGATAAGGATTAGAAAGTAATAGTTTCACAGTTTATCAGTTTTCCACAATCGGTTTTAATTAACCCATGTTTTCATAATCTGTGGTTATGGTGATTTCCGCACGTTTTCGCGTAACACCTCGTTATCTGTGTGATAATGGGATGTGTTGCCACAAGTTTTGGTATCAGAGCTTTAGGTTCGCTGAGTCTACAGGGATTTAGGACTAGGTTGAGTCTGTTCTTATGAGTGTCCAGGTTTTCTTACAATATCTTCTGCCCTCAGCGGAAGAAAAGCCAAGATGTTTGGAAACCATGAAGAACACTCTACTAAGTACAGTGATGCTGCATCGGTTCATGGAGCAGATGGACAGGCACATGAAGATCGGGTGCCTGAGGTTCCCCAATTTAACCCAGCCATACTTGAACATCCTGCTTACCAACAGCTTATGGGGTAGTTAATGGCTACGATGAATCTCATGGTTGAGCGATTACCAATGCCTCCTCCGCGAGCACAGGTTCCCCATGGAGAAGCATCGGGTATTGGGAAGACCTTTGAGCGGCTTTGCCGAGTTGGAGCTTCGGATTATGCTGGAACGGCTGATCCAGCGGATGCAGATCTGTGGCTGACAAGTCTCAAGAAGTCTTTCTGGATCCTTGACATCCCTGAAGCAGACAAGGTAAAGCACGCTGTCTACCTTCTGAAAGGTAGTGCTGGTCACTGGTGGACCATCGAAGAAGAGAAGCGGCATGGTGAGGTGATCTGTTGGGAAGTGTTTCAACGTGAGTTCGTCACCAGATACTTTCCGAAAACATATCTGGATGAGAAGGTTAGTCAGTTTGAGAAGTTGCGGCAAGGAACGATGAACATCACCGAGTATGAAGCTAAGTTTATGGATCTATTGAGGTTCTGTCCTCACATGGCGGCAACAGATGAGGAACAGATCAGGCGTTTCGAGAAGGGTTTGAGTGCTGAGTTGACAACCCCAGTGTCTGCGTTGGAGAACCGAGAGAGGTTCTCTACGTTCATAGAATCAGTTCGACGGATTGAGAGGATAGTACGGGAGAAAAGAGAGTCTATGTCTCTTAAAAGACCTGCTCAGTTTCAAGGACGTAGGTTTGGTGGCTTTAAGAAGCCCAGATTTTCAGCACCGTCAGTGATGAGAAGTGTTGGTGAACCATCTCAGTGGTCTCCGAGTAAAGGGAAAGGTTATGTTTCTTCACCGTCTAAGGCGCACAGTTCAGCTTCTGTGGCAGTAACAGGGCCAGCTAGGCCACGGTTTGAGGACAAGTCATGTCATCTTTGTGGACAGGTCGGGCATTGGAAGTTCAATTGCCCGAATAGAGACGTTGAAGTGACGCAGCAGCCGAGGCAGAGTTTTCAGAGGTCAGAGAGGCCACAGCCCAGTGGTAGCAGAGGATGAGGATGCGGTCAAGCGTCTCAGGCTGGATCATCTTCTCAAGGAAGTAGAGGTCATGGACAGCAAGCAACGACTCGATTCTATGCCATGAGTCAGCTGGAGGCGATAGTCAACCCGCGAGTGGTGATAGGTCAGATGGAGTTATTTCATTCTGATATGTCTTCTTCTTGCTTTATATCTATTCTGGTTGACCCAGGTGCTACACACTCTTTTATCACCTATAGTATGCTTGAAAACTGTCGTTTACATGTTAGCTGTAAGAAGGATAGCTTGTTGTTAGAGACCCCTCTTGATGGTTCCTCTTTGCTTCGCGAAGAGTGTCCATGTTGTGTTTTGTCTTTCTCGGGACATCGTATCCAAGTGGATCTTATACCACTTGATATGCATGGTTTCGATGTTATCCTTGGGATGGATACCTTAGAGAAGTATAAGGTTGTCTTGGACTGTGGTTCCAAGCAGGCAGTGTTTGATGTTGCTGGAGAGCGGTGGATCTTCCAGGGAGATAGGAAGATTCTTCCGACGTGTTTGGTATCAGCTATGGTGGTAGATAATTTGTTACGATAAGGATGTGAGGCGTTCTTAGCTCACGTGGTGGATACCGTTGTGGTTACCAAGGCGAAAGGTCCTAGTCTTGAGGAGGTGTACGTGGTTCGAGAGTTTGCAGACATGTTTCTTGAGGAGTTTCCTGGTGTTCCTCCACCCTGAGAGATTGATTTCGAGATCAATCTGGTTCCAGGGACACAACCATTTGCACAGTCACCATACAGGATGGCTCCAGCAGAGATGACAGAGCTGAAGAAGCAGTTGCAAGAGTTGTTGGAGAAAGGTTTTATCCGACCGAGTACGTCGCCGTGGGGTGCTCCCGTGTTGTTCGTTAAGAAGAAGGATGGTTCGATGTGGTTGTGTATAGATTACCGATAGTTGAACGAGGTCACGGTCAAGAATAAGTACTTGTTGCCGAGGATAGATGATCTGTTTGATCAGTTGTGTGGTGCTACAGTGTTTTTGAAGATCGATCTACGGTCTGGATATCATCAGTTGAGGATAAAGGCAGATGACATACCAAAGTCAGCTTTCAGGATGAGGTATGGTCATTTCGAGTTCGTGGTTATGCCGTTTGGGTTAACCAATGCACCTGCTTCTTTCATGGATTTGATGAACATGGTTTTCCGTCCATTCTTAGATCAGTTTGTTGTAGTCTTTATAGATGACATCTTGATCTATAGTCGGGACAGGCTAGAGCATGAGCAACATCTTCACAGAGTGTTGACTCTTCTTCGTCAACATCAGTTGTATGCCAAGTTCAGTAAGTGCGAGTTCTGGTTGACGGAAGTGACTTTCTTGGGTCATGTGATATCTGCAGAAGGAGTCAAAGTAGATCCGAAGAAGGTAGAATCCGTTGCGGATTGGGAACAACCAAAGATGCCGACAGAAGTTTGTAGTTTCCTTGGATTATAAGGATACTACTGGAGGTTTATCAAGGACTTCAGTGCGATCGCATTGCCGATGATGAAGTTGACCAGGAAGGATGTACCTTTTGTTTGGGATGATCGATGTCAGCAAGCTTTCCAGAGTTTGAAGGAGAAGCTGACCAGTTGTAAGGACCCTGACCTTCGTTTAGGGCTTACCTTGTTTTCTTTGCTTAACCTTGATGGTTTGATGCTTGCTAATCACCTTTAGTGGTGATTAGGGTTTGGTTGTGCTTTGATGAGAGTTGGAGGTGCTGCTTGCAAATAATCCAAGTTCAGGGTTTTGTGTGCAAGTTTCCCACCTTGTGAGGTGTTCCCCTCTCTCCTTGCTTCCTCTAAGGTTGATAGGAAGGCTTGGGCTTGTTGTTTGAGTTCTTTGGGCCTTAGTTGAGCTTGTTTGGGCTTGGTTGGACCCTGTATCGGCCAAGTGAGGTGTGTGTCGGCCTAGGGTGTGTGTGTGTCGGCCAACAAGGAGGTGTGTCACCCTAGTGCAAGCTTGGTGTGTCGCCCATGGTGCTTGGTCTTGTTTGGTGGACACTTGGTGCATGTCCTGGACAAGTGTCTTATGCCTGGCTAGAGTGGTGGCTTGAGCTTGTGGACAAGTGTCATTTGTGGGGGTGACACCTTGCCATGTTCCACCTTGTTTTCTCCTCCCTTTCTTCCTATAAAGATGGTTCCTTCCTTAGCTTGAGGTCCCTTTGGATCCTCTCCCTCTTGTGCCTGACACACTCCCTCTTTCCCTTGCTTGGTGGCCAACACACCCTTGAAGGAGCTGCTTGGAGGTCGACACACCCTTGGAGAAGAAGAGTGGTGGTCGATACCCACCCTTGGAGGAGCTTTGGTGGTCGACACCCTTGGAGCTCTCCATCCTCTTTGCTTGGTGTGCGTGGAGCTTGGAGTTCTTCTTCTTCCTTGAAGCTTGGAGCTTAAGGCGGGTTGCATAACTCTAACCCTAGCTACTCTACTCTCTTTTCATATATGTTGCTTTAATCTTGCCTATATGCACGTTAGTAGTTGGTTTTTGGTTATCTTGCATGTTGGCCGATCCATGTGAGTTAGGGTTTAGGGAGCAACACTCCTTTCTCCCTTTGGTATTGAAGAGTGAGCTTGGGTCCTAATGTTGTGAGCAACACCCCTCCTTCCTAGCCGATGGAGGTGAGCTTATGACTTATTGGCTTGAGCAAGACTCTCTTCTCACCTTGGGCAAGAAGGTGAGCTCGTTAGATGACCTTGATGAGATGGGTACCTTGTGATGGGCGACATGGTGAGTGCTCTTGTGTTGGGCGATAGGTCAAGCTAGTGAGGTGTTGGCCGATGTGGTTGAGTTGGCCGATGGATGTTGTTGGGCGATATATCTTGTTGTGTTGGCCGATATGGAGAGCATGATGGGCGATATGGTTGGATGACACGCTCTTCTTTGTGGTGAACGACAGACCTAAGTCTCTTGATGGTTTGATGGTGCTAGTCGATAGCTATGCTGGCCGACACCCATGATGGCCGATAGCCATGTTGGGCGACAGCCTTGGGTGGTGATGGCCGATAGGGTTGGTGTATGTGTCAGCCGACATACCTTGATAGGTTTTAGTGAGGGCGGTGATGAGTTATGGTGAGAGTCTTGTAGTCATATAGTAACGGTCCTTTGTGATATGGAAGTGATTAGCTATGCACCAATAAACGATGGTGGTGTCTTGTTAGTGATAACAACAATGAATATGATGCCTTGCAAACAATAATAATGCTAATGATAGTAATAATGATGATAATGGTAGTAGGGATGATAATGAGGATGGTCATGGTAATAAGATGCATGATGTGATCCTTCTGCTTATTTGTTAATAATAAAGAAGATGATAGTAATAATGTTGATCATAATAATGATGACAATAATGGTAGTAATGATATGCATGAAGTAATCCTTGTACTTAATTGTTAAATGAGAATGGTGATAGTTACACTAGTAGCTTGCTCAATGATATGGTAATGATGATGACAGTGGATGGTGACATAATGGTAGAGGTAACAATAGTACTTGTTCTGTATGTTTGGACACCTTGATTACTTGTATAATCTTGAGATAAGAGTAAGCATGTATATGGCTTGTTAATAATGTGACTTAATTACCAAATAGGGTAAGAATGATAAGTAGAGTATCTTGAATAGCATTTCATGATGGTAGCATATTCCTTATGATTGAATCTACGATTATTGTGTATCCTAACCATGCACGTGATGATTAGCCATGAAAAGGCTATGAGACATATGTGACGAGTAACATCACTTTGATAATTATCTATGAGGTTGTACGTATGATGTGTTTGTCCCATTATGAAGATGTGAGCCTTGAGAGGCAGTGACAGTACATGATGAAGGATTGAGATCTCGTTGTATGTGATGATCCTTGAGATGGATCTGGATGGTTGGCAAGAGGCCAAGTGGTAACATGTGATGTGGGATCCTTGTAATGGATCAGGTTGATGTGATTAAATAATAGTATAATGTTGTTTACTTTTCGTTATATCTTGCATGTTATACAACTTGGTTGAATCTTGCAATCCATCTAAAAGATACTAATTAATTACAGTGAAATCTATCATGTAGTTTGCCCTGGCCATAGATCCATCATCAGTCAGGATAGGGTGATGGTGAAACGGGTTCTCCTGTGGGTTAACCCGGAGCACATATTTTTGAATATGCGAGGTTTCTCCTAGCCTCAAATAGAGAGGTTAAATGAGTGCAACTGCGGTTGCAGACTCGGATATGTGATGAGCATGGTGAACATGGCCCATGGCTCCAGATATGTGATGTGATGAGCATGAATGCGTTCATGGCTCAGAGCACGGTGTTGAGACCCGTGGCTCAGTTTTACTAGCGTCGTGACCTATACCAAGGCGGGCTAGAGGATGGGTAGCCTGAGGAGCTGACCCTGTGGCTTAAGACCACTTGAGCATGAGATTGCGGTCCTGCTTTGTGTTCTTGTGTACTGACCATGAGGGGTGAGGTCGTGGATTCCGGCTCTTCCATTGACCTTGTATGGCACCGGTTATGGGCTTCGCAGCCGATGGTTGGATTTGAACGGTACAGTTCACTTCCTCAGGGCATAATAAAACGTAAACCAGCCGTTTAGTAATTACTTCTTAAAGACAAACACGAAACATTGGTTGAGGCCTTGTTTGTGTAGTTACTTTATTTATATATTGCAGTTATTCATATGTCTTTCATATGCAGTAGAATTTGGGTATCCTATCTCATAAATTGTGTCTCACATGTAATACTTGAATATATCTGGTAAGTTTAGTTAGCTTTATTCCAATAAAATGTTCTTGCTATATCCTCTATCAGATAGCTGTTTAATGTATATGATCTTGAGGTTTTGTAGTTTTGGCGAGGAGTTATGCCTCCCGCTGGGACAATGTTCTATTGTCTCACTCCGCTGGTTTACACCCTTTTTAGGTGGTTGAGTTCGTCGTGGTCGTGGTGTTGCGGTCGAGCAGCTTGAGGAGCAGTAGAAGGCAAGCGATGGATATGCTGCTGCTTTGGATGTTTTGTAGTAGAGTCTAGAGTCATCCCTGTACTCTCAGGTCCTTGGCAGTGTTTTGATGTTGTTTCACGATGACCGATCGATGATTTTTGTATATCCTGCTGTTGGTCGGATGTGGGCCTTTTCTGTATATGAACAGGTGGTGAACTCATGTGATGGATGAACAGATGTTCCTAAGCTGTGGACATGTATCAGATCTCACGGATGTACATATATATGACATGTTTCTGTGCAGGATGAGGACCGGAAAGTAATAGCTTCACAGTTTATCAGTGTTCCGCAATCAGTTTTAATTAACCCGTGTTTTCATAATCTGTGGTTATGGTTATTTCCGCACATTTTCATGTAACCCCTCTTTATCTGTATGATAATGGGATGTGTTGCCACACCAGTGCTCCAGTATTGATCTTGCCAGAGCTTGGGAAAGGCTATGTTGTTTTTTGTGATGCTTCCAAGAAAGGTTTAGGTTGCGTGTTAATGCAGGAAGATCATGTGGTTTCTTTTGCCTCGCGACAACTCAAGAAGCATGAGGAGAACTATCCGACTCATGACTTGGAGTTGGCAGTAGTGGTTCATGCGCTAAAGATTTGGAGACACTATCTATATGGGGAAGTGTGTCAGATCTTTACGGATCATAAGAATCTGAAGTACATCTTTACGCAGCAAGAGTTGAACATGTGACAACGTCGATGGATGGAGTTGATCAATGATTATGACTGCACTATCGAGTATCATCCTGGTAAGGCGAACGTGGTAGCTGACGCGCTTAGCAGAAAGTCTTCTTCTCTTTCTTCAAAGAAGGCACAATTGAGTTCTCTGGTATGCCATAAGCGAGATATGTTTGTTTCCTTGCGGCAGATGAATGTGCAGATAGAAGTTTCTTTGTTTTCTGGTCTTTTCGCACATATGCAAGTTAAGCCTACGTTGAGACAGCAGATCAAGGATGCACAGTAGACTAATGATGCGGTACAGTTGATTAGATCATAGTTCGGCAGCGACAAGTGTGATGGGTTTCATGAGTCTGAGGATGGACTAGTTTGCTATCGAGATAGGATGGTGGTTCCAGATGCTGATGATCTGAGGAAGTTGGTGCTTGAAGAAGCACATACGTCGATGTATGCGATGCATCCAGGTGTCACCAAGATGTATCATAGTTTGAAGGACTTGTATTGGTGGCCCGGTTTGAAGAGAGATATAGTTGAGTTCGTGGCAAGATGTGCGGTGTGTCAGCAAGTGAAGGCTGAACATCAGAAGCCGGCAGGTACGTTGCAACCTTTACCGATACCTCAGTGGAAATGGGATCACATAACCATGGATTTCATAGTTGGTCTACCCTGGACAACTAGGAATCATGATTCCATTTGGGTGATAGTAGACAGATTGACTAAGTCTGCCCATTTCCTACCAGTGAAGACGACGTATATAGCTGAGAAACTAGCTCGAGTATATGTGGATGAGATAGTACGTTTGCATGGTGTGCCAGCAACGATAGTTTCTGACAGAGGTCCTCAGTTTACGAGTTGTTTTTGGGAACAGTTGCACAAGGCGTTGGGAACGCAGTTGAGGTTCAGTACAGCTTTTCACCCACAGACAGATGGACAGTCTGAGAGGACTATTCAGATTTTGGAAGATCTTCTTCGAGCTTGTGTTCTGCAGTTTCTAGGCAACTGGGATGTACATCTGAGTTTGATAGAGTTTGCCTACAACAACAGTTATCAACGAAGAATCGACATGGCTCCTTATGAAGATTTGTATGGAAGGAAGTGCAGATCTCCTTTGTGTTGGTATGAATCAGGTGAGTATCAGCTTTTGGGTCCTGAGTTAGTTCAGCAGACGACATATAAGATCAAGGTGATACAACAACAGTTGAAAGTGGGACAGGACAGGCAGAAGTCTTATGCAGACAATTGCCGACGACCTTTGGAGTTCCAGGTAGGAGACAAGGTGTATCTTAAAGTCTCGCCATGGAAAGGTGTGCTAAGGTTTGTACGGAAGGGTAAGTTAGCTCCCAGGTATATGGGGCCTTACCCAGTCAGAGCACGTGTTGGCAAGGTAGCTTATGAGTTAGAGTTGCCTCCAGAGTTGCATAGGTTACATCCGGTGTTTCATGTCAGCATGTTGAGGAAAAGTCATCCGGATTCAGGTACAGTGATACAGCCAGTTGAGGTTGAGCTTGATGCAGATGTGACCTACGAGGAAGGTCATGTGGCGATCCTTGACAGAAGGATCAAGAAGCTGAAGAGGAAGGACCTGGCTCTTGTGAAGGTTCTTTGGCAGCGCCGTGGCATAGAGGAAGCCACGTGGGAGCTTGAGGAAGAGATGAGGAGGAAGTATCCCTCGCTTTTCTCTTCGGATTTCGGGGATGAAATCCCTTAAAGGGGGTTAGATTGTAAGGACCCTGACCTGCGTTTAGGGTTTACCCTGTTTGTTTTGCTTAAGCTTGGTGGTTTGATGCTTGCTAATCACCTTTGAGTGGTGATTAGGGTTTTTGTTGTTCTTTGTTGAGAGTTCGAGGGGCTTCTTGCAAATAACCCAAGTTTAGGGTTTTGTGTGCAAGTTTGCCATCTTGTGAAGATGTTTCCCTCTCTTTGCTTCCTCTAGGGTTGAGAGGAAGGCTTGGGCTTGTTGTTTGAGTTTCTTGGGCCTTGCTTGAGCTTGTTTGGGCCTTAAGGTGCTTTGTTTGGGCTTGCTTGAGCCTTGTGTCGGCCAAGACCAGCTTGTGTCACCCAAGGAAGAGTGTGTGTCGACCTAGAGGTGGTGTGTCGACCTGGAGTAGTGTATGTCACCCAGAGGAGTTGCTGCTTGTATCGCCCATGTTGCTTGGTCCAACCTTGACCATGTTTGGTGGACACTTGGTGTATATCTTGGACAAGTGTCTCTTGGTGTGCTAGTGTGTTGGCTTGAACCTTAGGACAAGTGTCCCTTGGGTGGATGACACTTAGCATGGATCTACCTTGGTTTCTCCTCCCCTTCTTTCTATATATGTGGCTCTTTCCCTTGCCTTAGCTTCCTTTGCTCTTTTGGTCTCTCCTCCACCTTGAGTACATGACACTCCTCCCTCTCTTGCTTGTGTCGGCCGAGACACTCTCCTGGAGTTGCAGTGGTGGCCGATACCTCACTTGGATCAACTTTGGTGGATGACATCCCTTGGAGCTTGAAGTGCATCTTCTTCCTTGGAGCTTGGAGCTTAAGGCGGGTTGCATAACTTCTAACCCTAACTTCTTTACCTCTTGATTCTTGTTCTTGTTCATAGATTAGTAGCTTAGATTGTACCTTGCTTGAGTTTCCTTTGGTGGTCGATCCCCCTCTAGGGTTTAGGGTTCCTTTGTGCACCTTGCTTTCTAGGGTTTAGGGTTTCCTTGTGCTGGAGGTAGGTGATGACCCTTGTTGGGCGACATCCTCTCTTGCCTTGATAATGGGCGATATCCTCCCTTGGTTTGGGTGTGTTGGGCGACACCCTTGTTCTTGTGATGGGCGACATAGTGGTGTTCTTTGTGTTGGTCGACATGGTGACCATGTTGGGCGACATGGTCCTTCTGATGAGCAACACCCTTGTTCTTGAGTTGGGAGAGACCCTCTCTTGTCTTGGTGTTGGGTGAGATGGGTACCTTATGATGGGCGACATGGTGAGTGCTCTTGTGTGGAGTGATAGATCAAGCTAGTAAGGAGTTGGCCGATATGGTTGAGTTGGCCATTGGATGTTGTTGGGCGATACATCTTGAGGTGTTGGCCGATATAGCCTTGTCAAGCTTGATGGTTGTTGGTGTCGGACGACATGGCCATGTGTGGCTTGTTTCCTTGTCTTGAACGATAGACCATGCATGTTGGCCAGTAGCCATTTTGACCGATAGGCCATGCATGCCATGGTGGCCGATAACCATGCTGGCTGACACCCATGATGGCCGATAGCCCTAATGGCCGATAGCCATGGTGGGCGACAGCCTTGAGTGGTGCTGGCCGATAGGGTTGAGTGTGTGTCGGCCGATAGGCCATGATAGGTTTTAGTGAGGGTTGATAAGAGTTATGGTGAGAGTCTTATAATCCTATAGTAACGGTCCTTTGTGATGAGGAAGTGATTAGCTATGCACCAATAAACGATGGTGGTTTCTTGTTAGTAATAACAACAATGAGTATGATGCCTTACAATAATAACAGTACTAATACTAGTAATGATGCCAATACTAATAATGTGAGTAATGATGATAATGGTAGTAGTGATGGTAATGAGGAAGGTAATGGTAATAAGATTCATGATGTGACCCTTATGCTTATTTGTTAATAATAAAGAAGATGATAGTAATAATGTTGATCATAATAATGATGACAATAATGGTAGTAATGATATGCATGAAGTAATCCTTGTACTTAATTGTTAACTAAGTATGGTGATAGTTACACTAGTAGCTTTCTCAATGATATGGTAATAATGATGATAGTGGATGGTGACATAATGGTAGTGGTAACAATAGTACTTGTTCTGTATGTTTGAACATCTTGATTACTCGTATAGTTATGAGATAAGGATAAGTATAGATATGTCTTGTTGATGATGTACTTTATACACTTGATCAGCAAATAGTGTAAGAATGATAAGTAGAAGTATCTTGAATAGAATTTCATGATGGTAGCATATTCCTTATGATTGAATCTACAATTATTGTGTACTCTAACCCTACAGGAAATGATTAGCCTTGAAAAGGGCTATGAGACACATGTGATGAGTAACATCACTTGGTAATTACTCTGGTTAATAAAATGATATGTATAATGTGTTAAGTTCCATGATGATGATCTGAGACTTGAGAGGCATTAACAGTACATGTTGAGGGATTGAGATCCCATGGTATGTGATGATCCTCGAGATGGATCTGGATGGTTGGCAAGAGGCCAAGTGGTAACATGTGATGTTGGATCCTTGTGATGGATCAGGTTGATGTCATTAAATAATAGTATAATGTTATTTACTTTCTGTTATATCTTGCATGTTATACAACTTGGTTGAATCCTGCAATCCATCTAAAAGATACTAATTAATCACAGTGAAATATATCATGTAGTTTGCCCTGGCCATAGATCCATCATCGTCAGGACTTGGTGATGGTGAAAAAGGTTCTCCTACGGGTTAACCTGGAAGCACATATTGTTGAATATGTGTAGGTTGCTCCTAGCCTGAAAATGAGGTGGTAAGAGTGTATCTTTGGTTACAGACTCATATATGTATATAGAGCATGGTGAACAGGCCCATGGCTCAGGATATGTGATGTGTGAACATGAATGCGTTCATGGCTCAGATCACGGTGAACAGGCCCATGGCTCAGTTTTACTAGTGCCGAGACCTGTACCAAGGCGGGCTAGAGTGAGGGTAGCCTATGGAGCTGACCCTGTGGCTTAGACCACTTCAGCATGTGACTGCGGTCCTGCTTGTGATGTACTCATGTACTGACCACGAGGTGGGAGGTCGTGGAGTCCGGCTCTTCCATTTGACCTTGTATGGCACTGGCTTGGGTTTCGTAACTGAAGGTTGGATTTGAACGGTACGGTTCAAATCCTCAGGGCATAATAATACGTAACACAGCCGTTTAGTATTTACTTCTTAAGATAAACATGTAACATTGGTTGAGGCCTTGTTTGTGTAATATCTTTGTTATATCTTACAGGTTATGTGACAACATGTCTTATCTTGATAAGCAGGTTATATGACATCATATCTAATTCTGATAATCTTGTACATAGGGATACATCTTATCTTGCTAATCATATTCCTTGAGATATATCTGGTTATATGCTTTTGTATAGAGGGTAAGCTTGTCGGTAAGAATAATCTGTTTTATAAGGACTGCTCTTGTTATACATGTTATTAGATATCTGTTGTTATAGTATATCTTGTTGAGGTTCTGTAGTTGCGGTGGGGAGTTATGTTTCCCGCTGGGACAATTGTTCAATTGTCTCACCCCACTGGTTTAACCCCTTTTTAGGTGGTCGAGTTAGACGTGGTCATGGTCGTGGTGTTGTGGCCGAGCATCTTGAGGAGCAGTAGAAGGCAAGCGATGGATATGTTGTTGTTTTGGATGTTTTGTAGTAGAGTCTAGAGTCATCCCTGTACTCTCAGGTCCTTGGCAGTGTTTTGGACGTTGTTTCACGATGATCGATCGATGATCTTTGTATATCCTGTTGTTGGCCGGATGTGGGCCTTTTCTGTATAAGAACAGGTGGTGAACTCATGTGATGGATGAACAGCTGTTTCTGAGCTGTGGACACGTATCAGATCTCATATATATACACATATATGAGATGTTTCTGTGCAGGATAAGGACTGGAAAGTAATAGTTTCACAGTTTATCAGTTTTCCGCAATCGGTTTTACTTAACCCATGTTTTCATATTATGTGGTTATGGTGATTTCCGCACGTTTTCGCGTAACACCTCGTTATCTGTGTGATAATGGGATGTGTTGCCACAGTCCTAGCTGTGAGGGGTCCATCAAACACACCTTAAACTTAAGGGGCTTCCCCCTTTTTCCTCTATACACGAGGGGTACCATGCTCGCTTCTATAGGAACTCGACTTCTCATTATGAGCATTAGGTAAACCACTTCCCCTCTTAGGCCTAAGAACCCTAGGTTTACTTGCAGGTGTGCAACTGCATGCCCCATCTCTTAACCACGCACCAAGCATGCAAAAGGCATGACATGCACTTCTTATTATCCTTCAACTCGAGCAACACTTAGAGTTTGATCCTCCTTAAGGACAACCAACAAGGTACAAGGCCTCATAACCTGCTACAAAACCTTTCTAAGTCTAAGGAACTCTTCTTCCTACCTCAGAAGGTAAACACCTATACCGTAGGCACATAGGCACCAGATGCTTCATCTTCATTCTCTAGGGTTTGGTCCCTCTAAAGGCAACCAAGGTATCATTAACTTTTAGGGATCGATCATGAGGCAACCACTATCATCCATTATTCAGAGTTTTAGGCTTCAAACCTTCTTGCTAGGTTTCCTGCTCTCTCTAGAGATAACCCTACATCCAACCTCACCATTATAGGTCCTCTCTTCATGAAGGATCAACTTCCAAAGCATACTCTACATGGGTGAAGCCTAAGTTCGAACTTATGTTTGTTCAAGATCATCCATAACCCTTTGTGCTCCCTCATGATTCCTTATCCAGGGTTTCATCCTACTGTCAGCCCCATGACGTGCCCTAGGTGCCAGCTATGCCCTACTTGCACAAGCCCATAGGGTTTCTATGGTCCTTCACTAACATCATCATCCAAGGAGCTATCCTTTACTTTAACATGTACGACCCTTCCCAGGGTTGGTTCGTCAAAGGTGCTAGGTCACCCATGGGTCATATGGCATCCCAAAGGCATGTCCCTTCAACCACCTGGTCTAACTCATCTCTTTCTAACCATCACTTAGGGTTAGGGTTAGCATCATCCTTAGAGGATGTGTTAGGTCTCTATTTGCAATGGAGATCTCTATCTCCAAGACTAACTTATCCTCCTGACAAGAAGGTCTAGCCTTAGTACTCTTCTGAGGACATGACAACTTATGTCATACGAACTAAGCATGTATCTATTATTTATTTTGCGCTTAATCTATTAATCTTATGTCCATGACATCTTATTTACATGCCTTTCATTAATTTAGTGGAGGATTCCTTAAACCTTATTAACCTTACCCATACCTCAAGAGGGTGAGGAGAAGAAAGAAACTCTAATCCTTTAGGTCCTTATCAAAATTTTGTGATGAGAAGGGATGAATAAGATGAGAAGTCCTAAAGGTATCTTATTTCGATTCATACCCTAAGACTTTGGCCAGACGGTCACACGGGTCCGGGAGTCCTCGTATTCTGACTAGCGATGCGGAGGAAAATCTTGCCAACCCTCGGTCGTGATCCCTTTCTAGACACCTCCGCCTTTCGGATACTCCTCTAATAACTCCATTGGGTTCTATGGATTTTGTAAAATTTAATAATTATTAATGGTTAACTAAGGAACCTAAGCTCTGATACCAAATGTTACGACCTCACCTTTCAGTAACCCCCAATTAAGGGAGACCAAGAGGTTGAAGCCACACCCATTAATCTCGGATCAAAGGTTCGACATATAACCATAAACAATTATTAAATTCTAACAGACTATACTGAAAATGGTAATAAAATTTTTCTTTGCATACCTTGAAAAGTTGGGAACAAACTAACTTCTAACCTCAGCTGAACTATTCTATCTAATTCCTCCTTATTCTCTAATTCTTGAATTCACAAGGTGTCGCTTTACTGTTTGTACTTTTCATTGTACCTAAAATGCCGACAAACAAAACGTCGGTCAGCCGAAGCTGGTATGTGGGGGGAACAAATATTCATGCAACTATGGTAACAATGTAATCACTCAATTAATCATTTAACAATCAAGATTACATTTTAAGCCAAACTACTCAATCCATACCCATCCACAACTCTGTGTTGTCCCTGTAAGGACTTATATGGTACCTCTATAAAGGTGACTTGATGGACCTACCCTCTAGGAAGCCAAAGTCTTTCATGACCTGATGGACCTACCCTCTAGGTAGCCATGTACTAGGTCAGACATTACGACACAGAGGGGACCGAGATTTGAGCTAGTAGGCACATATCTTATGTGATAATCGTAGTCACGTTATATTTGCAAGAAATAAATAAACATTCAACATTTTAGTTGCATTCAATGCGATTAAACATCCGAGAATCCATCGGGAAACTAAATTGGTTATTCATAATCATAACCACATACCTGTCTTGGAGATCTCAAGCAACAATTTATCCAAATCCAACTAGATGTCCAATCAAGCAAGCCAATCAATCAATCAAGCAAATATTGATCCTGAAAACATGTATAATGTCTAATTGTCACAAGCATATCCCAAACAACTCCTTATTGACTTGGGACACCTTTCTAAGGTTTTTAAGTCTCATTAGGATGCATTAGGGTTTCTTAGATCAATTTCTCAAACTTTATCCTTTTTAGGTCAACAAACCCTAAAACAACTTTTCCACTCATAAAAACCCTAATTACTCAAATTATCCATATTAAGGATCTTTTATGCTCAAATTGGCTTAGGATCATCACATCTCTATTTTATTCGTGGATTTACACAATTAAACCAATTAAAAGACATATTCATCAAAATTAGGGTTTTAAGCTCATTAATGCATAATCATGCACGAAACCCTAATTTAAACCAAATATATAAAAAGATCATCTTTTTAGATCCTATTCTCATTTCTATTAACAACATGTTAATATCAACTTGAATTATGTCATTAAGTCCATTTATCATCAATCTAAGGGTTTTTCCCTAATTAAATCATTAAAGATGATAACTTTATGCCCTTTTCAAAATTCATGTATATTTAAGCACATAAACCCTAAATTAGACTAATCACGTGCAAAGTTCTTCCTTTTTGAACTCAATGTTCATTTAACATATTAATATCAACTCTAAAGATCCATTAAACCCTATTAAACACATTAATCATATCAAAATAGGGTTTCTTAATCTTTAATTCATTAAAGATGATAATTTACACTATATTTCGAACTATGATCAGACTCAGGCTACAAAACTCTTTTTATTGGATTCCTTGTGTTCTTCTGATCAAAATTCATATATTCCATGTCTTAATCAGAGTTATCAATTAGGAGTTATGCTTTTATAAATAAAATACCTTTCCGGCCAATCCGAGGCTGCCACGTCATCTATATCCATGCAACGCACCCGATCAGGAAACATTTCGAAAGGTCGCTTTTGCCCTTGGTTAAGTCGACCAGTCTCTTTAACCCGCGGGGGTAGAAACGTCCAATGCACTCCATGTTGTCTTCAACCTCGGGAAACCTAGTCTTTGCGCCCAACTGCAGCAAGATGCGGCCGTCCTTCATCACTCCTGGCCTCGGCGGCCACCGGGGATGCTTCCCCTACCTCCGCCTACCCTCCGCGCTCCGCTGGGTACCCTAGATTGCAGCCATGGTGGCTAGTCTGGCCTGGCCATGCCTGCTGTGCGCGGATGCCATAGCAGCAGCGCTGCAGCTACTGCGACCAGCCTAGGGCAGGGCCACGATGGCGAAGCCCCTCCCCAAACTCGTGGGCATCCACCCTCCATCCCGACTACATCCGATCACTCGCTGTGCATGAGATAGAGCCGTCTTCACCGGTTTAGGGTTTGAATGTGGAAGAACAAGAAGAGGAAGAAGGGATACGTGGGAGATCGCTTTTGGAACTTGAACCAGAAGGCCAACCCCTTATATAGGGGAGGATTTTCGCAACCCAAGATATGCATCTACCAAGATGCAAGATCTCATCCCATTAGGAATCTAATTCCCACATTAAAAGCAAGCTCTCTCTCTCTCTCCTATTTCTTTGATACTCCTTCTCCTTGTGATATTAGGATTTCGAAAATCCTCTTACTTAATCTCTTTGTTTCTTGCTATTAATCCTTAAGCACGAATTTCAGTTTTTCTTTTAATAGAAAATACTTTTCCTTTTTCAATGCCACCAAAAATTAGTAATAATGTATTATATTACTCTCTTATTTTGCCTTTTTAGTATTTTCTCTTTCTTTCCTCTTTATTGGGACTCCTTGGATCCCAAGACAGTCCATTATTTCGAAATTACTTATTATCCTTCTAGATGCATCATTATGCATTATTTTACATTATCAAATGTATTTCTTATTAAAATAATTCTTTTTGAGGATTTCTCTTTATTTCACTTTTATTTTCCTCATTAGTATTCCTTTTATCATTAGGAATCCTTGGAACACGAAATTCCACAAAGGATCTCCTAATTACACCTTCTCCCACTTATTTCTAACATTTTAACATTATTTTCAATCTCTTTCCTATTAAAGAAATACTTAATTAAACTTTTCTTTTCTTATTGCCTTCTTTTTGCAACTTTGGACTCCTTGGAACCCAAGGAACCCAAAAGGCACGAAATCCATCCTTGGATTACATCTCTTTGCCTTCTAGAGGTTTCTACCTCTTTCTATTCTTCAAATATTCAATTTTCATTTACTATTTTATTAATTGAATTTTTCCTTTCTTCATTTCCTTGTTATTGGGCCCAATAGCCAATAAATCCCACAAATCAAACAACAAGGCTATTTTAAACGAAAACCAATTATTCTCAACCCAATATATGATTATTTGTTCAAACATCTTTTAATATGAGAAATTATATTTCTCACCACTTGAACCCAAAAATTGGGGTTGTAACACCTCCCCATCATGTTGGGGTAATAGAGTCACACAAAATATATAAGCATGCTTATTGATTATAGCATAATGGGAACTCATACTAAAAAGTGAATTATTTTGAAATAAACATCTTTTCGAATAAATGTTGGTTTTGCAAATTGCATGTTATACTTTTGAAATATAAGTCCTGCCAAGTACACTAAATTTCTTATGAACTGTTTTACTTGATTTTGATAGCATACCATGCAATTGCATGATTGTGTCTCGATTTTCTTGATTTTAGGCAATACAAATCGAATACTGAATAAGATTGCTTTCGCACTCTACATACTCTGATGACAAGGATATATTGGGAAAATGTCCATATTGGGTTAGTTTGTTCATTTAAATACCCCATTTTTTGAATTATTATTTCTTATTGTATATGTCAGTGTGTTAGATCCTTTCGGGCCACTCAGGGACGGGCACTTCAATCCTTTTTCTACTGTCTAGGCAGTAGGATTGGGATTGGGGTAAGAACGGTTCTGTGACATCACACTAGTTGGGTGGTTGTTGTGACCACAACAACCCTAACCCTAGGGGTGGTCACTACTTAGCCTCCCTAGGGGTCGCAACATAATGTTTCAAGCATGCAAGTTGATACACATGAGTGTGTTTGACCTCTACACTCAACCTAGAGATCACAATCGATGCCAACCCTAAGTAGGTTGCTACACCTATGGTCTCTACACATACACTTATGTAGGTTGCTAGAC
The DNA here is from genome assembly GCA_963693085.1 of Alisma plantago-aquatica. Lineage (NCBI taxonomy): Eukaryota > Viridiplantae > Streptophyta > Magnoliopsida > Alismatales > Alismataceae > Alisma > Alisma plantago-aquatica. Next base: position 397,676,522 of record OY856411.1, on the reverse strand, counting down.
CTATTATCCAATGGACCGCAACACTTGGTTAATGGTCTAGGCATTATGATGTGAATGTGAATGATTAATCATAATAAATAGTGCTTAATCCTAATACACTCCAAACGTATGGGAGGTGGTGAAACTGGGTTTGGTGGTTGAATGATAATATGAAACCCTAATTGACCATACATGAAACCCTAATCCTAATTTTGGAACGTATGATGTATTTTCTTATATTGCTTGAACGGATTAGCATGTTTATGGTATTCTCTCTCTCCTACTTGTGTAACCATAACCTTGCAGGTGGAATGATTGTCATAGTTATGTGAATGCTATGGTGATCCTTGTATAATACAAGGTGGTGATTATGAGCATTGTTGAGGCACATTATGATATTGAATGTGCAGGAATTATGTGATTGGGTCTAATGACCTTACAAGTGCCTTGTGCCTAGTTTGAGGTAAAATCCTCTAGAGATGTGATTGAGGGATTGATATCTTATAGCATTGTGACACTGATGTTGACCTTGTATGTAAGTTTTAACATGTGATATTGGTGATATCCTTGTGAATGGTAGTGAGACAAGTATCATGTGATGAAGTGACAAGTTTCATTTCATACATTTTATATATTTTAGATTTGTACATTTACCCCTATTTGTATAGAACTTGTTTAAGGAGTGCATGTTGTAACTTGATCGATGCACTAAAAGATGCTTAATTGGCATAATTAATCAAGTGAAACCCTAATCATGTAGATGCCATGTTCCATAGATCCATTCTAGTATCAAAACTTGTTGGGTGGTGAAACAAGTCATTCCTACAGGAAACTCAGAGTGCATATTTTTTAATATGTGGGGGTGCAAGTCGAGTATCTCCTTGCATCCACAATTACAGGATCAGTAGGATGACTGTGGTCATACCTAATCCTTAGTTGACACAGACATGTGTAAGATGCTCTCCTTTTGTGATATGTGATAGGCAGTAGTATAACTGCATGTGATGCCTCGTTTAGAAGGGCCATGTGTGGGCTTGTTCTATAGTGTCGTGACCTATTCAGGTCGGACTAGTTGTTTCTTGTCATCTTGACTATATGTCACTGTTGACAGTTGACTGTTATGTCTCTATGCTGTCTCTCGTACTGACCGGGAGTTTTGTTGTGAGATCATGGATTTCGGCTCTTACATTGATCTTGTATGGCCCTGCTTTTTTACTCTATAGTGATTAGTTGGATTTGAGGTGGTACAACTCAAATACTTAGGGCAAATAAAAGATGTACAGTCATGTAGTATATTTTCTTAGGGTTAAATACAACTCACATTGGATAACCCTTTGCCTTATTTCTTGTATTGATTTCTTGAATTATAATGTGGTAAGTGAAATCAACTATTATACATGTTCTTCATATTCCTTATTGAAATATAAGATGTTCTACTACACAGTTGTAAATTCCTAAACTTCATATATAATGGTAACTGCTTTATTTGTATCATTAAGTAGAATTTGCTCATCCTAATGTTGTGGTTATCCACCTATTTTAGTTTATGTGTGCTTATAATAGTGGTTGGTGAAGAGTTACATTTCTCTCTAGTACATTTGGTCTCACCCCGTGGGTTTTCACATATTTATGTGGTCGTTCACAATGAGGTAAAGATCGTACGATGGAGTTTGAGCAGCAAGAGGAGCAGTAGTTGTTAAAGTTTGGATGTGTTGCTAGTGTGTTGTGTTGTAGAGTCCTATGTGTCGTCTCTATACTCTCAGGTCCTTGGGGAAGTTTTATTGTTTTGTATATCAATATGAGTTTTGACAATAGGCCATGATTGTACAGACATGGCTTGTGTGTGTGTGTGTGTGTGTGTGTGTATATATATATATATATATATGTGTGTGTGTGTGTGTGTGTGTATGTATGTATATATATATATATATATATATATATATATATATATATATAGAGAGAGAGAGAGAGAGAGAGAGGCTCGGATACACTCGAGTGTATAGATTGCACAGATACACTCAAGTGTGTTTGCATATCAAGACTATTTTTTGCAAGATGTAAACCATTAATCTTCATTGTCATACTATAATTAGGCTACATACAAATTTGAGCTCATTTGGATGAGTGTAAGTCACTCATCCAAGGACAACAAAATTGATGCACGAACTAATTTGAAATGCATAATTTTTGTGCTCTTTATAACATGACCTATGAATATTCAAATGTGCTCAAATTTTTTATACGAGTTATTCACAAGATGATTAAGAAGATCAATGGATTATATTTTTGCAAAAAATATTGCATCATGAAAAACTACTTGAGTGTATTCTGCTCTGAATACACTTGAGTGTATTCTAGCCTGACTCTCTCTCTCTCTCTCTCTCTATATATATATATATATATATATATATATATATATATATATATCTTTGTGTATGTGAGATGGGTTGGTGGCATGTTAGTCATTGAACAATGATATGTGTATATCTATTGGCACGAGATATGTAATACATATGATATAGGTTGTGGACTCAGATGTAATAAGTTTTAGCTTTTGTGCTTATGTGAAATCAGTTTTAATATCTTGTGTTTTCTGGTAACCTGGTGATTAGTGTTAGTTCCACACTTTGTTTTGAGTAATCCCATTTCTGTGGCATTGGGCATCAAAGTTTGGTTGGTATCAGAGCTTTAGGTTCGCTGAGTCTACAGAGACATTGGACTAGGGTTTGTTTTTGTTCTTGTGTCCTCCAATATATCTTATGGTAACTTCTACTTATGCAGAAGAAGAAGAAGAAGAAGAAGAAGAAGAGAAGAAAAGATGTCTGGAGAACACAAAGAACATGTTGTTGAAAGCAGTGTTGTTGCACCAGAAGGTGGTACAAGGAGGAAGGAGAGGGTTGATGATATATTTTAAGTTCCCCAGTTTGACCCAACCATGATGGAAAATCCTACTTTGCAGCCTATGTTTGGATAGTTCATAACGACGGTAATGCACATGGCAGATAGAATGCATGTACCTCAAGCTAGGGTAGTCGTCCCCAATGTGGAATCTTCAGGTTCTGGGAAGAAATTTGAGAGTTTGAGGCATGTAGGGGCAGTGGAGTATGCCGGTATGTCAGATCCATTTGATGTTGACATGTGGTCGATAGAGTTGGAGAAGGCTTTCAAGATCCTCAACATCCCTGAGGCAGACAAAGTGAAGAATGTTGTGTATCTTTTGAAAGGGAGTGTTGGCCATTGGTGGGACACCAAGGAGGACAAGAGGTCGGGAGCTTCCATTAGTTGGGAGGAGTTCCTGTGAGAGTTTGTGAGTCAATACTTTCCTTAGACCTATTTAGATGAGAAGATATCATAGTTTAAGAAGATCTAGTAGGGGCCTATGTGAATCAATGAGTATGAGGTAAAGTTTATGGAACCACTAAGGTTTTGTCCTCATATGGCTATGACATACTATGAGAGGATTAGATGCTTTGAGAAAGGTCTGAGTTATGAGATGACAATGTCAATGGCATCATTAGAGAATAGAGAGAGGTTTGCCACATTTGTGGACTCAGTCAAGAGAGTTGAGCAGTCAGTTGTTACGTGTGAGATGAAGGACAAGAAGAGGCATGCACGGTACCAGGGGCAGTCTTCTAGAGGCTTCAAGAAGCCTAGGTTCTCAACACCACAATCACAGTAGAGATCAGGTGTTCAGTCACAATGGTCACCAAGTAGAGGTAGAGGCTACATTTTTCCTCTAGCAGGAGCCCACAGTGTGGCATCAGTATTAGTGATAGGGCCATCTAGGCCATGATATGAGAGAAAGAAATGCTATAAGTGAGGATAGATTGGGCATACAAAGTCATATTGCCCAATGAAGGATGAGGAGGTGACCCAACAGTGGAGACAGATTCAAAAAGGATCGCAACAAGGACATTTTAGTAGTAGTAGAGGTCGAGGATGCGGTCAAGCATCACAGGCTGGTTCTTCTAAGCAAGACAATTGAGGAAGGGGACGACAACAAGCAATGACTCGATTCTATGCCATGAGTCATCCAGAAGGAGTGGACAACCCATGAGTTGTGATAGGTCACATGGAGTTATTTCATTCTGATTTGTATTCTTCTTACTTTATATTTATTTTGGTTGACCCGGCTGCGACGCACTCTTTTATCACTTGAGAATTGATAGGAATTTGTTCTTTTTCTGTTAGTTGAAGATGTGATAGCCTTCATTTGGAAACCCCTTTGGTTGGTCCCACCGAGCAGTGGGAGGTGTGTCTTTCCTATGTCCTTTCTTTTTCAGGACATAGCATCCAAGTGGACCTCATACCACTTGACATGCATGGATTCAATGTGATCTTTGGAATGGATACTTTGGATAAGTATTGAGTGGTCTTGGACTTTAGTTCCAAAATGGCAATGTTTGTCGATGGTGATGTCTTGTGGATCTTCCAAGGAGATAGGAAGACTCTTATAACGTGTTTGGTGTCAGCAACGGTGGCAAAGAAGTTGATGAGGTTGGGATGTGAGGCATTCTTGGCCCATGTGAGGGATACTGAGGCAAGGATTCCTAGTATTCAGGAGGTTCCAGTTGTTTTTGAGTTTGAATATATTTTTCCAGATGAGTTTCCCAATGTTTCCCCACATCAAGAGATTGATTTTGAGATCAATCTAGTCCTAGGCACCCAACCGATAGCTCAGACATCATTCAGGATGGAACCAGCTGAGATGTCAGAATTGAAGAAATAGTTGTAAGAGCTACTTGAGAAAGGTTTTATCAGGCCAAGTACATCACCATGGGGTGTTGTAGTGTTGTTTGTGAAGAAGAGAGGTGGATCTATGAGGTTGTTCATCGACTACTGATAGTTGAACAAAGTGACGATAAAGAACAAGTATCCTTTGTTGGGGATTGATGATCTGTTCGATCAGTTACGAGGAGCCACAATGTTTTCAAAGATAGACCTAAGATTAGGATACCACCAGTTATGGATGAAGGCAGATGACATACCCAAGTCAACTTTTAGGACTCAGTATGGTCAATACGAGTATGTGGTTATGACGTTTGGGCTAACCAATGCACTGGAAGTCTTCATAGACTTGATGAACATGGTGTTTCGGTCGTATCTTGATTAGTTTGTGGTTGTGTTCGTAGACGATATCTTAATATACTCCAAAGATAACTAATAGCACGAACAATGTCTATGTCAGGCGTTGACCTTGCTGAGACAACATCAGTTGTACACTAAGTTCAGTAAGTTTGAGTTTTGGTTGAAGGAGGTGTCCTTCCTGGGACATGTGATATCTACTGAGGGTGTTTGTGTGGACCTCAAGAAGGTTGAATCTATGATAGAGTGGGATCAGCCGAAGACTCCAATAGAAGTTTGTATTTTTCTTGGTTTGGAAGGCTATTATAGGAGGTTCATCAAGAGCTTTAGTGCCATAGTGTTACTACGAATGAAGCTAACAAAGAAAGATGTACCTTTTGTCTAGGATGACAAGTATCAACATGCCTTCTAGTCATTAAAGGAGAAGATGGCTAGTGTGCTAGTGTTGGTTCTGCATAAGCAAGGAAAAGGATACATAGTCTTCTATGATGTGTCAAAGAATGGTTTGAGTTGCATGTTGATGCAGGATAAGAATGTCATTTCTTTTGCTTTGAGATAGCGACACTAGATGGAGCTAATCAAAAACTATGATTGCACCATAGACTATCATCCAGGAAAGGCAAACATGGTGGTAGATGCTTTGAGTAGGAAGTATTCTTCATCATCATCTGTTGAGAAAGCACAGTTATGCTCCTTGGTGTGCCATAAGAGATACATGTTGGTATCCTTGTGTTAGATGAATGTGAAGTTGGAGGTGTCCATCCTAGAAGGATTGTTGGCACATTTATATGTGAAGAATACGTTAAGGTAGTAGATCAGAGATGCACAATAGAGTGATACCATAATATAGCAGATTTGAGTATAGTTTGGCAGTGAGAAGTGTGATGGCTTCCATGAGTCAGAGGATGGGACAGTGTGTTACCATGACAGAGTGATGGTTCCTGATGTTGATGATCTGAGAAAGATGGTTTTAGAAGAGTCTCACCCTTCGATGTACACCATGCATCTAGGTAGCACCAAGATGTACCATAATCTTAAATATTTGTATTGGTGGCCTAGCTTGAAGCATGATGTGGCTAAGTTTGTTACAAGGTGTATTGTGTGCCAACAAGTTGAGGCAGAGCATCAAAAGCCTATAGGGACTTTGCAACCGCTACCTATACCATAGTGGAAATGGGATAATGTTAGGAAGGACTTTGTGGTTGGTCTCCCTAGGAGATCCAAAGATCATGATCCCATATGAGTAAATGTTGACCGGTTGACCAAGTCAGTGCATTTTCTTCTTGTGAAGCCACATACACAGTGGAGAAGCTTGCTTAGATATATGTTGATGAGATTGTTCATCTACATGCTATTGTGTCAGATAGAGGTCTGGAGTCTAATAGTCACTTTTGGGAGTGTCTGCATACAGCCATCGCTATGCAGTTGAAGTTCAACATAGTGTTTCACCCATAGATAAATAGACAGTTTTGAAAGGACCATACAAACCTTAGAAGATCTACTGAGAGCTTGTGTCTTGCACTTTTTGGGTAGTTGGAATGTCCACCTCAGTCTGATAAAGTTTTCCTATAATAATAGTTATCAGAGGAGCATTGATATGGCACCTTGTAAGGCTTTGTATGGGAGACGTTGTATATCTTCATTGTGTTGATATGAGCCTGGTGAGTACCAGCTCCTAGGTCTTGAGCATGTACAGCCAACAACAGAGAAGATCAAAGTGATTCAAAATAGTTAAAGGCAACCCCAGACAAGCAAAAGTTGTATGCAGATAACAGGTATAGGCCATTGGAGTTCCAAGTGGAAGACGGGGTGTATCTCAAGTTCTCTCCTTGGAAAGTTATTTTGAGGTTTGGGAAGAAGGGTAAGTTGGCTCCCAAGTTTATGGGACCTTACCCTATAGTGGCGCGTGTTGGGAAAGTGGCTTACAAGTTGGAGTTACCACCTGAGTTATACATGATGCATCTAGCATTCCATGTGTCCATTTTGAGGAAGTGTCACTTAGATATCGAGTTAGTGCTACAGCCAATGGAGGTTGAGTTGGAAGAAGATATGTCATATGTAGAAGGGCCTATTTTGATCCTTGATATAAGAGTGAAGAAGTTGAAGAAGAAGGACATAGTGTTGGTGAAGGTTTTGTGGCATCAGTGTGGTGTTAAAGAATCCACATGGGATCTTGATGATGAGATGTGTAGGAAGTATTTGTCCCTTTTCGTGTAGGATTTCAGGGGCGAAATCCTTGTTAGGGGTTTATGGCTGTAAGACCCCTTACCTAGCTTTTTGGTCTAACCTTGTTTTCTTTTCTTGATAAGATGCTTAAACATTAATCTAATCTTTTGAGATGCTTTTATAACATGTGACAAGCTTATGCTTCTAGTTTGGTCTTATTTGGATGATGTTTGAGCTATGCATGCCTATTTTGGACCAAGTTGCAATTTACCCATGAGTGGGGGTTATCTTGGAATTTTTCACATGAAGTGTGTGCCCTCTATGTCTTGGCATCATTAGAGAGATAAATATTCATAGGGGCTCTTTTCTTGGACTATGGTTGATGATGTAACATCACATGGTGAGATTAGGATTTCTAGGGTTTGCCTTGTTGATGTGTATTGACCATGTTTGAGTTTTTGAAGTGTTGCAATGGCATCACCTCACTTGGTGAGTGTTGTTACTGCAACACTTATCCTAGGTGTGGTTTGTTTCGACCTTGGTGCTCTAGTTGAGGCTTAATCGCTAAGGATGGTCCTCTAGTGGAGTGCGTCAACCATGTTGTGCATGGTGACCTAGTGTAGCGGTCACTACATGGGTACCATGATGTGTTGTGACTGCAACAAGGAATTTCGAGGACCTAGGTGGTTGGTACACTTCCTAGGTTTTGTCACCCTTCAATTCATGCATGTGTTAAGTGGTTTCATGGTTGTTTCCTTGGTGGACGAGTGTCCTTTTGATACTCTCTTGTATTGACACCTCATAACCCCCTTACTTCCCTCCTACCTTGTGTATATAACCCCTCTCCTTCACATGAAAGTATCCTTTGTGGCCCGACCTCCTTCTTATCCACTCTCTTGTGTTCATCCTTGGAGCTGTGTGGAGCAAAGAAGGATTGATCTTGGAGCTTTGGTGGCCGACCAACCTTGCATGTGGTGATCTTGAGCTTGATCATCATCCTTGTGGTGATTCTTGGTGATATTTCCCTTTGGTAAGTGGTTCCTCACCTATGATCACATTTTCTTTTGGATCTCTACCCTACCTTATTCTCCTTTCTTGGCCGTGAGACTATGGCTTGACCATGGTGGCTATCTTGAGGGAAACTTCTCTTCATAAAGGTCGGAGACTATGGATTAACCATGATAGTACCTAAGTGAGATGGAGCTTCCTCTTTTTCTTCTTCCTTCCCTCTTGATTGGCCTACGATTTGTGTTTTTCTTCATCTTGAGCCATCTTTTGACCTTCGTATGTTTTCTCCTTTGTGAGGTGATCTTGTGGATGAAAGTTGATCTTGGTTGGAATTTCATCTTCTCTCTTAGAGATCATGGTCTTGGAGCTTGATCCTCTACATAAGGCAGGTTATATAACTCTTCTCTCTACTATTATTACACCATTTTCTTACATGCATGTTGTTTTTTACATCTCCAAAATGTAATCCTAATACACTAGATGAAGTTATTATGATCTAGGTTTAAGGCTTGGTAATAATCTCATATGGAACTTCTACCCCTAAACCCTAATTTTCTTTTACCTAATTTTGGTGGTGATTACGGAATGTATGTTTTCCTCTTGCACTTTAATTATGGAACTATGTTATCTTGCTTATGGTTCATCTACCTTTGATAACAAGAGGTTTTGGTTCTATTTAAATGGATGAAATACTTGGTTTTCATCTCTCATCATGGTCCTTATGGTGAATTTTGATGACATTTCCAGGGTTTAGATGGTCATCTTTGTGTGGAGTTTTTCACTTAGATGATGCTTGGTTTTCTTGAGGTTAATTTTTTACTTTGACCATGGTTTTGTTTTGCTTTGAAGTTGGTCGTGTGGCTAACTTGAGGTTTCCACACCTCTTGGTATTCCTTTGTGGTTGCTACACTAGTTGGGTGGTTGTTGCAACCATGACAACCCTAACCCCACTGGTGGCCGCTACCTAGCCTCCCTAACGGTCGCAACATAATGTTCCAAGCATGCATGTCACTACACATGAGTGCCTTTGACCGCTACACTCAACCTCAAGGTCGCAACAGATTCCAACACTAAGTAGGTCACTACACCTATGGTCGCTACACATACACTCATGTAGGTCGCTACACCTATTATCTAATCGACCACAACACTTGGTTAATGGTCTATACATGATGATGTGAATGTGAATGATTAATCATAATTGGTAGTTCTTAACCCTAATACACTCCAAACATATGGGTGGTGATGAAACTAGGGCTTTGGTGGTTGCATGATAATATGAAACCCTAATCGACTATACATGAAACCCTAATCCTAATTTTGGAATGTACGATGTATTTACTGATATTCCTTAAACTAATTAGCATGATTATGGTATGTTCTCTCCCCTACTTGTGTAACCATAACCTTGCAGGTGGAATGAATGTCATAGTTATGTGAATGTTATGGTGATCCTTGTATAATACATGATGGTGATTATGAGCATTGTTGAGGAACACTATGATATTAAATGTGCAGGGATTATGTGATTTGGTCTATTGTCCTGGCAAGTGCCTTGTGCCTAGTTTAAGGTGAAATCCTCTAGAGATGTGATTAGGGGATTGATATCCCATAGTGATGTGACATTTATTTTGGCCTTGTATGGAAATTGTAACATGTGATATTGGTGATGGCCTTGTGAATGGCAGTGAGACAAGTATCATGTGATGAAGTGACAAGTTTCGTTTTAAATGTTTTATATCTTATGGAGGTGTACCTTTTTCCCCTATTTTTATATAACTTTTTTAGGGATTGTATGTTGTAACTTGATTGATGCACTAAAAGACGCTTAATTGGCATAATTCAAATGAAAGACTAATCGTGCAGATGTCATGTGCCATAGATCCATTCTAGCGTCAGAACTTGCTGGGTGATGAAACAAGTCATTCCTATGGGAAACTCAGAGCACATATTTTTTAATATGTGAGGGTGGAAGTCAAGTATCTCCTTGCATCCACAATTACAGGATGGGTGGGATGACTAAGCCATACCTAATCCTTAGTTGAGGTGGTCATGTGTGAGTTGCTCTCCTTTTGTGATATGTGATAGGTAGTTGTATAACTACATTTGATGCCTCTTTTAGAACGACCATGTGTGAGCCTATTCTCTAGTTCCATGACATGTACCAAGGTCAGACTAGTTGTTTCTTGTTAGCTTGACCATATGTCATTGTTGGCAGTTGACTGTTGTGTCTCTGTATTGTCTCTCGTACTGATCGGGATTTGTATTGTGAGATCATGGATTCCAGCTCTTCCATTGATCTTGTATGGCACTGATTTCGACTCTATATTGATATATTAGATTTGATGTGGTACAACTCAAATCCTTAGGGTTGCCTTATTTCTTATACTAATTTCTTAAATTATAACTTGGTAAGAGAAATCAACTATTATATATGTTCTTCATGTTCCTTCTTGAAATATAAGATGTTCTACTACTCATTAGTAAATGCCTGAATTGCTTAGACTATGGTAACTACTTTATTCATGTCATTTAGCTGAATCTGCTCCACCTGATTTGTGGTTATCTACTTGTTTTAGTTTCTCTATGCTTATAAAAATGGTTAGAAAAGAGTTATATCTCTCACTGGGACATTTGGTCTCACCCTGTGGGTTTCCACATCTTTTAGGTGGTCGTGCACAATGGGATAGAGATCGTATGATGGAGGATGAGAAGCAACAGGAGCAGTAGCTCTTAAGGTTAGATGTGCTGCTAGTATTGTGTGGTAGAGTCCTATATTTCGTCCTTGTACTCTCAGGTTCTTGGGAAAGTTTTGTTGTTTTGTATATAGACATGAGTTTAGGCAGTAGGCCATGGTTGTACAAGTAAGGTTTGTATATATATATATATATATATAGGGTTTGTGTTTAATGCCCACATGGGTATTCTAAGTTGACTACCCTGCTGAGAAAATTTGCGGATCCTAGCATATCTGATTACTAACTTACAGTCTCCGCTAACCGTCTTTGTGTTTTGCGTTCGCCCTTTCTGTCGATTTGTCCGTGAAGGCACGGAGGATCTCTACCCAGATTCTGAAACTTAGATCCTTTCTGTCGATTTGTCCATTGCAGACTGGAAGATCTCTACCCCCGATTGTGAAACATATCTCGCGGCTTCCTCTTTGCCCTGACAGGTTCATGGCCAGAATGACATGCAACATCCTTCTGCCTTTCGGTCATTCTGGACGTTCTTTGTTGTTTTTGATTTCATCAGCTGGCCAAGAAATATAAGGAGCATCTCCATGGACAATCCTGAAGTGCCTGGAGTGAGGTAGATATAGCTGCCACTCACCTGCCCCCTCCACACCCAGAACAATATCACCATTGTAGCCATGGCCTGCACCGTAGCTCCCATAGTCCCTTCTGTGGTGGAACCGTCCCTGAAGATCCAGAAGGTCGAGCACCAGAACGGGGGTTCTGCCACTGTCAACTGTAGCATGATCCCTCTCCTCCGTGTGAAGAATCTCTATGAGAATCTTGTGATCCCCACCCTACCTCCTCTCTCCACCGGCTATGACCTCTCTAGCACTGTGAAGACTATGGTCCCTTCTCGAGGGAAGACCCTTGTGGCTACCAACCTCAACATTTCCATCCCTGAGGGTACCTACACTCGCATCACACCCAGGTCTGGCCTGGCATGGAAGCACTCCATCGATGTCGGCACGGGTGTGATCAATGTTGACTATCACGGTCTCATTCGTGTCAACATGTTCAGCTTCTCCGATGTTGATTTTCATGTGAAGCATGGTGACCGTGTGGCTCAGCTGATCATCCAGTGTATCATGACCCCCAAGTTCGTTGTGGTTGAGGACCTTGACTACATGGCTCATGGTGTTGGTGGGTTTGGGTCTACCGGGGTCTGATTTGCCGGAGGCAGGTTTGGTTTGGGGTGAGGGCTGGGGTTTGGTTGCTAATGAACGGTCCTATGTTGGATCTTCTGATGATATTGGGTTTTTTTTGGGCTTTTATAATGGGTTTTTGTTGTGAGTTTTAGTCGAACAGTTTTTAGGTGTCCCTCTACTTGGTGAATGCTTCACAGTGCAGTCCATTTCCCTTTTGGAACTTAGGATGGAACCCATGTTTGGACTAGTACAAGATGTGGTTAATGGAAGTTTTTATTCTTTAAGGAAAAACACGTCTATATGATGGCATAGGGGATCGTGAGATTGTGAACAGAAACAACGATATGAAACAGGGGCATCCAATTCTCAATACTAATTTTATAGTAAGAATCAATCAGGGTCTTGGTAAATTGAGAGAGTTTGAGACAAAAAGACAGAACTAATTCATTCCGATAAATTGTGTTGGCAAAACTTTACACAAGAATTGGTAGAAGGATATATAAAGTAACTATATGGTATGAAAAGTACCAGAAGAAGGATAAAGGAAGTAACTATCTGAACACCAAAAGTAATACCGGGACACAAAAAGTACTTATCTCACTTAAAGTAACACTATAACACAAAAGTAATTGTATGGTATGAAAATACCCATCTGACATTGAAAGCAACACTAAGACAAAAATAGTAACTATATGGTATAAAAGGTAACTATCTCACACTGAAAGTAATACAAGGACACAAAAAGTAACTATATGGTATGAAAAGTAACTATCTGACACAAAAAGTAACATCACGACACAAAAAATAACATTCTTACAACGAAAGTAACACTATGACATAAAATGTAGCTATACGACATTAAAAAGTAACATCATGACAAAAAAAGTAACTATCTGACACACAAAGTAACTCTAGGAGACAAAAAGTAACTATATAATAAGAACAGTAACTATCCAAAATGAAAAGTATACCAAAACACAAAAAGTAACTATTTGACACTGAAAGTAACATCAGGATACAAAAAGTAACTATTTGACACTAAAAGTAACATCAGGATACAAAAAGTAACTATCCACCACTAAAAGTAACATGCTTCAAAATTTATAATCTATAAACTATGCAGAAAATTCTATAGAACTCGATGTTGGGCATACGGATCAGAAGTAACTATCTAACGAGAAGTAGTGCTAATCTCCCTTATCTTCTGTCTGACTTCTTTGAAGCAAATTGTACTAGTATATTTTGTTCATGCACCTATATTTTGAAGTTCACCTTTCCAGGCTAAAGAGATGAATAGGTAAAGTAGTTGTTGTGCTCATCGATAAGGATCTATAAGTTTATTCACGATAAGAGGTTCACATTCCACATAACTACATTTTTATTACTATATATAGTTGTTTGGTTACTTATTGTGACTAAATACTACTTTATGTGTTAGATAGTTACTTTTTATACCACATAGTTACATTTAATGTTTTTCTATTTCATTTATGTGTTAAATAGTTACTTTTCATGCCACATAGTTACTTTTTTATACTACATAATTATATTTAATATTCATCAATTACCACATAGTATGTTAGAAAATGCAATGCAACTTTTTCAATCTCATTACAATTTATTTTATATAGTACAAAATGTTCATCATCTTTATAATTACCTCACATATTACAGTTATGCCTCGTATATTATAATATGTATAACATATATACATTTTGTTCATACATAGACTCTGCAGTTGCTTTCAATCAGAATTGTATTTTATATATCCATGATTGATATACGACAACCACATATCATCAAAATTTATGGCTCTATTTAGCATCATTTCTTCTAGTCCTCTTATATTGTAAGTCGTAATATACACATAACCAGGACGTTCAGTTTCCATGACATTAAGTCCATTAAACCCATGCTATATTTGTCTGCCTACAGATCTGAAACACATCCTCCATTCCATTTCATTCCTAGTTCCCTTAATATTATATTGATTCACCTGACACCTGTTGATCACATTTGAGACGCATGTAGCTAAGTACCCAAAGAGATATCTTCCTTTTTTTCCATTTATGTCTCATGTCTCACGTAGGACAGGCAGAGGTTGTCCACACGCCAACTGGATTCATGAACTGTCATAGTTAATTATAATTACTAGATAGCCAGGAAAACCTACTCAGTGCTTGTAATCAGTGCGGTCAGTGACTTGTAGGATTAACTTATTAAGTTTATACAACTATATTAGTGGATGATCACATGCTACCTGCTAGTTATGAATCTGTTGGTTGAAGCCTATGCTCAAGAAAAAATCAACATATTAGTGACTAGTTCCATTTATAGGAATATAGAACCTACTAATACTTGACAAAATGTTTCTAATAAATAAGTAATCAGACATCATTTTACGAATACAGAATTTCAGAAGTACTTGTTGCAGTCCCTCTTATGGAAATAGGGTCAAAGAAAGTTAAAACAGGAGTTAACAATAAAAATGGGAAATTATATAGGGTCTACATGAAGGTTTTAATAAACATGTCTGATACAGAGGAAGACCAAAACAAATAGAACAATGGACATTGTTATGTTTTATGCCCATAGCACCTTTCAAATTATGGGTGTATAAGTACTAGACCATCTAGCAGCAATGGTAGCAAGCAATTAATATACAATTTTGTTCTTCCTTCAATTACGTCAGCAAAGTATATGCCTTCACCGAAGCACCTATGCATCACGTTGTCCGCTTCCTGCTTTGATCTAAGAATTAACAGCTAATTATAACAAACATAGTCTGCATAAGACTTGAGTGGCAATCGTTCCTACACAAAATGCAGACATAGTCATTGTTTGGAAGGGGCATGTTGACTTAATTGAGTTGTTGTGCATTGTTTTGTTGATAGAGGCAAGGTGTCTTACGGACATCATAGATGACTGCAGCTGGCCAACGACTGATTTGCTACCCCAATGCATCAACTCATTCCTCGCGTAGGTGTATTTCCTAGAATCCGCCGTCATTGTAGGCAATCAGGTCATCCTGATTGATCCTCAATAACCTTACTCGTAGGCCTTGTCTAAATTTGCTGATAGTTCCTGGTGAATATTGACCAGTCTTATTTCAAAGTCACCGTCAATGAGGTAGGAAATGGGCGAGTCTTTGAGGACCATGTACTTCTGCACTCCAACCTCCATAGAGCTGACGGGATATTGGGGAAATGATGGGGTCGTAGATTGGGACGGTGATAAATGTGGATTTGCCTCAATCCGAACATCACAGGGTCCCCCACCAGAAATCCCCATGGTTTCCCCCCAACGGTGATGAATTTGGAATTTCCACGGTGGATGACACAAGTTCCCTACAGCAGCAACCCTGTGGGTAGGCCAGTGTGGCTGATCGAGTTGGTCGATAAGGAGAACGGTGATGGCAATTGGAAGTGGAATGAAATCTCATCACCGAGGTTTAGACGACTGGAGAGAATGAGGGAGAAAGAGAAGATAGAGACTTACGAATACGGGAGATGGGATATTATATAAATTTACAATAGTTGCCACTGTGTTTTCAAAGCATGGGTAGAAATACTAAAGTACACGTGCGGGCATTTAATAAATAGCCATATATATATATATATATATATATATATATATATATATATATATATATATATTTATGTATGTATTTATTTATTTATTTATTTATTTATATAGGGTTTTCATTTAATATTCGGTGGGCAGCATGTATTTTTGCTACTTGTCAGCCAAAAAAGTAACTATTTGGCCAGAAAAGTAACTCTGAGAACAAAAAACTAACTATACAAGTAAATTTGGGAAAAATACACAACAAATATATATATAATTGTATTTTTGAATCTGTTGTTACAAATATAACTATCTATGCATGAAAAGTAATATTTTTCAAGGTAAAGTAACCCTCTACATGCCAAAAGTAAAAAACTCCAAAAAAATTAACTGAAATAGGGGGCGGGTAGCTACCCGCGTGGGTATTAAATACATTATATATGTCTATATATATGTGTGTGTGTGTATGTGTGTGTGACATGTTGGTGGCATGTTAGTCACTGAACAATGATATGTGTATATCTTTTGGCATGAAATATGTAATAAAAATGATACATTTTGTGGACTCAGATGTAATAAGTTTTAGCTTTTGTTCTTATGTGAAATTGGTTTTAATTTCTTGTGTTTTTTGGTAACCTAGTAGATTAGTATTAGTTTCACGCTTTGTTTTGAGTAATCTCATTTGTGTGGTGTTGATAACACCAAAATTTAAGCATTTATGCTAAGCATTTAGCTATCATTTTGTGTTATTATATCCTTGATATGCCCAAAATAACCTAAGATTCTTATCTTTTAGTCATTTATATCTTTTCATAGATAAAGTTTCTCAAATAGCCAATTTTGGGACTTGCAGGCACTAAACTCAAGAAGACACCAATTCTCTAGATTCTGCCCCACAAGCGTCGCGTTACGTACGCCATCTTAGAAGACACCCTAAAACTTTTGATATCTTGGACCCTATTTTCAATGGCCAGTCCTTTTTCAAAAAACATCATTGTCAATCAGAAGGTTCATCGATGTGGGCCCATCGACCACCAGTAATACCCCCCCCACAGTGGGTTTGTCCCTAAGAAGTAAGGTCACAACCACTACCCCACCATCGCGATCCCTATAAGGGACCGCTACCCCACCATTGTGAACGCTACCACTGTCACAACTGCTACACCATCTCGACCCTGACGATGTCATGATCATGATGATGTCACAAACATACCAACCATGATGGTCATGACCACAACAATGTCTCCCGCACTAAATCCATAGCGACCGCAATGACGTCTTGACCACTATAGCTGTAGCGACCGCCACTCCTATAAATACTCACCCTTACTACCTTTATGAGGGTTCCACGATGCTGGCTTTTAGTGTTTGCTTTGGCGACCAGTAGTTGTCAGAGCTCTGTGGAAGAGCTCCAAGGTCTGAGAGGGCCAAAGAGCACACTCTACATCCATCCCTACAGGTGACCTCTATCAGCCATCATCCTCTACCCTCAACCAGCCATTTCCACCATCATTCACCCACTTTCCAGCCACCTTCTGCCTCCATACATCCACCAAGCTATTGTTTGGGGTGCAACCAAAGAGAAAAGAAGACAAAGAGTTCAAAAGACCGAGGAGGATCTAAAGATGAGATGCGGACCATACAAAGGTGAAGGAGCAAGAGCCATCTCTCCTCCACGGGCTAAATATCTTCTTCTTAGCCTTTCTTCTACTGTTCTCTTTAGTTTC